>OX392469.1:12710882-13910882 GCA_947623365.1 Achlya flavicornis | reverse complement strand
ATTATAAATGTGAAAGTTTGTATGTTTTTATATTTTTTATGGATGTTTGTTACTCTTTCACGCAAAAACTACTGAATGGATTTGGATGAAATTGGCACACAGATAGAATACGTTCTGGATTAACACAGGATACTTTTTATCCTGGGAAAACATACAATTCCTCAGGAATGTGGGTGAAACCTTGCGGGATAGCTAGTTACAATAAATTATAACTCAATGGTTTATATACCTGGGGTCCCATTCCCATATTTCCCATCTGGTTCTGCATGGCGGCTCCGTATGGTGGCACCATCTGATTGTTCATGCCCACCATGCCACCTGTGTTTCCCATGGGACCGCCCATCACTCCTGAAAAGTTTACAGAGATTGCAAGTTACAATTAATCCGCTGGCTCATCTAGAGTCTGTGGAGTTTTATAATTAAATACAATTTTCTCTGCAGTAAGAAGCTCCATTTAAACCATAGTGAGTGACAAATTTAGTTACAATGTGTGAATGTGGTGAAGCGCCGTGAAAATCACTCCTAAAAGTGATCTGATAGCGCTACGTGTTTCTACTGTCTGCTTAGACAACTAATTATTGTTTCAGCGTTAAATATAACTTTAGTTGACTCTAAAAAAATTGACATAACCTTTGTTTATGATAGCTTCTCTATAGGTACGTAGTAATAATAGCTAAATGCATAAGGAGGCAAAGTTAGCTACCTAGCTTACTAGTTACTAGCTAGCAAAGTTAGTTAGCTCCTCAGTCTAAGGAGTTCTAAGCCTCTTTTACATATGATAACATTTCGTTTAGCAGTAATATTCACTATTTAAATAGCAATGCTCATAGAAAATAGTAACAAAAAACCTGTAAGTTGGTTGGGCATTCCCGGCAGCTGACCGCCCATAGGCCCGCCGCCAAATCCTGATCTCATAGAACCAGCATTGCCTTGGAAGTTGCCCGGGAACTGATGGCCTTGCCCAGCCATAATTACTTGAGAAATTAATCACTAAAGTGATGTTCACAAACAACAATCAAAGCGTCTAAAACACTACAAACAAAACATAACCACAAAATGAATGGAACTGGAAATATTGCAATGTCGAACTGACACTACTGACTGACAGTGACAGATGAGGGCTGCCAGCTCGTAAGAATTTACACCCTAAGAAGAACAAACGTAGTATTTTATTAGGGTTGGAAAACTTTCCTATCCACCATTCCAATATAGCGTAAATGTGAGCATTGATAGTCTACAATACAATTCATTTTTGACGATAATCTATTTGAATTTTCTGCTAAATTATGTAAAGTGCTTTTGAGAGATGAACGTAAAGTTTATAAGTATTCCCAAAAAAATATATAAGAATATTATTCCGTTTTACCTACTAGCAATGTTTATACATTTTGCCTAGTAATTTTGTATTTTTTTTTATACGACTAAGTCGGCAAACAAGCATACGGCCCAACTGATGGTAAGCGGTTACCGTAGCCATATGGACGCTTGCAACACACGAAGCATCACTCACGCGTTACCGACCTTTCCCCCCTCCCCAATGAGCTCTGGCGACCTTACACGCAGGAACACAACTTTACACAACATAAAGTTATTTGGCTGCGGTATTCTGTAAGGTGGAGACTTCCCCAGTCGAGCTGCTCTTTGAGCGAATACACGCTGCGCTCTACCTCTCTTTTTATAAAATTTAATAGAAAATACGCGTTTGAAACTGGTACTGTGAAACTTTTCTAAATGTTCATATCCAGCTGCATGGCAATCGGTGCACTGCGCCACCGCCGCCCGTACACTTCGACAGTAGATAATACACTATACTTCAACAATGAGTCAACATCATATTTTGTCTCCTTAAATGTGAGTCCTATGAATGTGATTTAATTATATTTCATGCCCTCAATCAGAATAATTAGGCCTCTTTAAAATCCCATTTTACTATTTCTAGCGCAAATTTTAAGGGAAAACCTATAAGTTGAGTGAGACCCCTTACAGATAATTTGACATTAAATTTGTCTAGCTAAAGGTGATATAAATCGTATACAGATATAATATATTTAAGAGTTTTCTGAGTTTCTTGCCGGAGTCTTCTCAGTTCAAGTTGTATTTGGAACCGGTGTAGAGTCATTTGTTAACATTCATAAGTGCCCTATAAGGGCCTAATTTGAATAAATGAATTTTGATTGATTGATTTGAATATAGGTGCAAAAACCAATATTTATATATTCATACCAATGAGATTATTGAATCATTATTACCTATTGTTAAAGCTTTAGTATGTCAAATATCGGAAACTACGGATTTCGACTACCTAAATAAAAATATAACATACCAAAATGACTGTATACATGAAATTGAGAATTGTAAATATTCAATAGAAATTCAATAAATAACCCAATCCGCTTCAAATTCCGATTATTTAGGGCTTTTTCTTAATTTGGCAACCTATAATATCAACCACAGTTGGTTGATTGGACTTTTTGGCGGGAACTTTGCGAATGCTGTATATGTGAAAGTATCACTGACCCACAAAGGTCAGTGGACTCACAAGTGGACTATTAATATAACTCGACACTGGCAAAAATAATCAAAAAGTCCTAATAAAAGGACAAAACTTTGAAGACTTTTTGGCGGGAACTTTGCGAATGCTGTATATGTGAAAGTATCACTGACCCACAAAGGTCAGTGGACTCACAAGTGGACTATTAATATAACTCGACACTGGCAAAAATAATCAAAAAGTCCTAATAAAAGGACAAAACTTTGAAGACTTTTTGGCGGGAACTCGGAGAACTTACAAAGTGGCGTTGCGGTTTGAATGTTATAGAAAAATTGGCATTTTATTCAATAAGAAAGATATAGATATAGATACATTCAAGTAGGTACCTACATCTGCGAATTAAAGCGAAATGAATGCGTGTCTCAAAAGGCTTGCAAATAAAAAGTAAGTAGGTACTTAGGAGGCAATTTTCAGCATCATGTCATCGAAATTATAAGCCATCGAGCTGTTTTGGGACCTTTCTATAACGTACCGCTCCACCCGTCTTTGCTTTGATAGGATTATTCCTGTTTATTCATTGGGTAAATTCTCAAATCATAGTTACGTACAAGGTCTATGACTTTTGATTTTGATTGTTTGTTTTTCTCTTTCAATAAATGTATCCTAAGCACACACTTTTTAGGGTGTTATGGATGGACCATAGTCATTAAGGAACCCTGTATTAGCCAGTAGCTAGGTAATATCAACCACAGTAAGTATATTTTGTTCAGTAATGACAACTAACCTAACCTACCCTAACGTCTGTCCACTCGGGTACTCGCTTCGCGTAGCATGGACGAACCATTTTAGTGCTTTTAAATATGGGTGCTCTAACGGTAATCGGTAGGTACCTACTTCCTTTTACAATATTTTTTTAACGATATCACTCACTAGATACAGATACCTATTTTATATTTTTATTTGAATTCTTCAAATATTATTTTTCTTTTTTAATAATTTTATTCTGTAACTCGGTACTAAAATGTAAAATATTAACACCTTACAGTACTACTATATTGTAATGTACTAGATATGGAAGAGCGGGGCCTCCTAGCACAGGTACCTATTTATTATACAAAGGAGACCCCAAAACGTATATTGTTATTGTAGATGATAATTTACCGAAATAAATATTTTCATTCAAATATTCTTTATAATATAAAATTATACTAAATTGCTTACATTTAGGCCCTTACAGGATAGACAGAGAATATACCTACTTAGGTTCAATTTTATTATTGTTGAACACTTTTTAGCCCAGGGCTTTTTAAAGCGTGTTTTTTTTTGTTTTTTCAAACTTTAATTTATTTTGTCCCCTTTAGGATCGGGGCAAGGGGGTTGACAAGTATTACTACGAAATTATATACTTATTTATTGCCACAGATTAGTACTACTAATAGTATTATCTATTCGATGCAAATTGTTTTAAATATAAAATTATCGGTAAAAGTGTTTTATGCGTTTTACTGCCCCGTATATATTTCCTGAAACTATAATATCTTGCGAGATTACCTAAACAAAATATTTATGACGAATCATATTTGGAACGGTGCCAACATTTTTGACGACACAGATTCTTTTGACCTAATTTATTACATTTTTACTTCCATCTTGAATTATATGAAGTAAATAATCAGACAAAGGAAATAATAGAAGATAATTGGTACGAAAAAAAAACACCATTTTGTACCTTAAAAATTTATTTTCCATTTTAGAATATCCTAAATTAAGTACATTATAGTATAATTTTAAATTAATTATAACAGTTATTAAGTATTTATTATGAAACTCCACGTTTATGTAGATATACATATAATAATGTAACACATAAATAATTGTGCTTATAATTACTGTGAATTAAATGCACTAACATGGACTCATCAGTGCATATGACGCACCGAAATCTTCACATATTAAATTAATTATATGTTACTTATATCTGTTCTGATATGTGTATAATACTATACATTTAATATTTCATAATATGTAACTATAAGTACATTACGTAATATAATGTGTTTATAAGGCAAGATGGCCACAAATTATGGCTAACATAATTATATGTTCCGTTTGGTACGCATCTATATTTTAAATCTACCTATATGTATAATAAAGTATAATTATTGTGTATAATTCAATATATTAGACCGAACCGACAACCTGACAACACCTCGACTCCATGAGAGATACGATTCGGTCGGGAAAAATATTTAACAATTTTTTTTTATTTATCTTCCACATAATAAATAGTTATCAACATGTAGATTTACAAATATCAACAAAATAAATTACGAATAACAGCATATTACAATAATTATAATTAGGCTTACTGCTAAGTTTCAGTGAACTCTACTCTGTCTAGTGCTCCTAACTTGTACTATGTCGCCGGCCGATTCCTTGGTAGAATGTGATCCGTTTAAATTTTACATGTGGACAAACTGTTAATATTATAAGTATAATATCAATTGACAGTTTAAAGCGAGAGACAATGTTATATTAACTTATGGATAAAGTTTTAAACAGGAAGTCACGTTAAATATTTTGTAAAAAATAACGTGGTAAGTATGTGGCCACCATTGCTAATACAGGACTGCCAATATGTTGCCGAATTTTACAAAGCCTAGGAGACATCTGCATCTCAAATGCAACTGCGACAGATTTTTGACGTGGAGGATCAAACCAATTGTGATACTCTTTCGAAAGCGATCAATGAATTGTTTGTAGAAGGATGACCGACGAACGTCTAAAATTCATTAAATTATAATTACATGGACTAGTAATTGAATTATCCTAACTAGTAAGTACCCTATACCGCTCTGGAGAACATACTATAAGTAAAATAGTACAAGGGCTCATAGTGTTACAAATAATAATGTTGTTTTCACTGAGACGAGATTAAGTACATTACTTACATTTTAATAATAATTATATTAGCCCTTTATTGCTCTCCCTCAATCTTATGCTAAACCAAGTCCTTTAGACTTATTGAGCAACATGGACACGTTTATACAGAACTAGGAAACTTAGGAAAGCTAAGTTTTACACAGCGCAATACCACGGTATTATTCCTGTATACGAGTTCATATAAGTTATGTTGTTAAAACTCAAACATATGTACTTTCAAGCTGCAATTTTGGGAGTTAGTTCTTGCACAAATTACGATAGCTACCTTCCTTACACCAACACGGACGCATTTTCAACAAGCCTCTCAATTAATTGATTGAGAAATACATCTTATAAAATTAAAGTCTACGTAAAATGGAAATTACTTTACGGAAGTACATAACTATTATAGTTTAGAGAGAATTTATTAATGGTAGACTATGTTGTTAGTGACAGTTATTTACCACTTTGTATGATTTGAATGTAATGTGCAATTATGGTAAAAGAAAAAAAGGTAGGAACACTGTTGTGTTTCGTACATTGAATGCATGGGACCAATTGGACAATTCTCAGAAATCTTTTGTATTACATTTAAAAGGCATATTGAATAACAACAATTTCTTCTGAAAGTACAATGAGGGACAAAATGTGTAGAATATTAAACCTACGATGTTCATTTGTAAAAATATATATTTATTGTCATTTAACAGCTGTTTTGTTTTAAATGTAATGTTAATTTCACTAAAATATGATAGATACCTATTTGGTTCTATAAGGAATAATCTATGTTGAAAAATATACTTCACTACTAAGTAGGATACAAAAATAGGTGATGTTAGGAAGTTGAATGAATGAGGCAAGAAGTTTTTAACATAGCTCTATAGCTTAGGCTAGATAGTGGTGCTTTATTTTTAATATACCATACGTATCGACGTCTGTGGACGTAACATTAACTTACCCTAAACCTGGCCTAACCTTGTGATTAAATATAATACAAGGCATCTTACTTCTAATGTAAAAGCTCATAGCTTTGGTCATTCATTATTTGGTTGATACTGTTTCTATAGTTCTAGACATCATCTATGTTTTAGTCTAAATATTTGGCTTTTCCTATACCTTTTAGATTTAGCTTTATAAACTTCTATGACATAGATTACTGTCGTGTTTATAAACTTCCATTAAATTATTAATGGTTCTGAATTTAAGAGTTTTTTTGTCATCTCATCATGTTCTCATTCAGACCAAATATCATTTTGTTTATCGACGATTCGTTTCCACATTTCTTTTCGTTACTAAGTTTTATTTTTTCCATATTCCAGAGGTCTCAGATCTAACTATCCTGAAACCTCATCAGAAATGTGGAGACGTATTCTTGTTGTATCATGTCCTATTGCATTCGCGCCTCCTGCAGTTGTGGTGGATACGACAGTGGAGGGAGGAGGGGCCCTTGAACCCCACCCCCTGGAAGTGCATAGTATGGTGATACGTATCCTGCACCACTGGCCGCTGCCGCTGCTGCTGGAAAAATATAATGTATCATTTAAAATCTAATATGGAACAAAAAATAAGTATAAGGGAACAATACTAATGCTCAGTTCCCGATTAGAACTTTGAATAGAAGAAAAACAAGGGCGATCTAAAGAAATGAATTGACAGGTCAAGGTAAGCTTCAGAGCATTTCACTTATGCCTTATGCTTTAATATGTTTTTTTTAACGCTGTTTGGGACAACCTGTCCTATGCATATACAATAACGATCACTGATATAAAACGTGTTTTCACCTGCAGCTGTAGCATAGGGATCAAATCCTGCTGCCGCGTACTGCTGCTGCTGATAGGCGGCTGCTCCTTGTGCTGCAGCTGCCTGGTACTCATAGAGGTGGTTGGCGGCAGCGACGGCGGCGGCGTGCTGGAGCTGTGGCAACTGCACCAGCCCTCCTGCCCCACTCCCTACTCCTCCCCCAACCCCGCTCATCGTACTCATATAACTTGGCGTCCCGTACACGTATCCCGGTGACAACCTGCCAAGTTTAATATTCTTTATAGTCCCAATCGTGAAACCTGTTAAAATGCAGAGACGTCAAACGTTCAGGATCACGTGTGACGCCCCTAACACCCAAGATAACCCTTCACAAACCATTGAGCTTCGTAACGAATTTGTGAAAAGCCATCAGATAATTAATAAAAAATACTCTTAAAAACTGTCATCACACTCTAGTAACCTAGCCCCATTTGCAGCCTTAACAGGCACGAGCAAATCTAGTTTTGTTATGTTAGTAGACATCGATAAACAGTTATGTAATATGTAAGTATGCGACATAGCTTCTTGTCGCAGATGATGTACCACCGCCGTGCGTCAATTCAAGTCGAGTTTAAAAAAGACTAGAAAAAATGTAGAGCGGGTGGCACTCCGCCTCGACGAAAATACCCGGATCACTCCGTATAAATTTACCTACTTATCTTAACATCGCTTTGCTGTCGTGGAAATCAAGATTTAGATGGCGGCTTATGTGCATTACGAAACTATTTTAATTTGAGTCGATTTATCTTGACAGACTAATTATATCCTACACCAAATAGACATCTACGACTTCTCTACTTCTGTAGACCGTTTGATTTGTATTATTGGATTAATTGAATCCACATACTTTACTAATCGCTATACTTTCCGCGTAGAATCTTCCACTAATTGCATTAAAGCTGATGTCGCAATGGCGAGAAATATGTCGACTTCGCTTAATTTCCTTACGAAGGCGGTCAAGTTCTTTCGAGAGATGCACTTGAACGCTTCATCGAGTCAGCATTTATGAAGGGCCCTCACTGCATCCAAGCTATTACCCATCGGATCATTTTTCGAATGCAACAGTATCCGTCTTTGTCCAACAGTATAGTAGTCGATAGAGATAGATTGATTGGTGTTTGTAATTTAATTCGCGGGTATTAGGTGACTGAGAATAAATGCGCATGCGTTGTACACGCCCGCCTAAAGACTCCGCCCGCCTTTCACGCCCACCTGTGGTTTGGTGATGTTATTCGCAACGTTAATACCTACTTATTATATTATGTATACAGGTGCTTTGTCAAGATGGTAGCGATGAGTAGGATCCTTTGATCACGTTTCTATGCGTCACAGAGAGAAGTGAACAAAGAAGTGAGAACATATGTTTTACTCTATTATTTAAGGCGGGCGATATTTCAACTACAGCAAAAACAATATTATCTCGCTGTAAGTAGTAAATATGGTATTTATCACGTGATTTTCAACCTCTTTTGACCCACAGAGAGTGTGGTAGGGCCCTTCTTTTATATTCAATGTTTTGTGGCCGCACTTTGACCTAACATCTTCTATCTGTCAGCCATTAAAACCACAGTCTAGCTAGGAGATTGCTTTATAACGAAAGTAAAGCATTTTTAGAGCCAGGAGAACTAGGTACCTACTGAAATTAGTTGTTGGTGGTGGAATCGTTAGAGACAACATTTTACATTTTTTTGGATTATATATAAAAGTAGTAGAAAACACAGACAGCATTATATAACTGGCATATAATAAATAACCACACAAGCCGAGCTCACATCTACAAAGTAACAATCACAATCAATTACAAATATTTATACCTACTCGACGACAAATATGACATTATTTTCAAGGGATATTCAACAGGGCCAAGAATGTTCTAACTGCATCACATGCATGATCTGGAGGTAAATACGATTCGGTCTATTAACTATTTACAATTTATGTTAATCCTTGAAAATTGATTTGGTAACATTTTAGTGATCTCACTAGTTTGGGTAGCTTTGATAGAGTTCAAATAAAAATCTGGTGCAATCAAAAGGTATGTGTGAGTTGATGATTCTATACTTGATAGTTTCAAAGCGGATTTCGAAAATTTGGTGTATGTTTCAAATTTTTATGATAATGAATAGAATAACTATAACTAAACTCAGGCACCAAACTTTTACGACAGAACTGTTTCATAATAATTTAAACCAAATTACTTCATAATAATATCTTAACGATATTTCCCAGGGTTAAAGTCGGGTAGGTAGGTATGTATGGAGGCAGGTCACCTAATGACATTGCGCCAACAAAGTTTATTTGATTGGAAATAAAAACAAAAAGCGATTAATCGAATGAAGCTTTCCCTTGATTATTTTTCCATTAGAAACCGAGTGGCACTGAATAATATATGTTTAGATGCGGTGGAATGGCGGGCGTGCCTGTGGCGCGGCGTGATGGCCCTGGCTGAGCATCGATCGAGTAATTAACGCGGTCACGAAGACTACGGAACAGTCACTCTGTATTGTAACAATGGTATGTGGATGGTAGACAGCACGGCGGCGGTGACGGTAGCGTGGTGGCGCGACGGCGACGTGGCGTGGCGGTAGCGATGCCGAGGCACCGAGTCGAGGGCGCGCACACATCTACGCACACACTGCGCACCCTCGAGCGGCGACTTCGCCAACACCGACGCACGCGCGCCCCGCGCCCAACATTACATACCTACTTAGGTACTTTGTAAGTGTATTAAACGAAATCCACCACCAACAAAACTCAATTCAAATCAACAAAATCTTACACGAACACGGCATAAAACATAAATAAAGAAAACATTGAGTGTCGAGAACGATGCGGATAGTGTGACGGCGGTGGGCGGCGCCCGCCGCTCTCGCCGCCGGCGCCGCCCATGCTCCCGTATAGCTTTATAAAACGTAAACATTAAAAAACCCAATCGACTAATTCACACCCAAAACGAAAAAAATCCACTCTCACGCTCACGCTTGCCATAGATACCTATGTGAAAATGTTTGATTATTTAGTCTAGGTGTGGTCCGCCGGCCGCCGCGCCGCTAGCCGACCGGAGACGCCGCTCGCCTCATCTACCGAGACAAAAGTCAGCTCAGGATACTGTAGCTTAATACCTGGCCCTGCTTTCTAAGACAACTGCCTGACAAATCCATCCTAGCGTTACATGAGATTCCTTCCTTAGGCTCTTTATCTTACTCAACATTTCAACCCTGGCCTGGACTAGAATTGTTATGGATTGATTTTGAAATCTAATAAATGGCAGTGTTGGGAACACACTTTAGATGTGAAAATTCATATTTAAACCAATACCTTATTATCTGTAATACCCAAGTATTGTAACTAGCCATTTTGAGCAACCTGGATTACAAAATTATTACTACTTTTCTTTCCTATATCTTTTATGTTAATTATATCTTTTTCGGTTGTGTTAGTAAAGGTATTCGATCGAAAAGGCTAATCATCAGAATATGACTGCGAAATTGTATCTGATTTTTGTCTCGTGAGATGTAATTCAGAGCGGCATGCGGCGTCGCTTGTGCTGGCAAATATCGAAGTGTTGAACCATTGAACATTGATACATGATACAGATGCTTGGGAGCCAGCTCAGGCTTACACTTACCCATAGTGAGCTGGTAACACTGTGGGATACCCGGCGCGAACACCGGCCGCCGCCGCAGCCGCTAGACCGAACCCTGGAACAAAACCAACATAGCTATTTTAAAACACCACACCAAAGATTCCAAAATAAAATGAGGTGACAACCGAAAAGAGGACAACGAATTCCGTCGAAAAAAAATACTAGGTATAATTCTTTCAACGTCTGCGCTCTTAGATATGTTATTTTCGTTCTCACTTAACGGAAGTGGCTAGAGCGAAGTCAAACTGAAATATATTACGGAGAGATTGGACCACATCCAAATGACACACGAGTCAACTTAGCGCAGGCAACGTCAGTGTTAATTTCTTTTTATTGCATTGTTAAGCCGCTCGGGGCGGCGTCTATTTCGGTCGCTCGCCGCCCGCCCGGGCACCGGCATC
Source organism: Achlya flavicornis (assembly GCA_947623365.1). Taxonomy (NCBI): domain Eukaryota; kingdom Metazoa; phylum Arthropoda; class Insecta; order Lepidoptera; family Drepanidae; genus Achlya; species Achlya flavicornis. The sequence goes on along the minus strand of OX392469.1, from coordinate 13,899,622 downwards.
CAGGGACATACTTCTTGACAAGAAGACGACAAACTCTTGCTATAAATGGTTCTCAGTCGTTGGCACCGACTGAACCATCACTAGAATCCGTAGAAGCGACATCTTCCTGAGTTGGCAATCTTATGCCAAAATCTGTATGTGTCATGACATACCTACAGACACATAATATCATCATTTATTTTTGCTTTACAGTTGGTTTAACAATGGGCTTAGTGACTATTTCAATACACCAAATAACATATCATATTTAGGAAGTGTGCAATCATAATGATAGAGCATTTTCAAATCAGAAATATCTGATTAGCGGCTAATGACCAGAAGAGCGTAACCTCTGCTGGACTCATAACATGTTTGCATTGTGTATGGTGAAATTTCACCGGTGATTACAGCAGATCACATCCGCAGTGGCCCGGATGGTGTCGCGGTTCGCTTACTATGATAATGTCATGGCGACCTTCTACCCTGTCGGATGCCAGTTGCCAATATGACATACCTAACTAATTGCTACAGAGTCCGGGTAGAATTAACTTTGTTACAATAGTTTGAATGAATAGATGTGGCTATGGAATTAACAGTAAAATCACAAAGATCAAAGGTTGACGGGCCAGTTGGCGCAGTTGGTTAAGACGTGGAGTCTTAACCTATAGCGCCGCAGGTCGTGGGTTCGATTCCCACACAGGACATGCATTTGTGTGCATGAACATGTCTGTATGTCCTGAGTCTGGGTGTAATTATGTATATTAAGTATGTATTTACAAACAAAAAGTAGTATATGTATTATATCAGTTATCTGGTTTCCATAGTACAAGCTTTGCTTAGTTTGGGATCAGATGACCGTGTGTGAGGAATGTCCCAGGATATTTATTTATTTATTTATTTATAAAGATCATCTTTGAAAGCAAAGCGTCGGTAGAGTCGCGTCGCGTGCCTCCGAGTGCGCGTGATGTACAACCGCATTCATTCGATCGATGCCATACCATTTGACGGCCGAGGTCGAACCACTGTCCAATAGCTTATCTTGATTCATTAAAAAAATGCTCATTCCTTTTATGTACATTGACGTACTGCCTAAACACGGCGATGGTCTTTTGTTACCCGTCTGTGACCCAGATAGATTTTAGTCGTAATCGATTGTCAGGTTGTGTACAATAGGTAAACATACAAATTATTGTCACTGATGTAGAGCAAACATGACACAGCACAAACCCATCAACAGCTGAAAGTTTTAAATGACGCAGTTGCATTCGTGGAAATTAGTGACACAGTATCTCCCGAAAAAAACCCAACAATGTGTGTAGGTGGACCAAAAAATAAACGTTTGTTTTGAATTCTTTTGCATTTTCTTTTCAGGATTACTCCAGGAGTGGAGGTCGTCGAACTGCAAAGCCGACAGTAAGTGCTAAGCTTCGCTTGTAAGAATTCCACGGAAATACGATTTTAGACGCGAGCCGGCTGAACGGGACAGAATGCGAGTATTATTATATGGTTATATCCAACTCGCTGTATTTTCATTGCCATTAACTCTCGAGTATGTTTTCTATGCAAGAAGATGTATGGCAATAGTGCCCATCAAATAAGTATTAAACAATGAACGATCCTTAAATACCCATAATAGTAATGTTTATGAGTTCAAACTTTTGCACAGCAGCCAAATCTCGATATTAAACGTTGCATCGATAATAGAGCAGCTTGTTTTTTGAGAACATTAAATATGTCATACAAGTTTACTGGCACAGGAATAGATTTAGACAAATCATGGCCTAGATTTGGTGACTGAAGTTACCATTACTTTCGTAGCCGAGATAGAGTTTTGTCCGATAGCCTTCTCTTTGATCTGGCTGGTGGTTTCGAAATTCGAACAGGCATCGCTACAATATTGCGGAACATTGTACGTGTACCGACCGACCGACTAATTACATCCATCGTCGAGGCTTCAGTACTCGAGACACTTATTTTTGGAGAAAACACGTGCGCGTCTAACGCACTAATTTTTATGCACTCTACACTAACTACGACCGAGCCTTATTAATGCAAAATCATTACGTACCACATCATAAATCCCTGCGTAAGCAATATGAACAATTAGAAGTGCTCTTTAATCTGAATCAAGGTATGAATCATCATATCATGATTCAGATTAATTTCAGATATTAGTCTAGCATTCAAAGAAGCAGTACACTCGTAAAGTCCGACAAAAGATAAGCAGACGAGAAAAGATGAGGTACTGGCGCGCTGCCAAGGCTGGTGTCGCGGCAGAGGCGGCCGCGACGACGTTCCCAAAACTGCGTATATTTAGACAAAATAAAGAGCGAGCCGAAGACAAAACGAGACGCAACTCTGTTTTATAAATAACCGCGTCGTTCGCCGGACGGACTCAGCCTCGCTCGACCAACCTCTGCTCGCCAGCTGTTATACATAAATAATAATTAAGACACGAAGAAAGCTCCACACGTTCATATTTCGTGGATTATCACAAAACTGAGGTGAAACGTGATTAGTGCACTTCGAAAACCTATCGAATGGTTCGATTCTAATAGCTTTAACATATAATCTACGTCTACAGAGGATTATCGGAGGATCGAAGGGCTTCGTGCGGAAGTCGCAGCTCGCGATCAAGTTACAGCTGGTGTGACAAAGGGAGCGGAACCACTACACTCAAGGGTTCCCGTCTTTGCATCGGTCACCGCCCGATATTGTTCTAGGACGTGGCTCTGTCATACACCACGAAAATTAAAAAAAGTTAAATAAGACTCTACCGCCATTAATTTGGTCAAGATTTTTGGGCCACAGCCACGGATCTGCATTACACGGAAATACGATTATTTACTTGGACCATGTTCAACAACTTCGAGGTTATTAGGTGTTATTAGCGCGGCGACGACATCGCAAATTAATTTATCTATTTCAGTACGGTAATGTTCGATCACTTGAACATATAATAAAAAGACGAGAGAAAAAAAAAACATCGTTAAAGATTGGCTTTCATTTAGTTCCTCCTAAGTATATAATAATTATTATCCTTTGTAAAATGATGCACAATTACCCTTGTAAATGAGGCGGCATACATTTATGCTTTAAACATTTTATGGTCGAAATCACATCAATGGCGACAGCATGGTGTTTGTGGTAATTATACGTTTCCGTTCCGTTCTCGACAATAAAATAAAGATACACGACTGCTGTAAACTCCGATAGTATCGCGCGATCCACGCGACCAATACGAGGTGACCATTATGGCTTCGCTTCATATAATTGTATATACGAGTATGAACTATGCGCAGTGTTATCGATTACCAGAGGTATCTAGGTCTTAAATTACGAGGACTATAATAATATTTAAATATGCTAATAAAAATATCAGCTATAAACCCAGTTACGATGCGTTAATGAATAACTATACCAAATAGAGAACCCATATCGATCGGGGATCATACGGCACGTGCGGAGTCTTCAATGCATTCACAAATCCCATAGTCGAAATAAAAATAGTCGCAGGGGAGTGCTGGCGATTGTAGGGTCGCGGGGGAAGGGTACATGCATAAGTAATGCACCGGTGAAGGGCGCAGGGCGAACAAGGCACGCGATCTGGCTGCACTGCCAAACATGGGGACAAACCCTTACAAACACCGCAAAGGGCCAAGCTATTCATTAATCAATGATGCCTCGCATGCTTGGCGTTCTTTTCAAGCAATATTATAGTGCTTTGATGCTATCTATGATAGGAAAGTGTCTTCGGGTAATTAAGGGCACTAATTACCTACCTGTTTTTATCCATCATAAAGACGAAAAAAGGATTAGGTAGATTTACCCTTTCTTTGCATTTTATGGTGTCACTTACTTAAATGTATAAATATGGGGTGAAATGAAAAAAAGAACGATACTTTTCATGGTTTTTCATATAGCGAAATATGAACATTCCGTTTAGCAGTTAGTATTATAGTACTTAACAATGCACCATCCTATGATTTTCCAATGTACGGAAAAAGTTCTACATATACAGAAAATATTATTATGTGCTGTCGGAAAATGAATTGACTTTAGGCATTGTAGGTACTTTAAAACATATTTCAGATACTTCAATACCACATTTTTGTGAAAGAAAATTACCAAAATGATTATGGAAAGCATGTGTCCTAAGCCATGGCAGAGTCGAATATGTTCTATCTAGGTACTAAGTTTGGGGTGTGCATAGACAGGTGTGAATCGATTACTGCGGTACTCGCTCCACTCAATTATTCAACGTGTCGCCCCGTCTGTTTGGACAAGTGGCCCGTTCGGCCTTCATCAACACTCCTATATAATAAAACTTTAACAATGTTTTCATAATCGACGCCAGGCCGCTGAAATCGCCCATTGCTTGTAACCACTGCGACGTATTTAGAAACTGGGCTACACAAATTTCGTACCACGATAGTTAGTATACATTATTAATAGTTAAACATTATGTAGTGGCGGCGGCTGTATCGGTTCAACGTTAAAGCAAAACTCATTTGAACGTTAATAATATATTGTTGAAAATATAAAACACCTAATTAAATAAAGTAGACAAAGCGATATCAAATAAAACGCTTACAAATGCTAATGAGTTTTATGTTAAACACTCGCTTCAGGCATAGTTTGGGACATACATCTGTGAACTAGAATAGTGAGCAAATATATTAAATATCAAAAATAACTCATTCTATTTCATTTGAATCAGTTGAAAAATCGTTGGTTCATAGAAGTTATAGTGTTCCGTGGACCGACCGACGTCGTTTCCCGTCGATGTTCAAGAAACGTTGCTTATTTATTTTGGCCCGAGCTACGATGCGCGAGCGCCGACGACAGACGCGCAGTTACGCCTCTATCAAACCAATAGAATTTATTAGATTTCTTTTAAATAAGCGAAAATAGTGTTTCTCTAAAATTATCATATTGCTAAATTAATTAAATATGTATTAATACAAATCCTCCACGCATTCATGGATGTCAGTTGCATTCAGTATAGAAAAAAATCCTCTTTTTGTGATTTTTTGTTAGAATGAGATCGCAGGTACTCGTTTGGTGTATTTGTTGTAAAGCCGGCTGCGCATGCGTCTCTTTCATAGCAAATCGCAACCCCTCTAAAATAACGGTAGCGATCGTTGGGATCCCAACGTTGGATACACATTGAACGTACAAAACGGCTGGTCTAAAACCGGCCTAGTATTAACGGTCATTTCTTTTCATTCTATTGAAGCCCTGCATCTAGATTCTGGAAATTATTCTGTGGAGCATTTGTGGATTTCAACAACTCGTTTCACTGAAAGGTCTTCGAGAATTACTTATAGTTAGGTACCGATATATTTCGGTCTATACAATGTTGAAGGGCCAGTCAAACAAACAATGTATGTATGTAGTCGTAAACCAATCTCACGAGATACAGAAATGTAGACTAAACAGGCTGTATGACGGGAACCGTTTTCATGCTTTTTACCAATAATAAAATTGGTCTGCTTTGTGCTGAAGTGAATCAAGAACAGGTTCACATAAACTGAAAGAGAAATGATTAAACAAACGAGATTTCTAAAGAATCGCCATGAAACATTTTTTTAGTATTACTTATTTATAAACCAGGCAGGATCAGAAGAAGTTTCTTTCATTATAACAAAGCATTTTTTCTCTGAACGTAATAAAATTTATGAAATTTCCTACTGTTCAATTCAATTCAAGTAATAGTAGCCGAGTACTATTACGTCAAAATATTGTCTCATACAATAAGATAGACAATAGTAATGTTTGAAACTAGTACTACTAGTACTAACTAGTTAGTACAACTGAAAATTTCCAAGATATAAATGTATAGATAGGTATCTGAATCTCATCAAGGAGTTAATTCTCACTTCCATCGAACTAGCCTTAGAATCGAACTTGCAATGCGAGTGCTATTTCGACCGTAAAATATCGAGGGGCGGATGCCTGATGATGATTTCTCGATTCCTGTATTCTCAGCACTAATCGAAATATTTTCGAGTTTAAGGAATAAATGTTGCCATTATGAGAGATACAAATTGCAAGGTACGTTTCGTTTCACTAATTGCGTTATTTTAACGTACGCGATAACAATTACATTACATTTACACCTTCAATTACATTTTAAAACTATTTCGATGTCTACAATAATTCAAAACAACATTTTACACTATGTATTTATATCTTAATAGGTATAATGAAATGAAATTAAATTAATTTATTTATTATATGCGGAATTCATATATTATTTTTAAATAATAAATTTTATATAAATATTAAAAGATATTGACTGTACGTAACAGTAATCCATAGGGCCTATCAGTCATTACGTTTCCAAAATACAACCTAGCTGTTTGACGTTTGATAGTTCGACTTCGAACGGAAGTAGTTCGAGGGCTAGTCCTCAAAAAATGAGAAACAATGGTGGCTTCGAAATTGCCAGAATAGCCTACCTAACTTGATTTTTAGGGTTCCGTAGCCAAATGGCAAAAAACGGAACCCTTATAGATTCGTCATGTCTGTCTGTCTGTCTGTCCGTATGTCACAGCCATTTATTTCCGAAACTATAAGAACTATAATGTTGAAACTTGGTAAGTAGGTGTATTCTGTGAACGCAATTAAGATTTTCACACAAAAATAGAAAAAAAACATTAAATTTTGGGGGTTCCCCATACTTAGAACTGAAACTCAAATTTTTTTTTTCATCTAACCCATAAGTGTGGGGTGTCTATGGATAGGTCTTCAAAAATGATATTGAGGTTTCTAATATCATTTTTTTCTAAACTGGATAGTTTGAGCGAGAGACACTTCCAAAGTGGTAAAATGTGTGTCCCCCCCCTGTAACTTCTAAAATAAGAGAATGATAAATCTATAAAAAATATATGATGTACATTACGATGCAAACTACCAACGAAAATTGGTTTGAATGAGATCTAGTAAGTAGTTTTTTTTTAATACGTCATAAATTGAAATTCATATCAAATACTTACTCAGGTCTATACTACCATTTACTTATATACCTATAGGTTTGTACGGAACCCTCGGTGCGCGTGTCTGACTCGCACTTGGCCGGTTTTTATTCGAAAAAGTAGGTACGAGTTCAAATCGAACTTTATTTCGAGTGATTAATTCGGGTGCTCCAGAATTGACTTCCTGGTTATGAATTTATGATGTCTTTAGGATGTACTTATTCAATATTCAGCAAGGGTAAACGTTTAATATAAGTAGATGGGTAATGACTGGCTTGGCTAACAAACGGTACCTATATACAGTTGCTAAGTGTAGCAAGTGTGTGTTTTAAGGCGATGATAGCTCAGTGGTAGTGACGTCGGATACCGAGACGAAGGTCCCGGGTTCGAATCCTACAATGAGCTTGAGCTTTCGGTGAAGGAAAACATCGTGAGGAAACCATAGCACGGTGGTAGGGTACTTTGTAGTACCCGTCTGGCTGGCTACCACCCTCAAGTTGAAAATCTGTCGCCAAGCACCTATCGGTGAGTTCCGTCAGCTGCACTTGAGAGCCAGTTCCTTCTAGGCTTTGTGTGCTTACCACCTTCGACCACATCATCACTTACCATGGTGAGATTGTGGTCAAACACAGGCCTATACACAGTAAAAAAAAAAAAAAAAAAAAAAAAAAAACAAATTAGACATACCCACCGACTACAAAAACGAAAGATCCATAGCATACGCTGATTATAACCGTCGAAAAGATCAACCGTCTTTTTTAATCATTTACATATAGAAAGCAATGACACGTCACATTAGGGTTACCACGGATGACGATCGTAGATACAAAATACACTGCGCACACGCCGACGGCGACGTTTGCGTACAGGGAGCGAGGCATATGGCGAGGCCGGTACACCACGGTACACCAGGTGGTTCGTCATGCGAGCCCGCACCCATTGTGTATGAGCACAGCACCCGTCCCGCGACCCCTCACAACTGTGTGCACTACCCGACACATAGAACAATGCTGCGACCTCCACAATAAACGCTATATGCGAATCCATTCAGATCTCCGAGTTCTCAGACGCACTACATTTGCTACGCACGACGAAAAAAATCAACTGAATCACTGTCTGTATGAGATTTGAATTTGGAATGAGAATAACATAATTTGGGGACTTTTTGGCGGGAACTTGCAGAGTGACGTTGCGTTTTCATTTTTATTTTCGTAAATTCGTGGATTTTGAGTTTAATTGCATATTATCGGTGGTATTTTATCCAATACAGATCAATACATGTGCACCAGTGAAGTGAAATGAATTATGTGTATCGTGACTTTTCAAGTTGTCTCAAGAAGTCCGTGAAAAGTTTTAGACTAAAACATGACTTTTATGGACGGTGACTGACTGAGGACTATTTGAAAGTGATTTATTTTGACTAGAACTTATAATATAACTGGAAATTGGCAAAAAACACAAGCCGTGTGACGCCATTGAAGAAAATGGAAAAAAAACATAATTTGGTTTCCAAATACTAATATTATTAGATCCAGTAAACCCACTTGTGAATCTGCAATGAATTTACATGGTCTCCAGAATTCATATGAATTGCATAATATGCCATATTTTTTCAAATGCTATAATTGGACAGCATCTGCTGTCATACAAGTTAAGCGTCAATGCTAATAACTTACACTCAAGCAATTATGACAGAATCTGCTTATCATCCGACTGTACCACGTAAATGTCCCACGTATTGCATAAAATTAGATGGTGGATTGTTATCACGGCATTGTCGTTGATTACGTAAGCACGGATGTTTCAATCCAAAGTCATTCGTATTCGTATGTATCTTAACATGTGATAGTCGGTACCTAGTTGCACCCCTGCCAATTATAATCTGTATATGCCAGCCAGAATAAATTGATTACAGAATATGCCATTACTTGGTTAATCTTCATGAATTGTGAATCGACTCAAGAGTGACACGAGTTTTGTTGAAAGTTTATGTTTCAATCGAATTAATTATATTGTATTGCGGTAAAATATGTTTTGGAAACGTAAAGATTAATTGGGATTGTTCTGCAAAAAATGTTTGTATCAAAAAAAATCTATATCAAAGCATCTATGCATACTGAAGAATATGATAAGAAATTTAGTTCTTCATAATTAACCTCTTTCTCTATTTCACCAGAATATTATTAAATCTTCTTTTTGACAGCACACCATCCGAATTTACAGCGACAAATGTTTTTTTTTTTTTTTCCTTTTGTTAATTGGGATCTACCTTCCATTTTAATGCAGCATTGTTGTGTACCTAGTTTTTTAATCTTATATTTACATTTGTTGTTATCTTGTATTTTTTTTTGTTAATTTCAAGTGCTGTCAATTAAATATTTTTTTCTTTCTTTCTTTCTTTTTCCTTAAATGTCTGTACTCATCTAAGACATTTAACTGCTTCTACTTATTTTATTTTATTGTGGTCGTATTCCTAATCACTCATATCAGCAATACCCGAAGTCCCTTAAAAATCTCAATCAAACCACTGGGATATCATATCTTTTCTACAATATGTCACCTTGCAAGGGTTGTCTCGGTGCGTGCCGGCCAAGCTTGGGGCTCAATCAATTAGCGAGCCTCGTATACCGAGCACTTCCGTTTCCGAGCGTTTAGGGACTTCCGGCGGGGGCGGGCCAGCCGTTCCCCATGTTCCACAGTACAACAGCCTCAAATGAACGAAAAATTACTCATTTACAACTCTATATTATGGTAATAAGGTATCATTTAAGTTGTTAGTTAATGCTATTGTGTTGTGAATTTCACCGACTGTCTAATCACTACCGTGTAATACGTCACTGCTTTTGTAGCAAGTTAATTTTATTGCATTGTGTAAGCGTGAATTATTGATATTGGTTTTAATGTCTTAGATAACATTTACGTATGTTTCCCCTACAATTGTATCGTATTTAATTTATGCCGATGTTAAACGTCGCAAGTTGTAACACAGAAGCCTTATAGCGACCCAATAGGTTCTTCATCAAGTCGGATGAATACCCGCGCATATTTAAATAGCTACTGTTAGTTTCCCTAAGAAAATAAAATAATTTTAATCTTCAATCAATTGATTTGTGACGCAATCATTCGACAGTTTATTCAATTAAATATCCACTTGTAACTGATAGATAACTATTAAATAGAATTTTATCAGTTGATAACACTATCGTATTTATATCGTAGCCTAATCAACTGATGAAAATAAACGTGGCACACTTATTGTTATTTTTACTTATATTTAATAATCCCTACTTTGATATTATAAATGCTTGTGTTGTTGATATTTCTTTCTTTCTCGCATCGGTATTTTCTTTTCCTATATATAGATAGGTAGCTGTAGCTGTAGATAGTTAGATAGGCCAACAAGTGGTCTAGAAAGCCCAAAGATATGCAATATTATAATACACATTATTTATGTGAATCAAAATTATCCCACATTGTGGTAATAATTATAATAATCAGCTCAGGTATATAGATATCACTACTGGCTGGGGTCCCCTTATCAACAATGAGACCATATCATCTATCCAGTTATATTGGAATAAAAAATACCACGGGTTTCCTACTCGTTATCAGCTCACCGATAAGGTTCATTTCAATCGTTAATTACTTCTATTCTTAAAACGCTAATTATATACAATCACCTATATTCATAGCATCACAAAAATGTGATACCTAGACGTGTGTAGCTAGACGCACATGTTCAGTGACCCCCACAGAGTGACTGTATCACACACGATGCGAGCTCCAAAGTTTTTTTGTCGGTTGACGACACCCGTCGACATCGAAATCGAACGAGGAAAAAATTCATGTGTGTACAGACGAACAAAAAACGTTCAACACACAGCTGAGCCACGCTGAGCTGAGATAAGCGATACCCAAGATATTGTATGGAGTTGAATCTTAGCTAACCCTTCACAATTTTACAAAGATAATCTTCAATGATGTTACTTCGTCCGCTAGCGTCAAGTGTTTTAAAATGATTGACTGGTATGAAAAAAAAATTATGCATACGTTCCTGTATTAATATGTCCCGTTTTAGATTTTATATATTTTAGTAATATCGCTAAAATATCATGTTTTTTTCGACAATAGAACAAAGCGCAATCCGGCCGCAAGAATGCCAAATTTCCTCCCCTCTGAGGCCCTCTGTGCCCAAGGCGTAGTACATTTGTAGTAGGTATGTTAACAAAACAATTTGAAATAAAAAATGCTTTCAAATTAAGTTGAAAGAGAAATATTGCTAGTATGGTAGGATAACCAACTAGCTTAAAAGTATAAAACTGATGCATGCTCACCTTGTGACAGGTTCCCTCTGGGTTTCGCACCAAGGATTGCTAGGTTGACGTTTGCTTTTCGCCCGTCGATAATGGGATTTGGATCCTTGCAGGCTCGCTCCGCTGCTGCTCGGTCACCCATTATCACCTGGTAATAAATATCATATTTACTTAAATTATCACGATAAGACATGAATTATTGTTTATCGGTTTAAGAATCAGACACCCAATATTTTATTTTATTCAAATGACATACGATTATACACAAACAAATAATAGTAAATGAAGGGCATTATGTTGTTTTCAAATCTACAGTAAAATCTTTTTCATTGTGTAATATCTTATTGTATCAATTTAAATACAAAATAGTGTGTCGTTGGATGACGTCGAATCGGCATTACCTATTGTAATGCATGCGTGTGCCGTGGGTCGTCACCTCGTCGCTTCCACTATCGAACATCCACTATTACCTGACCTCCCAATGCCCCCACTTTACTTGAATTAAAAGGCAAAGTATAGTAACAACAGTAAACGCCGGAGCTCTCTATAAACTGGATAGAATATGTTAGTAGACCGATCAAGTCGACAAAACTGAGGCAAAATATCTGATGACCTCCAGATACAGAAGGTTTGGAACGATCGAAAATTAAAACATTTAAAAGCTTTTTGTTTTTGTATTTTTTTTTATTTCCCATGGATATGAGGGTAATAAATTAGTAGACCTTGTAAAGGACACTTGGTAGTGTAAAAAAACGGAATTCATGAATACAATTCATATTTTTTCAATCATTTAAAAGTCCACTTCATTTGAAATCTAAATAAGTATCCTTTGAATTAGCATTTAGTTTTACAAAGTAGGTAGATAGGTACTTTTTATACAGGCGTTCCTAGTCCCTATGTCCCTCTCCATATCACAAGCGAGATCTATTTCATCGCGATTTGTTTATTTATTTACTAGCCGTCCCCCGCGGATTCACCCGCGTACCCGGGATAAATAATTTTAGTAGCGTATAGGTAATACTCGGGAATAATGTAGCTTCCTATTAGTAAAACAATTTTTCGAATCCGACTGGTAGTTCCTGAGATTAGCCCGTTTAAGCAAAAATAAAAACAAACAAAAAACTCTTCCGCTTTATTTTATTAGTATAGATATAGTCAAGAAAAGGTAACAAACAGACAGAGTTACCTTATCTGCCTAAGCTATATTATTATGGATGGTAGAGTGGTATGTAGGTACCTACATAGATTTTAGGACACCTCAAATAAAATGGCTGAACTCAAATTCAAATTTCTTCATTCTTGTTTATTCAGTTCAGGCCTTGGCTAATCAAAGATTGTTTTACATACTTACCTACCCCATTTCAACCCCACTAAGACAAACCAGCGTGTTCACCGGACTAAACACGATTTTTTAATTATCTAGCCCATTCTAAAACACGTCCCTGATCAGTATAAAAGCATCGTGAATTCCAATAAATTAACCTATTTTCAGCCTGTTTATTATTGCAATATGAATCAGACTTGTAGTACATTTACCATATTTTGTTTATTCCTTAGTACTCCATCAATTTATCTCTACTGTCATTCTTCCGCCCATTTCAGTAGCGAGTTTTATGTGCCTATACGCTGGACTTTAATATTCATTTCTATCCTTGATTTTGATATTGTGGATTGATTTTACATTTCTTATAGAAATAGAAATGTTTTTATATCTACATTTTACTACTAACATAATAAAGGATCAACACAGAAAAGATGATAATAATATTGCAGCAAAGGGACGCAAGCTCAGCTTTATCATCATCATCAGCCTATAATGTCCCACTGCTGAGAACAGGCCTCCTTTCACAAATGAGGGTGAAAGGGAGCTCAGCTTTATGCAGGAGACGAACTCGGGTGACATACAAGTCCGAGGTCCAGCGCACATTACAATGCGAATAGTAAGTACCTACTATTGCTTACATTAAAATTTGGTAAATAAGAAAAGTAATTTTAATAAAAATAATATTTCAAAAAAATTAATTTTTATACAAGCTTTTTTTTGTGACTGTACTTTTTGTTGACTGTATTTGCATTGTCGTCCAATGTACTAATGTATACCAAATATCAAGTCAATCCGAAGTGTGGAAGTCGGTGAAATTCGACTTGCAAGATTTGACCCGAATATACAATGCAAGTTTATAAGAGCTTGTAAAAATAAACTGCGCGAATGAAAAAGAGTGTAGTGTGTGTTATAATTAGTTTCTAAATAAACGATAGATCGAATATTAATTTCGGGTGATAATCACTAACAATATTTTTTTAAACTTATGTTTCTGCATTGATCCGTCAGTAAGTCACTTTCTCGTTTTATTATACAATAGATAGATAGATAGACAGATTTACCGGTTTGGAACCAGAACCTTGTTGGCGCGTTAGTATAATTTACTAGCTGTCCCCCGCGGTTTCGCCCGCGTTCCCGGGATAATAAGTAGCCTATGTCCTTCTTCGTACCATATCTGCTATCGTCGTACTTCGTGCTATCTGCATGCCTCATGATGATCCGTTGAGTAGTTGAGGCGTGATGGCGTAACAAGCAAACAAACTCACTTTCGCATTTATAATATTAGTTAGGATTACTATTAATATATATTATCTCTTTACTTTGCTATGGTAATTTGTCAATCCAATACGTGAACTTTGTAGGTTGGATATTATTATTTTGCAACGCACAACGATGGAAAACCAATTCTCTTCATTGTATGCAAATTTCACTTGAATTCAAGAAACACTATTGTAATTAAACATTTCAATCTGAGCTGTAGAGCAATCGGTTTTATATCGCTTTACGCCGATTTCAACCGAACGTTGTTTGTTAAACCGTACAAATTGTAGTTAGGTGCGGCGAGCGATAACGAAAACTATCAACGTACTGCCTGTTAGCTGATTGACTATGTATTTGCCATATTTTACTGAAAGGACTAATATACAAAGCTTTCTAAAACCACACGATCTGACTCATACTGTACTTTAACATTATACTATGACGTACTCAAATAGGCTAAGTATTCATACTATAATAGTAGTATCTAAGTATGAAATAATAAAAAAACAGTAAATTATTTAAAGCATGCAATTCCCAAGATTAACTCATAGGTAATGGCTCAGCTATTTTAATTAAGTCCTAAGTAATAAAATATGCAATTGTAATTAAATAAAAGCCAGATGGAGTAATAAAGATAATTTGAGCTGGATGGAAAGGTGAAGCTTATTGAAATACATATACAACTTGTAACGGAAAGAGTATATTCAATGCAGTAATCCACTTTTTTTGGTACTAAGAAAATTTTATATCATTACTAGCTGCCCGGCGCGACTTCGTTCGCGTGGTGCTACCCTAACCTATCTAAACCATCCAGGAAGTTAATTCTACTGCACGTGTGTATGTCACTGAACTCCTCCTAAAAGACTGGACCGATTTGAATGTTTTTTTTGTATTCGATAATATAGCCTAGATACCGACTGCAGCGCCATCTGCCGGACTGATTTGTGAATCTAAACCATCCAGAGCGCCACCTAAACGCATACAAAAAAAATCATTCAAATCGGTTTAGCCGTTTAGGAGGAATTAAGTGACATACACGCGTACAGTAGAATTTTATATTATAAAGATATTTTCAAGTGACACAAAATGATAATAGCGGTGAAATGTCACTCAATAAACTTGGAAACAAAAAAATTCAGTTGAAACTTTTTAAAGAGAGTCTATACCTGATGTATTATCCCTTTCGGATAGATATACCCTTTTCATTTCACCCATTATAATTAGCTAAACGCAAGACAAGACCTAGACTCGGTATTTATATACCCATATAGGCACTTTCATTAAAAACAAAATATCCACAAGTACTAGAAGTACGATGAAATAAATCAAGTCATATTATTCGTATGCATGTTATACAAAAAGAACCTTGAGTTTTTATTGAACTGTTGAATAAAAAAACTATTGAATTTAACGTGGTACCTAAGTATTTAAACAGCAATAGGGATCTACAATCATTTTGAATTAACATTAATACGTGATAAAATAGCACTAATAAATGAATAAGGTATATTTCTATTTTACAAAAGCAATTAAGTAATTATTAAAAATAATTGGAATGTTTTACAAAAAACTTAAACCGACTTCAAAGTACACTTAGAAGTAATCAAATCCTAATCTGATGACAATGGGACCAAACGGGAAGTGTACCCTTCCAGACAAGAAAATAATTTTCCAAATAAGTTAATAAATGACGGAGATATGAGGTAACAAACATAAAATAAAAAAATAAAAATACATCCGAATTGAGAACCAAAACTCAATCAAACAAAAGCCGATAAGTTGTACAAAATGGAAAGTGTTGAAAATTCCCAAAGTTCGTTCACCACAATATGTAAAACGACATGAAAATGTAAATTTTTAGCTTCCTGCCTTTATCTTTCCTTGCTACAATTTGCATTGTGTAACAAAACTTATCAAGGAACCAAATACACTCAGTTCAATAATAAAACGATTATAGGTAAGTTGTAGTGAAGGAAACCACCCAAGTTCATTTAAAAAAAACATGCAGAATGGTAAATTCGTTGAAAAGGAATTCCCAGTTTAGGGTTAAACTTTCAATTAGATTATTATATAACGTTTCTTGAAAGGTGGGTGTTAGTGAATGTTTTTACTTTGTATAGGCATGTGTTTCAACACAATATCATCATGATAAGTGATGATGTGGCCGAAGGTGGTAAACACACAAAGCATAGAAGGAACTGGCTCTCAAGTGCAGCTGTCGAAACACATTGATAGGTGCTTGGCGACAGATTTTCAAATTGATGGTGGTAGCCGGCCAAATGGGCACTAAAAATTACCCTGCCACCGTGATATGGTTTCCTCACAATGTTTTCTTTCACGCGTTTGTCATATCGAGTAGATAATCCCTAACCCCCTTATTAATAAATAAGGTGGAAATCAGTCTTGTAACACCCATGACATTAGAAGGTGACGGATATATTTAAAACCTAGGTATTACTATAACCTAGGTTTCTTCAGGGTTGGCAACGCGCCCTTAGTGTTGCAAGCGTCCATAGGCTACGGTAACCGCTTACCATCAGGCGGGCCGTATGCTTGTTTGCCACCTTAGTGGTATAAAAAAAACACCTATGGATATACGACAAATAAAGTTTGTGAAACATAACATTTAAAACTATTTGTATTGATACATGTAAAACACCTGTCTGACTTTTTTATTATTTATTGTGTTTACGTGATGGTTTGTAGGTCTTGAGTGAAAAATAATATTCCAATGCATTAGTTTGTCAATCGGTGATGCATATACCAACATAGCTTGGGGAAAGTGGTTACTAATTCATCCGCTAAAGTACTATCTGTATATAGGTATATGTATTCAGATAGTTGTATGAAAAATTAAGATGTAACAATGGCGGTCGATTTTACTTGATATTTTAATCTCTTTATTATAACAAGTCGCTCATTGGTAGTTGAATAGTTGTTGATTTGTTGAATTGCTTGTGAGTTGTAACTACGGCTATGATGAAAAGAAAATAAATTTGAATATGTGCAAATAATAAATGATCTCATTGAATTTTTGTAGATGTCTACATTCGCGCGTCGCGTCGTAGCGTAGGCTCGTAGCCGTAGACGCTTTTCTTATATGAAACGCCCATCAGTTCTTCAAATTAATATTGCCACGCCTTGTCGTTTTGATTCATGAAAACCTTAAAATACATTCGGAGCAATTAATATTACGGTTTTAATAATATCTGAAAACTATTTGAGTGTTTTTCGAAGTTCAAGTTTTCGAGAAAATAAGGCTAATGTACTTTTCAATGTTGTGTCAAAGTCATTTGTTCTACTTAGGCCCTTTTACGGCACTTATCAAAGCTACTGAAGTTACCACCGTTTCGGAAGTCTGCCTGCGGCAAGAAATTCGGCAAGGGTACATTTTTTACTCATTTTTGGACATTCTGACGAAAGATTGGAAAATGTTTTTGTGTGAAGTAAAAATATCAGCCATAATAAGTATGTAGGTATGTTTTATCTCGTTTAAATTAACGGTTGAACATTGTTTTGATTCACCATTTACTTATCAGTAAATTCGCTTTTACTAGGATATTCGAGAGTGTATTATTCGAATCCGGTTTTTAATCTAATATCGAGTTGGATTAGGTTTTTTTTTTTACTATGTGAGGCCGCTGTTTGACCACAATCTCACAATGGTCAGTGATGATGTGGCCGAAGGTGGTAAGCACACAGCCGAGAAGGATATGGCTCTCAAGTGCAGCGTTCGGCTAGGTGCTTGGCGACAGATTCAAAGAACCCTACCACTTTTCTATGGTTTGCTCACGATGTTTTCCTTCACTGAAAGGTCAAGCACATGGTAGTATTCGAACCCAGGACCTTCGTCTCGACACTACTGAGCTATCCTCGCCTTAAAATAGTACATTCGGTATGGATGGAGAAGTACCCTAAATATTTAAGTTAGCAATTTATTTAATTTTTATTTGATAAATATTCTGGGACATTTCTCACACACGGTCATCTGATGCCAACTATTATGGAAACCAGATAACTGAATCAGTTATCTGGTTTCCATAAAGTAAACAAAAAGTAGTATATCAGTTAAACTGATATACTACTTTAAAATAAAACCACAATTTCCAATAATATCAATCTAGACCAACTAAATCAACATTTCTCTTCTTCATCCTTAGTTAATAAAGCAACTAAATTAAGTACTTTAAATGATCTTAATTCTTCCAAGTATCCCAATTTTTCCTCTTTTTCTTTTAGTCAATTTACTGATTGTGATGTTAAGAGGCACATTTTATCCATTACTTCTAATGCTGTCGGTGGTGACAACATCAGCCGAAAGATGATTCTTCCTCTCATTGACCTTCTTACTCCGATTTTAACTTCTATCTTCAATTTTTCGATTGCTACTAATTTCTTTCCATCTCTTTGGAAAGAAGCTTTTATAGTTCCTGTTCCCAAAAAAAGCAATCCTTCTTCCTTTTCAGAATATCGACCAATTGCAATATTGCCTTTTTTATCAAAAACTCTAGAACGTCTTGTACACCACCAGCTTAGTTCTTTTCTCTCTAGTAACATTTTACATAATCCTTTCCAGTCTGGTTTCCGTCCCGGGCATAGTACCGTGACATCGCTAGTCAAAATTACAGATGACATTCGCTCCGGGATGGAGAACAGACAACTTACTGTTCTAACTTTATTGGATTTCAGCAATGCATTCAACACGGTTGATTTTGATATTTTACTAGCTATACTGTGCTCTCTTAACATATCTCCAACGGTAATTGAATGGTTTCGTAGTTACTTGTATGGCCGCCGGCAACGTATTCGCGTTGATGAGACATTGTCCTCATGGTGTGATACAAATGCCGGCGTTCCTCAAGGTGGCGTCCTTTCTCCACTTCTGTTTTCTGTTTTCATTTCCTCTATAACTGATAAAATTTCTTCTTTCTACCACCTTTATGCAGATGATCTCCAATTGTACAGACAATCCTCTTTAAGTGATCTTCCTTTTGCCATTAATTTAACGAATACGGATCTTGCTGTAATATCTGACTGGAGCAGGCGATTCGGGCTCCAAGTTAATCCAGCTAAAACTAAGGCTATCATTATTGGTAGTAAAAATTTAATATCTCGAATTAAGTGGGACCAGCTACCACAAATTAAATTTGACGGTGTTGCTATACCTTATAGCGAAGTTGTAAGAAACCTTGGTATCTTGATTGACCGAACCCTATCTTGGGCTCCGCAAATAGCGGAAGTGAGTAGGAAGGTGTTTGCCGCCGCTGGCTCTCTTAGACGGTTGCGTAATTTCTTACCTATGGACACTAAAATTGCGCTCTCACAGTCTCTACTTTTACCGCATCTCGATTATGCTGATGTCAGCTACCTTGACCTTACAGAGGAGCAGCTGAATAAACTTGAGCGTCTTCAGAATTTTTGCATACGGTTCATTTTTGGCTTGCGCAAATATGACCACGTCTCCCAGTTTCGTGCTCAGCTCAAGTGGCTTCCTATTCGCCTTCGCCGGAATACTCACATACTTTCACTTCTTTATACTATTCTATTTAATCCCAAATCCCCTTCTTATCTTAAGGAGCACTTCGAATTCTATAGCTCGCAGCATCACTCCCTTCGTACCTCTCTTGAACTTCGCCTAAAAACCCCTTTACACACTTCTCACTCTTTTTCTCAATCATTCACTGTTCAAGCTGTTCGTCTTTGGAACGCCTTACCCCAGACCATCAGACAAGCTCAGACTATTGAATCCTTTAAATCTCAAATATTCTCCTACTATCACTCTCTTTAATTCCTTTTATTTTCCTTTATTTACCTTAATATTATTTAATATTAGTATTTAGTTTATTTACCTACTTATCTTTATTTATTGTATGTATGTAAGTATTAGTATATTACTTTATATATCTCAAAGTATTATGGTATTTGTGTATAAATAGTATTAGTTTATTTCATATATATTGTATTATTTGTAGGTAGATGCTCAACCTGCCGCCTTTTGAAGTTTTTCCTGTACCCAAAGGTTGCCTGGAAGAGATCGCTTAAGCGATAAGGCCGCCTATATTGTATAGCTTCCTCTAATTTGTGTTGTTGTAATCATGTGCTCTATGTAAGTGTATACAATAAAGAATATTTCATTCATTCATTTCATTCATTCATTCATACTTTTTGTTTTTAATAATTACAGACTCATGTTCATGCACACAAAGGCATGTCCTGTGTGGGAATCGAACCCACGACCTGCGGCGCGATAGGTGGAGTCTTCACCAGCCGCGCCGACTGAGGCGCTAAAATATTATACTCATTCCTTAGTATTTGTATACTCTGAGCTTTTATCCTTTATTTATTTTGGTGAAACTGCATTCAAAAATATTTTACTTATCCTTCTTACTATCTTTATGTAAAAGTTTGTATGGATGTGATTTATGAAGATGTTTGGTACTCTTTCACGCAAAAACTACTGAACGGATTTGGATGAAATTTGGCACACATACAGAACATGTTCTGGAAAAACATACGATCCTCGCGAATGTGGATGAAACTGCGGGGGACCGCTAGTTTTTAAATAAAAATTCAACGAATGACAACTTCGTGATATGATCTAGCTATCCCCTCAACTTGAAACTCTGTGGCCAAGCAATTTGGTGCAGATGCACTTGAGAGGCAGTTCCCCCTCTCACCTTTATAGGTTCACCACCATCAGCCACAAGCATACATAATAAAAAGGTAATTACAGTTAAATCTAGACCAGCCTTGTAACTGCAAATGTCAATCTGACCTGACTGCAACCGCCTGATTAACAAACCAAGCTCTGACAATCGATTAAAGGCGTAACCTTTCGATTCACATACATATTTACCAGGCCCCAAGCTAATACTGATGTGATTTACTGCTTCTATTTTAAAATAGATCGGTTTTGTTTGCAACTAGGTAACTCAAAACTTATGTACTTTTTAAGGCGATGATAGCTCAGTGACATCGGATGCCGAGAAGAAGGTCCCGGGTTCAAATCCTAAAATTAATTGAGCTTTTGGTGAAGGAAAACATCATGAGGAAACCATAGCACGGTAGAAGGGTACTAAGTAGAACTAAAGTTGAAAATCTGTCGCCTAGCATCTATCGGTGTGTTTCGACTACTGCACTTGAGAGGTAGTTCCTTCTAGGCTTTGTATACCACCTTCAGCCACATCAATTACCATGGTGAGATTGTGTTCGAGCACGGGCTCATTCAAAAAAATTATAAGCCAATACGTTTTGCCACTCAAAGTCAAAAGTCAAATTCAAAGCCATTTATTCAATTTAGCCCCCAGAAGGGCACTTATGAAGGTCACATTTACTGAAGTAACCACCGGTTCGGAACTCAGCCTTCAACTGAGAAGAATCCGGCAAGAAACTCAGCAAGGTTACATTTTTTAAATATTTTTTGGACAATCTGACTACCTATATTAGGCTTTTTTTTTTCCAAATAATTAACAATAAAAAAGAAAGCATATAGGTACCTAAGCATAGCATACTGCACCACTGACCCACCTAGACAGGAATATGATCAAGTCTTAGATTGAGCATGCTTGCCCAGAAAAAACTTATTCACTATGTCTTTGAAATTCCTTAGACTGTAAGAGTCAGACGCCGAAAGCTGTAGTTCCACTCCCTTGCTGGTCCATTTCAAATATGAGGATGCAAAATGTTTAGTCCATTAGGTATGTATTTACTTTATTTATTTTAGTGTATTTTATTCACACCAAACTATCAAATTATATTTCACTAGCTGCCCGACGCGACTTAGTTTGCGTCCTACCCTATAACCATACCCTACAAACTATCCAATATTTTTTTCCGTAAGAACCTTTTACAAAGTAATAAAAAACTTAAAAAAAATATGGATGAAATCAAAATCAAAGGTTCTCAAGTAATGGCGTGACCAAGGGAAATAGGGATTCCTTTTTATATGAGAGATAATGTCACTGTGAGTTCATTTGAGAGTATACAACATTACGACAATGCAATTCAATTTCGAAGTAGGTCCCAAAGGAAAAATTGATCGTATTTATGAGTACTTTACGTGATTTCATTTAATGTCGTATTGTCGTATCCACCCTGTATATTGCCAGCCTCCTGTAATTTTGTGCTAAGAAATTCTTTGTGAAGAAACGCGCTCGTTGCATTTGATGCAATATCACGTTGGGCTCCACATAGTACCACAGCGTGCATTATATCGGATGACAGTCTTTTGTTTTCGACAGGCACTTTAGCACGTCACTGCGGCGGTCTCCCACCAGTGAATATGTGGCACAGAGAATATAGGAATTTCCATAAAGTAAAGCATAAACCAAGTAACGACAGTGAATTTAAGTTATAACCCTATTTAGTTGTGTTTAAAGGTTCTTCATTTAATCATTCATTATTTGCTGAAAAAGGTTAATGAAATTATTCTCTAAGATTTTTTCAAACCCATCCAAAGATCTCACAGCTATTCATTCGCGCTTCTTCAATGTTTTTATAACCATATCAAATTAGACAACACTTAAAAATATCCAGTTAAATTTGAGATGTGGATTTTACTTCTCAAGATGTTTTGCACAGAATTTTAATTTTGAAAGTATCCAATTGCATAATATTTTTTAAGTGCAATAGTCTGCGTCACAAAGTGTTACGACGATGAATTGCGATTATTACAGCTATTTGGATGTCACAGGAGGGTGCGATGGGACACGTTCCCTCCCTCAGGGTCTAGCCACCCTAGTACGAATTGAAAATGGGGTTGTGATTCATTTCCCACGAGCCTTGCATTGCACCTAACAAAAAGCCTCAAACTATTATATTATAAAGGCTAACAGAGACAGAAAAAAACATTTGCCGCATCTGCCTGCTGTTTCGTTACATCTTAATGTAATTACTTTTAGTAGTTCAATGTAATAAATGTAAGTCATCCAAAAAATATACAATTGTGCGATGCCATTCAGTTGACTTCGTGTTTACGAGGACTTTAAAATCTACATAAGTGAAATAGCGGATAATGTTTTTATAAGTACTGAAAACGCTAGGAAGTCAATATTAAAGTTTTGATAGGTATAATATTACTGAAATTCAAAGTTTTTTTCAATATGTCACCAGCCAAAGGCTTTTGTAGTCATGATATCCCCTAACGCTGGATTGACATGTACACCTGCATGGAACTAGAACAACTTCCGTGTTTGATGTAATTTCGCGATACAAACTCGTACGTACACACTAGCCACCGCACCAATAGGTATCGTAGGTATAGTGAGTGTAGGTAGCATTGAGGTGCGATAACGCGTTAACCGTGCGATATGGCTGCTGTTTCAGACACGGCACGAATCGAATGCGCACGAGCAATCGAGGTTTACATGTCGATTCAAATTCATATAATGCTTTCAGCACATATGGCATGTACATTTCAATGAAGCTCAACATAAAATAATAAGAAAATATCTTACAAAGCCATATCCCCTGCTCTTGCTGGTCTGCCTGTCTGTGATGACGACTGCCTCTTCTATGTCGCCGTATACCGCGAAGTGTTCCCGTAAGCTTTTGTCTGTGGTGTGGTAGGGGAGTCCGCCGACGAAGAGTTTGGTCCAGGTGGTGTCCTTCTGGCCGGGCAGCGCGCCCAATGCCAGCAGCCCCTCGGACTCGGCCGGCAGAGCGCCCGCCATCAACATTCCTTGCACCGCCTCCGTCGCGCCGGCCACCGTTGCACTCCGCTAACACTGTCACTGCCGCTGCCGCTGTCTGTAGCGGACGAGTCGGCTCCACACGAGTGTGAGGTTAAGTTATTATTGTAAACACTGGTGTCCGTTGGAGCGACCGTTCGTTGTGGTGGTTGAGCGCGGACTGATGCTCGTTTGAGGCGCACGTGGCGCTCCGGTACTAATTTTAGCCCCCGCCGCGCCCCCCTCGTCACCAGATGCGTCGGCAGCGGCACCGGCCTGCCTGGCCACATGCGTTGCGTGCCCTACCATGCCCTACTGCCTGCTACCCTCCGCGTACGCTTAATGATACGCCTCGTTATCGCACTGTTGGTCCTCGCTTTACTAGGTAGGTACGCGAATTCATAAAAGGTGTTACTGAAACTTACATCGACATCGAACTATCTCACCCTAGTTATGTAACTGATACAATAAGTATAGGGCTAAAAGGTTAAAGATAAGATTTTGGATTAAACATATAAGAATTCAAAATGTACCATGTCTACCTAGACCCCTTTTTCCTGTATTATTATCACAATCCATATATTACCTCCTAATGAAAAAATTTAATTGGTCTAATCTAAGTAAAGTAGGTTAGTAGTATATTAATGCACTGAAAAGTTGATAGACGGAAGTAATATAGATTATCTTACATCGATGAAACTATTTCAGGAATTATATTACCTACCTTTTGATAGATGCTTACAGAACAATACATCACAAATACCATTAAAATTTAGGACTTTATATTTTATCATAATAAACAGAAACATAACCGCTTAAATTTCCCACTAATGTTTAGTATTGATTGATAGAACTATCCATACTAATATACCGTCGAATTACTGCAAGAACTCATTAACTGACATAAAGAAAACTTTTGGAAAAATAATTAATTACTTTTTGATTTCATTCTATCAAAGAGTGTGGGAAAATAAATACAAACGCATAAACATTGTTTTACTTTTTTCGCACATTCTCGTAGTTATGGCAGTTTTACCATTAGGCGGTAATACTGTGGTTATGGTTTGGTATAAGTAATTGAATGAAATCAAAAGTAATTAATTGGTTTCGAAAAGTTTTGTTTATATCAACCGACGAGACATGCAAAACTCACCTTTTCGCGCCTTATCCAATCTGGCAATCATGGGGTTTCCGTTGTTACTGTTTGAACGAAAACAGTTTTTATTCGATGGAAATATTACAATGTACAAAAGATTTCATTTAAAATCACTGTTTGCAGATTGAATTTGATTTCAACAAAGTTTAATAGGCCCTGAGATCCTTTTGGTAGTTATATAAAAAAAGTAAATTATGTACAAATATTGGGTACAGAGAAGGTTAGGAAGTAGAAGTCAATGTTAATTATCGTTCTGAAATACATATTTAAAACTATTTAAATACCATAAAAAATTACATAATATAATTGTTAATAGATAAGGTAATCAGGAAAAGGTAACATAATTCATAGCAAAACGGATGGTCTCGGATATCGCACGGCGCCGAGGCGGAAGCCTGCGCCCGCGCAGCATTGTGGGAAACACATTGTTCTTGGGCACAGTACAAATATGTGGAACCGATCACTTCCTCCACAAACCAGCCGTGTGTTTCTGTGTCGGTGATTGTTCCATAATTATAACAAACTATTTTAAATTGGGGCAGGCGGGTATTCTTTTAAATATTCCATCTAAATGTATTGAAAAAATATATTTAGTCCGTCATTTATTTATCAAAAAATTTAAACGTATTTTTTCCTTTGCCAATTACTAAAGTGACGTCACGGGCCCCCACTCCCGAACTTTGATGCTCTTTATCTTTGTAAATTACATAATATAATTGATTTTGGTTAATGTCTCTTGTCTTTGTGTTGATTTTGTTTGTTTTTTGTGTTGATTTTGTTTGTTCTTTGTGTTGATTTTGTTTGTTCTTTGTGTTGATTTTGTTTGTTCTTTGTGTCCTTTGTATTTACGCTTTATCCTTTATTTATTTTATATTGTCTTCGGTTTGGTTATGTAAAATAGTAATTTTAATTGCTCTGTATTTTTAATAGTCTGTGTAGTAATAGTCCTCTTCTGGTGTTTATATGCCAATTTTATAATGTTAACACGCGGATAGCGCAGTGGATAACATTACTTTATATTTTTATGATAATCTTTATTTGTAAAATTGTATAATGTTGTTGTTTGCTATTCCAAATAAATAAAATAAAATAAATTAATTAAATTGGCAAAAAATACGTGTCCAATATTTTTTATAATTTCTAACTGACGGACTAATTAGATTTTTTTTTTTTTACTCAGGTATCATCTCTATTACCCTACCAATAGTGTGTGGTTGCTGGTTGTGTTTTGCTCATGCTACCATAAAGTGTCAAGTTTACCTTCAGTTTCCCATTGATCATTGTGTATCAATGATTTATCAACAATAAATAGATATAAATATACCTTCCTACTTAATTATTAGTAGCAGCATCTTCAACTTGATAATTATCTCAATAGGGTGGCGTCCTTTAATAACGTGAGGTGATTTTGGTGAGATATCGTGAGATTTGGCTTGACCCCCGCCCACTACCCCTACCCACTCACGTGAGATTTTTTTAAATGCGTATTTGTGTAAATACGTAAATCTGTGCTTGTTTGCGTTGTATTTATTTATAAATACACTAGAACGTAGCGTAGGGAGTCGAAAGTGAAGCCAAAAAAGCAAATACAAATTGAAAATCCTGGTATTCGTTTTCCAGTTTGTATTTGCATTGTTTAACCACAGTTTATTAATAAAGAAGTGTTTTTTGTTACATAAAGTTTGTTAAACAAAGCAAATACACATTCAAAAGCGAATACAAGGTACGTGTTTTTCAATTTGTATTTGCTTTTTGGCCTCACTGGCTCACTCCCGTGTTCCGCGCGCTTCATCTGCCTTATTCTGTAATCTGTGTGACAAACAATCAAAAAGAAAGTGTTATTTTTTGTTAAACATATTTTAGTTAGCATGCCATTATCCCATTTTTACAGAATTCATAAGAATCTTTTCATCACATCATCCGATCATTCCATTGATGGCTCACAGCTGTTTGGATCAGCTGTTACCTGACGTAAAAACTGTGCAGCCGGTAAGTTGCCGGGAAAATATATTTGGTGAAGATATACAAACGGTACTGTACCTGATATATGAAGAGGGACGGTCAGGGTGGGGGTCGCGGGTTCATTGATCGCGGCTATTGTTGAAATGCGCGTGCGCCGGCAGCTGTCGCTCCAACTACCCTAGTCGCGTTGGGGTAAGCAGATGTTAGATTTTTTTTTATATTTCTTTGACAATACTAGTTTGAAAACTCAGTGATGATGTGACATGTAAATAGATCAAATCTATTCAAGTGTTTGAGCTAATTGTCTTTTTAGACTTGACTAAGAGATTGCATACAGAGTCGTAGTTGGCTAAACTAATACAAGCGTACCAAATAATGATGCGTGTAGTACACTCGGAATGAACTCGAGAGTCACTTTCGAAATCACTTTCGATTTTGGAGGAGACTTGTGACATGAGCCTATAATGGGGTAGGGATATATTTAGAGATGGCATCTACAATCTAAGGCCTGTATTTTAGAACGAGATAAAAACTCAGTTCAATTCTCAAGAATAGATTATGTGGATCTATTATTGATGCTGGTTTCAAAATCAATTTTTTAAACTTGACTTGAATATTTTGTACTTGAGCTAGATTATTCTAGCTCAAGTACAGAACATTCAGGTCAACTTACCTTTTGTGGACTAACCGTATTCTGGGTTCATCTACACATTATACTACATTAGGTTGGTCATGCCAAACTACTTTTAGTATTCAAGTGTGAATCTTTCGTCTGTAACTTTATATTTTCAATTTCATTTTTTTTTATACCACTTAGGTGGCAAACAAGCATATGGCCCGCCTGATGGTAAGCAGTTACTGTAGCCTAAGGATGCTTGTAACACCAGGGGAATCACTCACGCGTTGCCGACCCTGAAGAAATCTCTTCACCCCTTTTTGAAGAACCCCATGCCAACCAAATATATAGGTTTCAAGAAGATCTCAAAGTAATGAATCCAGCTTTTATGCTAAGGCTGCGTCTGATCGTCTCTTGAGCTTTGACTAGGCTCTTGTTCGTTCAGCAAATGTGCTAAAGTAAATTGGATCCAGTTTGTTACATCATGAACACAATTCTGTTCTTTGGACTGACTCACCTCTAGTTAAACTAAGGGTAAAGTAACAAAGCAGTCGCAATCCTAAGTAGTTACTACTGGTAGGGCTTCTTACAGGAGGGATTCTCACTTATTTCTACGTTCCTATTTAACATTATTTTATTTTAAATCTTTAGACTGAATGTAAATTATTTACATGTGTGCAAAGTTGGTTAAGGCAGAATTAAGTAATTACCGCACATTTTTATGATATTTATAATCCCGATTATGATAAGTTTGTACCTCACTTCACGTGATATGTGTGTAGACCAAGAATTCTTAATTTAAACGGGTAAAATAGTCAAGGCTGTAAAAAAAAACTTGCGCGCTATATTTGTTACTAAAACCTCAGAGTAGATAAATACTACGTACAACTAAAACGTTCTCATTGTGTGGTTGATTATTATCAAAAAATCTACTTAAAAAATACAAGTCTCACTGAAAAAAATAATTATTTAACAGTAACACAAAATTTTACTACCAATAACCTAAACAGAGTGACTTGCGAACTAAAAATTACCAGTAACAAAACTAGTTTTGGTTCATTACTAAATTGTTTGATTAAATCTAAGAAATATAAGATTAAATGTAACTAAAGTTAGTTTTCAGACAACAAAACTTCAACATACATAACTAGTTTTGTAGAACCTTTTTTTCAGTACTGTTTCATTCCTCGCTAGTGTTTTGAAAAACTCGGCTCACTAATCACGTTCGCCTGCGGCTACCACCTCAAGTTTTAATAACCAACTTTGCACACATGTATCATATGCATGTATCATATTATGATAATTATACTATTATGGATAATTATTTATTTTACTGATAGAAATATTACCGTACTGATTCAGGTTTTATCCAAATGTGGTAAAAAAGCGTAAATAGCCAAAGGGTCAAATTAAAAATATATAGCAAGGGAAACAAAACAATAGTTCTTCTTCTTCGTTTGTGTGGGACAAATGGCATAAAAAAGCAGCCAAAGGTTTTGGGCAAATAAGGATTAGTTCAGACGAGCGTTGCTCCCGCGCACACAGGGGTGCACTGCACCCCCCAGCGTTCGTCCCGATTCCCAAACAATGTGTGCTCCCGACCGTAACTTTGCTTAGTTATTGATCTATCCACGCTATTATTATAAGTACCTATTATTATTCAGCGAATGTTTTGGTTAAAACTTTTTTGGTGATTTTAACACGTGTCTAGGAAATGCTCCTAACTATGTTAAAGAATAATAATTTAGGTACACTTTAGGTGTAAGCTTAAATTACTAATCTAGGGTTTATGATAAAGAATGTACCTAAAAGAACCTAAAAAAATCTTCGTTCGCAGCGCACTTTTATTTCTCACCCATTGAAGTCTTTTACTCTACAGTCTGGGTGGAGGTCCGTAGACTCGTAGACTTCGTAGCACTTGAAGGAGACCTCAGCGTTGACCGTACATTTCTTTCGTGGATAATAAATTATGGTCCAAGACAGCGGTCTGTGATAGATTTGTGAGAGTATAGCGCCATCTAGTTTGTTGCATTCGAAGTAATTACGTTTGCGTTCATGAAAAATGCAGACTGACTTTATGTAAAGAACTATAGTTTTGTAGTTAGTTCTATTATATTTAAATAGATGGTATTCGAGGTATACTATTTTTGAATGTCAAATGAACGATAAGATTGAAACCAAATTGAAACTGTACATTGACATTGAAAAGCTTTTTACCCGACTGACCCGGAAGGAGGGTTATTTTATTACGAATACACTGCTACGAAAACCCCAAGTTTGCTTTTTCCCTGAGTTCTACTCGATTTGTGGCTAGCGTTTTATACTTATAAGTAATTTGATCCAAGGTTCAAGGAGCAGGGTTCCACAAAACATCTGAATATCGACAGTTATCTTTATCTGCTTAAGGAACAGGTACTATCACAGAATCTATACACCGCTGGTATGGCGGGCTATAAAAACTTCCCAATGGCTTTGTTCCAATTTTTATTTTACAAAGTTATTCCGAAGTCATCAAAATTCCTAAACAAACAAATTTATTTATACGGTCCGGTTATTTTTTCTAAAATGGCCCAAACCAAGTAATTATACGTCTTATACGAAAGGTCGGAACCCTCGGTGTCTCTTGGCCGGCTTTTATTAAAATTACATATTCGTATGTTTTGTTTAATACTAATTTCACCTGCTATTTTGTAGGTTAATCATGGAGGATTTATTAATTAATTAATGTATTCATTCATGTTAATGAATTAATTCGATTTTCGGCAAAATCGTTTATCATTCATTAGATACTTGTTCGTCTTTTATAAATTGATGTTTCTAAAGTAAAATTAAAATAGGTACTGAAGATGTAGTGACCAGCTTTATAAAACGTCGTCACGATTCAAAATAAGTTGTGACATCACATTCTGACCTCACGACGACTCATGGCATCATAACATGAGCGAAAATGTCACAGCTCACGATGACGTCACAATCAACTGTATGATTCTGATCTAAAAGGCATCCTTGCACATCAGTTATTAATGACTCATCAATATAACGATCGAAGTCTGAAAACGAGCAAGTCAATACTGGCGTTAATTATGAATTATGATTTTACATAGTATTTATATACTCTGAGATTATGAGCAATTACTATAGGTAAAAAAATCTCCGCTACGTACCGTACAATATTTCAGGCATAAGTAGAAGCGTGTTTCAACTATACGTAAAGTATGTACTTAAGTCTGTCTAAGTTAAACATATTTTTTTAAAGCTAAATATAATTTCTTATAGTTTTTTCGCCTTATATCCTACTATAGGTATTTCGAGTGTCGTCCTGCTTTTTTTAAGCCACGTGCCGTTTATAGCAATTTCTTGCCGGATTCTTCTCAGTTGTCGGCAGCTGCACTTGAGAGCCAGTACATTCCTACACGTTAATGAGACTTATCCATTATGAAAAGATCCAGGTTAACTATTAATGTGACAATATTATTATTTTATTAGGTATTTGACCCACCCAAGGTGACCTATGCGCCACTAACCACTGCGCACTAGCCAATACCTGTGTCGGCATCCATAGTCCGCATACTTATATAACAAATATTTATCTTAATATCTAGGTTTCGGGAGTAATCGGGGAGAATAGGCTTTCATATCAAACTAGTTGCACCCGCGGTTTCTCCCCCGCACCCGAGGAATATCCTACCCTACCCTACCGTTAAGTTTTCTTAAATTTTCTAATTTTCTACGCGAGTTTCTTAATTTTTATTTTCAATATGAACCTTCTCCAGAGTATAAAAAAAAAATGATAAAATCAGTAAAGTCGTTGTCATGTTATGGCGTTACCAAGGGAAATAGGGATCCATTTTCTTAAATATAAAATGATAAACTGATTGTTGATATACCTATCAATGCACAGCTCAAACCGCTAGACCTAGAGATTTGAAGTTTTGCACATAGAGATACCTTATATACAGTGGAGGCATCCACTAAGGAAGGATGTTTGGAAATTCCACCCCTAAGAGGGTACAATAGGGGATGAAAGTTTGTATGCAAGTCCGTCAGTTTTGAAGTTAGGATCTTCAAAATTTGTGTTAAGGCTGACGATTGAAAATTAATTTATAGATGTTGCAGCGTTTTTGATAAATTCAACCCTTAAAGGGGTGAAAAGGTGGATAAAGTTGTGTATGGAATTCCTTTATTTTTAAAAGTAAACTACACCAAATTTACTATGATCGTATAGCGGTGTTGTTGGAATTTCAATCATTAAGGTGGTGAAAAGAGTGATTAAAAGATCTTGAATTTCTTCAAAAACAAAAATAACTGTGTATAGGTATATTAATTATTTCGGCTTATGATTAGAAACTCACGCAATGTATATCGCTATTTTTTTAATTTCACACTTGAGGGGCTGAAAATGGGGATTAAATTTTGTATTTAAATTGTTTACTTAGAAAATTTTATATTCTAGTAAAAATAATGTACGAGACGTGTATCGTGTTATTAATAAGCCTTTCCTGCCGCCTGTATATCTGTCTGTCTGCCAATCTACCACGAGCAAATCTGAAAATGGTTGACGAACTTGTAGGTAGATCTCCACCAGTCTATTCGTCTGTATGTCTGCCTGCCAGGAACAAACTTGTTTTATACCTACTACTAAGCTAGCAAACAAGCATATGGCCAAGCGGATGGTAAGTGGTCACCGTAGCCTATATATGGACGCTGCAACACCAAGGATATGATTCACGCGTTGCTGAGCCTGCAGAAATAACTTCACAGCCTTTTAGAAGAACCCCATGCTATACGTCTTTCGGAAAACCACGGCGGGAGGTTCATTCTACAGCCTGAGCGTACGTGGTAGGAAACTCACTCACTCAAACTGGTAACAAACCATTTCGGTTCCACTGTGTCAGAATGAACTCCTCGTCGACGCGGCGAGAGTTGCGATGGTAGAAGGTAGCCGTGGGCATCAGGTCAAACAATTCTTCAGAGCACAGTCCATTTTACAAGCGGTAGAATCACTGTGAGTAGAACACACATAAGGAGCTAAAGTCTCTCCTCAGACTGACAGACAGACAGGCAGAAATATCTCAGTTGTCTGGAAATTATTGAGAAACTTGTGGATAGGTCTCCGCCTGTCTTTCCGTCTATATATCTGTCTGCTACGAGCAAATATCTCAGCCGTCTGGAAATGGTTGAGCAACTTGTGTATAGGTCCCATGGCGTTAATTCCGATCCTTAAAAAAAAAAGTGAAATTTTAACAGTGTAGCAAGTCAACGATACTACCATACTACATCGCTGTTTCAAAGAAACAGGTCGAGTAATAAAATAAAAATTCACCTCCCCATACATAGACACATAATAGCTGATCGGACAATGTGTACTGTAAACATACGTTTCAGACGGTAATTTTCCAGATCTTCTTTTTCAAATCGATAACGGAAACTTTCCACAAATAGATGGGCTGATTCAAATACCAGATGAATTATGTGGAACTAATAGATAAAATGTACCCTGGTGTTATAAATATTAAATATAAACCATGGAGTGCCTACCTAGTGGTTATGCGAGAGAGCCGTTTTGACTCCCAAAACCGACCAAGCCGCTGCTATAATGAAATATTGATAAACACATTCGAAGGTGAAGAAATTATTTCTAATTCTGTTGCCACTGTGGTCGAAATTATCGACCATGGTGGTCTTTCAACATTTCTTGATAGCAGCGGCTTGGTCGATTTTGGGAGTCAAAATGGCTCTCTCGCATAACCACTAGGGCATGTAATATCGGAAGGTTTTCAATCCCGATATTTTTGGCTAATCTGTGGACCTACCGGTCGGATTCGTTTTTTTTTTTCACTTATAGGTAGCTACATTATCCCCGAGTATTATAGGCTACTTTTGATCCCGGGAACGCGGGTGCATCTATTCTGAAAGGGATACAATCATACAATATATTCCAGAAAGACTATATTTTCGGGAACGCAGATCATCGGGTCGGAAGCTTATTGCATAAATTGGTATGAAATTTCCTAATTAGCTCAATGCGCATGTCACAGGTCGACTTGATTTTACCAGCCATTCGTCCCATATGATTCATAAGTCCAATGTAAAGAACGTGCAATCAATCACGATCTTTTTCTTCATTTTTTTTATACGTGTAAATTTTCAAAATACAAAACTTATACGTGTTTAACCATATTTTAAAAGATATTATCCGAATGCTGCGGTGAAGGTCGCGGACTAATTTTATAAAATGATCTAGAGCTTTCAGTGAAGGAAATAATATTTTGGGAAAACTATAGCATGGTTGTAGGGTGGCAGGAGCACTTCAGAGTGTTCTAGGCTTTGTTTGCTTGTAATTTTCGGCCACGTCTTCAATTACCATGCTGATATTGGTGACATTGTGGTAAAAAAAACAGTGACTATCCAAATAAGATTCTTTATTTTAAAGAAATTTGTCCTAGAGTAGGTAACCTTTAGAGGCGCTGTGTCTGATTCCTTTTAGGAATTAAGTATAATGTCTCAAATTGTCACAGGATATTATTAAAGAAAAAGCTTAAACTTATCATTGTCGGATCCAGAATATTCATTCAACATTAGCAATGAATATTAAGAACGATCCAACGTACACTAGACTTAACTTAGTAAGAAACTAAGGTCGTATGAGCCTCAATTTTTGGACTTAACCTTCGCTGTCCTTTTTTTACTATTTAAACTATGTAGTTCAAATTGTAAAAACTGCTTAGTTTGGGTTCAGATGTTTGTGTCGTGAATAACCCCAGGATATTTATTTATTTTTGGCATGACTTTACTGGCTAACATTTGAATAGATACTGAGAATACCTTCACAAAAAAGACGATTACCCTGCGATTACCAGATGTTAACAAATTAAAGATAGACGAATGTTTAGTTAGTTAGACACAACAGATCTTCCTATGGAAATCAAGTTATGTCAACACTTATTATTCATTCATATCACTGTCCAATTTTACACACAATACTGACTGATCTTGACCAATAGAAGGCATTAGCGAAGGTCGTCTTACTTGGGTCAACAAATTATTATCTATATTTCAGTTGTTTTTAACTATTCAATTAAGGTAAACATCTATTTACCGAAATACCTACTTATAATAATATGAACGCTCCAGCGTGCTTTAAAGGCATTCGCGTTTATTTGCTTGAAACACAAAATGTATTATGTACATAGATTATCCTTAAACTGAAATTAAACTGAATGCCAATGAACTAAAGGTTCATTTTTAAAATATCGTTAGTATGACATCATCGTGTTACGTAGCATCGGCGGCGACGAGGCCGCAAGATGTGGTACTACTGGTAGTGTGTATAGCTCCACTTCGTTCGTTTACAACGCAGGCAGGTCCCACCCAGCCCAGTATTGAAATAGCTCTCGACCGGCACTAACGTTTCTCAGTGTTCAAAAAAAGTTTAACTTTATTCTATAAATCATGGCCAACGTCATGGGTGAGTAACTGCAGTTAATATTGTTTTTGAACTTCCTACACCTCTCCAACATTATTGTACTTCGGTGCAGATTCGTGGTTGACTTTTATTTAAAATTTAAGCGAGTGGGAAGAAATGTCGACGTGATGCATTCTTTTTGGAATTCTAATTCTAAAATCAAGAAAAATGTTGTTTTTGACAAGCCGGCACTCCAAATAATAATACGCCGGCAATTTTCTGGCGCAAGGCCAAAGCCGGGCGTGGTGATGCGGAATATATCGTTCGTCTCAGTTTCATACAATCAATACAGAAAAAAATCTTAACGATCTATTTGATGTATTTAAGATTAAAAGACACTAGTTAAACACCGTGAGATAAGATCTATTTATAATTTTACAGCTCAGGTTGTTTCAACGGCATAGTATCTAATATAATTGGTTAGTTTTTAGCGACACTGGTTTCTATGTAATATTGGATGAGATCATCTTTTATTCTGGTTTCTTACAAGTCTGCGATGTACTCAGCCCTACGGAGTTGTTTACTTGTTTTATGCTTAACTACTTAATTTTGTTATTTACATGTATTGTATGATTTTCCAATTTTTAAAGCCTGTGACATTGCGTCATTATGTTATTCAAATTGAGAATCTTTATCGGGTGTTTAGATTGTATACTTATTTGATTTGGCTACAAATGTTTAATGTTGTAGGTATAGTCATGACCACTAATGAATATTACTATTTGGCATCTTAAATAATCTTAACTGTCTTTTACTTATTCAACATTAATGAGCGGCATTTTAATTAAATTTAAATACGATAATTTCCAGTCTGAATCCTAAGTGACTAAGTAATTGTCCTAATGGGTGACTGCACACACTAAATACATTTGTCATGATAATTCAACAGATGCCAATGTGCAATGTGTTAATGTAGAAATAAAATACAAACAACAATTAATTCCATCTTTGGGCATACAAAAACAGTTGGTGCATCTATTACAGCAGACTTTATTTATTTATATCTAACAATTAATTTGTATGTAATTTAAACATGGAAATATTTTACCTATATGAGACGGCTTATTAGAAATGTGTTGTCCTGAAACCATCCATCTTTAGATTATTTTTCTCGTAGATATGTTTGAATACAGTAAAAGATCTCTACCTTGCCCCTGTTACTTTAATTCTTGTTAGAGGTCAACCCGGCATTGATTATTCGATACAATGACATCATCGCATCGAACTACTTCTGCGCGTAGAGCGACTGGAATTGCTTGATATCAAGTCCATTAATACCTACACTACCACCATTATGTGACATTCTGTTAGTACTAACCAATGAACCGTTTACACTCCTTAAATTGTGTATATAATCATACTTTGTATTGGTGGGAGCAGAGCGAGCAGTCAACTTGCTTGCATACCAAAACACCAGCCTATATTTAGAATCACAGTTAATTAAACATACCCTGAATGGTAATCGATAAACATTACTAAATACTAAATAGGCATCTAGGAAAGCATAACGTTCGTGGAATAATAAAAAGTTATATAGATTTATGGAAGTTTTTCTGAATAGGATACTATCGGTTTTTGCAGATGTAGCAACGGAGGACAATCTCCAGTACCAATTCTTCCCGGTTTCCAGCGGATCCGTACAGTTCAAAGTCAGAACTCCCAATGACGCTCACGTGGCGCTCACTATGGGTCCTCAGGAATCCGACCCAATGTATGAGGTATGTTTAACTTTAGTAAAAGGTATCTTATGAAAATAATGCTCTTAGTGTATGGTATAACTTTATTTCGACAATTATAGGAATGATTCCTAGGTAAAAAAACGTTAAGATTATCAAAAAATATTGGGCAAGTAATTTTTGCTTTACCAAATCATTAAAAAATTACAATGATAAAGCGAGCCAAAGTTCGGGAGGGGGGCTCGTGACGTCACTTTAGAGTAAAATGTGTACTCTAACGTGACGTCACGCGGAACTTCAACACACGATATCTTCATATAATTTTTGTTTTATTTACAAAATAAAAAATACCTACGTGTTAAATATTTTTTGATAATGTAAAAGACGGGCTCAATATTTTTTTTTTGTCATCTAGCCTTTTATACCACATCCTCACAACAGTCTAATCTCGATCTACTGGGATCCCAGTATGATCCCATTGTAATTTCTAGTGATTGCCATTAGAGACGATCAAAAGAATATTAACAATTCACATTTTCGTTTAAAACTTACTCTTTATTACCTAATTGATTAATGTTTAAGAAAAACAAGTATCAGAAAATATGAACAAGTTATTTAGTCATAAAATGTTCAAAATAACTATACTATGCTGGTTTTTCATTACTTTTCTCTGTTAGGATAAATCTACACAGGCGGTCATTTTTTTTTAATTAACTTGTTATTTCATAAGTAGGTAAATAAAGAAATTATAGTATCACTGGTACCAGAAAACCAGATAAATAAATATTGAGTTTTCGCACATAGGTATTTAGTGCGCTCAGTTTTGCTCACGGGAGGTAGGTATTATTAAATCTGTGGTTTTGCTATGAGTTATGAGTTCTTTTAGGCCAGTAATATTAATATCCATAACTAATTAACTACCTACAGGTTTTAATTGGAGGTTGGGGCAACACAAAGACTGTGATCAGGAGGAACAGAACTAAGCCCGAAAAAGTAGAAATTGAAACTCCCGGAATTGTGAACGGGGGTGAATTCCGCGGTTTCTGGATACGTTGGGATAGTGGCATCATTTCAGCTGGTCGTGAGGGCGAAGCAGTCCCTTTCATCTCTTGGTCAGACCCTGAACCCTTCCCCATCGCGTTCGTAGGCGTTTGCACCGGCTGGGGTGCCACAGGCTCCTGGAAAATTGAAGGTACGTTAACTATGATAGACGGCTCACAAAATGTACCCAATAATTCCAAATTCATCCTCTAATTATCGATGCAGATGGAGCCGAGTTCAATACTCCAGACAAGCTTGAGTATAAGTTCGGTCCTGCCGCGGCCGGATCTCTGGAACTTGAATATCGTGGCCCACACAATTGCCACATTTGTTTGACGGCCGCTCCCGGCGAGGTCGACCCCATGTATGAAATTATCATCGGTGGTTGGGAAAACACTCAATCTGTCATTAGATACTGCAGACAGAAACCAGACAAGGTAGCTTTCGATTTGTCGCCTTCGCCGTTGTTTTTGATGTTGGTTTATGGATAAGCAATATGACAATATTGGTTGGTGCTTCATAGGTAACGGTCCCGACTCCTGGAATCATGAATGCTAATCAGTTCAAAAAGCTGTTGATTGAATGGCGCTGCGGCAGGGTGATGGTGCGCGATAGAGCGACTGGCACGATGATCATGGAGTGGGTGGATCCCTCGCCCTTCCCGGTGACACACTTCGGCGTGCGCACCGGATACGGCGCGAGAGGAAACTGGCGCATCACACATTTCTATAAGCCCGGAACACAGCCACGTTGAGTGTCCCTCTTTATGGCGAATGATACAACTTTGGGTGGACTTTACTGATTATTTTAGATACGGCTTTATATATTTTAATTGGCTGATAAATTAAATTTCTATATCTATGTAGTCATTAAATATAATAATAGTGACTAACATAATAAATTAAATCGTGACGGAAATTGCGTGTATTAATTTATTCGTGTGTTGTATCTCAACGATCTGCATTTGGATGACTTGAGTTTAGTGGTACGTTGGGTACATTTTGTGACTGCATTGTTTATCTTATTGAATCTGCTTATACTTCTATATTTTTCCTGGTACTACGCATTTTCCTCGCACTTTAAAACTACGCTTTTTTGTATTTCAACTCAATAAAATATTTATTTGCATGCGTGTGCTAACATTGATATTTTTAACTGATAAGCATGTTCTTAATGGAAACTTTTTATTTTATTACGCCTAATTTTGATCGAAAATTTTCATTTAACATTCAAACATTGAGCTATTATTACTACGTATAGAGAAGCTATCATAAACAAAGGTTATGTCCCATTTCTTTAGAGTCAACAAAAGGTCTCTTTAGCGCTGTAACAATAATTAGTCGTCTAAGCAGACAGTAGAAATACGTAGCGCTATCAGAACGCTTTTAAGAGTATTTTTCTCGCAAACACCGTGATTTTCACGGTGATACGCGTTTCGTTCATCGTTGTACAACAACAAGTTTGGCCGGATGGGCTCACTTTAACTGAACATAGTTGTGATATGTGGCGTCTTCTCTATAAGTAGTTATAATAGCTCAATGCATTCATGTCAAATTGTTGTCGAGGAAAAAAGGTCTTTCCTTGAAAAACAGTTTTGGAAGAGTCAGATCAGTCAGTCTTGATCATATCTTACGCTTTGCCCTTTATATAATAAAGTCATATAACAGCTCTCGTCTAATAAACATTTATCCTTGTAGCCCAACCTTCCGCTCCCGTGGCTGCAGCACTATACAGCAGCCCACCTGGTTACCCTGGGGGCCCAGTAGTCGCTCCGCTCGGTGGAGCTGGAAATTGGGTAGATGCATCAGGAGGCCAGGTGATCCCTGGTGCTGTAGTTGGAGGCCAGGACTGCTCTGGAGAGCCTCTGTACGTGGCTAGAGCACAACACGAAGGAGCTATGCTGCCTGGAAAGCTGGTCGCTTCGCATGGCGCCGCTTATGTCCCGTGGGGTGGACAAGAACACGGCAAACCACAATACCAGGTAATTTATTAAATGAAAATGTCATATGGTGAATGAATCCATATGCCGAGTGGGTGCGTGTGAGTAATGCCGTAAGAGCATTTTAAATTTTTAATAGTGGATTCAAGGGTGGGTTACTTAAAAGCAGTATGATTATTCCATGCAAATTCAGAGAGCCTTCATGAAAGCAAAATAATTACTGAATGAATTCAAAATGGAAATGTATAAACATGCATTACTAATTTACAGTTATTGGTTGGCGGACCTAACAATTGGGTGCCCACGAGTGGTTCGAACGTGCCTCCTGGTGCCCTCCGCGCAGGCGAGTCCGAAGACGGGGAGCCTCTGTTCGTAGGCCGCGTCCGCCATGAGGGCAGCCTCACCACCGGCAAGGTCCAGCAATCCCACGGAGTGTGCTACATCCCCTTCGGTGGACAAGAGCTCGGCTTCCCCGAATACGAAGTCCTCATGCCCTAAATTCCCACCTCATCGTGAGGTAACATCATGCGCTGACTACGTCTTAATAAAATAATGTCAGCTTCACGCTATTGATGTGAATCTCAGCATTTATGCAATCACACGTCAATTTAAGAATTGCTTCCAATAAACGCAACTGAATTATATGTTATATTATGGTGCGAAAGAACTGTCCACTATTTTATTATTAGAAATGTCTACATGAACAAAATAATGTCACGCTGTGCCTGCATTGTGTGTTTTAGTTTTAAGCACTGCATAATTTTAATCACATAGAGTACCTATATGATATTTTTGTTAAATTATTAAACGTATACTAAATTATTCCTGTGTTTTTATTACAAAAGGACCCTAAGATCAACATGATAGAATCCATATAGAAGTACACAGTTATACAATTCCAGTATAAGCTGATCTCGCATAGTAAAGGATTTCCGTACAATGAGATAATATTATTATTACTCTACGGAAGTCTCCGCTTGCGAGTCCGTCTCGCACTTGGCCGGTTTTATTTGTAAAAAAAAATTGTCAAATCAAATATCAAAAGTCATAATAAAAGTTTTTCACTCCGTTTTAACAGGCTTTACTCGGCAGGACCATGCGCCTAAATCTCATGAACTCTGAGAAGCCGTTTTGTCGGTCGCTCAACAAATCGTGATCTTCTAGTACCTATATCAAAACCTGCGCATCAGAGATGATAGGGTCCTGATTAGTTCGGGCCGTGGTCCAAGCCTCGTACAAAGTCTGCTTATTTTGTCTAGTTTCTTTGGAGGGCCGATTAAACCACGGTTTTTTCGTCAGCCCTGCAGCCACTAACGGGTTTGGGATATAGCATTCCATACCCGCCAGAATCGCCTGCGTCCGGACGATACAGTGGTCCGATGAGCCAAGTGGCCCAGCCCATCCACTGTCACTGCATAGTTGTCCGGTCGCGTAGTCAGCAGAAGGTCCAGTAAGGAACTAGTATGGCTCTCAATATCTGGGATTCTCGTAGGAGAAAGAACCAGTTGTGAGAAGCCATAAGCCAGGGCAAAGTCATGAGCAGTCTTCCCCGCAAAGTCAGTGACCGAGAACTAAGCCACTCAACGTGGTGAGCGTTGAAGTCTCCTAGTATCACTAACTCACTAACAAATATCCTCCCTGACGTACATACATACCTTGGCACGACGCCCAAAGTTGTGCTCCAACTTGTACCCGGGGTAGTCTAGATACGATGTATCATCAGGAGAGACTACTTGCGTCTCGGTAAGGAATAGCAGGGTCGGCTGTGCAGTCTCAAGGTGTTGGTGGACTGCACTGAGGTTAGAGTGAAGTCCCCTTATGTTGCAAAAGTCCCCAGAAAATGTAGACGGGGTGTCCGCTGACAAACAATTTTTTCCATTCCTTTTTCTGGCCATCTATAGGGAGTTTGAATATTGTTTGAGAGAAGTCGCTGTGCAGGCAGTGGAAGAGACAAAGCGCAGTGTCATTTCACCGGAGTGCTGTACAGGTGATGTGGTTTGTTGGTGTGACAGACGGAAGGGCGCCCGGTCCCCCCCTGACACAGTCGGCCGAGTCCACTCCGGTGACTCCGGTCTCCTCCTCCGGCACGACCAACTGCACCAGGAATTATGCGCTAGGCGGCGGGCCAGCCTCCCAGGACGGAAATTAAGTGCTCCCTGGGTTCGGGACCCTTACAACATGCGGGCGGCCAGCGGGCAGCCGTTTCACCGGGTCTCCCTGGCCGCCCCAACAACACGCCACGCCTGCACAGTCCTACGGAAGTTCAACACCGCTGGTCCCCACACACTGCCAGCACAGCGCCTCCTCATGGAGCTCTGGCGACCTTACTCACCGCAGGAACACAACACCACATTAAAGTGATGTTATATGGCTGCGATATTCTGTAAGGTGGAGGTACTTTCCCAGTTTGGCAAACAAACGTGTGGACAGCCCATAACGAATTTGGCAGCAGTGTTGCCACCGTAGCCCTTTTCGGGCTAGATCTAGCCCACTTGACAGTACTGGAACCCCTTTTATACAGTTTAGCGCGAAAAGGGTAATCTAGCCCTATTTGAAAAACCCTTAAAATCGCATTCACAACTACAAGAAAACAGTATTTAGTCAAATAACAAAAAAAAATATGCATTTATTTTTACTTATTCAATGACGTAGACTAGCTATACTAAAACCATAGTAGTACCACGGTCTATAAAACCATACAGTCGTCCGACACCTTTGATCTCATAGAAAATGCCGACAACGTCTAGAAAGTATCGCGACGGCCATATAAAGTATGCTGTTTCCCGAGCTACTAACATCGTTTTGTTCACAGGTTAGGCCACGTCTCGCCCCTCACACCCCGCACGATTGCCCAGTCTAGACGGATTCGTCGAACGACTGTATGGTTTTATAGACTGTGGTAATACTATGTGTGAGTCTATATATAGGCGAAATTCCCGGGCAATCTCTTCAAATAATTCGACTAAATTAGCAGCTACAAAAATGTTGATCAAAATGATGCTGACTCCTCAGATGATGACTTTTTTAATATGTATCTGATTTTCTTGATATAATTAAAGAATATTTTTTACGTTTACGTACAATTTTGTTGTCCTTTTTCTAAAACCTTAGCCCTTTTATCAAAAAAGAGGTGGCAACACTGACTTTGACAGCTCCAAGTGCATAGCAAAAAATCACGTTACATACTTTCATGTTTTTTTTTTGAAAAACAATACATAATATTTTATTGAAATCCATAGGCTCTCATACATGTATATACATTTTTCTTTTGTGTAATATATATTGTGCTCTTTACAATTTGTTATGAAAACTTCTCAAAAATGGGTGACTCAATAGGTGAGTATCATATTATTTAGTTGCATAAACTTATCCCTCGGGCTTTGAATTTAGAGTCTAAAGTAGACATGTCGTGTGCACAACAGTTCTCGAAGACATTATCTGAAACCTTTTTTAACTTAGGTAAATGTTACCTACACCAACCTACACATTATAATTTTTATCAGCTTTGTATTGCACAATGTTATTACAACTGTTTTTTTTTTTCATATTCGAACAAC
The DNA here is from genome assembly GCA_947623365.1 of Achlya flavicornis. Lineage (NCBI taxonomy): Eukaryota > Metazoa > Arthropoda > Insecta > Lepidoptera > Drepanidae > Achlya > Achlya flavicornis. The sequence goes on along the minus strand of OX392469.1, from coordinate 13,856,686 downwards.
CTCTGCATAACTGTGTTCTTCTCATATCTCAATCAGACCTGGTAACATCTAGCAGAGCAGGTACAGTATGAGGCACAGATAGGCATTAGTGGGGGCTAACTTGCGCATTGTACACTTTTGGCAAAATCACAGTAGCCAAAAGACACGCAAGAATCCAATAGACGACGAGCATCGACTGACGAACCAATCGTGTGCAGCTCGGCGCTCCCCCCCCCCCCCTTCTTCATTCAGCCAAACAGACCGAAAATTAACTACTACATAGGATAGGGTAGGGGAGCACCAAATGGTAGATAGAGTAGCACCACGCGAACGAAGTCGCGCCGGGCAACAAATTTATAATATTATTATTTATATTACAGAATTCACAACTCCACCAAAACTGCAATTCTATAGAATAACTAGCAGTGCTCTATCATTTGAAGTGAAGTCTCCGGAACATGCTATTGTTGGACTTGCAAGAAAACCATGTTCCACATGTGATTTTTGGGTATGCATAAGTTAACAGTGGCTGTTGATTTCAAAATAAAATTGATCCCGTATTAAAAGTTGTGTTAGGACCTAGGCATTGAAGGAGACTGATTCTTACACCCTTTACACCTTAGAAAAATAATTCACCGCAAGTCCTAGAATACAACTTAAATAAATTTTGTGTTTTTTTGTTTTCCAGATAATCATAGGATATAATGGTCGTACCTTGATTCAAAAAGGAATGATGAGAGTCAGAACGAAACCGGAGATCACACCAAACATTCTTGATCCAAATGAGTACAGAAGGTTTTGGCTCTCGTGGTACGGGGGCTACGTGTGCCTAGGGAGACATGGAGATTCCATTCCAATAGTGAGATTTGTTGGTGATATACCAGAAATGAACTATGTCACCTTTTCTACTTTAGGTTTCAGGAATATTGTTCATTGGAAGCTCGATTGTAAGTTTTGATACTGTTTATCATTGATTGCTACTGCTCAAAGTTTTATATTTTTTTTACGTTATTATCAATGTAATGTCATTATTTTCTATAAGGAAAGTCTATGGTATTTATTTGGTCAGAAAAAAATGATCTGATTCATTGTAATAAGAATATATTTATGATTATGTATAGTTGTGTATACTTTACTGTTTTTTGTTGTTTCATAATTGTATACCTAATAGTTTAATATCCCACAAAGCATACTATAAGCGTAAAAAACATAAGCGTAGTAAACCCATTAACATGGTTTGTCAATAAATAGAACATAAAACATGCATTTCAGATTATAACAGACCAAAGTAAACCCACAAGTTAAAAACTAGAATCAATGTTACTTTTCCTAATGATAAAAACTGATCTGAATTACTAATTAATAAAATAACATTTATTATATTATTGTATATATATAATATACTGTTTTTTAAACGGATTATTTAAACCCAGGAAATATTTGCATTACATATGGATATATATTTTTTCAGTACCACCAGTAATAGAAAAACCTAAGGTAAAGCAAATATCTGGTGGTGAACTCCATTGGATACCAGGAGACACTCAACTGCCTGAGGACTGCCTTATTGGTGGATATGAAAAAGAAACATTGTACATAATCAGGGCCAAGCATAGAGGGTCACTGACACCCGGCAAGTTTGTGCCTTCTCATGGCTTAGGCTATGTGGCTTGGGGTGGTCAAGCCAATGAGAAGAGTGATTTTGAGGTACATACTGCATTGGTCTAGCCTAGTATTAAGATAACATGTATTAAGATATATCATATGTTCAGTTCCATCTTTACCATATACCAAATCCATACGGGACCCGGGGCCAGGGCTATTTTCGCTTAAACTATACATGTTTTTTTTTCTATTTTAGGTAGATAGTAAGAATTACCGTAACCATTTCCAAATAAAAATGTTAATGGGCCCCAGATCAGTATTTTTTCTAAACAGTGAAATTTTACTGCAAAATATTAAAAACATTGCTGATTCTATAGTAATCTAAGCTAACTCTATGATTTTAACGACGATAAGAGCTATGAGACGTTTTCTGTCCATAGGGTTTTATAGCGTTTGGTTGATAATACCGTCAACCAATTTGATTCTATTCTATTCAACCAACTCTATGGAAAGATAACGTCTCATTACCGCCATCCGACATTTTTGTCGCGAGAAACTGGTGTGCGTAGGTACTCAACACCCCGCAAGCGCCGCTCGACCATTAGCCGTCGGACCGTAGCGAAATCCTAAGTCTATGGTCGGACCGCGGTGATAGGCAGTTTTGCTTGCTTTGATTAATTTACTAATAAATCCTTGGCGTCCTATGTATTTTAATAAACATTCGTACTATACAATCACGCCATTAAAAATTCACGTTCCTAAGGCGTTTTCTATTTTCTTGATGTTTTTCTTGGTGTTATTGGACATTTTTTTAAGTTTAAGGGTCAAATACAAAACAATGTAGGCATTAGAGCAATATGATTTTACAAAAATGTACCCAAATTCAAGTCTCAGTCAACTTGAATTCATTAAATTCTCGCTTCAATGCAGAAAAGATCTGTAACTTATAAAAAGCTAAACATTTTTTTCATCAATTTATTAAGCCAAGAAATGTTGTCCGATTAAACTAGCTTTCAATTAAACTAAAATTGGATTTAAAATAATCGAAAAAAAGGTTTTTTTAAATTCATGTTTTTACTTTAGGACGGCTCTGCAAATGTTTCCTATTTAATTTCCTTCTTAAATTTTTCTTATGGAAAGTATTTAGGCAAACAGTTTACTCAATTTAAGCCCTTAGTGAGTGACGACTTCTATCTACTTTAACCTTTATTCTGACTTACGTTACAGGTACTATGCGGATACAATTGTGCTTGGGTACCAACAAGTAAAGACAAAATACCAGTTGGCGCAGTAGTTGGTGGCTACAGCGAATCTGAACATGAAATGCTGTATGTTGGTAGAGTTGAACACAATGGCCATGTTATACCGGGCAAAGTACAGCCTTCCCACGAGGTATGCTATATTGCATACGAGGGCAGAGAAGTGGGCGAAAATAAATATGAAATTTTAGTAGATCTAAGTAAACAACATAGAGTTACTCATCCTTTTTTAATTGATATGAATCTCGATATTGATTCAGATGATAACGAACAAGACGACGACGATGAAGTCGTGGATTATGACATGGAATAGTTATTTGTTAAGATAGTAATATGGGAAACACATTTATAAATAACAATAAATGTATCGATAGATTTAAGTAAAGTGGCTTTATATTGTGTACTTACGCTGAACAGAAGTTTTCTCCTATCAAAAAATACTATAAATAATAATAAAAAATAATGCTTTGTGTCGTGCCTTGGATGCAAGATCGTAGAGGGGATGTGTGACCATGAGTAAAGATTAATATAAAATATTTTACATTTAACAGAGATTTATTTATAGCCAGTATGGGAAAATCTTACATATTAGAAAATGCTAAAGGAACAATGCAACAACTTTTTTAAGTAGAGAGATTCCTTAATTCCTTTCAGCATTTTCGCTCTGTATGGGATGAAATAACAAAGAATAAGGAAATGTATCTACAAGAGCTACGTTTTTTTAAAAGTATATTTAATGAACAGCCGGTGCAGCGGTGGCTAATGCACTGCGCAACAGCCACCGGTACGTAGTACTATTGAATATCGTGTGCCACCGGCACCGGCCACACTCGTGAGAGCGGTTCCGCACTACGTCCTATCCGAATCCGAGCTGCGTACGAGCAGCGGGGTGGGGGGGGGGGGGGGGATGCGGCCGGGACGCGGTAAATAATTAACTAAATACATACATTAATAATAAAGGAATAATTAAGTTATTATGATAATGTATTCGTACATACAATATCATTGCCAGAAGCTGACGCCTATTGAAAGGACACGACGTGAACGCTCTGCTGTGGTTTTGCGTAAAATTACGACTGAATTACGGATTTGGATCTGAGGTAGTGAGAAAAGCAATATCCGTATTCGGTACGAGTTTTCTAGATCTGTATTTTCACAGATTCGGATCGGACGTAGTGCGGAACCGCTCTAAGACGGGACGCAGACTCGGACGGCCCTTGTCAAAGCGATTTCAACCTTATTGTCCTTCCAGTACTAATCAAAAGTATAATAGGTCCACAATAAAAGCACCCGCGTCCCATCCTACGAGTGTGACTTGCCCCTTCGAATCCGTGGGCCGTTTAGGATGAATTGTATCGTGATACTTTTACTCAGATTAGTTCTTTTTACAAGCTTTTATTTTTAACTTGCAATGTATGTGACTATGTTTCGGGTTTCCATCCAAAACATAGGCACATACCTACATTGCAAGTTGCAAGGAACCTTGAGAGTCTAATTTCACCCACTTCCAGTGGTCGGATTGACTTGATATTTGATATACATTAGTATTTTGGATGACAATGCAAGTACATTCACCAAAGAAAGTTTGCACTCAAAATTAATTTTTTAACAACAATCTTATTAACTATGAACCGCGAACTTCGCCTCGGATTTCGACATCGCGGTCGCTACCACTGAGCTTCATAAATTGTGTGATATTTATTACGTTTAAGTTGTAATCTGTACTAATATAAGGTTTAGCTGAATGTTTATGTTATAAACGTACGCTTGTACAGTGTTTTATATTTATTTAATAAATAAACTGTGAATTGTATTTAAATTGTTTTATTTTGGCAGATATTGCACCACCCACATCCATCCGCGGATGAATAAAATACTTTTAAGTATAACATACCTAATCGGGTGCGTTGGATAAGCTTCCAGGTCGTGGGTTCGATTCCCACACAGTACATGCATTTGTGTGCATGAAAATGTCTGCATGTCCGGGTGTATTATGTATATTAAATATGTCTTCACAAACAAAGTAGTAAGTAGGTATATCAGTTATCTGGTTTCCATAGTACAAACTCTGCTTAGTTTGGGATCAGATGACCGTGTGGGAGGAATTTCCCAGGATATTTATTTTATTTAATCTGGAGGCATATCTAATCAATACCTATTTTATTTATTTGGTTATTTTGACAATTAGCCCGGCCACGCTAAAAAATACTTTTTCAACTACAGCGATACCTTACCACAGACCTTACTCACTGGGGCGCCATCTGGTGGCCTCAGAAACGATAGCCCTCATTACCGACAAAAGTAGAATTCAGCAGTTTTTTTTATATACCACTAAGGTGGCAAGCAAGCATACGGCCCACCTGATGCTCCCCGTCGATGGCGAGAGTTGCGATGGCGGAAGGTAGCCGGGGGCATCAAATCGAACAATTCCATATAACGCTCTACGTTATACAAGCGGTAGAACACAAATACGGAGGCAATAGTCTCTCAGACTGAGGGGGTCTAAACCGCTGGTGATCAGATTTTACAAATAAGTTCCTAGATAACACACATAAAATATAAGCTGTGATTGTGATTCCTAAGTACTTTCTTCGTTAATAAAAACTTTCTGTACGCTCAAACAAAGATACACTTCAGTGCTGGCTGACAAGAAATCTCAAAAGAAGAATACGACACCAATAATATTTTATATGTCATTCATGAAAATGCAAGTGCAACAACACCACCGATTTCCAAATACAGTTTTATTTTGATAGATTATTAATTAAAGCTGTTTCTAAGATATATTTCGGCGCTACTGCTCTAAATCAAGGATGGCGTCACCATCATCAGTAGCTCCATCGGAGTTTGCTGAGAGCGAGTTACCCATGTCAGAAATGGGAGAAAGTAAGTCATTGTCATGGACTTATAAAAAAATCATTGTATAGTGCCACTACCCATGTGCTACCTCATCTTTTAATTAAATACCTATATAGATCTATTCCGATACTTAATGTTGTAGAGTTATCCATAAGCCAAGGCAAACGTATAAGTAGGTATACGTGTGATATCCCACAGCATCGCCAATGATGCCAACATCCTTCCCCCCGTACCCGCCATACGCAACGGAGCCTGCACCACCATCTGTCGCGGACACCATCTACGCAGGCCGTGACTTGCGAATTCAACACAAGTCCACGCCGAAGAAAGCGGCGCACCCGCCGCCTAAACCAGCTAGACCCAGGTATCATAATAATTATATTTTTCACTTAGAGTTAGTGAACATTGCTTGAAACTTAGCTTTTATGCAGGCCTTTAATCGACATAAAAAAAAAATGAGATTATCAATTCGACACGAATGTATTTTATATTATTGGAACTGCAATATATTCACATATGATAATCTATTAGGGCTTCCAAACAAATAAACATAATTTAATAGGTGTATGTATGTATGTAACTATGTTTGTCCACACATATCTCCGATGACGGCAATACCACCTATAGCGGAAGACCCTTGGCCAAGTACAACGCACACTTGTACAACTGTGAGAACTTGCCTGATCTCTACCTTGGCAAACCTGGGGCTCTACTCGGTACGACGACGGGTTGGCAAGTAGATATACCGGTATTTTCCAGAGGTCCAAAAGCCACCGATGTAAAGCTATCCAGGCGTGCTACGAGAGCCCACGCGCGCTGCCTGCGGAAACACGGAGCGATCCTCACCGAACGGCTAGAGCGCATGGCCAAGCCTCGCAGGCGCAATATCATATATCTGTGGCGAGAGCACGCAAGTACCTTTCCTCCAGAAACGGTCAGAATCTATAAAATACTTTATGTTGCTACTCGTCTTTTATTTTCGATACTTGAGCCATTGCATAAAAGTAAAAACTGACACCACAAAAGATATTTTTACAAACTTTAATTTAACTTGCAAAATATGTATGTTATTATGTTTGGATGGAATCTTACAAGTCGAATTTCACCCACATCCAGTGGTCGGATTGACTTGATATTTGGTATACATTAGTATAATGGAAGACAATGCAAGTACAGTACGTTAGTACTATTATTTATTCTGTGGTACAATCACTAAAAAGAAGGTACAGTCACCAAAAAAGCTTGTATTTAAAATAAAAATTTTAACATAAACTTATTTCTAAATATTTTAAGATTACTCGATTACGATGCATGTTGGATGCCGATGAACCTTTTAAGCCCGATCAGGCCTACGAATACTTCATAAACATAAATAAATCTAAGAAGAAAGCCGTTGCCAAGTATTTGTTTCATTTGTCATTATTATTATTTGATACATTTTCTAAGCATTAACAATACTAACTGCATATTTTAACTATATTTATTAGAGCCCGCGTGAACGAGATAAAGAAAGACGTAGTTGCGATGTATGCAGATAAACGATTTGTTTGGGCGCGAAACGCAACTATAGCTTTTGCTAGAGGGATTCAACAGCGGCTATCGAGGCCTGGGCGATATGCTCTAGCTGATGGGTAAGTATCCTGAAAACAGTGTCACCTTAGGTACATACGTATATTTATAAAGGCCTTTCTATCACTTCGCCGTCCGCCGACTGTATCCTGAAACCTAAGACATTCCTCACACACGGTGGAATACTACTATACTGCTGAACAGAAATGTTCATGCACACAAATGCATATCCTGTGTGGGAATCGAACCCACGACCTGCGGCGCTATAGGTGGGACCTTAACCAGAGTCTTAACCAACCGCGCCAGCTGGCCCGTCGGATTGGAGCGCGTGCAACCTTATATCCTCAAGTCGCCTCAGTCATCCACGCATCGATTAACCCGACGTTTTTATGCGAAACATTAGGATGTGAATTAAGCTCCCACGTCACGATGTCACCCAGTTATAGTTCTCCGTCATCGCAACGTCAGGTTCTTTTAAAGTGGCAGAGCAAAGAGCTCTTCGAGTTCAGCAAAAATGTGCATAGGCGGAGATGACATCAGGTGGACTTTTCATATTGACATATTGTTGATTCATATAATTTACAGGATGCAAAGATTGTCGAACATAGTCTTAAACGAAGTTTGTGGATTCATGAACATGAAAACACCTTCCCCACGGTGCGCTCAACCAAAAGCCCGTTATATGAAGGAAGTATCGGACAAGGTAAAGGAATTTGAAAATGACGCAGATGATTTTTACTTGTAAATCGTTGGTAGGTTACATTCAACATCTGTGAATGTTGCTGCAGGTTGCTGTTTGGATCGATGAAATCATATCAGAATCAGATGATAGGATGTTGATGATGGACTTTGACGAAGATGACGGTAAGTTTAAAGATTTTTTGCCGATTCAGGAACATTTGTCATGAGTTTCGACGGACTGTCTTCGATCATATTTATTTTATGAGCAAAGGTAAGTCGGGCCGTTTGAAATTGTGACAATTGTTCAGCTTTTTTTTGCTCAATCTTTGCTTCAAGAAAAATGGGGTAATTTATTATCTAGTTTATTCAAACAATTGTGCACAAATTCAAACATACAAATACCCCAATTTTCTCGGGAGCCACGATCCACCATTATATAAGGTATGTTTATCTTACTAATTATTTCGCCTTTTACGTGAAGAAGTGGAACAGAGTATCGCTGATGCAAGTAGGGCTGAAGAACCGGGAGATGTTACTACGACGGCATCTCCTACAGCCACATCACCTCCCAGTAATCGCTGATCATTCTCTCCCTATTGGAAATTCATAGAAACCATCCCGATTTCCAAAAAAATTAATACAGTAAGTACTAGTCTTATTTAATTCTAGTTTTTCGAAACCTCTTGCTCTTGAAGCAAAATTTTTCATGGAAGTAAATTTGATTGTTTGCAGAAGTTTTAGCAGAGGGCTTAGCACGGGGTTTTGCAGCAAATGACGGTGGAAATGGTTTTGCGGATGATTTCCTTGATATGATGGGAGGCGTGAGTATTTGTCATAAAAATGTCCTAAAGTGTAACTCAAAATACACTGACTCAGCGTAAACAGCGATGAAATCGCATACTAAAACTTACCTATTAAAATTTCCCTGAATAGTTTCACTGGTTTGGAACTCCTAGCAATGTATTAGCTGAATTTTACAATTCGACTGCGACATTATATAAGTTTCTTTCATGTATGAGGTAGTAAAAACTAAACCAGTGAGTCTTATGTTCTAGAATCTAGCGATTTGTTATTATACCTTGATTTTGTAATGGTTTTACTTTTCCGAATACATTTAGTAGAGAAAAAAAATGATGTTTCCTAAATTCCTCAGACTCTTTCATTATGAAGAAGTCTGAAGCAATATTAATACAAATTCAAGGAATTTTACCTATTTTGAGACAGCCAGCTCGCAAGCTGGGCAAGGATGGGTTTCAGGGTTCTGAGATCAAGGCACGTTGTTTTCAACTGCGCTGAAAGTCAACTTATTAATACTAATATTGTGTAAATTGTGTAGGTATCCTTCGAAGTGGTCATATTGGTTGTGAAGATCGAAGTACCTCAACATAAATATAGTTTAGAAACAACCTTAATAAGTAGACCTGAATCAACAGCCCCCACTTGAACTCAATATAACTTGCAAAACGTTGAAGAAATGTTAATAACGTCAAAATAAGTTGCTTTGTAAAATGAAAGTCACAGAAATAAGAAATTAAAATGAGATTTGAAAATATAAAAAAATAAAGTAAAATACAATACTTTAGCGTTGAATTATTTGCCACTCCTATCGCATACAATACAAGTGAACATGTGCATGAGGTAACATTATTTATTTTTAATTCAAACATTTCTTCATTTTCCAATTTATTGTAAAAACAAGTATAATTTCAAAAAAAAAATGTACGTGTTCATTTGTATTTGATTGGAGAATGAAGGATAGTTCGATTAGGCCTGATATTTCAATGGCAAAATAAACCATTCCTGAAAAACTGTTCTAATTTCAAACAGCCAGATACAACTAATTGGGCCATTGAAAAATCAGCCCTTTGTTAATTATTATTAAGTTTGAATTGTACGCTACATTATTATCTTTGCTTTCAGGATGGATCATCTTTTCTTTCAGGACGTAAGTACTTATTGCGGAGTTATTCATTAAGTATTGTAGAGAAATATCAATGTATTTTTTTTAAGTCGGGAGGGAAACATCCAGATCGAGTGTCGAAAAAATTAGCCCCTAACTGTTAGGGGCTAAATCAAATATAAATAAATAAAATTGCAAAATAATGTTTAATATTTAAATTTCTCCCGATTTTAATTGGTATATTTCAACAACTACTATCATTATGAACGTCACTATACAAGCAGAATGACGCAGAGGGAGCGTAAAACGTAGCTGTTACGCGCAGCAACCTATAAAAGTTGGCCTGTTTTATATATTCGTGTAGTATGGCGACGTTCTTTCTAGGTATATTTATTTTTTTGGGGCAGAGGTTATAACTTTTTAATATTTCATGTACTTAATCCTCTTTTATCTATTTCAGCTCAGTCAGCTTATTTGAAGTTTACTGGTATGTTTCTTCCCTAATTCTAGAATAAATTTGAATAACTTCATGCCACTTTCCAATAAATTATTTTTCTTCAGGTGAGATGCTAGAAGCTTTCACAATTTTAACCGAATCGATGGACAACAAAGGAAACGAACAACTGCTATCACACGGAAAATTCAATCAAACTTACGCGGAAGGGGCTGACGAGTAAGATCGTTTTCTTTTAAAGAGTGGGCCTAAACCAAAATCACATATCTTAGAATTGAATTTTACCCAAGTAAATCATTTGTAAATTATAATATATTTTTAAATAGGTATTTTCATTATATTACACCGGTTCAAACTGAGCAAAAACATAGAAGAATGATAATTCCTTTATACAAAAACAATCATAATATTAATTAATTAAATTAAAAAGTGTTGTTTCCATATTTATTATTTTTTAAATATTCTTTACTTTACGAGAAAAAAATATTTTTTCAGACTGAAGCGCACTCCAGATTTCCAAGCAACAGAATTTAATACTCAATTAGCGTCTAAAGTCAAGGATGATCTAACGGCCACCGTTCAATCAAAAACTCCGAGAGAGATACAGCCTTTTATGAAAGGTATAAAGAATTTTACAGTAGCGATATCGCACAAGTTCTTGTGTGGTCACTTGTGGGGTCTTGTACTAACCGATTAACGATTACATAAATTGTTTCAGATATGGTTGAATTGTGCTCTAATTATCTAGCACAACATGCTGAATTCAGCAGTAAGTGAAATAGTAGATAGGTTAAACCACACATTTAATGTTATTTCACATATTTTCGAAAGTTTCTTAGGATTCCTGTTCCCTACCGTATCGCCAAAAGAAAGATGGTAACAATGATATACAATGGCGGAATGAAAAGGCAACTTCAACTTGATTCATTCAACGTATCACGAGCACATATTACCTTTTGAAACTGAATAGGCAGAATACACTGAATTAGAGAAAATAATGATTTAACTGTTCGTTATCAAAGTTCAAAATTATTCAGATCAAAGTTGTTCCACTGTTTATCTTGTCAACAAGATTGTTTTTATTTTGTTTTGGTCATAGAAATAGATAAACTAAAACCTTCTTGTTGGTTTTACCTGCTATTGTTATTTATTACAAATTAAAATGGAAATAAGGCAACGCAAAAAAAAATACTTATATTTTATTCCGCAAAAGCCATAAATTGTGTTTGACGTGATGTAAAAACAAACAAAACCTTATTCGGTAGCAAACGTCACATTTATGTAAATGTTAGCAGCACTGGTTCTTCCTGTTAGGAACCTCACAGGTAATATTTTGGTACATATAATAAAATTGATTCTCGCAATCTGGTGCAAGCGAAAACCAACTCTAAGGGGACGAACTTTTTCATTCCGCGACTATACATAGATAATATGGGAAAATTATACCACTATGCTGGTTATTTCTTCTTAGAGCACAGCAATGTAAAGTTTTCATTCAACAGGGTAACTGAAATTATTTACAGAGGATAAAGGTCCTGCATTTCAACTATTATTGAAGACGATGAAGGCTAAAGGCAGTGCACCACTGTATCAAAAGGGCAAAGCAAAAAGAACTTACGCCAAAGCTTGTAAAGAGTATGTTATCGGTTTACTGTTAAACTACAATTTATAAATATCCTGGGACATTGCTATCCCAAACTGAGAAGAGCTTGTAGGTACTATGGAAACCAGATAACTGATATAATACATATACTACTTTTACTTAATATACATACTTACTTACACCCAGAATCAGGACATAGACATGTTCATGCACACAAATGCATGTCCTGGCTGGGAATCGTATCCACGACCTTCAATTTAGTGAGTACAATTTATGTATATTTTTTTCTATATAATACTTTTGTTTTAACATTTCAGATTGGAAGAATCAAAGGGCTTACAAACTGACCATGATGATCCTAACTTGTCACAACAGATTCATGGGTCTCTCACCAAATTAGTCGATAGCGTGACAACACCGGCATTGAAAAATGATATGGCTGGTAATAATTTAATTAATAACATAAAGTATTTTTTTTATACTGCGAAGTTAGCAAACTAACATACGGCCTACCTGATAAGCAGGGTAGCAACACTAGCAACCTATCACTCGCGCGTTGCCAACCCTGCATAAATCTAAATAATATTAATTTTATAAAAATAGCTGGTATTGATAACTGTTTTATAAAACCTGCAGAATTAAAAAGCCGGTCCGACTAAGTAATACTGATTGCCAGTATACTCAAATTTAATTCCAACAGAGACATTGGACTTGACATCGAAGTATCTGTCGCAAAATGCGGTTGATGAAAGTAAGTTGCTTTACATTACTTTGTATCTTTTCGATATTGGCATATTCCATTATAATCTAGCTTAATTTTCAGATGAGCGTGGCCCTGCATTCGATATCCTTATTAAAGAACTGGAAAAATATGGATCAGAAGACTTTACACCGGAGCATGTAGAGCTTAACACAAAAAATGCTGCAGCATATACGTAAGTTACGACTGACAAGCAATCGGTGCCGCCGTATGCATGCATGTGGCTCAGATATTCTCAAGAGGCCTATCATCAACTATTCAGCCTGTATTTAATTGTTTTTCTATCAAGTATTACTTACATTCTGACGTTTTTGACATCAAAACAGTTCAGGATAAGTTCAATCCCTTTAAGTCTTGGTAGTACGGCTTTAGAGGGTCTACTATACGATAAAATTGTGGTACTTAACAATTTAAGTATTGTTTTTCTTTTTTATTCGACGAACTCGGTAAACAAGCTTGCATCTAGCCTGATGGTAAGCGATTACTGTATCTATATGGATGCTTGCAACACTCGGGACACTCACGCGTTACCAATCCCGATTACCGGCACATCACCGCTCATCAAAAAAAAACAAAAACACTGCATTTATGGTAACCCTCGTGATCACTCTGGCTGATAAATCGTCATATACTTCATGGTAAGCTTTAGACCAAGACTTACCTAAGTATGTATTTTTTTTTATCAGCTTGAAATCAGCACCGGGATTTACAAGCACAAATCCAGACCCAAAATTAGCTCCAAAATTTGAAGATGTTTTACACAAGATTGTTGATGCAGCTACTCCAAAAAACCTAAAAACAGATATGGATGGTATGCAATAATTTTCATATCTAATACTACCAGTACCCATCGTAAATTTCTTCGATATTTGTTTCAGGAGTTATACAGCGCTGTGCCGGCTATTTGTCGGGATTCATTCGCGATAGAGGTAACTCGAATAATAATTATGATAACACGAAACAAATAAAGTAATATAAATTATGATTTAAATTTTACTTTCTATCAGAAAAGGTTTACAAGATGTTGATAGCTATGATGAAGAGTAAACCAGATAGCATTGTAGCACAAAGAAATAACTACGCAATGGATTATGGCACTGGAGCTGCCGAGTAAAGTATTATTTTATTGCCATCATCGTAATACTGCTTGTAAAAAAATCTTTATTGATATATTTATTTTTCAAACCAGGGTTGAAGCTGCTCCAAATTTAATCCCGTTTCTTCCTGTCAAAGATATAGCTGATGAAGCTGAAGCTAATTTGTCACGAGATATTCAAGCGACTACTCCTCCTGAACTTAAATTAGCCATGAAAAGTGCGCCAATTCTTAATTTTCATCTAATTTTAATAAACCATTTTAACGTTTTGACCGCCAATCATCTAGTAACAGCCAATGAAGTGACTCACACGCTAATGTCATCAATACATGACCAACAATCAAATCGGAATTACTCTTACTGCAAGGGGATTAAGTAGATTTCTGATTAGACAGTTTGTTCCGAGGCGTATAGAGCCAGTCACTTTATAAGTATGATGGCTGTGAAAATGTTAATGAATTAATTATTAATGAACTATCTATTGCAGCTATGGTTCGGGACGTATCAAAATATTTATCTCAATCAATTGCCCTAAGAAGTAAGATGTTTATTATTTATACAGCTAAACTGCATAATGAACAAGCAAAACAATAAATTTTCAACATTGTATACTTAACTCCAGGTGGAGTGGCTGGAGAACGATATGGAATCAATTTCTTGGCTGCAGTAAAGGATTCATTAGGCACAAAGAAACTATATAAATACAAAGTTTACGGACAAACGTATGCTGATGGAGCGGACGAGTATGTTAATATTAATAGTTCTCTATTTATACAATAGTGGTAAAATTAAATTATATTCGTAAACGTAACTTTATCAGGTTGAAATATGCTGGACCACTTGAAGTCAATATGAAAGATGTATCAACAGTTAATTTACATCACACTATTAATACCGAAATGAAGAGAGGTGTTCCAGGACAATTGGCTCCTACTGTCGCTGAGCATTTGGATGGTATCTAATAAAATTATAACACTATCGTATAATGAAATTTCTTTCCTTATTTCTAAACTAAACCAATTGTATTTAGATACGATGACTGATGCTGCTAAGCATTTGGCAATAGTTGGAGTCCAGAAAGGTAAAATATCAAAATTTTCGAGTTTTGAGCCTGAGTTCTTAAAAAAATTTCATTGAATTAATTCTCATTAGGAAACGCATTAAATCATCTCGTGAGTCTTATGAAGAAAGAAGGTGATGTTCCTCTAGGAGTGATGCAAGGATATGAACAGACGTATAACGATGGTGCTAGAAGGTAAGTTTCATGAATGAACTTTATAAACAAAACCGGACAAGCGCGGGTTCAACTCGCGTGGAGAGGGTGTCGTACAAAGTTAATATTCAAGTTGAAAAACATTTTCTCCCATACATTCCAAATGTAAGTTTACCATGTTTTTTTAAAGACCATAGATTTTTTTATAGGTTTCCCTGTATCTATAAGCAAAGTAGTATATTCTGTTTTTTTTTTTTATTTTAGGCCCTGTATTTTACGAGATAAAGTGGGGGTTGTCAATTTAAATCAATTTTAAATAAATATTTTTAAATAAAAAAAAAAATTGTGACCTTGACAACAAGTCCTTTCATTTGATATATCACAGGGTCCCGTTAGCAAAAGTTTTTGTTTATTTTAGTTTTTTCCCCATAAAGTGACCTCCATATTCCAAATTCATTTATTTACCTACAATACAATTCGTATGTGAACCAATTTTTAACTTAATCGGCCCAGTAGATTCGAAGCAAATTGACTGTGACCGATGTATTAATAAACACAGACACGAGTGATCCTATAAGGGTTCCTTTTTCCTTCTGATGTACGGATCCCTAAAAATTTTTTTTTTTTATCATATCATTATTTTATAGGATTGAAAATGCGCCAACATTAACTAATGAAAAGGTTCATAAAGGAACATACGACAATGTGAGAGACAAACTAACAACTCTTACAACAAATGCACCATCAACTGAACATAGTAAATATTTGCCAGGTGTGCTATTGTATTACCTAATAACTGTTTTTCTACTACCTCTTAAAATACTAATTGGTGTAGTGATCTACTTGTAAAATTTTATTGTTTTTTTTTTCATTTCAGGGTTGATAGACGATACTTCAAAATTTCTATCAGCTCCAGTTCCTGAAGGTATGTGAGGTGATTCATCGTGTATTTATTTTGTTAAAAGTATACATTATATATATTCATATATTACATTTACAACAGATGAAGCGGATAAACGTCGCATATTAGCAGACTTAATGGGGCGCAAAGGTGATGAAAATTTAGATACAGAAGGAATTTACAAAATAACACATACTGAGGGTGCAGAGGAGTAAGTAGTATTTAACGTAACATGTATATTATACAAGTGGTTGATAAGTGATAATATGGCTTATGATAGAAGGAATTCAGGCAAGAAAGGAACTAGCTCTCAAATGCAGCTTTCGTAAAATTATAAGACCTATGTGTACCTACAACGGCAGCCTAAAACAAATAATTGGAAGACTGTTGGAAGAGTAAAATCTAACTTTTTAAACGATTAATAATGTTAGTGGTCCTCCACCTATGTGTTAGATTAGAGTATTATTTCTTATTATGTGATGTTAGTGAGGTAAATATAATGTGTAATGATAATAATGTTATTGATAGATTAAAAAATGCGCCCGTGGGTGTTACGACGGCTCAAGATAAACAAAAGAAAAATGCAATTGCAAGTAAACTGCATGATGTTATACCAAATAAAAAGATGGAGGACTTATTAAAAGGTTTAATTTACTCTAATAACTAAGTAGTTCGCTTTGTAGCATATAAAGCGTCATCTATCACTAACAATACAATTAATTGGCTTATTTTTACAGATTCTGTTCAAGAAGGGGCAGCACATTTAGCTGATGTTATGAAAGGACGAGGTTAATTTTTACTCATGGTTATATAAGTGATCAATCCTCAGCGTCTTAAAACTTTCACCACTTTTAATGAGTTTTTGTCTTTTTACACTTATAATATAGGTGAAGCTATGCAAAAGATACACGATGGAATGAAAAAAGAGACAGACAAAGAGCTTATAAATATTGGCAAATTTAAAAAGACTCACGAAGAAGGCGCAGATATGTAAGAAGTATAACT
This sequence comes from Achlya flavicornis, assembly GCA_947623365.1. Classification (NCBI taxonomy): domain Eukaryota; kingdom Metazoa; phylum Arthropoda; class Insecta; order Lepidoptera; family Drepanidae; genus Achlya; species Achlya flavicornis. Next base: position 13,839,802 of record OX392469.1, on the reverse strand, counting down.
ATATAACCTATAACTCCTTTTTATTTTATTAGCGTGGGGAAATCCTCATAGGATACCCGACGCCCTAGGGGGGTGCGGGGCCCATCGTCCTCTGGGCGTTCAGGGCCCCCACCCCGATTGCTCACGACCCCGAAGGTCCCCGTTTAGTCGCCTTTTACGACAGGCAGAGGAACACCGTAGCTGTGATTCTAAGCCCCAGCTCTTGTACGTTCCTACGTAGCGCCTAAACTACTAATGCGATTTTGATGAATGAGGTGTCGATCGATTCTTTATTATGGTCCGAGTGACATAGGCTGATTCTTTTTCCATAGAGAGCTCATTGAAACATATTTTATAATTTTAAGGTTAGAAAAAGCATCGCATTTTGTTGGTCAAGATCCAGCGCCTATAATCTTAGACAAAGTTGCGGAACATGTTGACGCTATCCCCAAAGGGGGCGTTTCTGCATTGGCACTGGCTCATATGAAAGGTATTTTTAAATTGAGATGATTATATGACATATCTTAGGATTATTATCTATACTTGTTCTCCTTAGCCTTTTGTACATCCTTGGTTCAACCGCTACTGAATTACAAACATATACCTACCCTACTCAAATACTGGGTGCATTGAAAATCAAACCTTTCCTACATAATTGGACTGTTTTAAAAAAACTTAAACCGACTTCAAAGTACACTAAAAAGTATCCTGATTTGTTGACAATGGGACCAAACGGGAACTGTACCCTTCCAGACAAAAAAAAAATTTTCCAAATGGTTAAGAAATGACGGAGTTATGAGGTAATAAACATAAAAAAAAAAAAAAAAAAAAAAAAAAAACACAACCGAATTGAGAACCTCCTCCTTTTTTTAAAGTCGGTTAAAAAGATAAACGTTTGTTCGATCAAAATTCAAAATGTATGAAAAAAAAAAATTTGCTTTTTCGCATAGTGATTTCCCAAGTATAGGTATAGAGAATTCACTATTGGTCCCATAGTAAAAGTTGTTCAGCATGACTAATCCAACATAGGTTTCGAAAATATGCCATCTCGAAATCTCCACCCAGTATATAAATCCCTATTTACCTTGGTCACGCCATAACTTGAGAACGACCTAACCGATTTCATCCCTCTTTTTTTTAAGTTTTCTAATAATCTGTAGAAGGTTCTTACGCAAAAAAAAATAAGAAAGTTGCGTAGAAATTAGAAAATTTAAGAAAACTTTACGGTAGTGTATGGAAGGTTAGGATATCCCTCGGGTACGCGGGTGAAACCGCGAGGCGCAACTAGTTACCAATAAACTCAGTAATTAAGGAAGCGCTCGTGGTGTAGCATGATAAGCCGTTCTTAATCGACCGGCAAGTTAAGCTACCACCGTCGTGGACGGTACCAGGATGGGTGACCGCCTAGTGGGCTTCGGAAGGCACGTAAAGCCGATGGTCCCGGTTATCACAGTCGTTAAGCTAGTTGGAGGCCTTCTAGGCAGCTTGAAAACTCCAACAGTAGTTTGACCATTAGCCTACCTCCACCGATCCGCAGTGGGCACGCGTGGTGGAGTATCTGCCCATTCCCTTTCACCCTGATTTGTGAAAGGAGGCCTGTGCTCAGCAGTGGGACATTATAGGCTGATGATGATGAATTAGAATTATCATGCTCGACAATAATTATTAAGAGATTGATAACTAAATTTTACATAAGTAACATTTATTTTTCAGATGCATCGGATATCACATCAAAATATATCGCTCGAATAGCCACTGCTGAATGTAAGTGAAATTCCATGTTTACACATATTTTTAATTATATTTACTTGCTTCCACCTTGTGGTTTTACAATCCTTCCCGTGAGCTCTGTCTATGCATTCTCTATTTGATGAACACGTGCGAACAGCCGTAGTCTACCTCGCTTACTGCGAACTTCTGATCTCTTCTCTCCTAGAAGGTATTCAGCAGTTAGCCACACACAACTTACATTTACAGGTGGTTTGGACGCAAAAGCTCTGGCAGAAATGGATGCTGCTTCTCGTGCTGCAAAGAGGTGATAAATATATTATTATGTAATGGTGCGTCCATGTTACGCGGAGCGATCACGAGCATTAACGATCAGAATTCGTTTGTTGTTCGCGTAGCGCGATTATCAGTTTTTTCACGAATACAGGGATTTGCATCGCTCTCGTTGTAGGCCCATTGTAACGTCCATATACTTGACATCGCGAGCAATGAACGAATTCTGTTCATTCGTGGCTCGGCTCTTGCTCGGTTCGCGTAGCATGGAAGCACCATGTAACTTTGTAGCAATAAGTTTCAATCATTTTCGAATTGAAACCGATTCAATTTAGCGGTTTTCTGATAACTTTTTTTACATACATTCGAAATGGAGTCATTTTCGTGCAAGTCACGTACAGTCACCAAAAAAGATTGTATAATTTTTTTTACAAGATGCTTTTTATTTATTTACTCTTGTGATATTAAATATTCTTTGACGTAGAGGTATCGAGAAGGATGCGGGTAGGAAAGGTTTAGATGCAAAAGCTCTGGAAGAAATGGATGCTCGTTCTCGTGCTGCACAGAGGTAATAAATATATAATATACATATTATTATACTAGGTACCTACAGGTGTTACAGGTCGGTCTAAGCTGGCACGTTCAACACATTTACACGTTATACTTGTGTAGTGTCTGTGAATAAGCACGCGGCGTGACGTCGCACTGCATGTGCATCATGAAAAGTCTGTCCATCTCTCTCGCGCGCGGTCAAGCTTATGAGTATGATGGTTACAGTTATTGTTTTACTCCTTCTCATAAATATACAGTGGTCTTTTTTTGCATTCGTCTAGAGAATTAACCTACTGATTAGAACCAATAATGTAATAAAAGATACTGCATCGTGAAATTGCATAAGTGTGAGTACTGTGTACGTGCCAGCTTTCGTTAACCGAGCTTTACAGACTGTAAAAGTGCCTTTAACTGCAAAAAAACAGTTAGATTACTTTTGACTGTAGACTAAAATTATTAATAGTGCTTTTGACAGAATAATATCGTTTAAACATTTAAACAATATTTGACCAAGAGTGATACCTAATCAATAACGAATCTGAGCCATTGTACAACTTTAAGTAGCCAATAGCCAATACCCAATACCTATCTCCACAATACTTAACACCTTGGTATGCCCAACTGAACCTTGGCTTTAATTATTAATTAGTCTTGTCTCATAGACAGACATAGGTAGATCTAAATAGATAACGCAAGTACCTCCAACCGTATGAAAACCAAGCGTGTCACTTTTTTATACTTTCCATAATCTCACAAGATTGATTTAGTTGGCTGAAGCGATCCATTTGTCAGCAAACACATCCCTCGCTTCACATTTCTGGCATCGAGGAACAATCCCTTAGAGTCGTAATACCGAGCAATCCGATTCCGAAACTAGTCAGTGATCTGTCACTGATTTAAACAGTAAGGACCAATCATTGCATCGTGTGTTCTTTGACATAGAGCTATCGAGGAGGATGCGCGCAGGAAACGGGAGGAAGAAGAGAATTTAAGAAGGCGTCTGGCAGCAGATGGTAAAGCATTTTTTATCCAACACCTATTTATGTTCGATGTCTTGATTCTTACTAATGTAATAACTTTGTTTGTGGGAAAGGATCTGCCGATGCTGCTCGTTCTGGACAGTAAGTATATTTTAGTTATATATACGAGTTCGTAGCTGCATAATCAGGCTTAGAAGTACCGAAATCTTATTCTTAATTTTATCGTTAAAAATAAAATCCCTCCAATTTTTAGTTTTTTTTTAATTCTGAAAAGGCTGTGAAGCATGCCGGCGATCGACCTGATGGAAATCCTAGACATGTCGGAGAGTGGTTTCTCGGACTCTGTTGGGTTATGATATTATCGTGGTATAAGGAATGGGTGAAATAGTGGCAACACTCTCAATAAAGTTAATAGCAGAGAGGGGGGTATGTGTTGCTTTTGAAACCGTCAGTTTGGTCACAAGCTCTTGAGCTGTACACACCTCAGTGCAATCGTTGTTTCACCTACATACAGCCTATCATAATATTTAAGAGTACGTGTGAGAAGTGAAGTGATTATTTTATTTAATCGGGCTTTTCCGAAACGTCCACTAAATCGTGATGTTCGTATTGCTTGGCTGTCGCTGACCGCACATATGCATATGGCGTATATATCTGAATGATATTTCAAAGTTTTGCCAACTCAATTAAGTATGTATTTTTGACGTAGAGCCAAGTTTGATGAAGATGAAAGAAAAAAAAGTATGCACAAGACGGCGCACAAGCATGCGACCACACAAGATGACGGTAATTACTTTATTTTTAATCCTGTAAGGTTTTTGACTTTATTAGTAAGGTTTTCGTTTTCAAATTCACAGAATATACTTATGGGAATTCCCATACGACGGCGACGATGTGAAATTTGTGATTGGTCAAATAAAATTAAATATTATTTAAGTATTATTTAACGCCAATGTTTTGATGCAGAATTTGACCCAGAATTGGAGGAAGCGATGGGTATCCTGCATAAAGAGTTAAAATCGCGCGGCAATGAAGTATTCTATGAACAGCCACACGTGAAGCTAACGCACAATGTGGCCTCTGATTGGTTAGTTCAACAACATACTCTTTCAAGATACTTATCAAACATTTGCACCTGGTTAGTCACTACGTTTAATATATTATGGCATTCTCACTTATCTACAGGTTTGTTAATAATCGTGATTTAGAAGATATAATGAAGATACAAGTGAAAAAGTAAACATGAGCTATTAAATTTTACAGGATAAAAGTCAAACCACAAAAGAAAGTAGATAAAACAGTAAAGGAGTCCGTTGATACAGCACGTCTTCACAAAAAGTTCGAGAAAAAACTCAGCTCTCTCGTCTATAAAGCTACTCCACCTGCTATGTATGATACAATGCAAGGTAATATTGTAGCAAATAGGAAATACTTCGGTGGTCCGGCTATTAAAGTATAATTGGCCTATGGTATGGACAAGGACATAGGGTATTTTTGGTCCCGGGAACGTAATTAAAATTATAATGTTTTTATATCCAAAAAGAAACTTAACTTTATTTTAACAATACCCGCATTAATAATCCATAAATTGACAACAAAAATATCTTTTTTTCAGACGCCGTTATAGAGTCCTCTCGAATACTGTCGGAATATTTTGTATCAGAAAGTAAGTTATTCACATTATTGATACTTATGCATACAAAGTTAAGTGTTAATTAATATTATCATGCGTTTAAATTAGGTTACAAAGCGCAGGTACGCGAGGCTCTCGTTTCTGAAATGCAGAAACGTGGTAATGAAATACTAATAGAAGTGAATGGTGCTGCTGAAACATTCTTTTACGCTGCCCAAAGGTATTACCTATTATTATCTTTTATACGTTTAAAATGACTTATCTTGACTGACCTATTAACACACAGCCTAAACGGGTAGGGTACGTTGGTAACTTTAACAAAATGCACACTGGTTCTTTTTCTAAAGTGACAATCCACTAAGAAAGAAGCGAATACAATAGGGAATAGCGGATAAAACCACGAGCAAGAAAGCTAGTTCCAAATAAAGGTACAACCCTACACATTACTCACCAGTACTGATCTGTCGTTGTACTTACAAACATGTCTGATGTGTGGAATGATGCTCTAGTTTTTTAGGTTTACGTACCCAAAGGATGCCAACGGGACCCTATTACTAAGCCTTCGCTGTCCGTTCGTCCGTTTGTCTGTCTGCCTATAAGTTGGCTGTAGGCTGTATCTCATGACGCGTACTAAGTAGACAGTTGAAATTTTCACAGAATGCCGCTATAACAAATGAATAAAATTCTTATATGGGGACCCACCTCATATAAGAAACGTCTTTAAAGAACCAATCGTTTGCGAGTCCGTCTCGCGCTTGGCCGGCTTTTACATTAAATGTAATAAATTTTAGGTTAAAAAAAAGCCAAAACTTGGATGTAAAGGATCCTTGCGCTCAAGTAGCATATTATTTGACTAAGAACATGGAACATATGATACGGTGTCGCCCAATGCCAAGGAAATTAACAGCCTCAATGAAAGGTTAATATGACATATTTTGCTTGAAATAAAACTAAATTTTAAAATGTTTTAATTACGTATATTCCATCGACTCCGAGAGAATTCATGAAGAGGTCGAGGCTGTTGCACCTATAGACAAAAATAATCGCTCTTGCCTTTTTCTATAATTTAGATTAATTCTATCATGTATTTTGCTGCAGAACACATCAAAGTGGCCGCAGACTACCTATCAAACCATGTGACAAAATCAGGTGATAAACTACTCGATGTATGGTTTGTGTTCAGTTAATCTAATGCGACATCTAGTCAGCAACATTTATTTTATAATTTCAGATTCAATGATCGAGGCTTACGTCACTTTGTTAGGAGAAATGGAATCGGCAGGTGACACTGTCCTCGTAGAAAGCGGAACACCAAAATCTTACCAAGAAGCAGCGGCTTGGTCTGTATTACTTAGGCTTTTAGATACTTACATTATTCCTTAATGTGTTGCTATAATATGGAAGCTATAAAGTTCTAACTTAGGTACCTGATTTGTACAAAGCTGAAACTTCCCATTGCTGCCTATCTAAAGCCTAATAAGGTTACACTAATTTGCCACTACTTTGAGCGACAGATATGTAAGCCGTGTCTGATTACTTTTGGACATATTGATAAAGGTACATAATCTAAATTACAGCTTTGTTAAAATCACAATCAAATGTTGTAAATGGTAAAACAATGAAACATTAATAGTTATTAAAATTTAATGCAGGTTAAGTGATATAAACGAACCTTGTTTACCCAAATACTGAAATTAGTGTAGGCGCTGTGTAAGTAGTAGAGTGTGCAATATGTGAGGACCGAATTCCATCGTTGGATTTTTGTTGCGATTAGCTCAGATTGAAGAACGCATCATCAATGTCATCATTAGATTAAGCTATAAAACTATGATCATTAAAATGGTTTCATGGTATGTACTCCATCGATTTTCTTTACAAATAAGAGGTGAGGGGGTAAAAGAAATGGACCCTAAAATTAACCACCTATATCCATATTATTAATCTCAACGAAAATCCACTGGTGGAATTCGGTCCTCATTACATACACACTTCCCTCCAGCTAGAGCTCCCTAGAAGGGAAGTGACTCGTTTGAGTTGTCTAGCGACTATGTCAGTCCCATAGTTCCTATATTTTCTCTTAGCTTTGAAACGCACGCGCTGCTCTAGGCATACACGCCTCGCTTTATTACGGTATAACTATAAGGGTTTAGAAAGGGTGCACATCAAGGGAAATTGTATTCAGCCTTGTAGAAATCTGGAAAGCATTCAATTTGTTTTTTTTTTTAATTTTAGCTTACGTCAAATGACGTCATTTGAGGATCAAATAAAACTGCCAAATAGTACACTACAGGCTTCCATCGAAGGAAAACTAAAACAAAAAATGGCAAATGTTCCGCCCTCTGGATATAGCACTTCTGATATGGATGGTAAGCAATCGAGCTCCATTGCTGAACTATGAAAGAGAGAGAGGACTATAACAATTTCTGCTTCATTTATAGGGTTCTGTAGGGAAATTACATTTTCCTAAAACGGAACCTCTATCCGCCCGTCTTTATGGAACAGCTATTTTACTAGGAGATGATTAAGAGTTAAGACTGCGAGTACTTACCTATATGGTTTTTTGTTATATTATTATAGCTATGTCTTCTGTAATCTCCTTAGGGTCGAAAAACAAGCACTACATACATGTAACTGCAAGGATCACACCGTTAAATAGATCTAGATATAAGCTCCGATCCCCCAGTACATTTTAGGCCAGGGACACACTGCGTTGTTGTCCGATTCGCACATGACCGATTTTTAATAATCGCTCCACCAAATTATTATGGTGAACTAAAAAGAATGTCCATCTATTTTATTTGTTCTAGCAGTGACCGAATATACACTAAAAAGCACCGAGGGTTCCGTACAAACCTGTAGGTATATAAGTAAATGGTAGTATAAACCTGAGTATTTGATATTAATTTCAATTTATGACGTATTAAAAAAAAACTACTTATTAGATCTCGTTCAAACCAATTTTCGGTGGAAGTTTGCACCGTAATGTACATCATATATTTTTTATAGATTTATCATTCTCTTATCTTAGAAGTTACAGGGGGGACACACATTTTACCACTTTATAAGTGTCTCTCGCGCAAACTATTCAGTTTAGAAAAAAATGATATTAGAAACCTCAATATCATTTTTGAAGACCTAGACATAGACACCCCACACTTATGGGTTTGATGAAAAAAATAAAATTGAGTTTCAGTTCTAAGTATGGGGAACCCCCAAAATTTATTGTTTTTTTTCTATTTTTGTGTGAAAATCTTAATGCGGTTCACAGAATACATCTACTTACCAAGTTTCAACATTATAGTTCTTATAGTTTCGGAAATAAATGGCAGTGACATACGGACGGACAGACAGACAGACAGACAGACAGACAGACATGACGAATCTGTAAGGGTTCCGTTTTTTGCCATTTGGCTACGGAACCCTAACAAGTAAAATATAACCTTTGAAGACAACGCAGCGGTGAAACTTTATTTATTGTATGTTGATGATTATATTTCAGGTATCATAACTGAATCTACAAAACTACTCGTTTCATACATATCGCTTCAAGGTATTTTTTTAACTTATTACTAATTTAAGAAATCTAATGTCTGTAGATTCATACTGTGACATATTTTATAGATGCAAAGACTGAAGTCCTTAAACTATTGATTACGGAAATGGATCATGTGGGAGAGAATGTTCTACTACGTCATGGCAACATAAGAAAAGTTTATAAACAGGGGGCTGATATGTAAGTTGCAATTTAAAATAAAAATTAGGGTAACATAGCATATATATGTTGCCTTCTAATAATTGATGATATATTTGCAGGTTACGCGGGAAGAATACGGATCAACTGAAAGTGCCAAGTGCAGATCCTGTAGTGACAAGAAAAATACAAATAAAACTTAAGAACCTCATGCATCGGTGTAAGCCAGCTAATGTCCCCGAACCGCTTCTGGAAGGTCAGTACCTACCACCTGATTCGATACTGGAGTGAAAGTAAAATTACCGGGTAGAAAGGCCAGACAAGTTAGAGAGAATAATTCCTTATCATTTTATAAGATTCGCCTAAAATAACCCAATATTTCAGATGTAATCGAAGAAGCAACAATGTATTTGGCCGTCCAACTCTTGCAACCACGTAAGTAAACGTCCTGACACCATTCGTTTCATCTATTATAACTGGATGAATTATAACGTAGTTATAATTTTATTGATTTCCTACAGAAATTATTCAAGTATGCAATTGCATGAAGAATGTGTTCGTTCAGTGTGAGTTATGGTGTGAAGAGATATTACGTCGAGTGGGTCGTCCTTGCTGCACTTGTTCCCGCTACGTGTCCACGCAGGCTCTGTCAGACCTTGTTCCTGCGACGGGTCTGCGCATTAGCCCTGGCTGCACACGAGCATTCGCCCCAGGCCTCGACATATCTTTCAAGCAATGCTCCTCACAGCAACGTAATGGCAAAGGATGTGAAGACCCCGAATCAATGTGTCCAGCAGCAAAAAAAGCACTGGAGCATAACAGACCAACAACCTCACAACGCAAGCAATCTACCACATACAATCAAAATCCTATTACAATGTGGATGACGCAACAAACCCTATCTAATTCTGAATCATCGTCTGAATTGACATCTACGAAAAACGATAATGCACAACATAAACGTGAATTAGAATCATCGACTACCGTTTCGTATAATACGCCACTCAGTTCAAGTTTACCAGAACCGGGTTTGCAATCACCGACGGCCATGAATATGAAGCAATATACCCAGGATATAAATGCACCACCTGAACCAGACACAGCAACGATAGCCACAAGGCCGGTGCGGACTGATTCTCGGCCAAGAAGAGCGAGCCCAAGTGGATATTCTCTTTGTAAGTCCTATTGGAACTTCTTTAACATGTCATCGTGTCACATCGAACAATTAACCTAAATAAGCGCAATGAGTAACATTTTGTTTGAAATCTATTTCGCCAATTCCCACTACCGACAATGCGCTCTGATTGGCTAAGACACACACAACCATTTAGATGCAGTACAGTAGCCCGATTCCCGCAATACGAAACGATCCAAATGTCGCTAAGATTTAGTAATCGTCCAACTTAGCATTGGTTCCAATTTCGTATTCCCGTGCTACTTCAATCGAACCAAAATCGAACGATCCTGTCGTTCGATTTTGGTTCGGTTAACTAAAGCTGGCACGTGCAACACATTTATACGTTGCGCTTGTGTAGTGTCTGTGAGTAAGCGCGTGGCGTGACGTCACACTGCATGTGCATCATGAAAAATCTGTCCGACTCTCTCGCGGGCGGTCGAGCTTATGAGTATGAAGGAGACAGTTAATGTTTTGCTTTTGCTACTAAATTAAGAGTGGTCTTTATTTGCATTTGTCCATTAGAAGCAATAAAGTAATAAAATATACTGTATCGTGAAATTGCATATGTGTGAGTACTGTGAACGTGCCAGCTTTAGTTAGTTGATTACTTAGTATTACTACTGTAAAGGGATTTTTCCTCGGTGACGTGTAATCAGAACATCCTACTACAGGTCGGTTACCGAAAGCTGGCACCTTCACAGTACTCACACATATGCAATTTCACGAAACAATATGTTTTATTAAATTATTGCTTCTAATCAGTTGGTGAATTCTGTTGCATTCGTCAGCATTTGCATTGTTGCGTCACAACCAGTGTTGTTTTAAGAGAGGTAGAGCATAGCGTTTATTCGCTCAAAGAGCAGCTCGACTGGGGAAGTACCTCCACCTTACCGAATACCGCAGCCAAATAACTTTATGTTGTGCAAAGTTGTGTTCCTGCGCGTGAGTAAGGTTGCCAGAGCTCATAGGGGAGGGGGGATAGGTCGATAACGCGTGAGCAATGCTTCGTGTGTTGCAAGCGTCTATATGGCTACGGTAACCGCTTACCGTCAGGCGGGCCGTATGCTTGTTTATGGACTAAGTTGTATAAAAAAAAAAAAAACACAGTTGTGAACTGACGAGTCGCACGCACTGCATGGGCATATTGTGCATCATGAAAAGCGCAACGTGTAAATGTGTTAACGTTAACGAGTATTTTGTTACCTCATTACACCTCAAAGGCCAATCGTGACTTTCAAGTGAATCCAGGTCCTCGGGAACGCAGGTGAATCTACGGGGTGCAAACTTATAATTAAATAAATTGCATATTGCAACAGGTGAGCCGATTATATCAATGGATCAGATGTCCGACTGGCACGCTATGTTAGTCAGCCTCATGTGGAATTTGCAAGCTTGGCGCGATTGGATTCAAGAGAACATTGATCAGGCATTGGCTTATGAACCTGAAGGCGATAATAGTCCCGGTAACATAGTAAAGAATATCAATGTATCACTTTATTTCCAGTTATTTTAATATCGTTAAATTTGCAGCACAAGCTGAAGGACGCTGGGCTACTTTCCAAAAAAGAGTATCTACAGAAGCTCTGCAATGGCGACAATATAATATTTTTAGTCGGCAATTAACTATGCGCCTTGGCTTACGATATCAAAATAAGCGGGTAATTTTTTTTTCTAAAAAACGATTACCAAATTAAAATCAAAAATTTTATCACCACTTTTTTACGTACATACGTTTGCAGGTTGTTGTTGTTGTACGATACCATTGCTTGGAATATTTTTTCAGATAGTCTCCCCAACGAGAGCGACAATCAAGACGAAAGATTATTTTCAGTGCCAAGAGGAAATGTTGGAAATTATTAACATGTTCAATAGATGGACGCATTGGCTGATCCTTGTCGTGAGAAGTTTAATATACATATTTTTTAAGTTTATAATGTTTATTTTTGTATTCATTCAATCTAGTGCGCATCACTACGCATGCAACGTAAAGATTTATTGATATTATTATTGTACATTTCAGGTAAAAGAGACCGACTCGATTAGACAAACTCCTAACTCTAATACCCCATTACACGAGTTGTAAGTATTTTTTTAATAGGTACACATAATTTTTTGTACCATCTTTTTTATTGGGTTTATTTTTGATTTAGGCGTTGGAATCATTTCAAGGAAAGTATTCAAATATATTCCGAAGATTGGAAAAATTACAATACCCACTTGAAAGTATCGTGGGAGCAAAAATACAAGACTCTTATTACAGGTTTGTTAAATACGTGACCGCATCAAAAAATTTAATAAGTATACCAGAAAAAAAAACAGTTTTAGCTTTTAGGTAAATGCAAAGATAAATGCAGAGTTGGTCACAAAGTAGGTAATATTGCTTGTCACTTTAGCTAGTATACAAATTAAGCACTTTAGACTAAATTCAGGCTTTTGATTGGCTCCCGAATTACAGTTTTACTAGTTCGGGAGCCAATAATGTAATGTTCTATGCCAATAAATAAATAAATTATTAAATATGACGCTTTTTGTGACATTCATACATTATAGAAAATTTATGTAAGTACAAACAATATTTAATTAATAAAATATATAGTCTTTAGAAAAAAATGTAAGTAAAATATGTAGATCATGAAAATTCGATATGAATGAAATAGAATGTAAATTGCAGATTGGCTGCCCGCTTGGAAGGAGTCGGGCCCAGTGTGGGTGGTGAGCGCGTGCGGCGCCGTGCCCAGCGGAGCCGTGTCGGCCGGCGTCTTCGAAGGAGAGGTGGCCTGGGTCGCACGGACCACGCACAAGTAACCACCACACACTATTTTAAGCTCTAGCTCTATCTGCTAATACTAGGTCATCATCATCATCATCTACCTGCCCTGTTCCCCATTATTTAGGGTCGGCGCAATATTTACGCTTATTCTGTTCGGCCTGTCTATATCCGTCATAATATCGGCAGTCCTTTTTTAATCAAAACATGTCGTTTAATACTGGGTATGGATTAATCCATAGTATCCTATAGAGCTCAATTACAAGTACAGTATGAGGCACGAATGGTGAGCACAGATAAGCAATAGTGGGGGCAAGCTCGCGCATGTATACTTTTGGGCAAATCATAGTAGCCAAATGTCACGCGAGAATCCAATAGACGACAAACATCGACTGACGAACCAGTCGTGTGAGGCTCGGTGCTCCCCCCTTCTTCATTACTGCGCAAGTGTCAATTTGCTCACCACTCGTGCCCCTTACTATAACACGTATGTAGGTATTTCCACAAAACATTCACATTTATGATAATTTTGTTGTGTTTACTCAGAGGCAATGTTCTACCCGGTGCTTTACATCCTTCAAAGCACTGTTGTTTGGTGTACGCTGATGAAGCTGTACACCATTACACTAAATATCAGGTAAAGATTAAATTTTGTTAATGTTCACAAAGTTCAGAAGTCCCTATATTCATTGAACCGATACATTCAGGTAATGTGCAATGCAGAAGTGTCGTGGGTCGCATGGCGTGCAGGTAATGTCGGCGTGCGAGCAGTAAGGGTGTCCCCCGGAGTGTACGTGGGCAGGATCATCTACCGAGGGTCGCATCTAGTGGGAGCCGTCCACGCACCTTCATACAGGTGTCAAGTAGTCATCTTCGACAGGCCATTCGCTTTCAACTGCTACGAACTTCTTGTACTCTCAGGAGATGACGAAAGCTCCTGAACGCTACAATATTTTGGGACACCATTTGAGAAATTTATGTGAGAGGGCAAAGCGGGTTGCACGAATTGCATTTGAAATTCTCTGCTTTTTAAGGGGATGGGTAGTTAAAATTAGACAAGGTTATGTTGATTGATAACTTGATACTACTCTCTGGTCGATAGAATCTTGCATAACGAAATGATGCCAGTTATTTTGTTTGTAAAGTAAATTTTTGTAATGTGATTTTGTTGTTGTCGTTGTGAATTTTTTGTTTACTTTAAATACAAAGATAAATTTTATAAATAATATTTTTTATTGTTAACCTTCACCACAAACCCCGTTTTACATATCTTTGAAAAACTATCAGCTTTCATCGGTGTCTTCCAGTTTATCAGTTTCAGTCATCTGTACTCTTTCGAGCGTTCCATGTGTGCCGGACAAACGTACCATTTGACCTGTTTTGAATATGTCGGTAGCATTACCCGCACCGACGATGCATGGTAGACCATACTCTCGGGCTATCACTGCGCCTGAAAATTAAATATAGTTTTTAACAATACTCTTTAAAAAAATTAAAACAGTTTTAATGGTATGAAAATTACCATGAGAAATCAATCCACCAAGCTCAGTTACGATGCCTGACAAAAGCGGGAAGTATGGTGACCATCCAATGTCTGTCGCGTTTGTTATCAGCACATCTCCTTGTTGTAATTCATTTATCTGCGAACAGAAAATTACTATCAAAATGTAATTCTAAATCGTATTGTAGATGTTGATATTTTTCATTTCGTTATAATCACCTCGGATAGATCTTTGACAACACAAACTCGTGCAATGACTTCTCCACCGCACACTGATGTCGCTTTTATTTTCACGTCGCTTGCAGTAATTAATGGGCCAGTCACTTCAAGAGGCTTAACCCAACCTTCGTTGAGCTCTGCAAACTTCAATTTGCACCATCCAGGGTAATATTGTTGACGTTGAATAGCTCTGTAAGTGCAAAATCAATAAAAAGACAATCATCATGACCAAAATCTTGTACAAGTAGACTTCAAACTTACTTTTTTAAAAGAGCTGGGTCCCTTGTTTTTATATAGTTTTGAAGTTCATGGACCCGGAAGAAGAATAATAGATCAGGATTGGGTAAATACCACTGTTTGACCAGCAGACGGCCCAAGTAGATACATGCCAAACGTACTTTGTGAATACCTAAGATCAATTGCGATTTCGTGCCTTCTCGATGGCGGACAGCGCGTTTACACAGCGGCATTATCCAGCGGAGAACTTTCCTTAAATAAAGGTTTAAATTAATGGAAGCTTAGTTCACCCATGGTTATTTATTTATTTAAATTGTTGACCTAAACGATTCCGTAATCTGATTTACGTGGCCACTGTAATTTATGGATATTAGCAACTGTTACTTTTGTAGGTACTGGTGTGGCTTTCAAAGTCTAATTTGAACAAATGTGTTATACCTTGTGTTTGACTTTTTCGGACTTTTTAAATTAGCTATAACATCGACGTTGCCCTTTGTATTTTGTGATTCTTCTTTAGTATGCCGCATACTTTGAAGAACTTTCATCATTTCTTCTGGTACTAAAACCCACGGTTTTGTATACAAGTCGAACTGAAAATAAAAGTATTACATATTCTTCAATATTGCTAATCTTATTATTGACGAGATAAATATGAATACGGAGACAAGTTTTACAATCTACCTCCATAATGGCTCTGTGACCATGTTGTTCCAAAAATACACAAACATTGTGGTACACTTCTGGTAGGTTATTCCTTAACCAAATCATGGCAGTTTTTGGATCTTGTGCTCGGAAGTCTTCAGCTAGTCCCGATTTATCTAATTGTCTGGCTAAGTTAGCTAAAGCCTGAGGCACTTCAGCTGACAATACATCGCCTGAACTTAACAATGCGCTGATTTCGTTACACTGTTCTGTTGTGAAATCTGCAGATAATTTGAATAAGTTAATTTAGCAACTTACACCTACATATAATGAGCTGGTGTCTGCAAATGCTTACACGATGATGAATCAGTGTTACCTGAGTTTCCTTCGAGGAGTACGCTCATAGAAATAAATTGTGTAGCAGTACTTGCAGTAGTCGTCATGCCATGATTGTATGAAACGTGCTGTATTTCCTTATTCATATCAGCAATTTGATTTAAAAGTTCTAACGCATCGCTGGTTTCTGTATTTATATGAATATTGCGTACCTTCTTAATGCTGTCGTTCACCTTGAATTTTGATGTCATAATACCCTAAAAAGAGAAAAACAAACAGAATTCAATAAGTTTATTTTTATACGATTAAGTCGGTAAACAAGCATACGGCCCGCCTGATGGTAAGCGGTTAACGTAGCCATATGGACGCTTGCAATACACGAAGCATCGCTCACGCGTTACCGACCCTTCCCCCCACCCCTATGAGCTCTGGCGACCTATTACTAACGCGCAGGAACATAACTTTACACAACAAAGTTATTTGGCTGCGGTATTCTGTAAGGTAAGGTGTAACTTCCCCAGTCGAGCTGCTCTTTGAGCGAATAAACGCTACGCTCTACATCATTAAGGTTTATGATTTTTTGGAAATATTACCTATTATTATTCTCTTTATTTATCTGATTTCTTAGAATTATTTTTTTATAACATTAATGTATAACTTATTATTTATTAACGTATTATTATTATTATATATTATTATTATTCGCTTTATTTATTTTTATCCTTAAAATTATTATCTTTTATAACATTGGTATAAAAATCAAAAATATTATAAAAAACCTAATCCTATGTAAATATGTTTATTTTCTTTACAAAATCTAAAAATGTTATAAAAAAAACCTAATCCTAGTGTGCCGCCGGCAGCGGGGTAGGAATAGAATAGAATAGAATAGAATAGAATAGAATAGAATAGAATAGAATAGAATAGAATAGAATAGAATAGAATAGAATAGAATAGAATAGAATATAATAGAATAGAATAGAATAGAATAGAATATAATATAATATAATATAATAGAATAGAATAGAATAGAATAGAATAGAATAGAATAGAATAGAATAGAATAGAATAGAATAGAATAGAATAGAATAGAATAGAATAGAATAGAATAGAATAGAATAGAATAGAATAGAATAGAATAGAATAGAATAGAATAGAATAGAATAGAATAGAATAGAATAGAATAGAATAGAATAGAATAGAATAGAATAGAATAGAATAGAATAGAATAGAATAGAATAGAATAGAATAGAATAGAATAGAATAGAATAGAATAGAATAGAATAGAATAGAATAGAATAGAATAGAATAGAATAGAATAGAATAGAATAGAATAGAATAGAATAGAATAGAATAGAATAGAATAGAATAGAATAGAATAGAATAGAATAGAATAGAATAGAATAGAATAGAATAGAATAGAATAGAATAGAATAGAATAGAATAGAATAGAATAGAATAGAATAGAATAGAATAGAATAGAATAGAATAGAATAGAATAGAATAGATTTATTTCAGAAAATACGGTACATCTGTTCTTAAATAAAAAAGTGGCCGACGTATTCTACCATCACAGATGGTGTAGAAATATTTAAAATAAAATTAATTGAATTACAGGCAACATTACACAAATAATAATATGACAAATTGAATCGTAAAGCAAAATTACATAATGTCTATAAATAAAATCATAATAAAATTAAAAACATGGAATTCTCAGTAGGTATCTCAAATTATGTCCGATCATGTCAATTATTACTTAACCTTTAAAGTCGAGGAACTCTTGTAGCGAATAAAAACACATATTTAGTAACCAATTAGATAATGCTGATTTAAATTTATACAATGTCAATTTTCTTAATTCAATAGGTAATTTATTATAAATTCTGATAGCTACACAATAAACATTCTTACTAAATAATTGAAGTCTTTGATGCGGTACATAAAGCTTAAATGGATCTCTACTACTGTTTTGTTTGTCCAACACTACATCATGGAGCGGAAATAAACGGGGATATTTTTTAACAAACAAACATGTTTCCATAATGTAGAGGCACGGCAGAGGAAGGATTTTTAAACTTTTAAACAATGGCTTGCAGTGATCAATGTATCCTGCTCTACAAATAGCTCTTATGCATTTTTTTTGTACCAGAAAAGCACGGTTAATATCAACTGAATTCCCCCATATTACTAATCCGTATCGCAAAACAGAAGATACATATCCGTGATACGCAGATAAAGCTGTTTCATTAGACGCCACCAGCGTAAGTCTTCTTAGGGCATATACGAATCTATCTAATTTAGTGCAAACCTTATCAATATGCTCTTTCCAATTTAAATATTTATCTATCGTTATACCTAAAAAAACAGTAGATTGGGTGTGCTGTAGAGGAACATTATTGAAATGAACTCTAGCATTTACATTATTGCTATTATATGTTTGAAATTGTATTAGCTTTATCTTCTCAACATTTATATTTAAATTATTATCATTTAACCATATCCTAGTATTATTTAATTCATCATTAGTCAAATTTTCTATGTCAGATTGATTTTTAGATTTAATTATTAATGTTGTATCATCAGCAAATAGAATACAATCTTGTTTGAGTGCTCTAGGTAGGTCATTAATGTAGAGTAGAAAAAGCAAAGGGCCAAGAACACTGCCCTGTGGAACGCCATTGTTATTAATTCGGGAAGAGGACATAAATGACTTTTTCTTAAAATTTACAATTTTCGTGATTTCGGTACGCTGTTTTCTATTGCTAAGATAGCTATCTAACCAGTCATGAACTTTGCCTCTTATTCCATATTTATGCAACTTCTGAAGTAGCTTTTTATGGCACACAAAGTCAAACGCTTTACTTATGTCTAGAAAGACTGATAGGACTGGTTTTTTTTTATCTAAAGATTCCGTGATCTGTTTTACCAAAAAGAAACAAGCCAATGATGTGGAACTGTTTTTTTGAAATCCAAATTGATTTTCTGCAAGTATATTATTTTTTTGTAAGAAGCTATCAATTTTAGCATTCATTGCCTTTTCAAAAAATTTTGATAATATCGGTATGAGTGTAATTGGTCTGTAATTGGTCATATCGGAGGAGTCACCTTTTTTAAATAGAGGCTTGACTATGGACTCTTTTAACCGGGTCGGGAAAACGCCTTCTTCAAATGAACTATTAATTATATGACACAGAGGAAATGCCAAATAAGAAGCATACCTTTTTATTATTTTTGTGTTAAGACTATCGTAACCAGTAGAATTTGTATCATTTAAGGACTTGATAATGTTCATTACTTCAATATTAGTTACGGGTGAAATAAACATACTATTTGCTTGATCTGTGATAAGATTGTTTTTTGATGGAATGTTATTATCAAATTTTCTAAATTGTGTTAATTTGATGAAAAAATTATTGAAATGTTCACATATATCATTAGGATTGTCGGAAATTATGTCATTTAATTTTATTTCTCTGATGTCATCGTTAGGGTTTTTCAATTTTATATTATTTTTGATTATTGACCAGGCTGCTTTACATTTATTTGACGCGTTTTTAATGAAATTATTATTATTTATTTGTTGTGATTTTTGGACAAATTTTTTTAGTAATTTGGAATAGTTTAGATACCGCATTTTATTATTATTTTTACCCAAAGCTTCATAGTGATATTGATTATATAGTAA
This sequence comes from Achlya flavicornis, assembly GCA_947623365.1. NCBI lineage: Eukaryota > Metazoa > Arthropoda > Insecta > Lepidoptera > Drepanidae > Achlya > Achlya flavicornis. Next base: position 13,820,399 of record OX392469.1, on the reverse strand, counting down.
TCGTTTTTTGATACATGACTTTTTAAGTCCTTTAGTTATCCATCTATTTTTAATAGGTTTATTGCTGATTTTTACATAAATTTTAGGGAAACACATAGGGCCCAAGCAACCGGTGGTTAGAGCTGCAGAGATAATAATATATTATTATTAGTGCGGGAAATAATAAACTGTTCATAATAACTTACCTTTACGAGAAGGATTGCAGAGTTAAGAAATGTCCACCATCGATACGGACGCCTACGCATGGCTGTACTAATTATTTTCTCGTCAGCTACCTTGTGTCCGTGTATTGCCATCTCTAACATACGTATTCCCAAATCATGTTTGTTTGGTACCATTCGGTAAACAGTCTGTAAATATTTTTTAAACTGTCAAGTGAGTATTCTAGTCTTCACTGCATGGTTCTATAAAAATACTAGAAAGAACTTACGGTGAACAAACTCAGGGTGCACCTATTGTGGGTAAAGCCTAAACTATTTTCGAAGCCATCTCCTTTAGTTGGGACGATAACGTCCATGCCAGTTGTTAAAGGCAGTAAGACCAGGTCATAACTAAAAGGTGTCAGTGGTTTTGGTAAAACCTGTAATCAAGAATAATATATCTAGAATCGCAAGAAAGAAATAACTGCAAAAAGTGTTTTCTATCTGTTTTACCTCTCCAGTATTGCCGAAGGTTGTAAGCTCATCGTCTGCCATAATAGGCGAGTCCATTTCGTGTAACAACTCTTCCTCACTCCAACGCTCCAGTGAAGTGATTGGACGAGCTTGGAGCAGGAATATTTCATTCTGGGGATATCAAAAACGCTTCAAAATCCAGTGGTCAAAGTATTTTTGAACAAAAAAAAATTTTGGTATCAAATATTTTAATTTTGAAAATAAAAAAGTCATTTAAACAGTTTAGGCCCTGGTAAGGCACTTATGAACGTTAAATTGGTACATACAGTTGAATTTACCATCGGTTCGGAATACACTTAAACTGAGAAGACTCTGGCAAGAAAATCTTCAGGTTTTTTTTTTTGTGGAAGATCTTTTCCTATAACAGCTTTTTCAAAAGAATATATTGCTTACCTCACTGATAGCCCATTCTATATCCCTCCCGGCACCCCAAAGTTCTTCTTGCGAGACCCCAAGTTGTGCTAATTTTAAGATATCTGTTTCACTCAAGCACGACATTCCGCGATCGGCTTCAGGGACGTCTTCCATGGTCACACCATCGCCTACCGCTGTCACTCGTTGTGTTTTAGACCCTAGTTCTATCTTCGAAATATTAAGTCTTCCTTCATTACCACGTGTGATTATTATTGTGTCAGGTTCTACTGCACCGGAAACAACACTCTGTAAATAGAACATACCGATATTGATGTCTCCAACCAACTTTGTTAAAATATTAATTTGAAGCACATACCTCACCAAGTCCATAATTAGCCGTGATGAGCAACCTAGAAGGATCACCAGCGTCAGGGTGCCTCGTGAACATGACGCCGGCAGTTCGCGGCTTCACCAGAGCTTGCACTACTACTCCACCTCCGCACAAACACGGTTGACCGTTTTGCCTAAGTAGAAATATAATTAAAATACTTATCCCTCGGCTTTTATAAACTTGAAAGAGTAGGTATTGATTTTACCTGCGATAATAAGCGCTGATAAATGCAAACATGGAGCCCCAGCATTTCTGAACACCCTTTAACACGTCACCATCACTGACACATCCAAGGAATGTTTCATTTTGACCAGCTGCCGACAGCGCCTCACTATCTTCTCCAACGGCTGTTTGGAAGTATCACATTTAATTCTCTAGTTTTATGTTGTATATTGCAAGTAGGTACTTTATGACATAATTGTTACCTACCTGAAGATCTGACGGCAAAACGTAATTCAGGGCCTAGATTCTGCTGTATTGCTTTCATTCTCAAATCATTTAAGTTTGTAATTATGTCCTGTCTTAAATCACCAGTTATCTCCGTTGTTGCAAATAATTCTGAGGCTCTGAAATCATATTTCAATAAGTACCTACCTACCTAAATTAAATCATAATTTTTAAAATCAAATAAATTAATTCTAACATACTTTGCGCACTTTTCCTTAAAATTGTTTTCTTCATAATTTTCATTAGCTGCTTCGATTTCTTTAATGGCGGCTCTTAGTTCCGGATTATGTTCAAGATGTTTCTCGAGAGCTTTTATTGTCAAACAGTATCCTGGGGGAACTCGATAACCCTGAATCATTACAGTAAATTAAACTTTTATATTTAAGGTCACATGTTAAGCACAAGTTTAATATTTATCTTACCTCTTCTTTCTGGACTGAACACAACAGTGCTAATGATGCACCTTTTCCTCCCACATAGTTAGAGCATGCTGCTGCTCGATCCTCAAATGGTAAACAGTATCCCACTTCTCCTGCCTCTTTCTCACTCAACCACTTCAATAAACGTGGTTGAGAGAGACGAACTGATGGCTGTGATGTTACTGCAATACAAATTGTACAAAGGAGCTTTAATGGGCTTTATCAGGTTGGTACTTAAATAATTCTTCAAGGTTTTTTTCTCTACCTGAGGGTTCATATCCAAGCTCCAGAATACCCGAACCACGTTCTCCATCTATATCTGCGAGCATTGTGCGGTAAACAATACTATGTTGGTACGGTACTCCACTGTACAATGTACCACCATCTTCATTGATCCTTAAAACCAATTTTAAATCTCGAGTTTTGGCTGTAATTAAATAAAAATAATAAAATAGAAATCAGTCAATAATTTGTTTAGATAGTTGCGTGCTTTCGGCGATGGTATGTAACTTACTGCTCACATTAATTGTGTAGACTTTGGGTAATCCGGCTGCGGTTTCACAAAAGTCTGGCATGAACAAATCTGTGGACGTGATGCTCTCAAAATCAAAGTTGGGAAAGCGAACGCTTCCTGAAATGCATCTAGAAGAATAACAAACATCAATCATTAATGAATCTTCACTCTTGGAGCCTTCTGACTGCCTAAAGTGGACTTAAAACTCAAAGATACATGTTCAATAATTGAACCACCCAATATGATCAACCGAGCGGGCCACGCAACAAACATTTACATAAACATAAAAACAAAAATCTTTTATTCAATTTAGGCCCTAATAAGGCACTTACATAACAATCATAACTGACGGCTAGGTGTGCTATCAGTGCAAACAAAATCATTCCTAAGTGTTGTGATGCGCTTGCGCTATCACAGTAGCAAACCATATAACGTGCTATATATAGGCATAGAGAAGGAAAGCACTCACTGCGTCAACACATTCTTATAAGAAAGAGCCTTTAGCTGAATAGCAGTTCCATCACGAGCAGTAGTCATAATTGATACAGATCTCCGAAGACATTCGTATCCGTGAGGTGCCCAGTTCCGCTCCTTAACTCCCCTTGCTTGTAGGTACACGCTCTTGTCTGGCGTTCCTTCTGCATCATATGTCTGGAGACGTCCTTGTACAACACCCCACTGGAGCCAGCCACTCTCTTGCCATTTTCCTCTGAAATATATATAAATATATATATAAGTCTTTTTCGAAATTTGCAACCACACTAGATTCAAAATTGAACGTTCATGTCCCATAAAATTATGAACATATGCCAAACATCGATTAACTCCAGTTACTTGTATTGTTACCTAAGAATCTACATAGAACACTTTTTGATAAGACATTCCCGAAATCTTCATTTGATGTGATAGCTTCGACGTGGGCACTTTAAGTACCTAAGTACTAATAAAAGGTTAGCAATGTTGCTGGTTTAACGAAGGACATTGCTTATAAGGGCGAAATTAATTACCTACCTACCTCATTCCAGCTACATGCCGTATACTTACAGCAGATTAGGCCATTTGTCATCACGCCAAGGTTCGATCGCTAACGCTTCAGCTGCTAAGGTGTTGCTCCAATCTTCTGGATGTCGCAGCACGACTGTCGCTGACGTCCATCTAAACAAATATTAGGATTTGAAATAAATCCATATTAATTTTATAAAAGCTGTTTGTATGTTGGAAGTAGAACGCAATAATCTCAAGAAGTATCTACCTGCAGTCTGATTGGAAAAGTTGGGTTTACACGTTTATTGAGGAAGAAAAAAGGCTAGTTGGGACTTTCATTGGTACGGCGGGGGACAGCTACGCTACTAGTCTAATACATACGTGAATTACTAACATAAGATTGAGCTTCACGTGCTGCGTAACATTGTCATCAATTCTCGTCAGGAGTCCATTGAACAGAATTCTCAGTCGGATCTCTGGTTCTAAAATCTGAATCTTCAACCCATTAGCGCTCCATCCATCTGGAATACTTTCCCATGCCCCTACAGCCGTATCAGGATGTTCTGTAACATCATCATCAATATAAGTACCTACATTAATTGATTAAGCACACGATAAGTAGCTTTAATTATTAAAATAAACTTACGTGGTAGCCTGTAGCTGATCCCATCAGCTAGTTTCAAATATACAGTGATTTCTGCTAAAGCCTGCCTGCCACATAGCTTGCGCATACCCAACAACACAGTGGAGCCATCTGGTGCGGATGCTCGAACTGTGATGTTATCCCACCCTTCATACTGACCCTCCCGAGGCAGCTCGTTCAATGGAGACGAACGCCATTTTGATTTCCATTGCTTCACCGCGTAACGAGCAGCGAGAAGTTTTAGGGGATAATTCCATGCTACAAAAATTATTAATTATTGATACAGTGTTTCAAAATTATATTTAGGTACGATAAAAAATGAAATTTCGCAGCGTTCCGCCCGCAGAACGGCAGGGTCCAGTGGTGGATCCAGAATTTGGGCTGGCTGAGAGGCTTGACCCAACTGAGGGTAAGTTACCCTCAGTTGGGGTTGGGTGGACACACCATACGTCGCGCTTTAGGCGGGACTATCCCGCTTTCAGGGTGTCTGTCTCACTGTCACCAGTAAGAGCAAAAATGTCCCGCTTTCGCAAACAGAACAAACGCAGGGCGGCACCCCTCCCCTGACCCCCCCCCCCCCGGGTACGCCCATGAGGGTACCCGGGGGGGTGCTTTTGGGGGGCTTGAGCCCCCTAGCCCCCTGGATCAGCTACTGGCAATATCGAAAGAAAACACACGCTCCTCAAGAAAAATTATGAACTTGGCCACAGATTTTGAACTAAAGATTGGTAGCCGGAAAGCCTAGGTGAGAACTAGGTACACAAGAAGGTACTCTTCTGCCATGCTTTGGTTTCGTTATGTTTCCAACACCGAAAGCTCAAGCTCATTCATTAGGATTCTTACCCACGAATTTTGTCACGGCATTCGACGAAACAGCCACTAAGTCAATTATTTTTTCAACAGTTACCTACAAAGAATGTGGAATGGGCCGCCAATATTAATAAGCCGTAATAGGTATATTACGTATGCTATTACTGCAATCAGATCAGCATGTCAAACCCAGCATAATTAAGTGGGTTTCCAAAATATGCCATCTCAAAGTATCCAACCTGTAGGTTTATACATTAGGATACTCTACCTACTAACGTCTTTACCATATCTATGTACACCTTCTGCTAAGCAGAATGTTATTGGTTTTGTAACAGAGAACTCCACTCAACGGTTCAAAGGTACAACAAGTGAAAAAGAAATTGGCATTGTAAGTTTAAAAACTACCAGTCATTGAGATAATCGGTCTTCGGATTTAGTAGTCGGCAAACTATAATATCTAATCAAGGTACAATGATAACACAGTGTTATCATTACGACACAGACACTTCGATAATTTATAGGTGCACTTATAATTAAACCACTCCTAAGTTGACAGGCACGTATACTGGAGGGGTGTTATTTTTATGATACAATCAATCAAGTCAGTTCAAATAATCATTGCCTGCACCCGGTCGTTGATCGGGTCCAGTCGATCGGTTCAGAGGTTTGGTGTAACAGACAGACAGACAGTTACTTTCGCATTCATAACATTATGGATAGTAGGATTTAATTTCATCCCCCCCGAACATACGGGCCTATGTGTGACGTGACTATATTTTTTACTCCGATAAAAATGAACCCATTAAAGATTTTTCTATTTCTATTTTTTTTATACAAAGAGATTTTTTTAATGTTAAATGTATCTTTAATGTTATGTAGATATTACACCTAGCATCTATTAATAAGATAGTAGTAACCCTGTCTTCACTATAAACTATACGAGTACAATGTACATACCATGTAGGTACTACTACATAACACATAACAAACAACTTATTCCGGCTATTCACTCATATCAGGTAATCAGGTAAGTATCTACATACATTCAACAGATCAACGATACGCACAGAGAATCCAACCAAAGATCAATATATAACTGGTTCCATTCCGCATTTTTTAAATAAATTAACATCTACAAATAAAAAACATTAGGTCATATATAAAATCTTGTCACTCACCCGGTTCTCGATAATGTCCTCTTTTCGTCGACTGTTTCCTAAAGAATATCAAATACACCACGAGAGCTATTGTAACCAGGCCAGCTTGTAACAGGACGTCAAAAATGTCCATGTTCTCCGGCCAAAATTGCACGATTAAATAAATTATAAATAAAAACATCGACAAGGTTCAACGCTGACCAGTGAAGGTCTTTTTATTGATGGTACGACGACGTAGCTATTGTACCCAGTAAACTAATAACGCACATCCGCGCTGTGATAGCTTCGCGTTCACATTAGATTGCAGAGTTCCTCGTGTGCGACGCTAATCAGTGTAATTATTAGTTAACGACAAAATCGAACTTTAATCTAGTCAGCTGCAGACTTCGATGATAAAAATTATAGTAACAAAGTGCCACTTTAACGTTCTAACATTTAGACTATGTGAACGACCTTGGTTCTCTGGTATAATTAACACTGTTTAGAATTGTATCTACCAAAAAAAATTATAAAGTACGTAATAGGTTTTAAACTATCCTAACTTATCTTACAAAGAGTAAGTACTTATCGCTCCCAGTATATAAACAATACTCAACCAGCTACAAATACTCTATTGGAGCTCATTCTTGTGATCTTTCAGACCAATTACTTATTTAATTGCGATTCATTGCCATTATGAAACAAAATAAGTTATGGATAATCATCGACGACAATGTTATATATAAATATATGGGACATACCTCACGCACGGTCATCAGATCCCAAACTAAGCAGAGCTTGTACTATGGAAACCAGATAACTGATATAATACATATCCTACTAATGGAATAATTGTATGGGATGTAACTCTATTTTCCAGGTTTATGCAAATGCTTCTGTATGAACAATTAGCCATTTTATCAAGTTTGTTATTAATGAGTATCAACAAAAAGTGACACCTTCTAAATTTGTTATGGTGCGTCCATACTTGGCGAACCGAGCACGAGCCGAGCCTCGTACGAGCACACTGCGAGCACGATTCGCGTAGCGTGGACGGGCTTGCGAGCCTCGAACGAGCGCGATTGTCAGTTTTTTCACGAACAAAGGGATTCGCATCGTGCTCGTTGTAGGTTCGTTCGTGGCTCGGTTCGTGCTCGATTCGCGTAGCATGGACGCACCATTAGTAAACGAAGAAGAGATTTACATTTTCAACTATAAACATATACCCCCTTACTCATAAAGCGCTATTTAACTAAAACGTATACTGATATTACCGATTAAATGGTCACGTCAATAATGTCACATTATTTGACAATGACAATAGAGTGACATTATTTACGTGACCCTTTAAACAGTATATTAGTTAAGTAACATTTTATGAGTAAGGGGGATAATGTCCGCAATGAATACTGAAGGTAGTCTTCTCTGTAAAATAGGAACCCAATTACAACCCTTCTCTCTTCTGGAATAATTCCTTGACAATATTTTGAACGACACAGCTTAAATATAATAATATATTGTCCCCCTTACTCATAAAACGTTATATAACTAATATACTGTTTAAAGGGTCACGTAAATAACGTCACTCTATTGTCATTGTCAAATAATGTGACATTATTTACGTCACCATTTAATCAGTATATTAGTATAATAGCGCTTTATGAGTAAGGGTAAGAGTAGAGTAATCTTTAGCACAACAAAATACGCTATTTATATGCATCATGGGGAGAAAAATTGAGTATGTAAATGTACGCCATAAGTAAAAAAATAATAATAAAAATAGTATTTTTTTGTTGAGCACAGCATTATTATTTAGATCAGAGTTAGAGTTAAGAGTTAGACTCGAATATTGTACGGGCGGCCGGGGACCTCGTGTAATAAGACGCCGCTTAGGACGAATGCGCGAATCGTGAGATCCCTTTTCCCGTACTTTATTTTATTTGCTGGATTGCCAAGGGCGTCATGAAAAGCCGTATGGTTGGTATATAAACGATTTATTTAACACTTCTGTGACAATCTGTCTGAATACAATAATTAACAAACTTTTTAAATTACATAGATGATTTACACAAATATACGTAGACAATGGGTGCCTGATGCTACACTGATATTTTTACTTAGCCGCTACTATGGCATCTGCCTTACTGTTTACCGATGAGGTAACTAACTAGCCGCTACTGTGGCATCTGCCTGACGTTATACTACTTGATGGTAATCTCAACTTGGCATCTGCCTTACTTGGTACTGTCCCGGTACTGTCCTACTACTGTGACATCTGTCTGACTACTACTACTACTATACTTAGTAGATACTTGCTGTCCTGGAATCGATTAATGGAATCCGATACTAAATGAGAAAAATGTACTGATTATATGCAAATTATAAACGCTGTGTATACGACTTACACAGTGAGCGAATCTACTTTTTAAGAGAGAAAACATATCTTTTTCTTGTCTAATTTAAGTGCATTTAAGTAACCTCTCTATCTTGCATATAGCGCTAACCTTGTCTAAAAGTTCTAGAAGGATCTAATCCAAAAAGTGTAGTCCTGTTACTACATCTCCAAAGGTTCTCCGATACATTTTGTCTCCCTTTCGCATATATAAGGAAATTTTATTGTTGATATTTATAGTTCCGGGTAAAATTACGTAAATTTCAAAATATGATCAGGGTTTCATTCAGGGCTTGTAGTAAAACTTATTATCTAGGTCTTACGTTAGGTAATGCGAGTTTAAACAGTAAATACATAGTAAATAGTTGGTGTGCACATATGGTGCTTACGAAACAATTCCAACTAGATTACTATGCCTAATCGAGTGTTTTGTTGACATGTTAACACTTTTTTGTTAACTTAGGTTTCAACATGAATACTAACTTTATCGTGTAACAAGTTTTACATTTGTAGAGGGTTATTCACGATTCTAAATGTGTATTGTAAATCTTAGTTCTACCTAGACTTTGTCTAGACTTTTACCTATGTTTAGGGTTCAAGTACTGTTTATTTACTATACAATTTATGTTGATACGTATTCTAAGGGTAATCATTGTACACTCGGGAATAAACTCTTTAATATTTCTTATTTCTAGACATTTTAATTTAACAATATAAAATATTACGTAATCATAAAAAATAACAATAAATGTCCTGAACACAACAAGTGTCCCGAACATTCTCCCGCCGTTCTTCGACTACGGTGTCGATGAAGACATTTCCGGTTGAGGGACTACTGGCTCGGTGGGCAGGATGATCAGCTTCTTCGTGGGACGTCGTAGTGTTCCGCTTCTGGTGCGCACGTCGACTGCTCGTACGATGCCATCAGCTCCGGGGTAGATTGCTTCGACGATCCCTCTTGGCCATGTGTTGCGAGGCAGGTTGTCGTCGGCGACTAGTACGACGTCTCCAATCTTGATCTCCGCGCCTCTTCCGTGTGGCTCCCGCCGGTATTGCAAATCGGGGAGGTATTCTTTCACCCATCTTGCCCAAAATCGGTTAGCAAGATGTTGTGAAGCTCGCCAGTGTGTTCTGCCGATGAGGTCCTTTTCGTTGAAGGTGCCTGGTGCCGGAACTCGCGCTGTCCCGCCAAGAAGGAAGTGGTTGGGGGTCAGCGATTCTTCATCCTCAGGATCTGTAGACACGTGCGTGAGGGGACGACTGTTGACTGTGTACTCTGCTTCAACCAATAGAGTTGCGAGTACTTCTTCTGGTGGATGCTGCTCCTGAAGTATCACTGAGAGGGCGGTCTTAACAGATCGGACCAGCCGCTCCCAGGCTCCTCCCATGAACGGAGCTCCTGGCGGAATGAAACGCCAGGATATCATCCTCTTGGTGGCTTCGTCTTCAGTGGCTGCGTCGATGGATTGACGCAGCTCTTTGTCAGCGCCACGCAAATTTGTCCCGTTGTCTGACCAGATTTCTGTAGGACATCCTCTCCGTGCTATCATCCTTCGCAGGGCCATGACCGCAGAGTCCGTCGTCAGGGATGCTGCCAGCTCCAGGTGAACCGCCCGTGTGGTGAGGCAGGTAAATAGTGCCCCATACCTCTTCTGGCGACTACGCCCGACTGTGACTGACATCGGGCCGAAATAGTCGAGACCCGTGTATGTAAAGGGCCTGACGTGGTGAGCCAGTCTGCATGGGGGGTGGTTTCCTGTGGCTGGCTGTGACGGCATATTTCTTCGAATGCGGCATGGTAAACATCGGTGGACCATCATCTTCGTGACTGGACGTAGGCGTAGAATCCAATAGTATTGGCGACATTCGTTTATTGTTGCCTCTACGCCAGCGTGCAGCAGCTGTCTGTGGGTATATTCAATCCACAGCTTCGTTGTTACGTGATTTCCGTCGAGGACAGGTGGAGACTTCTCGAGGCCGTCAACATTCTTCGTAGCTCCGATGCGAGACCTCAGTAAGATGATTCCGTCGACTAAAGCGACAGATATTGGGCGCAGACGACTGCTGGTAGATACAGCCCTGTTGTTCTTCAAGTCTTCCATCTCTGTAGGGAAGGATTCTTCTTGGCTTGCTCTTACCAGCAGTTTCTCGGCTTCTCTCAGAAGGATGGCGTCCAATGGCACGAATCTTCTTGCTGTTGCATCGGGTTTGGCAACTGTTGGCCTTGGTTTTGACGCCTTCTGTTTGCGTCTCCAATCCGGATCTGCCTCTGTGTTCTTCAGCGTGCGTTTGTAATGTGCACGCTGTTTTGTTCGCCTGCACAGATTGATGAACTGTAAGACTCTAGCTGTAGCGCGGAGATATCGTTCCCACTTGGAGAAACGAGCGCCGTCAGGTACGACGTGGCTCAGCTTCGTTTTCTCGCGCTTCTCGGTGATGTTGAGTGTCTTCTCTTCACCAGTCAGTTCCTTCTGTGTAGGTTTCTCTGTTGGCCAGGTGCTCGGGTCGTCCATGAGGAACTCTGGACCCTGATACCATCGATGCTGGCCATTGAAGTGAAGCGGGACGTCGCGAGTTGCAGTTGTTAAGCTTCGTAGGCACCCAGCGCCATTCATTCAGCGTACTATGTTCTTCTATAGCCGCGATGCGGTGGGCGACAAACGGTCGGTAGGATCTGGATCCCGTTTTCAGCCAAGTGAGCACCGTCTTACTATCTGACCAGAAAGTCTTGGACTCTGGTTTCCTGGGGTGCTCGTCTATTACAGTGGCTGCCATCCGACTTCCCATTACGGCAGCTTGCAGCTCCAGACGTGGTATCGACGTGAGCTTCAGAGGAGCTACTCTTGACTTCGCGATGATAAGCGATATCTTCACGAGTCCTTCCGGTGTTACTGCTCGCCAATAGAGCGTAGCGGCGTATGCAGTTTCACTTGCGTCAACGAATACGTGCAGTTGAAGTGACGTGGCATTGCTGTAGTTGAGGTAGCAGCGGGGTAGAGCGACTTGTTTTAGGCTCTTCAAGTGACCCATCCAGTCTAGCCATTGGAGTGCTAGGTCGGGGTCCAGGGTTTGATCCCATTCTGTACCACGGCGCCATACTTCTTGAAGTATCTGCTTTGCTCGTACCGTGACGGGTGATGCCAATCCGAGTGGATCAAAGAGTGACATCACAATCTTGAGTGCTTCTCTCTTTGTCGGGGCTGCGCTGTTTAGGATAGCCGGTGGTATTCTTGCCAGATCCAGATTGAAAGCAAGTTCATCTGATCCCGGCTTCCAGATCAATCCTAGTACCCTTTCAGTTCTGGTACCGTCGCTAAGGTCAATAACTGACTGTGGAGTTGCGTTATCGTCTAATGCTTCTAGGACTTTACTTGAATTGGAAGTCCACTGACGCAACTCGAAGTGACCTTGCTTATGGATGTCGCGTACTTCTGAAGCCGTTTTGACTGCATCTTCAATCGTTTGAAAGCTGTCCAAATAGTCGTCAACATAATGGTTGTTGACAATCGCTGCGGTGGCTTCAGGATGCGTTTCTTTAAATCGCGACGCATTGTGATCTTTAATGTAGATCGCTGTAGATGGGGAACTCGTGGCGCCGAAGATCAGTGACGTCATGCGATATTCTTCGGGTTCTCCATGTCTACGCTTTCCGCGCCATAAGTATCTTAGCGCGTCTCTGTCTTCAGGGCGAATCTTAACTTGCATGAACATTTCAGCTATGTCAGCTGAGACAGCGATGGGGTGTTGCCTGAAACGCATCATGACCCCCGGTAATGACTGCAGCAAATCAGGACCCGTGAGAAGGTGGTCGTTTAGTGAGACCCCCTTTGTTTCTGCTGCAGCATCATGGACTATTCGAATCTTCCCCGGCTTCATAGGGTTCACCACTGCGAAATGTGGTAGGTACCACGTCTTATTAATCGTTTTCGCCAGTGGAGCCGGTTCAGCGTAGCCCTTCTCTATAAGTGCTGTCATCTGTTGTTCATACTTTTCCTTCAGCTCTGGATTTCTATCGATCTTCTTCTCGGTAGTGATAAGCCTCTTCATCGCGTTGTCGTAATTGCATGGCATCGCGATGTTATCATTCTTCCATAGGAGCGCCGTCTGATACTGTCCGTCTTCGGTTCGAGTTGTGCACTCATCGAGTATTTTGAGTGCACGTTGTTCCGGATCAGTCTGCGGCTTCTTAGGTGTAATCGTCAACGCCTCGATCGCAAAGTGATGTTTCAATTGTGCATCCATACTTTCCTCCATTGTAAAGTGATGGACGAAGTCGATGCGTTTTCCCAGCGACCTTGTATGCGCACCATGGAGAACCCAACCAAGCGGAGTGTGTGATGCTATTGGTTGGTTCTTCTTTCCTTTTCGTACCTCTGAGGCTAGAAGTAAATTCCAGTTATCTTGACCGACAAGTATCTTTGGTTTGGCTTCTACAAACTTCAAAGCGTCCTGTATGTCGATCAGATGTTGGCAGTCGTCCAGATCTTCATCGGCGACTGTCTGAGTCGATAGCCTCAGGTTATCAATGGTGCGTGCGTAAATCTTATGTGGCTGGGTTGCACCCTTAATGGTGATTGCGATGCGTTGAGATGTCGAAGCAGGTACTTCTGCTCCTCCTATGGCTTCGATGTGCATTGGTTGGCAGGGTCCATAAGCGCCGACTGTGTTCGCTAAGTCGGCGTCGATCAAAGTCACAGTTGACCCATCATCCAACAACGCATGTGTGTTGACTTCTCCCGCCGGTCCGGAAATCTGTACAGGCAGTACCTTCAAGTACGTCTGCGATTGTACAGGCAGCCAAGTCGACGTAACCTTTTCCGTCTTATCTGTCCTGTCACTCGTATTCCTTTGCTTCTCATAATGGAGCAAGTGGTGGTGTCTATATGGGCATTCGTTGACGCCGCATTTGGGCGGCTTGCAATTATGCGTTTTGTTCCTGTATCGTAAACATCGGAAACAAAGTCGGTGCGTCTTTGCAAGATCCCATCTTTGGTTGATGTCGGCGTCGCGGAATTTATCGCAGTCTGGCGGCGAATGTCCCTCTCGTTCACATATACAGCATCTATATGGCTTCCTGTCAACGTTCGCATTAGCGTTTAGCGTACGTTGAGTGCGCTTGTAAGGATTGCGCGAAGCTGGCTCTGTATGTGAAGTCGAGGGTATGACCTCTACTTGAGCGTAGGGTGCCCATAATTCCACTTCTCTCTCGAGGAATCGGGTGAGTTTGAGCAAGTCTGCTTCCTCTTTGGGCTGCATGGCGGAGAAATCGAACCATCTATATCGAAGTGTCGGTGTTAGCTTATCGATCGTGACCTTCGTCAGCTCTGGATTGTATAAGTACGTAGTCTTATTCAGAGCACGAAGAGTCGCCACTATATTCGTGACCTTGCTTGACAGTATGCAAAGGTCTTTAGATGAATCCGTGAACCGTGGCAGGTTCCTAAGTCGATCCATCTCTGCGAGAGCTATTGAGTCCGGTTTCCAAAGCGGGACTCCAATATTTTCATTACTTCAGTGGGATTGGCACTATTAATGAGCAGACTCTCAACGGCCTCTTTAGCACGTCCTTTAAGTGCACGGCGTAGTCTGGTCATATTCTCGGTTTCCGAAAAGTCAGTTGCTGACTCGAAGTACGCTGTTCGGAATGACAGCCAATCCTGATGCGCGCCAGTAAAAGCAGGTAATTCGAATCGGTAACGCGACGGCATTGCGCGTTGACCTGCCTTTACAGCAATAGTGATTGCTGACGCTAGCTCACTGAAATCTATTTTCTGTTGCGCAGAATACGGGGTGATTGCAGCTTCTATTCCCGTCGGTATCTGCGCTTCTGGTCTCTGAGGGATTCCTTTATTACCCTGTACAGAGTGTTGAGGGATTCCTTTATTACCCTCATCGTTGTCAACTTTTGACTGCTGTTGAGTCATCTGAGTCTCCGAGGTTGCGCCCAAGAGCACGACTGGATGCGTAGCTACGGATGGATATGGTGCCGCAACAGGTGCGGCGTTACAATTCGGTTCCACCTCTCGGTGCTCTGGCTGGTGTTGAGGCTCATTCGAAATAGCAAGCAGGCGCTGACTCTTGTCTAGCCCTGTGTCCACCCTCCGTTCAGTGGATTTGATGGACACGGATCTTACGTCGTCACCTTCAGACCATTCAGATGGGTCTATGACGGCGAGTCTAACTATTGCTAGCTCAAGTTTCAGTCTTGCTACCTCTTCTTTAGCCAGAGCTATGCGGCGCGCTCGTTGACTCTTTGTTGACTTATTTCCCCTGATGGTGCTGCGTTCGATTCGGTCATCAGGGGCCTGTCGTTGATCGGTTCCGGTTTCCTCTTCGGTAGTAGTAGTCGTAAACCCTGAGGTTAGGGTAGCTTCAGTAGCAGTGGCAGTACGACTCGACGATGGTGCTACTGTAGGGGCAGTACTCCCCGTTGGGGCGGCATCTGTGGCCAGATCGTCTGCAGGTGCTGGCGGCGGTGCGTCGCCATCGCGACTCTGCGATCTGCCTCTTGCGGTAGTTGATCTGGTACCAACCATGGCTGTGGCCGTTCAGTATCTTGGATAATCCGGCTCGAAGGACCAAATGTACGGGCGGCCGGGGACCTCGTGTAATAAGACGCCGCTTAGGACGAATGCGCGAATCGTGAGATCCCTTTTCCCGTACTTTATTTTATTTGCTGGATTGCCAAGGGCGTCATGAAAAGCCGTATGGTTGGTATATAAACGATTTATTTAACACTTCTGTGACAATCTGTCTGAATACAATAATTAACAAACTTTTTAAATTACATAGATGATTTACACAAATATACGTAGACAATGGGTGCCTGATGCTACACTGATATTTTTACTTAGCCGCTACTATGGCATCTGCCTTACTGTTTACCGATGAGGTAACTAACTAGCCGCTACTGTGGCATCTGCCTGACGTTATACTACTTGATGGTAATCTCAACTTGGCATCTGCCTTACTTGGTACTGTCCCGGTACTGTCCTACTACTGTGACATCTGTCTGACTACTACTACTACTATACTTAGTAGATACTTGCTGTCCTGGAATCGATTAATGGAATCCGATACTAAATGAGAAAAATGTACTGATTATATGCAAATTATAAACGCTGTGTATACGACTTACACAGTGAGCGAATCTACTTTTTAAGAGAGAAAACATATCTTTTTCTTGTCTAATTTAAGTGCATTTAAGTAACCTCTCTATCTTGCATATAGCGCTAACCTTGTCTAAAAGTTCTAGAAGGATCTAATCCAAAAAGTGTAGTCCTGTTACTACATCTCCAAAGGTTCTCCGATACATTTTGTCTCCCTTTCGCATATATAAGGAAATTTTATTGTTGATATTTATAGTTCCGGGTAAAATTACGTAAATTTCAAAATATGATCAGGGTTTCATTCAGGGCTTGTAGTAAAACTTATTATCTAGGTCTTACGTTAGGTAATGCGAGTTTAAACAGTAAATACATAGTAAATAGTTGGTGTGCACATATGGTGCTTACGAAACAATTCCAACTAGATTACTATGCCTAATCGAGTGTTTTGTTGACATGTTAACACTTTTTTGTTAACTTAGGTTTCAACATGAATACTAACTTTATCGTGTAACAAGTTTTACATTTGTAGAGGGTTATTCACGATTCTAAATGTGTATTGTAAATCTTAGTTCTACCTAGACTTTGTCTAGACTTTTACCTATGTTTAGGGTTCAAGTACTGTTTATTTACTATACAATTTATGTTGATACGTATTCTAAGGGTAATCATTGTACACTCGGGAATAAACTCTTTAATATTTCTTATTTCTAGACATTTTAATTTAACAATATAAAATATTACGTAATCATAAAAAATAACAATAAATGTCCTGAACACAACAAGTGTCCCGAACAAATATCATCATATTTTTTACCCTTAACTCAACAATAGTTAAACAATCAGCTTTATCACATCGTCCCAAAGGAAAAAAAACAAGGTACAGTACGAGGAAACAAAACAAAAATAACGATTTCTCCTATAACAATTTATTGTGCAATAAAAAATAAATTATATAACAACCATGTCACAAATATCAAAATTAAACATTTATTACATTTGATAAACAATTTTCTACATAGAATCTCGTTTAAGCATTACTTGTAATTTAATATTGTCTGAAACGGTAGACAAAGACACAGAGCCGTAAATAGCTCACAATTATCTGTACAGTAGTACCCAACTAATATGGCTTACCGATGTACCTGGGCAGAAGATACATTTTCAAATCGCGGGAAATTGTATTTGTCGGCAGCTGCCGCCATGTGTGCAGAGGGGCGTCACTTGCGAGTGGGACGGAACTAACAACTGCAGTGAACCTTATAGGAGTGATATAAGGTTGATTGTAAGTTTTAAGCATTCTTTCGTAAATCTTCGGGCCATACTTTCTTTTCTGTGCGAACGAAGATTCACGACGCGCCTTATCAGTTGGGTACTACTGTATCTTCCACTTATATTGAATTAGCCTGCTATTTTCAATGTGATGCTTTATTATGTACAAAAAAATGTGTTAAAAATGCACAATCTTAAACATAATTATTTCTGTAAGTATTCTAATGTTTAAAATTGAACTATTAAACCAAAATGTATGCTTGCAGTATTAAGTAAAGATCATTCGAAATTATCTATTTTACAAGCTTATTATTAACTTGCAATGTTTGTATGTATGTAATGTATATTCAGTTCAAATCTTGCAAGTCGAAACTCACCCACCTTCAGCGGTCGGATTGACTTGATATCTTTATATATAAAATTCTACTGTACGTGTGTATGTCACTGAACTCCTCCTAAACGGCTGGACCGAGTCGATATCTAGATACCGACAATATATAATAATATAGTATCGACTGCAGCGACATCTGACGGGCTGATTTGTGAATCTAAACAATCCAGGGCGCCACCCAAACGTATAAAAAAAACTTCAAATCGGTCCAGCCGTTTAGGAGGATTTCAGTGACATACACACGTACAGTAGAATTAACTCCCTGGATGGTTTAGATAGGGTAGGGTAGCACCACAGGGTAGGGTAGCACTACGCGAACGAAGTCGCGCCGGGCAGCTAGTCTTTATATATAAAATTCAGTTGAATTTTTTGTATGCATTTGGGTGACTCCCTGGATTGTTTAGATAGGGTAGGGTAGCACCACGCGAACGAAGTCGCGCCGGGCAGCTAGTTTGGTATAAATTAGTAAATTGGAAGACAATGCAAGTACAGTCACCAAAAAAAGCTTGTATTAAAAAAGATTTCTTTCAAAAAAATTGTTTAATTATTGATCTGGGAAATGCATGAATGTTTGAACAAGGGGCATAATTGTAGGAGCAACATTTGTAGTGACCAATGCTAAAATCGATAAATATCTTATCATACAAAAGATCAGCCTTGTCTAGCTTTTAGAAAATTAAAATTGAATGTTTAGGCTAGTAATAAACGCCTAGGAATTATACACCAATTTAATATAAACACACACAACAACTAATTAACTAATTTTGGGTCAATCAACTTTTTCTTGTTTGTTATTCTATCTCGTTGTCCAAGAGACAATAGTGACAATAGTTTCTTAAAAAAACTGTTATTATATGCTACTAATGTGCTTACGAATATCATGGATGGCCATACGCACAAATGTATATATTCTCTCCCAACTTGGCATTAAGACCCGACTGTCCACCACATGTCTTCAACGCGTGCTTTCATATTTCGGCCACATAATGAGAAGAGGGGATGACAGCCTTGAAAAGCTGGTCATTTTTGGCAATACCGAAGGCAAGAGAACACGAGGCCGGTCGCCAACACGATGGTCGGACCAAGTGAAAGAAGCCACCTCCTCTTCTAAATTCTACCAAGTGGTACTTCGGACCGGAATCGAGGCAGTTTGTCCGTTTAAGGGATTCCAGTGACCACGATCCTCAGAAATGAGAGACCGACTAATGAAGAAGAATGTGCTTAGGAGATAGTCCATAAAATAATCGGCTTTTGAGTACGAGAAAAATGTACGTTTGGTTAATTGTAACCATAGAGGTCCATAGAGTTAAAATATTATAAAGTGACTGTCTTGAAACGAAGTGCACGTACATGGTATGAACGACTAAAATACGTATAATTAATGCCAATTTCTCGTTTTTTATCGATACTTTTAACTTTTACCAAGAAAAAATGCCAAGGAATCCATATCGACATTTTGTCTACCTGTAAATCAACTAGTGTACGATATATCTGTGAATGCATCTGTGGTATTTGTGAATACCTAAAAATGAAACTGCATGGATACGTTTTCTTGTATAATTTCCAACTTGTTTGTTACATTGCTGATTCGGCTTATCGGAATACTGAAATTTAGCTTTACTTATTATAAAATACCAAACAGAATAAATAACTTCTTCAACAGACAAAATCTCTTATAAAACTGAAGAGTTAGGCGTCAGTACATTGAATGACTGCCTGTCACATTTTCAACCAAACAATTAATCATATTAGCTTACAAACAGCCAGTACTAAAAGACTGTGGCCAGTATGTACATGAAATAGACAATAAATAGGTGGCGCGCAAGTCGCCACACATCTATATGGAAACTGCTCACGCTTCGCGCACTGACAACGGGGAACGTAACCACCGGGCCACGATACAAGAAAAAGTTGATCAACCCAATTTAAATTTTATAAATTTTTGGCCTGTAAATTAGAACGTAAAGTGAACTCAAGAAAAGAGCACAGAACTCAAGTCTCCAGGCCCCCTAAAAAGGAAGCTAAGCAATATTGCTAACGCAATTCATTTTTTCGAATTTAAAGCTGATCTTATGCAATTCATCAATTCCAAATCTTTTAATGAATTGAATTGTATATACTGAGTAACTATTTTACCAAAAAATATTGGAATCACTTGGGATCTGCCGAGAATTCGAAAAAATGATTGCGTAGCAATATTGCTTTAGCTTCCTTTTTAGCCCCCCAGGTCCAAATTCAATAGTTTTAATCTGGACTCAAAAGTTAACTTGGACTTTGAGATAAGAAATAACTTTCAAGATCGATGTAACAATGTTTCTTTAATTTACAAATGTTATATTATATTTAGGCAATGATATTATAATAAAAAAGAGGTAGATATCGCACTAGCGGGCGCTAAATGTTGCAGAAAAATTCAGACAATTGTCGTAATTTGGCTTAGCGAATACAGATAGCTATCTCTTTCTGTACCATAAGTATTAGAATCCGAACCAAACTTAATAGCGGCTGTGAAGTGCGCTGCGAACCGGCATTGCGCAGGTTCAGTCCACTCGGATGTACCGAATACCTTCGTTTTCGTTCCGCGCCTAATATCACAGCCACCAATAAGATTGACTCAGTCTGTATCTATATCGCATTCATAGTTTTAATCATAAAGTAACAATAACTGAACGTCGCCGCGTCGCTCAGTATGAAAGTCGCTTATCTTTATTATAATATCATTGATATTTAGGATATAAAATAAAATTTATATATAAACTAAGCTCACAATCAGAATCCGCTCATTGCTTTCATTTAAAATAAAATATCAACAAACAATTTATAAAACAAATTCGTTTATTTATAGTATAGATAGTTCTATAGATAGAATCTAGTTACCTTCCTATAGATTCTATATGAAGGTAAGTAGATTCTTTTCGTCACGTATAATAAATTCGTCAGTATTTATACCCTCGCCTCGAAAAGTAATAAAAAGGCCCAAATTTCAGATTATATAACGAATATTTTAATAAGATGCGTGTCATTACGCCCATAGCCAACTATCGCACGTAATCACTTCGATTAATTAATTATGATTACTGCTGATAGCAGCGAATGTATTTCGGTTGGGATGAAACTGAGGCGATATGACGGACGTGTAAGAATCGACCAAATAACAGGTTATGGATTCAACCTGAAATCTCGTCACAATTTTATGAGAACTTATGACATTACATAGGTGGATATTTGGAAATGTTATTTTTTTAAATCTTTATACAGTAAGAAAAAATAATTGGGTTCCGTCGCCAACCAGGAACCCTTATAGTTTCGCCATATACGTCCGTTTGTCGGTCTGTTCGTGGCTTAGCTTATAGTCGTAGTACTAGTACTAGAAAGCTGTTGTTTGGCATGGGTATACATATAAAACACGCCGACAAACAAGTAAAATAAAATCTACAAAAATGATATATCCTCCAATACAAGTGATGTGGGTAATTTTTTTTCTCGTCTATCCTATGGTTTCGTTGGTTAAGTCAAAAACGGTTGTTTTAAAATTAATAAGACAGTAGTAACGAAGTTAAAAGGACAACAAATTCCGGGCAACGGACGGAACCCTACACTACGCGTGAACCGAAATGCACTTGGCCAATTTTGTTTAATAGGAAGATTTAGGCGTAAGCGTAAATGACACGCCTCATATGCTGCCTTAGATAAATGCTAAAACCACAGCCAATTCTTGATACGATGTAAATAAAAATAGCACTAGAATTAAAGCTTGGAAAATATAAATTTCACTAAGCAACTCATTCATTGGGCATAATAATTTACTAGAAATCCAACTGTAATTTTTAAAGAAATCTATATAACTGGTATTCAATTGGATTTATTTTCAATTTGGCATAACATTGTTTACCGACTTAGTAGAATAAAAAAAAAAAAAAAAAAAACATCAGACTAATTTGCATTGGAACAGTCACAGATTACAGAATAATTAATTAATAATTAATTATTCTGTAATCTGTGGGAACAGTATTTAAAATGAAGCCTCAATTTGTAAAGGAGATAAATTGTAATAGTGGTAGCCGGCGGCGGCCGGTTAATATAGCACCACTGACAGCCTCTTGATTATAAAACAAATATACTCATGATTATTCCTTCTTGTCTTTGATAGGTTCTAATTCTTCAGGGTTCTCGTCCATACTGGATGCGGTATCCATACGCGATTTGTCTACTGGATATAACCTGAAAATAATTTTTGACTTGTAAAGGACATACTTAAAGCTGTCAAATTAGCCTTTGCCGTTTTCATTGGCGGGTAAATAGACATAACCAATTTTGATGGCGACTAAATTTAAGTTGAAAACAAGCATTGGACTTATTTGACAGGACTAAATTTCTTACATCCTTTTCTTATGTTCTTTGTTAGAAAGAGACATAGTGAGACTAAATTAGTTTAGTTGTAAACAACAGAATCAGCACCAATGCCGATCCACTATCTTTCAAATAGAAAACCTTACGTTGTAAGAAGAAGGTACGCCTATGTGCATAGATTAAACAGATAGTACTAATTGTAAATCGATAAGGTTCATTTTTCTACGACATTTTTAAACTGTATAATATGACTTCAATCAATGAAACTCCTATAGTATTAAACAAGCCAGTGGCGGATTTAGTGGTAAACAAGCATACGGCCCGCCTGATGGTAAGCAGATACCGTAGCCTATGTACGCTTGCAACACCAGGGGTATCACTCGCGCGTTGCCGAACTTGAAGAAATCTCTTCACACCCTTTTTGTAGAACCCCATGCTGTACTCCAAAAACCACGGGAAAACTTCTGGGGGAGCTCATTCCACAGTCTGAGTATTTTTGAGAATTTCGATTTGGACGAGAGGGGTATTGACCCAACTGAGGGTAGCCTTTATCGAGATTTATCAAGTGAGTACCCAGATGCCCTTAGGGTACTAGAATTGTCACAAATCGAAAAACTTTTACCATACATTTTGTTGCGAAAATGAATGAGAAATGTATTTTTTTTTTATCTTAAATCCGATAGCAATGCCTCAAATTCTCTCAAACTCAAAATTCCAGACTGTGTAATAATAAAAAAAATATAACGCGAGTCGGTATATTAAATAAAACACAAAACTCACCATCTCTGGTACAAATAGACTAGGAAGACCAGATCGTCACGGAAGCAGGCGACCCGATGCGCGGTCGGCATTGTTATAATAAACGCGAATATGTCGTCGATGAACGTATTGAACGCTTTGTACATGAACGCGCGCCACGGCAGCGCCGCCACCGAGCGCAGCCGGTAGTTGACGAACAGTTGCGGCAACATGAACAGGAACCCGAATGCGTACACGCCGTTCACTATGCTATGGAGACCCCACGAGTACCAACTGAAACAAACATTTTCCTAAAAATGTGTCTATTACCCTGGAAAAAACCGCTTCAATGAGGCCGCTTGAATTGTTGGAGCTGTTTTTTTGTTCTGTTACCTACTGTTAATACTTGGTTTGTTCTGTATAGTAAGAAGCCATGAATTTTGTATGGGTATCCTCAATCGATGTATACCAAGTATTATAGTGCGCCACAATTTGCAAAAACAAAAAAAAAATGTGGCCTAAAAGTACGCCAATATCTTCAACTCCATTGGCCCGCAGATAGCTTATAGTATGCAGAGAGACATAAGCTATCGTATTAAAATGGGAGAAAACTAGTCCTATTATTACTATTTTATAGGTATATCTGAGGATATTGATAGGTTTCATGAAACAAAGTGAAGCACTCACCTCCTATGCGGCTCGTAGATCAATGAATAGATAGCTCCGGCGAGGCAGAGCGGGTAGAGCAGCATGGAGAGGTACCGCATCGCCTCCGCGTCGGCGCGCGCCGTGCTGCGCTCCGCGGCGTCCGCGCTGCGCTCGCGCCACACGCGAATCTTACCACCGCTTAACGATATGCGTAAGTGGAGCACTTTTGTCACTTTCCATAGCTGAAATGTAATTACGGACACAACTCAACTCTGCCAAGTAAACCAGGAATCGAACAATTAACCCAATAAAGCGCAATGAGGTAATTTGGCTTGAAATCTATTCCGCCAATTTTTCACCACCGATAATGCGCTCTGTTTGGCTAAAGGTGCCGGTTCGAAGCGGACCGCAAGTAGCAGCAGACGACACTGTCACTACTGGTTTCGTCGAATATGTCGGGGATAAGTCGTCGAAAGACAAAGAATTAATGACGCGGCGATAGTGTCGTCTGCTGCTGCTGCAGGCGGTCCGCTTCGCAACCAGGACGTGAGCCGACATGGGGCAGGTCATCCCACCTACTCGAATATCAGCGGTGGGGCCAGTAGACCACGAATTAAACGCCTTTCTCGAGTTTATAGCAATCACAAGAGCGACCAAGTAGGTCAATCTCGTGACTTGTAAAAGACTCATAGAAGCCTTCCAACACCTTTACCGTTCCACATACAACAACGAAACATCCCAAGTCCTCATGGGGGAAATATCTGGGAGTTATATGGCGGCATATAATGCGACAACTGCCTTCGTGACCCTAGTCGAAGAGGAGACTCAAGAGGACGGCCTACTAACTATTCTACACTCCAAGAAACGACCCCATAGACGTCACCGCCCGTTGTACAAAAATCATTCTCGATAAGCTCCTGGAAATGGCGAAAACCATCTCAGGCACTCTTGGTCCCGGTGCAGCATGAGAAAATGTAGTTTTCTCATGCTGGGTTAATTCATGGGTTAATTTTTAGATGGATAAACCATTTGAACCCATTTTTCAAGATGGCGGCCGTGGGACAAGGTTTGCAACCCTAAAAACTTGGATTTACCTTTAAACTGACCACCCTTGATATCTAAAAAAGCAACCCCAAATGTAACTTCAAGAAAAGGTTTAATTGGCAATAAAAAAAATTAAACCCTGTTATTGTCTCCCGCAATTCTAGTGCAAAACCTCATCTACACTAATAAGTCGTTTCATAATATTTACCTCAATAACAGCGCTTATTGCAGCCGGTATCAGTACCAATAAAGATGTCTGCTCATCCAATAAATAGAAGAATATGACGAACTGTGAGAACGCGCGCCAAAACACTGTGCGTGCGGACAATCCAGCCAATGATCGTTTGCGTCGCCAAAATGATACATCGTTCTTGAATGCAAGGAAGTCAAACAGCAACTGGAATAAGATTAAATAATTTTTTAGTTTTTCTTTTGTGTTACCAAAACTCACTGTAAGTAGCCAAAGGTGGTAAGCACAGAAAGCCTAGACTGACAGAGAGACTGACTGAAAGAGTAGACTAGAGACTGGCACTCAAACGCATATAATTTTATGGAATAATATAATTGAATCTTCATATATAAAATTCTACTGTATGTGTGTATGTCACTAAACTCCTCCTAAACGGCTGGACCAATTTGAATGATTTTTTTTTATGCGTTTTGTTTGCTTCCTGGATGGTTTAGATAGGGTAGGACACCACGCGAACGAAGTCGTGCCAGGCATCTAGTATACATATATTACCTATATCTCATTCAGTATTTGTTTTTTTCATGAACAAGTATGTATTTTCTTCTTGATTGCACCATTACACCTCTAGTAAGCAAACGCAGATGATTCTCAACTGGGTAAAATCTAAAGAAAAATATAATTCTAATAAATTGTAATACTTACATGACAACTAGCAATTAAAACTGTTGCCGATAACAAATACAAGTTAGTGTCAGCAAATATTCCCTTTACGTCATCGACATCCTTTTCACTGAAACCTAGCATATGAAGTTGTTCAAGAGCTAGACGTACATGTAATGCTAATCTAAACGATCCGTATGACGTAGGAGCCACATTAATTGTAACATTTACTTCATTTGTACTGCTGTTGAGCAACTGCAAGTTTGACATCCTAGATTTAAGCACATTGTGCTGTATTATTGGTAGGAATGTCTTGCCTTTGACTCTGTAATAAGAAAAAATATTGTGGTAAGAAACCATGATGGTACAGTACATATATATTAAAGCCTGTATAAATCTTGTTAATAGGACTTATGTTTAAAGGTTGTATGAAAGCCATTAACACATCAGCAATATTATGAAAATGTTTAAGACTAACGTAATAATAGAATATTTTATTTTGCCGAAATTGAGGAAGATCAAACTAACCTCATTAAAGGATACAGTTCACCAGGTATCTTAGAAGTTGGGAGATTCAAATTGTCAGTGAGTATTGATAGTGGAGCAAGTGTTGTAATATGGGCATATGGCTGGACATTCTTGGCCTTTGGTTTTTCATCACCACTCTGTAATGAGGTAATTAAGTATTGGTCAAAGTATTAGTATTTAATAACCATTGTTATTGTAACATTACATAATTAACAGTTTTTGTACAAACTATCAAGAAAATTTATTAAATTTATCAAGTGATGGAACAAAAACCTTGCATTCCTACGCACCATCCTACAATAATTCGAATATATATTTCTGCAAAGCTTCTGGGAAACATATTTAACACATTTTTGTTATACTCACAGTTTGTTGTAGTAAGTTGAATGTAGCTGCTTGAGGCTCAATGTGCGTTACAAGAGGTAGAGTAAGAGTGGCCTCACTCACACGTATCTCATCAAACTCCTTATAAATGTTGCTCAGCAAAGCAGCATGCAAGTATAGAGTCCCGTTATTCCGAGTTCTACGAGGCACCTTCAAAGTTAAATCGCTACAAAATAAAAATATGGTTAAGTGCTGGACATCCGCGACAATGCACACAACTGTTACTGTTCATGCACTCACATAGTGGCCGGGTTTCTGTAGTCAAATTTGCTGTTAGTATAAATTTTTGTCACAGTTTCCGCAGCTGAACCATCTAATTTCGGATATTCTTTCAATGACGTAAATAAAACAAGATTTAATACTGGGTTTGTTGCTAAATACGAAGATATACACCGCTCGCCACGACTGCATTCTGGAGGTATAAATATCTCAGCTAAAGTCCATATTGTATTTATAATATAGCCAGCAAATATTAAAGATAGGATTAATGTAACAGATATATATTTCATAACGACAAATAAAAGAATTCTATATTGATAACTTTCTAAATTCTAAAATAATATTTTGAAACTAAGAAAAGTAAGTCGTTCACTCGCAACCTCGCAAGCGCTTTCCTGCTACTGTCAATGTCAGACTGACAGTGACAGTAGCAGGGTGACCATCTCAAAAATAGCGAATCTGTCCGACACTGGCAAAAAAATATGCCGTCATATTATAACCTCCATGGGGACGAGAATGAATAAATATTACAAAATGCAATGATCAAAATCCTTCTTAGCTCTGGGAATTCAAGAAGAAAGGAAAGATCACTCATATTTTCTCTTCATCATGTACGGATCAGCCAGCATAGACACAACTGCACACAACACAACACATTATGCCATTAAACGCTACGTGTTTTAGTGACAGGGCCTCACAGGGCACTTCAGCACACAACAAAAATGTATAGGAACCTCGATCAGTTATGTTAATAATAAACTAAACCTTATTACTGATTAATTACCGTTCATAATATGATTCGTATGGCGTAACTACATACAAATACAATCAGAAAAAATGTATAAGAAAAAACGGGAAGTCCCCGTACTATCTATACTATAGAGAGTACGGTACTAACGGTAGTAGACAAGATGGTTTTCGAAAGTCCTCATCGTTAGTAAACGATCAAACTTTATATGGGATTGACATTTCAAATCGAAATATCACGTGATTTTTAACAATCTCTTATGTCAATACCATACAAAGGTTGATCGTTTACTAACGATGACGATTGTCGATAACTAGGGGGGCAGAGCCAGTAGACATGATGGCTATCAACAATTGTCATCGACATCATAAACGATAACCATCTTGTCTACTGGCCCTGTTCATGTAAATTTCTGCTGGGTGGGAATCGTACCCGTTGTTCGACTCCCTATTGCGTTACGGATAGGGTAACCACGCCATACAGTCAGTAGAGCAGGCTTCTTAAACTGTTGGGTTGGCTTTACAGCCGTCAGATCGAAAAGCCATAACAGCCATCAAATCGGATAGGGGTCGTCCATTAATCACGTGAGGTTTCTAGACCACTTTGACTTTCGATTTTATTGCGTGGTTAGATTTGTGTGGGCGCATTTCGATGAGTGTATTTTTCGAAATACACGTGTACCTCAAGTCCCCCTCCGTGATTATTCGTGATATTATCCAAACGCCCTAACCCCTATTCGACCCCAATTCCTGCCCCTATTTGGGACTCACGTGATTAATGGACGACTCTAGGCTAATATAGTTTAATCAGTTATTAGATAGTGTTCCATCTTTTCCATCCTTATTAAAAAAATACCAATGAATAAATATTTTTTTGTCACCATTTTGCGTGGTACGCTATATTTACATATTTTTTTTAATAATGTGACAGAATTATTAAATTATATTAACAACAAATATGTACAAAATTCAATCTATATTTACAAAATATTATCTATGTATAGAAAATTTCCTCAAGCCTGCCGCTGCTTCCGATTAATGGCAAGGTTCCCAGAAGGCTGGCAGCGTTTCCTCTTTGGATAGCCAAGCTGACGCGTTGGCGGAAAAAGCTCCCCGCCCGCTGGTCTCCGGAGGTCTCGATCAATTTTGAAGACAAGGTGCGAGCAAAACGGCGAGCTTCTGACCCCCATGGTCCCAAGGTCTCGACCGCAAAAGGCATAAAAATATAATTGGGTCCAATCGATGCATATTTTTTGAATTTTGAATTTTCCGCACTGGCCGCCGCTGCCCCTGCAGCTTTACAAGTCACCGGTAAGTGAGATGGCGCGAGTGTATCGACACATGTGGCATCCCACACCAGCGACTTGCCGATACTCCAAGGGATCAAAGACATACCATCCGGTCTCTTGCCATCGCCCCGCGCAATACCGACTGGTTCCAGTACGGAAGGCACGTTAGCGACAACAAGAGCCCTGCGGATAATGTGACTATATCTCAAAATAAAGTCTCAGGACTGTATTCAAATAGAAACTCTAACTCTTTCATAATACATGAAAGATTAAATATTAAATAACCAGTATAAATAATGTTGATGATGATGATGTAAAATGTTTTGGAACGTGCCTTGAGTTACCAAAGTAGTGATGTAGATGTAGTCATTACATTACTCACTACCGTGAAATGTTCAAATTTAGTCGATTATGTTGTTCATTATTAGACATCGAACAATTAACCCGCAGAAGCGTTAATTTCTATGGTTAATTTTGGTTAAAATATATTCCACCCCGCCGACAATGCGCTCTGATTGGCTACGTCAAGTACACATGCACTCTGATTGACCAAGTCAAAAACACACGATGCAGTGATTGGTCCTTACTGTGCAAAATCAGTGACAAATCACCAACTAGTTGCGGAGCCTTTATTTATCAGTTAACTATTAAATAAAGAGTTTTCTTATGATACCTCTATGCTCAAAATACCTGTCAAACTACCAGACAGGCCAGTTGGCGCAGTTATTTAAGATTCACCTTACGCGCCGCAGGTAGTGGGTTCGATTCCCACACAGGACAAGCAATATGTGCGTATGGACATGTCTGTATGTACTGAGTCTGGGTGTAATTATGTATATTAAGTATGCATTTACAAACAAAAGTAGTATATGTATTTTATCAGTTATCTGGTTTCCATAGTACAAGCTCTGCTTAGTTTGGGATCAGATGACTATGTGCGAGGAATGTCCCAGGATATTTATTTATTACTATTATAACTATTGATAATTCGAACCAATTTGAACCTTATGTTCACGATTTGACAGGTATTTTGAGCATAGAGGTATCATAAGAAGTATGATATTCAAGCTCCCTGTCACCTTCGACCACGTCGATGTAACGAGCCTGCTGAAGGATAGTGTTTCTTAAGGCAAGCCTGATGGATGTGCATAACAGGTTAGATGTATCCAAAAACACCGTCGTTAATATGTGCATTGAACTTATAGAGTTGCGTAAGACAGTAACGGTAACTGTCAGTATTGAGTGCATCAAACGTCAACACGCGTCGCGGAGTGGGTCACGATTTATCGGGGACAAGTCAGCTGTTTTGTCCTCGCCGCCACCTTAAATCATTGAATCTGCGGAACGTGCACCGTGTGCGCCCCGCAGCCCCGATCCTGCCCATGCGGCTCCACTGCGTACTGCCCGCGCCGCTCGAGCTACCCGATTTGCTGACCCACTGCCCATGTCAACGCCTTCTACGCAGACGGATGGTTTCGTGACAGTGCAAGGTAGGAATCAAGAATGCTTCGTCTACACACATATCACTTGCAGTGAGGTACAAACTTAACATAATTGAGATTATACCTATCATAAAACTGTGCGTTAATGTAAAGTAAAAAGCGCTAGTGTGTAATAAGCTGCATTAAGATACTAAAAACGGTTCAATAAATGTCTGTATATGAGCAAGTGTGTTGTTAAATTTATAAAGTAGACCACTTACAACATTAGTCGCCGGGTTATCAATTCAGATGTAAATATATTTATCAGTAGCTCTTAATTAACGCTGTTTTTTTGATATTCTGTTGGAATAGTAAAGATGATGAATGAATATAATAGAAGCTGTTCTATTACTTGTTGCATACATACAAAGACGTTAGGTTGCGGGTGCTAAAGAAAACTTTTTTTGCTGCACAAATTTCCCTATTTTAATAAGGAGTTTTCTTATTCAAATCGTGCACTTATGGTTCAAATTGGTTCAAATTATCAACAGTTTGACATGTATTTTGAGCATACAGGTATCATAAGAAAACTCCTCATGGATCGATATAATGAAATCGGACATAAATGAGCAAATTAAATGAAGGCTCACTCAGGATCAGGATCACTCAGGAACAGGATACAACACTACACTTTACCGACTTCAAAAAAAAGGAGGAGGTTCTCATTTTGGTTGTATTTTTTAGTTACCTCATAACTCCGTCATTTATTAACCGATTAGAAAATTATTATTTTGTTTGGAAGGATACACTTCCCGTTAGGTCCCATTGTCATCATATCAGGATTTCATAACTTCTTAGTGTACTTTGAAGTCGGCTTAAGTTTTTTGTAAAACAGTTTTTTGACTCAGTAAATCAGTTTTTGTTTCAACCAACCATTTATCATTTTAGTCCATGTAATAAAAATCAGACTTTAGATATCGAAGAGTTCTACCATTGAATTATTACGCTAGTTCTACATTGAAATGAAAAAATAACAAGTGGACCTCATTTTGTTTTGAGTATAATGGAACCTATAAATAGCACAATAATTATGATTACAATTTAAACTTGGTATTTGGACTGAATCGTAACATTTTAGACATTTTAAAACTTTTCGTGCCTTTTTAGGTCATATTCGGAGAATTTGTTAGGTACCTTATATCTGGCTGCTCTGAGTAATACTTCAAAACTTACTCGTTAGCTAATCGACTAAAATACATAACATCCTAAGTATTTTGTTTAGTGATCATTCAAATATTTGAGAGATTTAATATTTATATTATTAATTAAATAATAAAGATCTTAGATTCATGTTCTAAATATATCATGATCTCGATTACAACATAACAACAGAATTTATTTTATCACTATAATGTTGTTTTCTATTTTTAAATAGGGGTAACATCACTAACTAAATAAATGGACGACAGAAACGGATGTAATAAATCGGTGTTTCCTAGGAAATAATATTGATGTTTCATAAAATAATGGAATCAAAAAGGTAATAATGTCTAATTCTTGTGTATGTATAGATTTGCTTTATTTCTCTTTGCAAAACCTTAGGGTCTATGTGGCAAAGTGTTTTGACAGTTGGCACTATCTGATATTTTGTTTATATTTCAGCATGGAAATATTTCTTTGGATCTTTTCGATATTGTGTTGATTCAAAAGGACTAAATCATCCCAAAACTAAGAAAAAGATGGTGACATTGATTGAGAATATGATTCCAAGTTTCCGTGGCAATGGATGCTAAAGATTTGAGGATTGAGTCCGCCCCGACCCCGAGTGACCACAACAATGATGGAAGTAAGTACGCGCAGAGTGGCTCCGTGCTCCAATGTAACAGAAATAAGTCGTATCAAGATATCGGATCGAACTCATTGGCTAAAGTGGATGTACCGACCGCGAGGCCGTGCGCGGTTATAGGCCCTGACCGTGTTATACCGCCAGCAGTCACCAACGATGCGTATTTAAAAAAAGGTCCAGTGGAACCATGGCCTTGCTACGAAAATTCGTATCGCCGTCCACCTGAAAATCCCCACAGATTTTACCAAAGCCCCACAAGAAATATTTCACCGAGACAAACATTCCAAGAAAACATGCCTCGTATTATGGTGCCTCCCACATTCAGTTCTGTGAAAGTAAACGATGATCCTGACTTTGCTCTTATTCCAGACAGAAATGTTTCCCAATCAAAAAATACTAAGTTAAATTTGCCTCCAGAAGCAAAGTATTGTGATGTGCCTTATAGTGTTAACCCTTTGACTAATGATCAAAAAAACACGCAAAATTCAGACATTAGTGTTTCAAGTGTGAATCCTGCAAACCCTCGGACTGCTCCTCATGGATGGCCTCCTGGGAGTGTTAATTTACGCCCTACTAGGGTATATGGTGCTCCTGAACTATACCAGTATCCAGAATATCCCAGTTGTGCAGGTCCCAGATCAGTACCTATATCTAGACCTCATAGGACAATTCAAGAAAATCCTGCAAATTATGTGTATTCTGATCCATACTATCATGAAGCAAATATTCGTTTTAAACCTTACCCAATTCCAAAGGATATCCAAAGGTATCCCCAACCAAGGTATGAATATATTGGTAATTATTCAAATCCATTCCATCCACCTCCACCATTTCCACCTTATAAATATGAATTACAGAAGTCAATACATTCTCACCCTTACCAAGCTTACCCCCACCTTAAATATCTCGAAGGCAGGATTCCTGACCCACTTATGGAAGGATATCAGAGATCATCTAACCAACAAGCTAATTATAACATAGCGTACCGTAATCAAATTATCCATCCACCTTACGGACCTGTGTTAAGTAATGCTCCTCAAAATAAAATGCATCAATACCCAACGGACAGTTCAATAAAATCAATTGCTTCAAACAAACTTCCCTATGAAAACAACAATAAAATGTATCTAGAACATGAAAATGCAAGAAATAAAGCATACCCTTCCATATCAGACAACTTTTATTTGAATGATATGAATAGAGTCCAACCTATTAGAAGCCAAGTTATAATGGCAAATTATCCATCGGTTAATATGCATCCAATGCAACCATATTATAAAAAAGAAAATCCACCTTTAAAAAACTATGATTATATGTCTCACTTTAAGAGTATGGATCCATCAATGATGATAAACAATTCTTTGCTTAGACATCCTTCTCGATTTTCACCTAGCTCAATTGCAATATCCCCATCAGATTCTAATACCAGTATTGATACTTTACAAAATCAAGGTACTTTGCAAGAAGACTGTGGCTATGTAAGTCAATCATCATCAGCAAGTGCCAGAAGTATTGATACTGGTATCAATAGAATACCAAATGATTATTACAAAAAGTATGACTATAGATATGGACCTGTAATGAGACATCCTTCAATATCTAAACCTGAAATAAATCAAAATAGCAACACAGGGTCGAAATCAAAGAAGGGTATTGATGTGAGACAATTTTTTCAAATGTGGAATGAGGGTGAAGATGAAAACAATGAAAATTCTAAAGAAATTATTCATGCAGGTTCTAATGATAAAAACAATGCTCCCAAACAACATGAAGCAAACAGTCAAGAACAACTTTATGTCCTTGGATTAGTGAATGTTCCAAGTGAGGAACTTGGCAAATATGAACATATTCAGCAAGTTTCAAAACTTCCTGAAAATATTAAAGGTTATAGCAGTATTGAATTGCTAAACCAATTTGAAGATGCCATTGAATCATCAAATATAAATTGTCATAACCCACCTACAACTCGGGAATATTCAATGTTAGGGAAAGCAACTTTCATGAAACAGTCTGCAGGTAACATGCATAGGCCATTGTCACCATTGGATGTAGAAGCAAAAATAAGTCAGTCAGTTATTCATAAAGAAGTTGGTTGTAATTTCGAGATAAAACCTTGTAGTCCCAAAATGTTAAATGTTGAAATGGCAGCTCCTGTTCATAATATTTTGGGTGAGAGGCTAATAGAAAAAGTAGCTAATCCTCTTATGATAAGGTCGCCAATTCTTAATGGAGATAAAAATATAGATAGTTATGCTATGAAAAGACAAGACCATAGATTGAATCTGAATGAAAAAGTTCAGAGTTGTAAAATGGCAAATACCCAATTTTCTTCTGATCTTTCTATTAATCCAATGAAAACAAACTATAGCTTACACGATCTAGAGAGTAACTCTGGTGTTTGCCTTGCTTCATTACCTAGACTTGACAATGATATAGAATTAAGTTTCCCTGAGGTCAATCAACAATTCATCAATGCTAATAAAGGAGAATCTGCAGTATCTTGTAAAGATTTACCAGATTTGGAATCTACAGTCGAATTACAAAAAACTAATTCTATGGATAAGAGTATATTACAAGAACGTGAAACAGTTCAACAATTTTCTTTGTTGCATGAAACTGAGAAAGAGTTTATAAAACTCAGCAAATATAGAAAATCCAAGGCAAGTACTACAGATTTTAAAGATGAAGATTTACACCCACCTTCTAAAGTTGTAAGGACTGATAGTGTTATTATAAAAAATCCAGATAACATTAAAAGTTATGAAGACAGCTTTGGACGTACTAATAATGTGCCTTTTGAAAATCAACAGACTCCGATTAACCTTTCTTCGCACTATAATATTATAAATAAAGTAGCAGATGAAAAGACATTTGAATTACCAACTACAGATAACTCTAATGGGCATAATACTATGTCCACCGATGTAGCAATCGATTTTAGTTTAAATAAGCAGGACAATAACATTCTAAATAATTATGTTGATATTAAAAAAAATAACGAATCTGTAGAACAACAAAAATATACGGAAAATGAAATGTGTGAGGAATTTGAAAACCAATTGACCAAGCCACTAACAGAAAACTTTGATGATGAGCTTAGAAGAAATAATAACACAATTAATGATATAATAATGGCATGTGACGAAAATGTTATTCAATCTCGGAATTATTCAGACTTATTAAAAAAAGATAAATATCTGGGTAAAAATGATATAGTTATGGATAATTTAATCACAAATTCCGAAAAGTGTATCCCTTCTGCATCTAGTTCGTTCATAGAAAGTGTTGATAATAGAGAACCTGATGATGATAACATAAACTCGAACATACCTATAAAGTCTCCAATGAAGTTACCATTCAAGGCAAAAACTAATTCTAATGACTTATTTCAAAATAATAATGATCTCGAATGTACGTCAACAATAGATGAAAGTGATGTAACTCAAAATAATGTATCTGAAGTAATAACTGAAAGTAAAATTGATAAAGCAATCGAGCCTAATGAAGATGATGCACTTGGTGAAAATCATGATATCATAGAAAACAACTTGTTTCATATGACATCTCATGAGATATTGAAGAAAAATGATGAACAAGAATTAACAAATAATTCCAAATTGGTCGACAGTGATGCAATCCAAAATAATTCGTCAGAAGTATTAGCTGAAATGGAAATCGATCAAACAATTTCGTCAAATAAAGAAGGTTCATCACATTCTGAAAATCAAGATGTCATAGAAAATAACATGTTTCATGTGAATGATGATGGGTTATTTAAAAGTAATGATGATGAAGAATACACGTCTAATCCTACAGTGGTCGAGAGAGAAGCAATTCAAAATAATTTATCAGAAATATTAGCTGAAAACGAATTGGATCAAAAAATAAAGTTAAATAAAGAAGAAATTAATCTAACACTTACGTCACAAAAAGATGATTCATTGCTTTTTGAAAATCAAGGAGTTATTGGAAGTACTGAACTTAGCAGCAAGATATTTGACGGGGATCAAAGTTTTAAAAATACTGAAACCATAATTGCTTCTATTTTGGAAACTAGAGATAATGATTTGAATCCTAGTAAAGAAAATCATAAATTTTGTTCTGACGTGCAAATGAGCTTATTGGAAGTTGGTCCGGAATTAAAAAATTGTATTCAAGATGAGGATAAGTCTTATACTGAAACCAGTTCGTCTCATAATAGTCAGCAAATTATGCCTGAAGAACTCGCATCTAGTGAGAGTTCTTCGAATTCTATAGATACTTTGTCTGTTACTAATGAAGCCAAAAGTTCTCCGAAACCTGTAGATACTTTGTTTGTTATTAATGAAGCAAGAAGTTCTCCGAAACTTATAGATACTTTTTCAGTTATTAATGAAGCCAAAAGTTCTCCGAAATCTATAGATACTTCGTCTGTTATTAATAAAGCCAAAAGTTCTCCGAAATCTATAGATCCGTCTGTTATTAATGAAGTCAAAAATTCTTCGAAATCAGCAGATACTTTGTCTGTTAGTAATCAATATTTATTATTGAATGAACAAAACAATACCAGTAGTATACAAAATATTGAAAATACAAATTACATGCAAGATTCTACCTATGAGGACAGTAAAGAGGAAGGAAATAAATGTAAATTGCTACCAGGGACCTATAATTCAATAACAAAATTGTTTGTAGGTAGTAATGACGAAGATAAAACTAAAGAAAAAACGGAGTTATATGTCAAATGTTCTAAGGCACTCTATTCCCCGTGGGTACAAAAATTACTCTTATATCGTGAAGGGAGATGTTGTGATAAGTTAAATAAAGCTTTTTGTGATGCCTTTAAATTCGCAAATAATTCTAGTCCAATCGAACCTAAATTAGAAGAATCCCACTCAAACACAAAATTTAAATCTATTTGTAATAGTCCAATACGAAACTTAGATTTGATTGAAGATGCTACCATGCCCATGACACATGTTTTCTTTAATGATTTGAACCGTAAAGAAAACCATTCAGATGAATCAGAATTAAGTAAACCTGAATCTGGTCAGACATGTGAACAGGAAGTTGATGAAGCAAAACCAGAAATAGAATTTCAATCCGAAAAAGATAGCCCTTCCATCTGTGATGATATTGATTATCGTCTTAAATTTGATACCGATAACGCAAGTATAGGTAACGCTGATATGAAGACAAATTGTTTGAATGATAATATCTTAGAACTTGAAAAACAATCTTTATTCCAAACCATACAAAAATTTAATGATATAACAGATTTAGATGAAGATAGTGTGATAAAAGATATCACAGAAGTACATAATGATACTACTGAATTAATAGATGAAAAAATACGTTTAGATAATAAAAGAGAACCACGCGAATTTCTGTTTGAAAATCGGTTATCACTAAAAAGATCCCTGTCAGATTCTGCTCTAAACGTTTACAAAAATGATTGGTCGCGAGATTCTGATAACACTTTAAAATGGTCATTTAAACGCAAAAAGATGTGTAATACAGATGACCGTGTTGAAGCAAATTTAATTGCCGAAAATGTCTGTAAAATCTTACAAAATAATCGAAGAAATTCTATATCGTCTTCAGTTTATAACGAAGAAAATGTTTCTATTTGCATATTTATTGATAACAATTGTATAATAACTGAAGAAAATGAAGTGGAAGAAAAAGTTTGCTATACGGAGCTCCCAGATGATTGTTTACCTGAAAGTAGTGATTCCGTAAATGAAGAGCAAAATACAGACTATTCTACAGAAGATACATCGTGCTTTGAACAGAAGGGTTGCGAGTTCATACCTTTTAATCAATGTCCGATTTTACAATGTAGCGAAGGGGAAAAAGATATTGAAGAATCTTGGGTTGACGACGTAGCATGTGTAGAAACAGTAGTTAGTGACGACATCGCAGAAGATATTGAAATTAGTGACCCTTCATCTCCTAAAGACACAGATACATCAGACAACGATGAATCTGGTTTCTTCAGTAACAATATCAGCGATCATACGGACAAAGTTAAATACATATACGGAGATAAAATGTGCAGTGATGATGCTGAACTTGTAGATAAGTTGTACAGAACACCGCAAATGAATGTCAACAAAACACTTATTAATAAAGAATTTCATGCAAATGAAGAATATACTAACTACTACGATAAAGAATCATTAGAAAAAATACTTTCGGATTCAAATAGTCCATGTACATCAGCTCATACTGATTCTACATTTTTATTTGATAACCCAATAAAAACACCAGATGACAAAGAAAATGTATACATTGGAAATTTATCACCTTCACTAAATAAATACAATTATGGCAGCGACAATGATATACAACATGAAATGAAGGATATAAATAATGTGTATTCCAACTTCATTCATGAAAAAATGCAAGGTGTTACTGTGAATTCTTGTGAATCAAGTATAGATAACGTATTTACTTACAAACAAAGGGATGAGACAAATTCATTTACTTCGAGTTCACCAGAAGTATCCTCTACTACATCAGAGGAAAGGAATTCGAGTATTTTGTTAAAAATTACGAATTACAAGGGGGCCATTGTTTCTCAAATCAATGATGTTAAATCAGAAAACATTAAAAAACCTAATTGTAAGTTTACAGAACAAAACGACTTTGTTAATTCTTGTCCTAATTTACCCACTAATCGACCGTTAATTACGAAAGCGGCGCAAAAGTACATACCACCTTTGAAAGAATCCATACGAGACTTAAAAGTGAAACTATCTTTGCCTCAACATAGCCTTATTAAATTAAAGCAAATGAAAATATCCAAAGACGAACCAAAGCTAAATGAACATATTTCTGTTCCTAAAACTTCAAAGAATCTAAAGCCAAAATTCGAAGATGTCCTGAAAAGTATAGATGAAATTCAGTTTAAAATGCATAAAGAAAAAAGTAAAAAGGTAAAAAAATCGATTCCTAAAGTTGTCATAAAGAAAACTCTAAACGGTTCACATTACGCTAGTACATCAAATAAAGATGTATTTAATCCCGATTTGACGGGCAGGAAATGGCAACCATGGGTTTTCCTAGAAAAAAACAATTTTATCGATAAAATGGCCACCAAGAAAAACACTAGAGCTATATTTAACCACCGAAAGAATACATACGTATTAGCCGAAAAATTTCGGAAGTATAAATCTGTAAGTAGTACTAAATTTGTTATCTCCCAGCCGAAGTTTGACGATTCGCCTAGCGGTCATCTTAAATACACAATCAAATTAAAGCAAAGCTATTGAGCCAGGTGGTTTGTTTGAAGCATACAAGTTCCTTGGATCTATTGACGAATTAATAATAGCCATATTGGCTACCGATAGATCCGACCTAAAAAGGTCTCATAAACTAGCATTCCTACTATTCCAATATAGTTTTATTAATATTTAGTTACCCATGTTAGTTTACTAGTTTATACTGAAGCCAAATTCTGACTAAGTGTGATAATGAAAATATAACAAAGACAAAAATTAGTTAGCGTTGCAATTTGATCTGATCTGTATTTTGTTACGTGTTTCAAAGTTTATAATAATTGTTTTAAAACTGCTGTCATTCCATTTTTTATTATTTATATCATAGATATAAAAATATAGTTTTTTTTATTGCACCTAATTTTAGGTATTTTATATAGCCATAAAGAGTATTAACTCAACTTGTTATAACTTGCATATTGTAGGTATATTTTGCAAAAAATACTGATATTTCTAACTCCATTTTTTGTTTTGTATTTTTTTTTATGGGAAGTTGTAGTATATTTATATTTTATATTTATTAAGATGAAAACGATGATGCACTTTAAAATTTTTGAATGTTTATATGATGTGGTGCTCTGAATGATTAAAATCAGACAACATATTTATTTTAGGTAGGTACTAGTAAAACGCTCAGTAGTTTCATGCATTGATAGCAGTGGTAATCGATGGCGGAGTACACAACGCATTTGGTTTAGGTATTAATTTGTCTATACATATTAAATGTTTGAAGCAATTATTTCTGACATCGAATAGCACGTCAATTTTGATTGAACTCACATACCTACAGGTAAGATATTTGAATAATGCTATACCTACCTGATTCATGTAGTAATGCTAATAGTAATGCAAGGTATAATTGTGAATTTTTAACTTATTTAGAAGTTAAAGTGCATGGCAGATGAATTTTAGCCAAACGGATTATTGTACGTATATTTGCAATACACAATTCACTGCATCAATGAATGAAACTATAGCCTAAAACATTTAGACTAAGGTTGTAGGTAATGAAAAAAAATCTTGAATAGTGTTAAATGTAGTGTGGCCGTCATATTATATGTAATGGTCGGTGATTGCTCACGTATATTAAATAAAAACAGCACATAAGTGATATCCATTTTTGACTGCATGATATATAAATGTGCTTATTAAATTTAGGGGAAGTACAAAAAGTGCACACTGGACACTGGTTCACCTATTATGTGATCATAATAAATTGTAAAAGTAATTTGTAAGAAAATGTTTGTTCGATGTCATTCAAATTTTGTAAATGATATTGCAGTGAAACATAGTGTAGGTAGGTAATAAAATTAAAGCGTGAAATAACCAAAGCCAATACTCAGAAAATAATAGATTCTTGAGAAAGTGCCTATGTGTAGGTACATGTTATGAGCTATACCCAAGAATAAAATTACGATGGTGGCAAGATTCCACTATTTCTTATATCATTATAGATGCAGGTATAATAGTCTCCTGATATTAGGCTAATTAAAGGTTTAGACGTACATACGTGAGCTCTAAACATATTTATATATGAAGTATTTTTTGCGTAATAACAAGTCTTGGTTGTATGAATAAAAAAATTACTATTTATTACACTTTTTGGCAAATGTGCTGACCGTGCCTTTTAAATCTTGATATTACACCACACCGTTACTACATTATACGGGTGGATACGACAATACGGCATTAAATGAAACCACGTAAAGTACTCATATATACGATCAACTAATACTATGGGACCAACGCCGAAATCGAAAAAACAAATTACAGCTTTTCATAAAAAATGCGATTTCGAAGTTGGTCCCATAGTATTAGTTGGTCGTATATATGAGTACTTTACGTGGCTTCATTTAATGTCGTATTGTCGTTTTCACCCGTATATATATAGGTTTACTGTTATTTTACTACGTAATAAATTTTGGGCCCAACTGGCAAAATTTTTGGGAAAATCTACTGATCTCATAAATAAAACAAGGCACTCGCCATTTGTTTGCCTGGACGTGCCTATTAATAGATATATATATATATACCTTATTATAAGATGATACGCTATTTTCATATCGTGTACAGGGTGTTCAAGAAATATACCAAATATGTGCTTTTAAGTCCTGCATACATGTGTATTTGCAAGTTTGCCTTTGTAGACTAATTTTATAAGGAATGATAGAGTTGATTAATGTTACAAAAATAATTTTTAAATTTACGTTATGTATGGAGTTATTGAAGTTAGGACTGTTTTATTTATTATAGCTAGATTATTTACCTAATATTAGTTTTAATGTGTCTGAAATGGTATAGATTTTAAGAGTTAGTTAATAATATATTTTAAGTTTATACAATAAGTTGAGCTTAAGGAATAATAAATGTACAAAGATATCCTCTGATTTTAATATATAACATAGTGTCCAGTGAAATAGGCAAGTATTTTGGAAATACTCGTTTAATCTGAAGCTAATATCGATGTTTGTTGTATACCTATACCTACCTATATACTGATGTGTACAGCACGCATTATATATCCAGCGGGCAGCGACACGAG
Source organism: Achlya flavicornis (assembly GCA_947623365.1). Taxonomy (NCBI): domain Eukaryota; kingdom Metazoa; phylum Arthropoda; class Insecta; order Lepidoptera; family Drepanidae; genus Achlya; species Achlya flavicornis. The sequence goes on along the minus strand of OX392469.1, from coordinate 13,778,998 downwards.
ACCGTGACGCGACAAAATCTTATAAACCTATAAACTTATTGAAAGCTTGAGGTGGGTTTTGTCGAATTACCATGTCGAGGTGTGCTGATGACTGATAACTATATTTCATAATCATTCACCTGTAAATTAGATCATTTTTATTTCATAGTTTTCCATTACTTGTATGTTTGTTACGCACTATCGAGTGGATTGTTGATTTATTTTTCCTGCACTTTGTTAGCCATTGTTATATCTAAGTGAATCGGTATATTTTATAGTGGTTAAAATATTTATTAAGGGTTATGGATTAATTTTTTTTGAGTATATATTTTATAATTAGTTTTTGTTTTAATGTAAATGCATATCTTCTTATGCCAGTAACGCACGTGATAATGTATGGTGATAGACGTTATATAGAGCGTCATACACTTCTTGCTCTAAATGTTAAAACTAGGAGATGTAAATGTTAAAAGTGCAGTGACCACACCTGTAAATTAATGGGTAGGTATAATGAATTATGTTTTCGAGTGGTTCTTTGTTTTGGGAATTGTTCAAAAATTTGACCAAATAAATGTGTTCTCAATAAAAAGTCTTTTTGTCAATTAAATATTTATTTTATACAGGAATATTCACTTTCACAGCTTCTTGGCGAATGGCACTGATGAGATCGTGGTTGACGAGGAACACGAAACGAAGTCCCGCGATCTGTGGGATAAATAAACTTGTTACACCACATTTTAAAACGAACGACGAAATTTGATTGAATAAACCTTTGGAGCAAAGCATATTACACAAAATTATATGAAAAAAAAAACAATTATTATCATATTCTTTAACCAGTGTTAGCTGCGCCCGGTTAAACACATGCCTTTCTAAATTAATTTAATAATTCCTAACTAAACGGGATATATGTCTAACACATAAACATTCTTTCAAATCGGACTGGTAGTTCTTTTACTTTGTATAGGCATGTGTTTGGCCAAAATCTCACCATGGTCAGTGAAGATGTGGCCGAAGGTGGTAAGCACAAAGCTTAGAAGGAACTAGCTCTCAAGTGCAGCTATCCGAATACACCGATAGGTGCTTGATTATAGTTCCTAATGGTATTATTGATGGTGGTAGTTCCTGATTTTTACGCGTTCAAACACATTTATTATTATACTAGCTGTCCCCCGCGGTTACACCCGCGTTCCCGGGATAAAAAGTGAAGGCGTAACAAACAAACAAACTCACTTTCGCATTTACAATATTAGTTAGGATAATAAAAGTAAAACTTTCGAATCTAGGTATGTGTATGCCGGGATATACCTATAAAATCCGGTAAACAGTTAAGGTCTCACCTCTATAATACTGTTATGGTTTAGCTTGACCTTATTTCCCTGCAACACTGGTCTACCGTCGACGAATATAGGTCTTTTCCCTTCTGAGGATATGAAGAAATCCCCACTGTTTCGGAGACGAATCGTGGCTTGCTTGCGGGATATCTTCGCTGAAGGACCTTCTAAACTCAGATCGACGTCAATCGGGTGGTCTCGTGTGCTTCTTCCAACAGCGATCTAAACAAAAAAGAATATAAACTTTATACTAATACAGCATAGGACTGTGGATCAATACGCGATTGTAAGATACAATACCGTTCTAATGGTACATTCGAGTAGAAAAATATACTCGTAATCCGATATTATGTCAACTATGATTATTAATTTAACAGCTTTACTATATAACTAAGTAAGTAGGTACAATATTTTTAAATATCAACACGCAATAGAAAATTTTTGGTTAAATAAAACCTAATATAGGCACCTATATAAACTGAATTCGTCATTGCGGACGATATTCATCCAATTATTGCCACGTAAGTCGTATGCACAGCTGTTAATTGATATGCTTAATTAAAACAGAATGGCCAAACAGAACGTCTTAACCTTGGTCAAACGCAACAATCAATGTTACCTACCTATAAAAAGCTGATACGTTCTGCAAATACCCACTGCTTTCTACCGATAAAGAGTAGGTAGCCGTAATAAAAGAAAGATAAAACTACACGTTCTGCAGTAAAAACGACACAAACTTAACGTGTTTTATAATTAAAATGGTGATATTATCTAGGTAACAGTACAAAAGTCATGAAATTACTGAAACTATAAGCCAATAAGTTTGCGTAAAATCGAAGTTTATAAAACATGCATGCTGCAATTATACCCAACGAAATCGGATATTCATTACCTACCGAACGTCCTGTGAAACGAATATTTACTACTAAATGTAATTATTTCATTGTTGCCTACCTATGTGAAAAAATACTAAGATTTAGCACCTATTCATTATTATAGTCGGAAAATTATGTACTTAAATTATAATTATGCATAAATTCTTACTGTACCTACAAAAGATTTATTGTATTATTTTTATAAAAATAAAACGATTATTTTTTCTCCTGACTGTACCATAAATGACTACACAGTATTAATTAACATTATTTTATTAACTAACCAGATAGAACTGTTTATATATAAATTGGTCAGATAAGGTAATCAGTTGGCAAAATGGTAGTTGTAAAGCATGCATTAATTATATTGCTTTTAGTTAGTGTATATACTTCCTATATTGCGTTGCGAAGAAGAAACTACTAACACAACCAGGTAAATACGAGTTATCTAAAATAAAACGCGACCGGTATTACAATATACCTACTTAGTACCTATATTACTTAACATACATAGTATATTACAATATAAGTACTTAGTGATGATTATTAATGTTTTAAATGGAAGGTCGACAGGTCAAGCGACGCTGAGGTACCTACAACTTGCTAGTTTTTTTTATTCAAGTCACATTTGTTACCAAAATATGAAGGATTGTGCGTCATCAGTAGAAATAAATATTCCAGAATGTTGTAATAAGTAATATTGTGTTTAAACATAAATATATGAAACTGTTAACAATAAAGCAGGCAAGTGGTACCTAGCTGCTCAGTACTACACTGACAGGTGGATTAAATTTCATATGTAGGTATACTCCCACAAACTTATCTGGCCCGGTGGCCAAAAGAGGAACTAACGACGCCATTGGTCAAAGAGAATATAACCACTACGTTCATTGGTTGTTTGCTCTACCAAATGCGATAACAGCGACTCTCTCACCGGGCCAGATAAGTTTGTGGGACTGTAAACTGAAACTACGACACAGGCACCAGTGGCGTATAAATGTCACTGAAGATTATTTCACTGCAAGGAAGTTATATTATCCCTGATATTTTTATGCTATAGGCTCGTACCGAGAATGCGGGTGAAACCGCAGGACACAACTAGTATGCTGCGCTGAACTACGTGTGGCCAGCACGGCAGTATTAGGATTAATTACTAATTGTTTTAATACCTAACACGTGCAATTACAATTCAACTTATTATTTTAATGAAACATACCATCGATAATTAACGATTTTAGGATCGTTGTTGTTCTTGTCCCAATTAAACCAGGGCCGGCAATAGGCAAATACGAAAATGGGCAACGGCTTAAGAAGATTTAGAAAAATGCCATTAATATTGGGGATATGCTAACTAAAAAGTCAAACGCGAATTGTTTCACAAATCTGTCTCGTATTTTATATTTAATTGAGTAACTAACTGTAACCTCCTACCTAAGATGGTAGGAGGTAATTTATTAGCGAGTAGAGCGATACCGATTCCATTACATAGGATATAAATGCATGTTAAAAATCAAAAGGATAATTTTACGAAAATTTAATGTAAGAAAATAAAGTTATCGACGGCATGGTGCTATGGAGATATCGACATGGGAACCTTACAGAATTTCTTGCGAATCTTGAGTGAGCATTTTAGTGAGTTGTCTTACGACTGAATAGAAGACATGAAACGTACAGGATTAGATCAATCAGATTTTTTGGAATATAAATACCATCTACGCTACGCTTCAGTAGAAACGAGTGTTAGCGGAGGAGTAGAATTAAAAAATATATAGCGATTGTAGCAAGCTGCAAAACGGTGTAGAGTGAGGCGTGGTGCGCTGCTGGCGGGGTTGGCTTCCGCTGTTCCTACCTTTTTAGGAGGACCATGACAGATGGCGTTTTACTGATGCTATAACCGTAAGTCTCAACTTCACTTTAGTCTGTGGAAACGGAAACAAATCTCAATTCACAGCTCACCTCTTATGGGCTTATCTCCACTTTGGCAGTACATCAATAACGAGTTTATTTAATAAACGAAGAAATACATACCTTCCAGAGAGATTTGAAAATATCATAAAACGACTAGGTAGGTATGATGGAACCAAAATTCATAATCGACAATAAATTATTAGATAACACTAAATATGTACCCACGCGAAGTATTCATATCACTGAAATTACCCTGATCGCACACAATATGAAGGTATTTAAATACAGCTAATCTATAGATAATTGTATATTTAAATTGGGTTTAAATACGCAACAACGTCGTAATGTATACATCATAATATATTAAATGAAATTTGCTATTGTTAAATTATGTATAATTCTCATGTTTTCTTTACAATTAATGTGTGTACCGACCAGACAATATAAGTACCTACCTAATACATGTATAACAATACAAGACAAAAGTATCAAAAGAATAACAGTTGGAGTTTTACCTAAATCACTTTGAAGGTAAATAATATACTTAAATTCAAAGATATTATCGTGTCTTGAAAAAGCGAAGCACGTGAACCGACGCGGCGACGTGTAACCTTAAAATAACTTAAATAACTTTCGAGTATCTTTTTCACTTCTAGGAGGCTTCTCAATTCAATGCATGAATGCCACTTTTATAATCATATAACTTTTTATACGGCTTGAGACAAATTCCAGAACAGGGGCTCTACCGCGTAACTTTGGTGGTAATCGTAACGAACCATTAATTTATTTTATCCAATGACACGCACGCGGTATGACGCGACGATGACTATTCGTGGGCCCTGATTGGATGAAATTCATGAATGGTGTTCGTTACGATTACCACCAAAGTTACGCGGTAGAGCCCCAGGTCCTACAAAATCAGCTCTAATGGAACTGTATATGTGAGTTTATTTTTAAAATCTTAGGTGGCAACTCATTTCTTGCGTATATATTTACATATTTAAACGATACCTCGCGCAATTTAATATTTTATACCGACACTTAGTTTCCTTATCATTTTGTTGAGGCAATTAACCATTACGTTATCAACACGAATAAGAATTCTTACCGTATTATGGATATGTGTAAATATTATATTGCGATAATAGCCCACTTATCTTACCAAGTGCGGAGTTTACACGATGTGATAACAAAATTGATTTACTTAACTACTACCATAATCAAGCACCGTTTCAAACGAAGCAACTTCTGTAGCGTTATTATCATTATATATCTAATTAATTTACCAATCGCGCGACAAGAGTTTGAAACACTGCTAGATATTGACTAGTGGATATGAGTCACACACGTTATTATGTAAAATGAAGACCTTGATACAAGGCCGGTAGGTAGCCACAGTGATTTGTCAAATTTATATTGTGTTCTTGATGCTTAGGTCTGAGTGGATAGGTAAGCGTTTTAGTGGGGTGTTCAGTGTGTTTGTGGTTAGCTAGCTTTAATCTGATATTAAGGAAATAATTTACATTGGTATTTGTAGAGTGACGCGTCCACAACGCACTGCTAAGGTACCTAATTTCAAAATAGCAAACGTGAAGTCCTCATGCAGAGTAAGAGTATTCGCTTGTATTATTTCATAACGTAAAAATACTTATACACTAATACGTAAAAACACCGGCCAAGTGCGAGTCGGACTCGCGCACCGAGGGTTCCGTACAGACTTGTAGATATGTAAATAGTTCGTTCATCTCGGAAATCGAGTATCGATGATTTTCCCTTTTTTTTGTGATATAACTAAAAATTTATGCTTTTCGCAATTTTTCCTTTATCTGTGCTGTAGCGCATGTCTGATGATGTCTTGTAAGATGTTGCTTCGTACCAAATTTCAAGATTCTGAGTCCACGGGAAGTACCCTGTATCTTTTGATTGTGTTGGCTAAGAAGTTTGTTTTTTTCCATTGGACAGTAGACCTGAGTATTTGATATGAATTTCAGCTTGACACCTCAACGCGTTCCTGAGAAAAAGGGTCTTGACAGACAGACGGACAACAAAGTGATCCTAAAAGGGTTCCGTATTTTCCTTTTGAGGTACGGTACCCTAAAACACGCTGTATGTACACATTATTAAACCTAATAGCATAGTTTGTATCTTATGCATAATCAATGTGACATTTGCCCTCGAGACTATAATCTATGTACCCCACCATTCAAAGTCAAATATAGACGCATATTATGAACACGCCATTATCGTCAATCTTTATTCATATTCCTTGCGCGATACTCGCTAGATGTTAGTTAGAATCGATAAAGTAGAAAGAGCATCACCACATCTATTTCCTAACAGAAATAACATAAATCCGGCGGTGTCAACGTATTTCCATTTACTTTACGAACAAAAATTGTACACAACTCAATTAGCACGTGGTCAACTGGGGCAGCTCTAAATATATTCTAAACATTTCTAACTAAAATATCCGTTATGTCGACGTATGACCTGTGGCGTTGTTTAATCAGATGTGGTTTCGGAAATTTTGAGCAATACAGGGTTTTCAACTTTGACGGCAAAGTTCTTGTTATTACATCGATAAGGCGTTTAAGAGGCACATAATTTTATCCTTAACGGGTATGTATTATATTGGTTTGGTTCCAGTAATAATTAATAAATTACACTTATCAGAATTGTTTTCCATACATATTGCGTATCTTTTCCCCGTTCTATTTACAGAAGCCACGTAAGGAGTTGTGTAGTTATTGTCCTTGTTGATATCAGGCAAACGCCTGAAATTAACTCATATTTAACTTAGTATTACGTGACTTTACATTATATACGCAGTATTTTTTGTTATATTTTCATGAATCTCACAATTCAAACTGTTTCAGTGTATTAATTATTAACTCAGTACTAGCAACCCCCCACGGCTTCGCCCGGGTGATGTATCAAAATATATTGCGTTATTTAACCCGTGCGGCGTTTCTCGCGAGGAAAGCGCTTCCTATCATAACAATTGATGTAATTGTTATATTTTTAACCGCGAGCCAATGAGTTAAAAGGACTATGCGCAAAAACCAATTTTATTCATATGTTTTTTCAAATAAAAATTACTGTAAAAGCACAAGCATAAAACTATTAAAGGCTAGCAGAAGTATATGATAAGTACAAGGAAAAATAAAAAAAATATATAAAAGAAAACATAGAATTATAGTACATTATAAAATACAGACTTCTAATAATTAAAGATAACTTTAAATTTTGTATAAATAAATATGCGTGCGCGCGCGCGTGTGTGTGTGTGTGTTTATAAATAGGTACTTACTGTAAAAAGGTTAAAAGTTCGTAACTATCTTTAGTTATTATTGTAATATTTATTCGTTTATTAAACAATTTTAGTAGTTCACTCTAAAACGTAGATATAGTAAGACGATGATTAATTGAAGCAGAATAATATATTGTGAGCAAACGTTAGAACCCTTTTGAAGAATGAAAAGTATGTAATTGTACGGCTGTTAAATTTACATGAGCAAGAAAGTATGTTTTGGATATATGGTGAATATTATCATAGCGGAAAGAGCTCTAGTTTGAACCACATTACAATACTGGCATTATCTTCAAAACAGACATATTGTACCTACTTAACAATGTTATGCATATTTTTGGATGATTGAATTCCATTTCGAAATCGGTTAATAACCCTATGACGAACAAACTTAAAGCTACACTCGAGAGCAATGAATCCGGGTCACTTAAAGAAACCTATAAATCTCGGAAACTAAGAATGTTAGCTTAATGAAATAAATTTTGTTAAATGGACAATATAATACCCCTTAAATGAAAGTAATAAAATTTAAGAGTCATTACATTTTATTTAATAAAAATTACATAATGAAAAAAAAATTGCTTATCTCGTCTTAAAACAATAATTGGACTGTTTTACAAAAAACTTAAACAGACTTCAAAGTACACTAAGAAGTAATAAAATCCTGATCTGATATCAATGGGACCAAACGGGAAGTGTACCCTTCCAGACAAAAAAAGATTTTTCCAAATCGGTTGATAAATGACGGAGATATGAGGTAACAAACATAAAAAAAAAAAAAAAAAAAAAAACACCGAATTGAGAACCTCCTCCTTTTTTTGAAGTCGGTTAAAAATAGGAAACATGAAAATTTTGACCAACATTAAGAGTTTCTTGAATTTTAATACTTTGTATTGCCTCCTCGTGCTTCCATTACATTACGGCTATACGCGGTTTGGCATGCTGTTCACCAAGTTCCTTAAACGATTTTGGGATTAAAATCCCATTCCTCTATGAGATCAATTTTGAGCTCACGAAGCGTGATTGGGGGAGGCTTCCGTTGTTTTACGAATCTCCCTAGCTCGTCCCAAGCATGCTCGATTGGGTTGATATCCGGGCTGCGTGCTGGCATCTCCATACGAGTAATGTTCATTTCTTGAAGGTAGTCATTCACAATGCAGCCTGTATGAGGTCGGGCATTGTCATGCATAAAAATGTGTTCAATCGGAAGAGAGACGTGGTTTTTTACTGCTGGCCGCATAAATAAGCTCAGTCACTCAGCGAGCCATGGAATGAGCAATGCTCGAAATTTCCCTACGTGACAGGATCCTACACAAGAACATTCATAGGATAACAAAAACTACCGATTTAGCTCGTAGAGTTAGTAAGCTGAAGTGGCAATGGGTATGCTACATCACTCGAAGACCAAACCGTTGAGGTACAATTGCGCACGGACTGCCTGGCGGTATAACTTTATGTGGGTAGGTCAATAAAACGAAGGAAACAGGGTAAAATATAGTTTGTTCGATTTCCTTCAAAGCTCATTAATGAAGGTTCAGTCAGTATAATTTGACCACCACATCAGGTAAAGCTGAATATAAATCGTTATATATATAAAATGCTTGATTAAATAAATACATTGTGCGATACAAATTGAGTCGATACTATCAGGTACTGCACCGTGGATAATTTTACATCAGATAAAGTTTTATTTGTCGTGCAATTTGCGTTGTTTACAATAGTCACGTTGACCTTTACTGCATACTAATATAAAGCAGTTATACGCAGAGATACCTAACCGATTTCTACGAAATTATACAGGATTAGGATAGATTATTGAATTTTATGTATTAACAAATGTAATGGATTCCATATGATTTTCTTAAAACTTACTCACCTTCATTCATCTTGTTTTCATTCTCAATGATAAACAGGAATATCGAAGCCTTGAATGCCTATAGTCGCAGTGACTGTGACAGACAACTCATAGATGGATAAATGCAGGGTGTACACATGGCTACAGATCAAGCTATACATTTCTAGTATAAGCTGACCTCCCATTGTATAGAAATCCTATACAATGCGAGATCAGCTTATACTGGATGTGTATAGCTTGATCTGTAGCCGTGTGTACTTTGTAGATTGAATTGGGATGAAAGTATTCAACAAAGTCTTTGTCTGGTTTTACTATGCTGGTGTTTTTTTTTCCAGTCAGGACAACATTTGAACTACATGTCTTAGTCTTAGAGAAAAACGCTGAAAAGAACCCCGAATTGAAATTGGAAGAAATAAAAATGCCATTAAAAGAATGAAAAAATAACAAAAGCGGCCAAGTGCGAGTCGGACTCGCACATGAAGGGTTCCGTAGCAGCAAGTAACGAGTTGAGTTGATTGAATGAATGGTAAATTGCGCTTTACGATTAAGACGTATTAAACCCCCCTCCCCCCCCCGTAACTTCTAAAATAAGAGAATGATAAAACTAAAAAAAATATATGATGTACATTACGATGCAAACTTCCATCGAAAATTGGTTTGAACGAGATCTAGTGAGTAGTTTTTTTTAATACGTCATAAATTGAAATTCATATCAAATGCTCAGGTCTATGCTACCATTTACTTATATACCTACAGGTTTGTACGGAACCCTCGGTGCGCGAGTCTGACTCGCACTTGGCCGGTTTTTTTTAATAAAATTTATTGCCATTCTAATTTTCTTCAAAATTCAGCTCATGGTTCCTTTCAGCGGTTTTCTCTAAGACCTGTAGTTTAGAATTTGCCCATACTGGCTAGAAAAATAAAACAAAATTCAAAAAAAACGTGAAGGTGAGATTAATTACCTATATTATTATGTTACTTACCTATGTTTATAACTTTATTATAAACTAGCAGTTTCACCTACGTTAAAATGGGATTATGCCGTAGCTTAAAATCATATAGCCTACAAAATACTATACTACTATATTTGAACAGTAACTCGGTTGAATATGTACTAGCGAATACATATAAAGCTAATGCACATAAGTAAATATATTGTTACAGTTTTAGTGATAAGTGTCTGGAAATTAATATCGTCCTACAATCTACACTTGTTCATATTATAACTAAATGTGTTCGACATTATTACAACCTCCACATATTAATTATAAACTCCGACGCACAAGTAAATATGAAAAACAGGGTCACTGACTGTACTTGTTGCCCTAAGTATGATTTATACTAAAGATAATAACAATAAATTAAATTGTACACAATATTATTCTAATTGAATAAATTCATATACAAGTGGCACATTAATTATTTATTTACCTAGAATTCTTTTGCTGAGAATAAACACGTTCGTTTGCTTTTAAATTGAAGCCATTAATAAATAATTAATAGGCATGTGTTAAGACTTGTATTGTTATCGTTACGACCCACACCTGGTAGTCGATTCTGGTGCACTCGAATTCATCACTTGTTCGAAATTAAGTTCGAACTCGTACTTTTTTCGAATGAAAATCAAGTTAAGTTATTCTGGTAATTTCGAAGCCGCCAAATATCTCATTTTCGAGGACTAGCCCTCGAACTGCTTCGGCTGGTCGAGAACATTCGAAAGTATTTCGAATTCGAACTATCAAACTTCAAATAGTTAGGTTGTCACATCGAACAATTAACCCAAAGGGCAATAACGTTCATTTTGCTTGACATCTATTCCGCTAATTTCGCACAACCGACAATGCGCTCTGATTGGCTAAAACAAATGAACTCTGGTTGGCCAAGTCAAGAACATACGATGCAGTTATTGGCTTACAGTTCAAAATCACTGACTAGTTGCGGAATTTGATTGCTCTGTATTACTAGGGATTTTTCCTCGATGGGTTGTCATTTGGAAATATTAATATACAGTTAAGCCCTATGGATTTCCGTTACGCACAGTCAATATTAAGATATTTATTTATACTTAATTATTATAAAAATATGATTAACTTATGAAAGAAAGAAAGAAAGAAAATACATTTATTTTGAAATGAATTCCCGATATATTAAGATTTAGGTATTAGTAAACGAAACGTATGGTGCAATTTGTATCCATCATAATGGCAACATTTATTCCTACACTCGTAATTATTTCGATGGTTACTTCGATTATTGCCCAGAATACAGGAATAGAAAAATTTACTCCTCCCCTCGAAATTGAAAATCGAATCGAAATAGTACTCGTAATGCAAATTCGATTCGAAGTGAGAATCGACCCGCTGCGTGGAAATTATTCGCGGGACACAACGCTTCGCTTCTTCGTTCCTTATGCGAACAGCCAAGGACTGGAACTCTGCGGGGTCTTCTTCCGGGGTATTTTTCCCGACACCTTTAACCTAAGATTTATTCAAGGCCAGAGTTAATACTTATTTTCTGGGTTAGCATGTTACATTCTCGGCCTCGTCCAAACTTCCTTCTGGGGTCAGTCAAAGGCCAAACACAAGCACATTCAACATTAAAAAATGTCTAATATTGTAGATAAACAAGACACTGACTGAGGATTGGGCTTACTTCGTCAATACCGAATAGATAAAATTATAAATTCTCACACTGAATAGGTGTTAGGTTTTACATAATATATATATTCCATAACAGTTTGAACTCATAGATCGTTTATAATCGAATATGTTCGGCAGTTGGCAGTGTAATTGAGGGAGGGAAATAAAGCATATTTGAAGTGGTCGACCTAGTCTTTTTTTAATGTAAAAAACTTAAATAGTGTCTTGCTTTCCGTCTGTGTACCGAATGTTGGTGGGAAAGAGTGAGATGTGCGAAGAATATATGTCATTTTTTAATAATAGCATCAAATAACCGATAGTAGACTAAAGACACTCGAATGACCATTACAACCATGGGGAATGACGAAAAGGCCAATCGTTTTGAGATGGATGTATGTTCAGATAATGTTAAAAATATAATCATGAAATGTGCATAAATTGTGTTCAGCTAATTCCATTAGTTGTGGTCAAAGGTACTGTATTTTAAAGCCCTATTTAAAATAGGGGCTCGCTTTAATCTAATCTTATGAAGACAAATTGAGAAAAGTAAGTATACCTGCCTACTCATGTCTATTCCCTAGGGATCTAAAAATATTAAAGTAAAACCTCAAATTGATTCAAATCACTAAGGCACTTATGCCACTTACTTTTACCACACCGGTTCGAAATACACAGACTCCGGCAAGAAACTCGGCAAGGTTTTTTTTTGTGGAATAACCACCTCTTTGTCATTTAACCTCTGTTTTATAAAATCTTTGAATTTATTATAAGACATTTTAGTTATTTCGAGTGGGATTTTATTATAGAATAGAACAAAATTCCCGAGAAAATACTTATTAGCTTAAGATAACCTGATACTAGGTGTCACAATTTTATCTTTATTTCTTGTTATTTCTATTTGATTGAATCTATTACATAACGATGTAAGTATGCAAAGACCTTAGTGAAAGATATTGTGATGAGTCGTATTGTATACTTCTACCACAGCTTTTACACACTCTAAATCTAGTATCGAGTCGGAATTAAGAAATTAAGAATACCAGACCATGTCCATGATCGCTTTAAAAAAATATATTTTAAGACGATAGTTTTTTTCACTTATACGCAGATTGAGGATTGATATTTTGACACTATTGGTATGAAATGTTATGTCTAATATCAATCAAACACACCAATCTCAAAATCAAGGATAGAATGCTCAATACTCATATATTTAATTATAATAACAACATTAATTTTGGGCGTAAGTAAACAGTTGAATCACTTACCCCCTTATTCATAATAGCATTTTAACTAAATCAGTGTAATAGTGTCCTCCGTCTCACTCTTTCGATCACCAAATGTCACGTGTCAGATAAAGACTTCAGAATTTTAGCTAATCAATGTTTGATAACTTCATTATGAAGAAGGGGGTTAATATATAGGGTGACTGGTAATTAGTAAACGACACACAGGCACATGATTGAGCACATAACAAACAACTTTCCCAAAAAAAAAAATTTTGCTTACGGTGGTCATACCCTTAACTGCCTTAACAACTGAAAGCGCGCGCGCGGTCCGTACGGGGTGGTTAAATGAATAATAATTGAGACTGTTTTACAAAAACTTTAACCAACTTCAAAGTACACTAAGAAGTAATCAAATCCTGATCTGATGACAATGGGACCAAACGGGAAGTGTACCCTTCCAGACAAAAAAAGAATTTTCCAAATCGGTTAATAAATGACGGAGTTATGAGGTAACAAACATAAAAAAAAAAAAAAGACATACAACCGAATTGAGAACCTCTTCCTTTTTTTGAAGTCGGCTAAAAAAGATTTATAAATATGGTAATGCTATACAGTTTTGTTTGTAAATAGGGATAAGTAACTTAATTAAATAAAAGTTGATGGTGTATTCTTATTCTTGTTAGTTACTAAATATTACGGGGTCATGTGCTAAGTAAATTTAAAAAAACAAAAATGGGTAAGTTGTTTGTTATCATGAGTACAATCATGTGCCTAAGTGTCGTTTACAAATTACCAGGCACCCTATATTTTTATATTTGTAGTTTATGAAGATTGAAGAAAAAATATCCGTTATTGCACCAGTCCCAGGCCAGTACCAGGAACATTTCTTCAATCTATATCATGTATTCAAGTGGTAAAGTTGACAATCTGTCTTTGTCCGGCCTTTACGTTAGGAATCGCCATGGTAGCTAATGGTGCTGGGGCTCTACCGCGTAACTTTGGTTGTAATCGTAACGAAAACCATTAATTATTTCATCCAATGACGCGCACGCGGTTCGACGCGACGACGACCACTCGTGGGCCCTGATTGGTTGAAATTCATTAATGGTGTTCGTTACGATTACCACCAAAGTTATGCGGTAGAGCCCCTGATTCTGTTGTTTACAACTAAACTAATTTAGTCTCACTATTATCTCTTTCTAACAAAGAACATAAGAAAAGGATGTAAGAAATTTAGTCCTGTCAAATTAGTCCAATGCTTGTTTTCAATAAAAATTTAGTAGCCATCCATCGCAGTTACGTCTGCATACCCGCAAATGAATAAGGCACAGACTGATTTGATAGCTTTAAATATGTTCTATCCTTTTTCAATAATGTTTGTAAGAAAGAGATGTGATGTGACTAAAATTAGTTTATTGCGATTGACAACAGAATTGGCACCATTGTGGTCATCAATGGAGCGTCTGCTTACTAGTACCATAAAAGCCTTCTGACATAAAAAAAATCGGTTTCGAAATTCAACCAAATAAATATCCCCACGATCCCTAACCACAACTCACCTGCCCATTTTTAGTGTTCCGTACCAAAAAACGGAACACTTATTTTCAATAATAAGACATGAATAAACATGATTCACAATACAAGAACGGTATCAGCGAAATGTAAATTATAACTCGTCGATACCACCGGACATTGATGAAGTTCCAGTTAACAATTTATCGATTCAAGATTGTCACACTTGTTGTTATGAATATCATACGCGGTGGAAGTGAAAACAATACTATTGTTTTATAGGTATGTTGTGTCAACAACGGACGGTGGCACTTGCATTGGCTGTTCAATCAAACATGAGGTAGCAATATGAGATCGGTTTACTTAGGTAACTTGTAGATTTTTAGTTTCTAGACTGAAGGTTGGCAAAATGGCCAAAAATAAATCTCAGTAGACAGCATGACTCTATTTAGTATTCCTACATTGAAATAACTTTAAATCAAATATTGTTAATAGCAATTTCGTATAGTATGTAAAACGATTAAACGACTATCAAGCAAGTCTAAGAGATAAACTACAGCCGATTAAACTTATCGATTGTGTCGGGTCCTTTACTTCACTACTGTAATATTATAGTAACAGAATAATGAACATCACTCAATAATTTATTCACTAATGCTAGTGCCTCTATTTTCTATCTATACTAATACAAAGCTGAAGAGTTTGTATGTTTGAGCGCGCACATTTCAGGAACTACAAGTTGATGTGAAAATTCTTATTGCGTCGGATATTCCGTTTATTGAGGATGGTTATAGGCTATATAATATCACACTAACGCGGCCACGTGTCACGGTTAGTCAAATATAAATCTATCAATTTGAACACCACTGATAGTTTATTGGAAAACAATTTTGATACCAGACAGTAGTTACCTCCATCGAAAGTCGCCCAAGTTAGTTTGACTGAGGAGATTTTTTTTTAAATTATAAGAAAGTTTACATGAACAAGTCTGCAAGTGGACGAGGAGGTGATGGTACAGAATTTATATGTATATACATATATATTTTATTTCATAGGTATACCTATAAATATATGTAATAAGACTATAGTCTTATTACATATATTTATACAAAAAAAAAACTGGGTTAAAAATTAATGGGTTGAAAGATCGTACTTGGAAAAATACTCAATATATCGAGACTGCATATTTTCGAAACCTATGTTGGATTAGTCATGCCGAACAACTTTTACTATGGAACCAATAGTGAATTCTCAAAAAAAAAAAAAAAACTACTCACAGTAAATGTCAACCTTCCCCGATCATAATGTATGGAAAGGAAAAAAAAATTTTAGAGAATTCTGTGTAACTAATCCAACATAGGTTTCGAAAATATGCCATCTCGACCCAGTATATATTATTATATAAAAACATTTCTAACTGTACTGGCCCATCGCTAGCTAAGTCATTACACGAAATAAAATAAGTTATTCCAAATACCTAGGTACCTAAAAATAATAAAAAATGTCGAATGCGTATGGATAAATATGTGAATATTTTACAACATTATAAGGTAAAATACTTACTAGGGCAAACGGAATAACAGTAATAGCCTATTTATATAAAATAACCAAACTATTTACCTACCTATAGTTATTTAAAATTAATTCTTATTTGAATGTAACACGCAATCAGGATATAGGAATCTTTAAAACGACATATATCACGATAAATATAAGTAGGTACAAACAATGATAAGTAGATAAAGAGATGTCATGAAATTCAAAGATAAGATTATATAAAATGTATTGTATTGTAACATCACATTTTGTAAACGAGGCCAATCAATATTCAGAGGCGATGTATGGGATTGATTGCTGTATATTTCCCGGGTCGTGTCGATGGTCGTAGTGACCGTGTCATTAGGGGTAGGCTATGCCCTTGGCGGCTATGTCAGGGGCTGACACGAATACCTTGTACTCTTGTTACTATTTTATTATCGTCCAGTCGATATTTACGATATATGCACGTGTTTGAAACGAGGTAAGTATGTGTGTTGAAACATTTTACAAATAGGTTTGGTTGATAAACGTTTGGAAACTGGATTCGTTTGGAAATGTAGTTCGGATGATCTTGGACTAAGCAGTTTTAAAGGTGTACGGGCCCACAGTACATTTGAATTGTAGTAGTTTCCAACCGCGGACGCTTATGTTGTGGAGCACCCCGTGGAGTTTTTCTCAAGGGAAAACAGCATGGGGTTTATCAAGCAGGGTGTGAAATGATTTATACCGGTTCGGCAACACGCGAATGATACCCCTGGTCTGGTGTTGTAAGTGATTCTAGGCTACGGTAAGCGCTGTCCATCAAGCGAGCCGTGCTCTTGTTTCCTACAGACCACATAAAAACACTATACTACGATGCAAAACACTAATCGCTGATGTGCCTTTTAAGGCGGCTAAGTTGAAGTGGGACTGGGCTGGTCACGTGTGCCGCATGCGGCATGCCGAATGATATGGGGGGAAAATTACCACATTGCAGAGTGGACCCCACACAAAATATTAAGCGTAGCAGCCGACCGAGAAGTATGGAAAAAGGAAAGGGAGGCCTAATAACCCGAGAGACGGCTATCGCATTGGGCCATAAATATCATCAGTAAGAAGAGATTAATACTGTTTGGAGTGAAGTTTTCTTTTAATACTTAAAGATGCAATGTGTAGGTATTATCATTATTAAGTAGAATATCAAAGGTTGAACTGGGTCCTGGTGGTAATCGTAACGAACATCATTCATGATTTCATCCATAGTTAGAATATTAATAGAGCGATTGTACCAGAGTGCGTGCTGTGAGCACGGGTACGTGCAAAATGCCTTGAAACGAATTGTGCGTTCATAGTTTGAACGACTAAATACATCTAATGAATGCCAATTGGGGCTCTACCGCGTATCTTTGGTGGTAGTCGTAACGAACACCATTAACAAACAAATGACTAGGAAAAAAAAAACTGACTGTAAATCAACTAGTGTAAAATATATATGTGAATGCATCTATATGCAAACTGCTCACACTTCGCAAAAAGTAATGTTGTTAAGGCTATAGCTCTATTAATATTCTTACTCTCTGATTTCATCCAATGACGCGGTACGAAGAAGACCATTGATGGGCCCTGATTGGATTAAATTCATTAATGGTGTTAGTTACGATTGCCACCAAAGATACACGGTAGGTAGAGCCCCAGGCCACAGTTTTACCATTACATAGATGGTAATACCAAGGTATAATACTGTGCCCGGGCCTAGTAGGTTGGATAGAGCAGTAAGTTGGTAAGCTTTGCCTTTCAATCGCCAGAATCCTATTACCACGCACACATCTTGAATGTATGCGTCGGCAATAAAGTCAATCTTTTTGACATAAATGAGGTCTTATATGATTTGTTTCGAAAGGGTATCTAGAAAAGCCGATTTTTAGGCACATATTTTCCTTACTTTACACTACCATAGTCACTACGCCTGGGGGACGGGTACGCTTTCGGAAAAGGGTAGACGCTGATGCTGCTTACTCTAAAAAAGATGTGTTACTATCCTGAACACAATAGGTATTCTGATAAGGTAGACTGGCGCAAGACCGTAGAACCTTCTTAGGGCTTATAAATAAATAAATATCCTGGGACATTCCTCACACACGGTCATCTGATCCCAAACAAAGCAGAGCTTGTACTATGGAAACCAGATAACTGATATAATACATAATACTACTTTTTGTTTGTAAATACATACTTAATATACATAATTGCACCCAGACTCAGGACATACAGACATGTTCATGCACACAAATGCACCAGAGTCTTAACCGACTTCGCCAACTGGGCCGTCGAATTATGTCTTAGCTTATGCAGAGTAAATTAATATTTGTATTTGATTTTGTGGGTTAAGGGAGAGAGACAGAGACTAAGATTCATTTTCTCAGCAGTGGGTGAACATGGGTTTATATTATAAAAAAATAAGACTACTATACACGTATACATAGGAATACTATATACAAAATATAAAAATAGAAAATAAATCTATTGGTATTAAGTGGCATAAGCAATTACTTAGTTTGAGATATTAATAATGAATATATTTGTTGATAACTATGGATACACAGCAGACAACAGACCTTAACGATTCACATGTCCTAATTACCACGCAAAAAATATCAAATTAACAATTCTTAATGTACCTATTCATAATGATATTGCAAGAACTATTATGAAAAACGTTTTGTATGTATTCTAATGATTCATACATTCGAAAAAGTTATTTAATACGATCCACTGATTGTTTCAAGATTTTGCAAAATACGTCACAGTTCACACGATGTGATCATTAACACAAAAAAATTACCAGACTAACGTCACCAAAATTGAATTATCTGAAATTTTTACTAATTGATTGGGAACGGCGTGGTTATTACACAATGACATATTGTGATTCGTATTTTTGACACAGCTACTAATCTGTGCCCTACATAATGCCCTCGGATAAAATGGACACAAACCCTCAAAAAATTACACTATTTTTCTGGGTAGTCATGTAATAATAATATGGTTAAATTAACAACAACAACTGTATACTAACTAATGCTACTGCCTACTAATATAATATTAAAGCGAGTGGTTGTATGGATAATTGTTACTCAAATACGCCTTGATGGCTAACCAGATTTAGATAAAATAATCTACATTGATGAAATGCATCATAGTTTCTGATGCACCATGGATCAACCGATATAGTTACTAGTAACGACATGTGCTATTCCAATTTCTCATCAATTTTTATTCCTATTTCGTAAAAATCATAATCGTAATGTCATGTTACTATAGACACCAGATTTAGATTTGGATTGAATAAATATATTAATGAAGCGCTCGTGGTGTAGCATGATTAGCCGTTCTTAATCGATCGGCAAAGTTAAGCTACGTCTGTCGTGGTCGGTACCTGGATGGGTGACCGTCTAGTGGTATTTCAAATCGAGCGTTTCCGTGCTTCGGAAGGCACGTAAAGCCGTTGGTCCCGGTTATCACTTAATTGTGATAGTCGTTAAGCTAGTTGGATGCCTCCTAGGCGGCTTGAAAAATTCCAACAGTAGGTTGGCCACTAGCCTACCTCCACCGATCCGCAGTGGGCACGCGTGGTGGAGTATCTGCCCATTCCCTTTCACCCTGATTTGTGAAAGGAGGCCTGTGCTCAGCAGTGGGACATTATAGGCTGATGATGATGATGAAGTATATTAATTATGATTCTAGCACGTAGATGAATAATTAAAATAAATAGTTAGGGACATCCCAAACTCAGTACATACTATGTCAAACAACCACCAGACAACGGATACTTTTACAGATGAACATTTTCACGCACTTAAATTTTTGTCGTGTGTGGGAATCAAAACAGCCTAGCAGCACCTGACCCCCTTAATAACGTTGATTTACCAATCGTATCTATTCAAAGTCAAAGTCAAAGCCATTTATTACATTAAGGCCCTAGTAGGGCACTTATGAAGGTCAAAGCTACTGAAGTTACCACCAGTTCGTAAGTTGGCCTTCAACTGAGAAGAACAGGCAAGAAACTCAGCAAGATATATATTTTTTAATAATACTTTTTTTTATTAACACATAGGGTAATTTAATCCTCCTGTGGAACGCAGGTAAGATTCCGGGGCGCTAGTAATTACCTACATTTTTAAAGTCTCGAACAAGAGTTATAAACGATTATGAGAGGGTAACGAGAAATCATATTACACAACTTGAATATTTTTCACATTCCTTCATTATGAGTTAATTCAGCGCAAAAGTATTTTTGAAACGATTAAATTATAAACAATATTTGAGACACGCTTGTTTCGCAGAATGAAGGCGAACTGCATTTTAGTATTATAAGAATTCGCTGGATTTATAAGAACTAAACAAACATTATTGTATCAAGCAAAATGTGAGAATGGAAACATAGTAATCCATGCATACTCAACAGAAAACAAATCCACGAGAAACATGCCACGTCATGTCGTGTCGTATTGTTGTGTCGTAGGGTATTCTACACTACCACTCCTATCGCCGTCAACGGGGAGACCATCCTCACACACACTCACGTAAAAGAGGTAGAGCATAGGGTTTATTCGCTCAAAGAGCAGCTCGACTGACCTCCAACTTACAGAATACCGCAGTCAAATAATTTAGTTGTGTTCCTAGCTGCGCGTGAGTAAGATCGCCAGGGCTCACTGGAGAGGCGGAAGGGTCAGTAAAGAGTCCATATGGCTTCGTTAACCGCTTACCATCAGGTGGGCCGTATGCTTGTTACCCGACTTAGTCGTAAAACAAAAACATTTTGAAACGCACTGTTCGCTTTCAAAAGAGTTTCTTTCCGCGGCCGCTCAGCTTGTGGAACGAGCTCCCCACCATAGTTTACACCATATTGGGTTCTTGGAGAATTAAAGAGATTTGCAGATTCGGCAAGACGCGAGTGATACCCCGAGCGTTGCAAACGATTCGTTTTCCACTTCTCACCAGGCGAGCCGTATGCTTGTTGTACAGACTGCACCAGCATGAAATCTTGTGGAGTACCTACTCAGTGATCGCAAGTTATTTATTTTAAACACAGTTCTCAAGCAACACTCTGAAATGCCTTATGATGAAAATTATTATCAAGTTAATCTGGTTGGTTATGGCAAAAGAAGCGTCTTCTTTATATATTTATAATCAAGTCAACCTAATAAAAACACACCGAAACAAAAAGTAACCAATTGGGTGCTCAGTTCATATGATGACACCGAACAACTTCTTAATGTAGAACAGAATATGAGCAACTCAAGCCACATAACACACACTCCCACACAAAAACACCCGCTCACCTCCACATTCACACAACTAATAATTGTGTATTGTTCATAAAATAATGTGGTAGAATGTATAATGTTATTTTTTATTATGTTTTAATTATTTAATTTTGTTTATCTTTCTTTTATAAAGACTAACCCCGTTACTCATAAAGCGTTATTTAAGTAATATACTGATTAAATGGTCACGTAAATAATGTCACATTAATGTGACGTTATTTACGTGACCCTTTAAACAGTATATTAGGGGTTATTAATAATAGTCGTACATTATACTGGGTGGAGACTTCGAGATGGCATATTTTCGAATCCAATGGGCGCTTCTCCATTGGGGCGACACAACACGACATGTCGTTGCTGACGGCGACATGTCGTCGGGCGACTCCGGCAGCTATGTTCTTCATTGGAACGACACGACACGACACGACGCGGTAATAATGAGAGCCGCGGGGCAGTGATGCCAACTTAGCTACTTTATAGCTAGATCTAGCTATTTTTGGTGTTAGGCAGCTACTTGTAGTTAAATTTATTTAGCTACTTTTTCTAGCAACTTTTCAATAATTTCGAGAATGGGTCTCTAAAAAAAAACTAATACACACACCCCAAAGCTATGGGTCGGGGTGTGGGTATAGGTGCCTATGCCTATGCCGGGGCCTGGAATTCCCCGTTTCATTTCTACATTCAAACCGTATATTACTTCTATAGTAGTCTGTACTTCCTGTATTCTGCCACTTCTCATCACTTCTGTCTTGTTTCGTTTAATCAATTTAAAACTAATGCTCGCTGTTTTAATATATATATTGTGAAAATGGAATTAATTACCTGTAAAAAAAGTATGTAATTTACTGATTTTTAATTCTCTTGTGTTTGATGTAATTAAACACGATTTTTTATTATCATCTACCTACTAATAACATTTAGCTACTTCTAGCACCTTTTTGGGTAGCAAAATTAGGCAATCTAGCAACTTTTTGCAAGACGTCTAGCTACTGGCTTAAGCTAGCAGTTGGCAACACTACCGCGGGGTCGCGGGCGGCGCGTCCACTCGCACGCCAAGGCCAACTTACGAACTGGTGGTAACTTCAGTAGCTTTGACCTTCATAAGTGCCCTACTAGGGCCTTAATGTAATAAATGGCTTTGACTTTGACTTTGAATAGATACGATTGGTAAATCAACGTTATTAAGGGGGTCAGGTGCTGCTAGGCTGTTTTGATTCCCACACACGACAAAAATTTAAGTGCGTGAAAATGTTCATCTGTAAAAGTATCCGTTGTCTGGTGGTTGTTTGACATAGTATGTACTGAGTTTGGGATGTCCCTAACTATTTATTTTAATTATTCATCTACGTGCTAGAATCATAATTAATATACTTCATCATCATCATCAGCCTATAATGTCCCACTGCTGAGCACAGGCCTCCTTTCACAAATCAGGGTGAAAGGGAATGGGCAGATACTCCACCACGCGTGCCCACTGCGGATCGGTGGAGGTAGGCTAGTGGCCAACCTACTGTTGGATTTTTTCAAGCCGCCTAGGAGGCATCCAACTAGCTTAACGACTATCACAATTAAGTGATAACCGGGACCAACGACTTTACGTGCCTTCCGAAGCACGGAAACGCTCGATTTGAAATACCACTAGGCGGTCACCCATCCAGGTACCGACCACGACAGACGTAGCTTAACTTTGCCGATCGATTAAGAACGGCTAATCATGCTACACCACGAGCGCTTCAGTTGTTAGTATGTTGGGTTAGTCAAGCTGAACAACTTTTACTATGGGATCAATAGAGAATTCTCAATTTTTATTTAAAACTTTTTTTACTAAATGTCAACCTTGCTCGAAAATAATGTATGAAAATTAAAAAAATCGGTGTTGGTCCCATAGTAAAAGTTGTTCAGTATGACTAATCCAACATAGGTTTCGAAAATATGCCATCTCAAAATCTCCACTTGTTATTTATCGTAAACATAAACTGTTGTTTTCTGTTAAAGGCTAACATACACCTAACTGGAGGGAGGGAACTGGTGCCTATAACACAGGGTATCCTAGGTTAGGCGCCAGTTGCTATACAAAGTTGTAAGCCTAAAGTATGTATTTTATGTAAGATAGCAGTAGTAATACTTTCATTAATTTGCCACGGCGACAGTGAGTAACCAAATAGAAAAAATGTTCTTTATTAAATGAATAGAATATAAAGCTAGGTACAAACCTCTCTGGACCGCATGAGATATCGCACGAGTCGCCCTCGCAGTACGGCAAGTGTGTTTTTGTCCAACTCCACTGTACCGCCGGCTACAGACTGCACCAGTACTTGCCAACGAGACTGGGAGTTCTCGAGCAGCCGAATGTCTTTCTTCTCAATTCTGTTGGGAAAAATATATACAAAAAGATGAAGACCGAAAAAGATATGAAGTAGGAAATTTGTGACTGCCGATATGTACTACTTCACAAGATGGGTTAGTATGAGGAAGTTCGAAACTATCACTATATTGACGCAATAAATACCCAGGGTACGCACTCATAAGAAATCTATACATTATAATAAATAAATATCCTGGGACATTTCTCACACACAGTCGTCTGATCCCAAACTAAGCAGAGCTTGTACTATGGAAACCAGATAACTGATATAATACATATACTACTTTTTTGTTTGTAAATACATACTTAATATACATAATTACACCCAGACTCAGGACATACAGACATGTTCATGCACACAAATGCATGACCTGTGTGGGAATCGAACCCACGACCAGCGGCGCGGTAGGTGGAATCTTGACGAGAGTCTTAACCAACCGCGCCAGCTGACCCGCGAATTATATATAATTACTTGTCCCAACTGACTGATACTAGGCCTGTCCCACTCCCATGTTTAGGTACGATCGCGCGCACGCGGACTACCGGAACAACGCTAGTCGGTTGCAACGCGCACGCAGCGCAAGACGCGTGTGGGTATAAATACCTACGTACTACCTATATAAATTGTTTACTGTTCTTTTTTTAACACTATCTTGTGTAGATATCGTTGTTTTTATAGTACTAGATATTTTGTTGTTGTTTCATTGTATTGTCCTAAAGTCCTTATTATAATAATAGGCCCGTTTTGATAACATACCAGTGTGTTAAAAAGAGACAAAGATAGAGCGACCAGAAGAGACCCTCTTGTATAAACGGGCCTCTTAGACCTCGAAAACTCATGTGAATGATTTTTAACCCACTTCAAAAAAAGGAGGAGGTTTCTCAATTCGACCGTATATTTTTTAACCGACTTCAAAAAAAGGAGGATGTTCTCAATTCGGTTGCATGTTTTTTTTTTTTTTTTATGTTTGTTACCTCATAACTCCGTCGTTTATTAACCGATTTGGAAAAATCTTTTTTTGTCTGGAAGGGTACACTTCCCGTTTGGTCGCATCAGATCAGGATTTGATTACTTCTTAGTGTACTTTGAAGTCGGTTTAAGTTTTTTGTAAAACAGTCCAATTATTTTAATGTGTGTTCGCGGATAACTTCGTCGTTTATGAACCGATTTTGACCATACTTTTTTTAGAAACTGATAGTAGTTCCAGAATAGAGAGAGTTCCCTCTTTAAATATACAGTAATTCTACCTTACAACTCTTAGAATAACTAAGATTTAACATAAGTACCACTATTTCAAAAATCAGTAGAACAATATTCAGAAAAATTTAACAATTCTTATTGTTATGTAGGTAAGTAACTCAATATCCTTTTTTTTGGTTAATTCTTTATTAATTTTTATATAACAAACTTCTTTAATCAACATGAAGATTATTAAGAACAAATATTGTGAATTTCGGCTGACGGCTACTGGACTAGGTAATCGTGCCGTTTCTTGTCGCGTCGTCAGTCATTCCAGATTTGATAAGTTACTAAAACCCTTCCCCAAAATAGTTGTATTCAGTTTCGTAGACAGAATACACATTCAGTATACAAAGTACTTATAGGTCTAACAACTTAGATTAAAGTATGTAGACATTTTAAAATAACTTTCTGCTCTAATACTAGTTAGCTAGGATATTTTAAATGTCATTGTTCACGAAAGGAGAATAGCATAGAAATAAAATAAAGACAGAGAATAGTAATAGGACATACATAGGCGATTAGGAAATATTGAAGATTCATAATACGTCATTAGACAACCCTACCGTAACACGTGCCGCGTCATACAGGATAGAGTTATACGATAGAAAGAAGGGAAGTTGTAGGTGAATATAATTTTAGGCGCGCAGCGCTGCGCGAACTGGATTGCGCTTTATTCTGTCGTTCCAAGAGTAGATTTTTGTTTAAATGTCGTTTTCGAAGTGGTATTTCTGTACGTAGTACTATTAAATATTCTGTGCTGATACATCAACGCAGAGCCCAGAAATTTTATACAAATGTTCCTTTTATAAAGTAGGTACTCTAGCTACAAAACAGCTCCACACTAGCTCCACTAACAAAGGATTTTTGGAAATTCCACCCCTAAGGGGGCGAAAAGGGATTTTTTTTTTGTAAAAAAATCTTATTACTTGGAGTTTTAAACATGAAACTTAGCACAATTACTGCCTAAAGTTTAATAAAGTTTCTCATTATTAGTTATTCAAAACTACTCCTGAATGGGGGTTTAGGGTGTGTTAAAATTACTATGGAAGAAACCAACCGCGCGGTCCGATTAACTTGAAACTCGGTATTAGTACATTGGTTTTTTTTTTTTTTTTTTTACATTGGATATAAAATAAAGAAACACATTTTTTTGAGTTTCTCGAAAATCTATCCCTAACGGGATAAAAAGGGGTGGTATGTATGGGTAAGGGGAGGATTTTACTGTCTCGATTAGCTTAAAAATTGCTATACATTAGTTCATTTCATAGCCTAGAAAGGATTTTTTGAAATTTAATCCCTAGAGGTAAATTAGGGGGAGCCCTGGGTGTAACAGCGGCGCGGAAAGCTAGTTTGGAATAGTATTGTTGAAAGAATGACCTTTTTTAAAGTAGGTCATGATATTGATGATAGAGATGTCTTGAAGTAGCACGGCTACAATTGCACCTTGTTCATCTTAGTACGAAAGCCAGTAGCATATCTATAAATTATGAACTTGTTGAGATTATTCTGTTTTGTGTATATTTATGCTAGATTTGTAAAACTTTTAGAAAAAAAGCTAATATATATATTTTTATACAACTATAGTGGAAAACAAGCATACGGCCCGCCTGATGGTAAGCAGTTATAGGTCGGTTAACGAAAGCTGGCACGTTCACAGTACTCATAAATTTGCAATCAGTCAAGTCTAATGGACGAATGCAAAAATAGACCACTCTATATTTATGAGCAGTAGCAAAAGCAAAACAATAACTGTCTCCTTCATACTCATAAGCTTGACTTTGCGCGAGGGAGACGGTGTAAATGTGTTGAAACGTGCCAGCTTTAGTTAACCGACCTGTACCGTAGCCTATGGACGCTAGCAACACCAGGGGTATCAGTCTCGCGTTGCCGACCCTGAAGAAAGACCCTTTTTGAAGAACCCCATGCTGCATGCAAGAACCGAAAGTAGTGAAATTAGATGAGACCTATATTCCACCATCACTATCATTTTAGAGAAAGCCGCACCATACAGCATAATTTATGATAGTTAACCTGTCAGCTAGTTGCATCTCAATATCTATACCATCTTCCTTGTAATCTGGCAGTTCTGAATCCTTCATTGTATCTTCAGCATCAGAGAATGTCAATATTTCGTCACCTGGATCTGAAATCACATACATTTTCTTTGTTATGAAAGTCGAATTATTGTTTTTTTTTTATACAACTAAGTCGGTAGACAAGCTACGGCCCGCCTGATGGTAAGCGGTTACCATAGCCATATGGACGCTTGCAACACAAAAAGCATTGCTCGCGCGTTACCGACCTTTCCCCCCTCCCCTATGAGCTCTGGCGACCTTACTCACGCGCAGGAACACAACTTTACACAACATAAAGTTAT
This sequence comes from Achlya flavicornis, assembly GCA_947623365.1. Classification (NCBI taxonomy): domain Eukaryota; kingdom Metazoa; phylum Arthropoda; class Insecta; order Lepidoptera; family Drepanidae; genus Achlya; species Achlya flavicornis. The sequence continues at coordinate 13,751,527 of OX392469.1, read as the reverse complement.
TTGGCTGCGGTATTCTGTAAGGTGGAGGTACTTCCCCAGTCGAGCTGCTCTTTGAGCGAATAAACGCTACGCTCTAGCTCTCAAAAATTATTATAGTGCCTAAAGCTAAGGCTAAAATTTTGTGGATTCCTTGGTTCTTAATTTATCCTACCCAAGCTTTTTCTGAGGCTTCATGATAATCCTAACACATAGATGGCTATTCCATAGAGGTAACTCTTAATTCATTTTTTCTTTAAGCTGTTCTACAAACTCATATGCATATCAAACAGAAGAGAAGTATGAATGAACAATGAGTGTAATTTTTGGGGAAGCATTGTATTCCTGGAGTATCCAAATTTTATGGAATAACTTCAATGCAAGATTAAAACATTTACTTACTTTTAGGCAATGGTTGAACAGTTTGATCAGGAAGCAATTGATACTGCTTCAACAGTTGCCAATGTGCCATCAGGGTCTTGGCTGTGCGAGATTGATAGAATATGTGTGGATTCGCCTCCAGCAACTCCTGGAACTTCTCTATGGTTGGGTGAGATGTCTGTAATAAATATTCAAGTGCTGAACATCAATCTAAAAAAATTATGTAAAGAGTACTTTATGTTCCTCATTTGAATATATATTACAGACATATAATTTGGGGCGCGCAATCAGAGTTACTTTCGCAATTATATTAGTATGGATAACTGTAAAATAAATACAGTCTGAGCCCGCACATTGACAGGTATAGATTTCATAAAGTTGTCAAAAATTAAAATTTTTGGATTTCTGAAGAAAAAGAAAACGTGACTTTTCCTAAATGTGAGACATAATTAAATAAACTTAATGTCCATAGATATTCACACAAGTTGGTTACCTGATTTATTGTATTAATCTAGCTAGGAGAAACCACACAACTTTTTTATTCATAGAAGTAGCATGGCAGTAAAGTGGATTTTGCCCCATTTGAGAGCATTTCATACATAACTACAGTAGTACCCAACTGATATGGCTTACCAATGTATCTGCACAGAAGAAACATTTTTAAAGCGCGGGAAATGCTATTGGGTATGTGTGGGAGGGGCGTGACTTCAGAGTGAGACGGAACTAACAGCTGCAGTGTATTATGAACCTTATAGTAGTGATCTAAGGTTGATTGTAAGTTTCAAGCATTCTTTCGTTAATCTGGCCATACTTTCTTTTTCTGTGTGAATGAAGATTCACAATGGATCACCTCATCAGTTGAATACTACTGTAACAACATACTAACTACATTTTGTAGATCATGGTACAGAGCTAATGCATTATGAGCTTAAATAAAACTCGAAAAGCATTTGCATAGTCCATTATCTTGTCACATCAACGGGTAGTTATAGGTGGTTAGAGGCCTGACTATCAGACTGAGAGATTGATATGCATGTAAAATACTATTCCAGCAAGACTTACACTAGTCAGTGTTCCAAGAAGTTCTTCTTCAACATTAGAGTACAATGCTTGTTGCTGCACAGCAGCCACCAAATCTGGATGCAAGTTACGCATAGCAGCAATAGCTACTCTTGATATTTCAGCATTATACAGCAGTGCATACCAGCGGGATTGGAGTTCGCTAACTGTGAAACGGCATGAGAACTTGATCCCGCGGTGAACTATACGTAGGTCATTTGTCTGGAAGTAAAAGAATTTCTCTTCAGAAAATATTGTTTAATACTTATTTAAATTTCTTGAACTAGACTGTGCTATTATTCTTACAAATAATACTTTCATAAATTGTTAGTAAGGTAATTATTAGCCTGTATCTCTCCACTGTAGTCTTGTGTAGTTCGTGAACGAAACAGCGCTCCCACAGATGAACTACGCAAACTAGTTCCCAGATACCTCGCTCCTTAGTTTGTGGTTTTGTATAATAAAATCGACTTGTAATAGCGAGTTACTATGCACTTGCATTATACCTAGTTGATTACTTATTCATAATTTTATTCTCTAAAATAAGGAATACATGTGGTAATATTTCTATATTGAACTACATCATTTAAAAATTATATATACATGAGAACAATGTATATAACTAGAAAGTAATGGTAAAAATATCTACTTTTAAGATAAAGGAACTGATCAAACAAATTTAGAATTCTCTATATGAAATCTTATCCAAATTCGGACGATTTGACGCGGGCAAGTGACTGAGCTTTCATAATAATCGTTCAATGCATTTGGCTTAGATAAGTGTGCATTCACCTTTAAGAAACTAAAGAAATCATGCAAGCAGTAGCTAAATGGGCAAACGTTTTGCCTTTCTCTAGTTCGAGATGGGAGCTGACAAACTAAAAGAGCGACCTAGTTCGCCAAGGAGGTGCCAACTAAACTGAACACTCCCAGTCGCGAACTATTATGCGCAAGACTACTCCACTGCTGCAGATAAGCTTCTCCCAAGGCACAAAGCTCCTTCCAGTCCTCCATCTTCTTCATATACTTACAAAAACTCATCAGATTATAGATTAAATTATTAGTTAAATTAAGAGACATAAGAACTAACCTGCTGCACTCCTAATATTAATGCTAGATCATCAGTAGGCTTCCAACGTCCCAGATCTTTAGTTGACAACTGACTGAGTTGCCCTTTACGTCGAGATTTCCGTGCAATACTTCCGCCGATGGAAACCTTGCCAGAAGCCCTACGTCGCTCCTGAACCTGTATCACAGGAGTAGCGGGCGCACTTCCAATAATAGGGATCTCTGGCACTTGACTTGTGTATGACTGAGTCCGCATACGTTTGTCCCCCTTGCCAAGCGATGCTCCAGGCAACCCCAAGCTGTACTCAACCAACTCATCATCAAAACGTCGACGTTTTATGGATCGTGATGAACTGAAATGTTTTAACATGTAATATTTAACCAAGACAGGCGGATGAAATAAAAAAATCCTGTCTCAATGTGCGACCTACCTGCGACGTTTTTTATCTTCTGCGGCATTATGGAAAGGTGATCGCGTAGCTCCAGGATATTCGTTACTATCTGACGCGTTAGACGGTGTCGCAGGAAAATCCATTGCCTAGGCAGTAGAACAAGTTCATTTATAAATGTAATCCCAATTCGTTATTTGTTACTAATAATGTGCTAATAATATATGTCGATGTTTGTTTGTTAGATACGTAGGTAGTATCCCATAAAGGGAGATACTACATGTGCGTTCGAATTGGAGTGATGTCGTTTTGAACAGTTTCAAAATGGGCATTTTTGTTTATGCGTTCGAATTGGAAAATTTCAACAATTTTGCAACTTTTGCCACAAACGATATTTCACAAATCGAACGATTAGATACAAAAATGACATTTCCATGCTGATCGCCTGCTTGTCACTTGTCTCAACCTACCTTTTTCCTTCAGTTAATCATTAAACAAAGTTAATCTAACAAATCTGGGAACCTTGCCGTTAATCGGAAGCAGCGGCAGGCTTGAGGAAATTTTCTATATATAGATTATATTTTGTAAATATAGATTGTATTTTGTACATATTTGTTGTAAATAAAAATAAAAAAAAAAAAAAATCTAACAAATTATTCTCTTGCCTTTTCTATAAAATTTTACAATAAAAATTAGAATTTTCGCTTCCCGTATGAATTTTCCGAAACTTATCTGTCAGATTCAAAGATGTCAAAGGCTGCATTCCGAATTAATGATATAATCGCTGTAATCGATTTGAGCGTGCTTAAACCCGTTCCATATTAGTGTGAGCGCGATCACGATGTCCCGTGAAACGTCATAGATGACGTCATGACATGCGCCATCTTGCACTCACACCGACCATGCCCTAAACTGATATCACCGTGAGCACTGTCAAAAAGTGACGGTTAGTTATTGTGTTCTCGGCAAAAATCTAATAAGATTTTTGGTTTTCCATATGGCAAAGATACTTTTTATGATTTTATGAGTGAAAAATAATAAAAAATGCGGATATTCCTTTCTGCGACTCAACTAATAAAAGATATAATGAGTTCTAGCGCATTGTTAATTCAGGTTTTAATTAAATTCCCAAATGTTCTGTTTTGAATACGGTGAGCGCGATAACGGGCGTTCCGAATTGTTGACAGTTCTCAGCTGACATTATCGTGATATCTAACTCGGTACGCAAATTATTGCTGTGAGCACTGTGAGCGATATTATTTAATTCGGAATGTAGCCAAAATATGATCATAAACGGCTGCGTTCAGGGCTGCGTTCAGTAACAACGCCGTGTGATCGAGACTTTTTGGCGGGAACTTGCAGAGTGACGTAGCATTTTCATTTTTATTTTCATAAATTTGTGTATTTTGAGTTTTATTGTGTATTATTGGTGGTATTTTACCCAATAAAGATCATCCATATGCACCAGTGAAGTGAAATGAAATGAATTATGTGTATCGTTACTTTTCAAGTTGTCTCAAAATGTCCGTGAAGAGTTTTAGTACAATAACCACCATTTTAGTAAAACATGACTTTTATGGACGGTGACTGACTGAGGACTATAATGTGAAGTGATTTTGTGACTGGATACTATAATATAACTCGACACTGGCAGAAATGAGCCCTAATTTGGGCTTGGTTGCCAAAATTAAAAATAAGAAGAAGAAGAACGCCGTGTGATCGCCCGATTTTTTTTTTTTTTTTTATACCACTTAGGTGGCAAACAAGCATACGGCCCGCCTGATGGTAAGCGGTTACCGTAGCCTATGGACGCTTGCAACACCAGGGGTATCACGCGCGCGTTGCCGACCCTAAAACGTCGTCCGACGATCGCACCGGTCGCACCGTGAAATAGGTGGGTGAAAGTCACACCAATGTCACTTTGACAACTAAATAATAGAAAAATAGCGCCAATACTTTTGAATTGTAGAAATTTATTTTTCCTGGATTGAAAACCTATTTTACTACATACAAAATTACTTTATTTATATTATTCAACAGCGAAAAAACTATAATAAAAATAATCGATTTATCAAATAATGTCAATGATTTGTCAATGTCACTTGTCAGTTGGGAATTTACGAAAATACATGGAAAATACGAAAGTCGTTCACTAACGGACGATCGAGGTGCGAAAGTCACACGGCGATTTTCACACCCGGTGTGTAACTGAACACACCCCTGCCTCTGTCGGAGGTGGGTCAAAATTTGCAGTTCACGATGTCGTTTTTAACTGTTTCCAAGCAAAACGAACGGTGAACGAAAACAGTTCAAAACGCCAATTTCGCCCACAACTTTCCAAATCGAACGCCAGTTGTGATCGTTTTTGGCATTTTTGACTGTTATTTTTGCTACCATACCCCAATTCGAACGCACTAGTAGTAGTATCCCTTTCTTTAGTAGTTTGTGCCACAGACATATATAACTTACGATATGGCTGTATAGTTCTATAACTTTGCCTGCTTTTGGCAATTTAAATAAAAAACAAACAAATCAATCAACTGTCATAATTTTTAGGTTATGCTTCGCTTCATAAAAAATAGTTAACATGGCTTATTTGATACGCACAATAGCGTTTAGACCACGTGAAATTATTACTAGATGCTACAATAAGATCGTTATAACCGATGATGGTACTACAATTGTTGCCTTACATCGTGACCAAGATTTTCCTTACGAGTTTTCAAGACCGCTTCCCGAAGAGGTTGTCCAAAACAACACTGTTCTACGGATGTCTGATATAGAGGAAGTTAAGAGAGTTTTCATAGGTACAAAACCAGAGATAGCAAGAAAACAATTATCCTCTCTTACTTTAACAACTGAGCACCGTTGGTTCCCAAGAGCAAGGGACAAGAAAGCTAAGAAAACTGAAATGAATAGGCCTTATTTGTAAATTATTTAATTTATTCGTCTAGGAAAATGTAGTTTTATAAAATATAATTTTATCTCCATGTTATCTTCGTATTAATTCACTCCAATACGCCCTCACATATGTGGTCACAAGGTTTTGATCTATAACTATTAGTAACGTTCGAATTGGAGTGATGTCGTTTTTAAGTTTCAAAATGGGCATTCTCATCACCTGCTTGTCACTTGTCTCAACCTACCATTCTTCTCTTGTCTGTTAGTATTTCTATCAAATTTTAGAATAAATATAATTTTCACATCCCGTTTGAATTTTCAGCCAAAACTTATCAGTCAGATTCAAAGATTTCAAAATATGATCACAAACTAACCTGTCTCAGAGGTGGGTCAAAATTTGCAGTTCACTATGTTGTTTTTATCTGTTTCTAATTAAAGCAAACAGTGAACAAAAACAGTTCAAAACATCAATTTCACCAACAACTTTCCGAATTGAACACCAGATGTGATTATTTTTATCCGTTATTTTAGCTACCATATGCCAATTCGTACTCACTTTATAATGTAACCCATGTGTTAGGTATAATATTAAGTCTACTCACAGAGTTTATAAGTAAAATATTATTTTCACTGCAGTTGGCCAAGAGGGGACTGGAATAGTGGATATTGCATTGTGTCAAACTACCTCTATATATCATTACTCTATCATGAACACCACCATTATTTTTGTATCAATGTACATAGGTAGGTAGGTACCTCATGGTGCATACACTTATTTAAATTAAATATAGACTCCACGTCATTGATAGTGATCTACATTGCTTATGTATGTAAATGGGGGAGGGGGCGCCCCGGGCGACACATTTAGGGGGCAGGCAAAATTTCACAATAAATAATTCATATGTGTATGTGTGTAGGTATAGGCCGGTGCCGTAAATTTTAAACACCCATATCTTTACAATAGAATTTGGTTGAAGTTGCATTTTTTTTTGGGTACCTAAGTAGGTATATTTTTGATACAAAATTATTGCTACGTATAAAGAAGACGCCACACATCACCTATATTCCGTTCAAGTGAGGCCATCCGGCCACACTGCACTCAATTACATGGTACCCATACAAGTTTTTAAACAATGTTATTAAATGAAACTGAATATTCCTATATAAATATGTTTATTCTCAATAAATATATGTATGAAATGATAAAACAATAAATAACATGATAAAACAAGTAATGTAGAATGTTATTATTGCCTATGTATTGTTCATTTTCAAAAGAATACCTACCATACTAAAATATCTTTGCCCTTTCATGATTTCATGCATATTAAGAAGGCTTTTGAATGCCTTAGATAGGCTACTCAGTTATTTAATAGCCACAAAAAGAGGCAGTTTGCATAAACAAGTTGGTAAATTAAAGGGGTGGGAAGATTTTGACATTCCTCTCATCCGCCATTTTATTTTTAAATAACGCCTCTTATATCTCTGATAAAAATCAATAGCTGACATTAGTACAATTAAGAATTATTCTGTGAGAAAACTTCGTAAAGTGTCACGTTTCGAAGATATAAGCAACTAAAGTTTTACTTGTAGATGGAAGCTCTATCGATTTTTATACAAGTCATCAGTGGACGCCATTTTCATATAAAATCAAAATGGCGGAATAATAGGAGGGCCAGGCTCCATACTAAAATCTTCCAATCCCTTTAGAACATAATTTATTCTGTAATCTTGAATAATTATCAATTATTCAAGATTACAGAATAAATTATGTTAAAATCAAATCAAAATGAAAATCAAAATGGCGGAATAATAGGAGGGCCAGGCTCCATACTAAAATCTTCCAATCCCTTTAGAACATAATTTATTCTGTAATCTTGAATAATTGATAAATCGCGATAAAAAAAATGCTGATCATATATTTTTCTATTTCGTGATTTCAATATAGTCAATGACGAGTTTACACTTCCGCAAACACGCTAAATTCTATCGTGGGTTCTAAAAATAGTTTCAATAAATTTTGTACCTAGTACCTAATGTAACATTTTTGAATAGGTACCTAACTTATTAACTCTTTGAACGTCAATGTCGCTTTTTAGCTATTAAATTGGGCATGTAGCTATGAATTCAGGCAAAAAATAAAGGAATAACAAGTGCAAGGCATATGATAAATGATCAAACCATATTTCATCATAGATACAATACATAAATACACGTTATATAATACAATATGATCTCGCCTTTAAATAGCATAAACCCACGGTGTCGCACAGTACTTCCACCATGAGTCTCCTACGGTAACGTAAATGATACTCGCTCGCTAGCGGCTACGGTGAAACAATTTGTATGACATACTTTCCAAACCATCCACTAGAGGCGGTGCTCGCCATACAAAATGTTCACCGTAGTCGCTTACGAGTATTGATTACGTTGCCATAGCAAATTCATGGTATTGGTAAAGTGTATTATACAAGGTATGTACAGGATAAAATTTCAACCAGTGCGTAATTATTTTTTTGTGGTTCAGAATTAGTAATTGAAAAAGTTTCCGTCATAATAAAATTAAATAATATATACCATTTTAAATTAGCAAAATATGGGCGGCGAACGCGCCGGGAGTCAGCAGGGGTGCAATCGCCGCCCGGGCGGCAAGGTAGCGCGCGTGTTTCGTTACGCCCGCACGCCGACGAGTATCAAAGTAGACATCTTTCGTTACCGATAACTTGACTTTTTTGTACTAAGATTTCAAAATAAAAGATAGGTGTTTAATAAAATTCGTTTAAGTTTAATTTGTCAAAAATTGCGCACTGGTTATTTTTTTTTCTGTATAGGTGTATATTCAAAATGTACTGCTGCTACTGATTAAATGCTCTATCTACAATACAATGGTAATCATTATCACAGTCACAAACTAAACTGGTATAGTTAATAGAGTCAATAATATTTTATGTCCTAGCAAGGCTTAAATTTAAGCCAAAACAAGTCATTATTTTTAATGTAAATACGTACATCTTAAAAAATAGTAAACATTATGAATATAATATACTTTAATGATAAACAACAACAGAATATTTTACTGGTACTTTTTGGTTTTACTTATATAAATGAATTATTATTAATTTCTTCCACATTCAATATCACAATGTTTGCTTTCTTTGGTGCACTTTAAATCTAAGTATAATCAGGGACTAGTACTTCAGTCACAAACTACAATACAGAGTGATTTTTCAAGTGGGCATGGGTGGCCAAATCCTAAGTATAGGGAATTGCGAAAAATGCTCAAAGGACTTTCCAGGCCGATTTTAATAAAAATAAAAACTGCATTGGATGGATACAACTACTATACTATTTAAATTTTCATTTTTTTTTTCTATGAATGGGAATTAGAAATTTTAGTAAATGTATGAAAAATATGAAGCGTTCGTGGTATAGCATGATTAGCCGTTCTTAATCGATCGGCAAAGTTAAGCTAAAACCGTCGTGGTCGGTACCTGGATGGGTGACCACCTAGTGGTATTTCAAATCGAACGTTTCCGTGCTTCGGAAGGCACGTAAAGCCGTTGGTCCAGGTTATCACTTAATTGTGATAGTCCTTAGGCAAGTTGGGAGACCTCCTAGGCGGCTTTAAAACTCTAACAGTAGGTTGAGCACTAGCCTACCTCTACCGATCCGCAGTGGACACACGCGTGGCGGAGTATCTGCCCATTCCCTTTCACCCTAATTTGTGAAAGGAGGCATGTGCTCAGCAGTGGGACATTATAGGCTGAAGATGATGAAAAATTTTATATTATTTTCTTAACAATTTAAACTTTTTATTATTTTGTCATCTAATATTAGGTACTTCGTAGAATGTGATCCTTATAAACGAAACTATGGCATATTATGGTGCATTAATACAGACTGTGTTTTTTTTACAAAGTCAATGCTTGCGTTTCGTGGCTATGATAATTTATTTGTTGTAAAATCACACAGCTTTTTAGTATTCATCAAAATCGGCTTCGAGACTCCTTTGAGCATTTTTCGCTATTTCCTATACGTACTTTAAGATTTGGGGATCCATAGTCCACACCACACCCACTTAAAAAAATCATCCCTATAGATTTAAATAAGTTGTACATTGGGTTTTAATATTTAAATAAGGTGTCTCAAAAAAAAAAAAAGTGAATCGATAAAAAAAAGATGTATATTGTTTTATTTTATTCAACTTAAAATCTGGGAATTTATTGTGTATGTAAAATTGTAGACCACATTTAGAGGATGGTAATTTAAAGAAATAAACAGGGCCATCTTAAGCCATGCCAGGGCCCTTGGGCACATAAGAATTTGGGGCCCCGTTAGACAGTAAAAAAGTGAATAACAAAAATCATTTTTCTGCTATGACTTTATATTTTTATTCTGTTTAAAATTAAAAACTGATCTAGTGTCCGATTAACATTTTAATTAAGGATGTTGAAGGTAATTCTTACTATCTACCTGAAATAAAGAAATACATTGTGTAGTGTAAGCGAGTAATATCGGCATTTTGGGGCCCCCATGAGCGTCGGGGCCCTGGGCCCGGACCCCCTGTGCCCTTTTGGTAAAGAACTAAAGACAGTACTGGAAATAAAGATTGCGTACTTTAAAGTTGAATAAAAAAATATACATCTTCCTTTTTTACTTTCCTTTGAGACACTTGTATAACTAAATAAACGATAACGAATAAGACAAGTAGGTCTCGTGATTTATAATATGAAGCGATGTATGAAATATAAATAGAGTTTTATTAGTAACACATATGTGCAGCCAAATGTTACAAGTGTTGGCAACTAGTGCGAGTCCCTAAACAATGAATGTTCACTCACTGTAACCTGGCCACAACGCTAAATGCAATTAATTTAGCTTTATCTAAAACTATCAAATAATTACCAGACTCAAGAAGGTACTATAATCGCAGGTCCTGAAAAATACTCGACACGATAAATACCTACCAGTTTCACGGGCATAAACATAGTAGTCATTGCATGTCTTAAGGCTAGATGATTGTACTATAGTCAAAACGATATTTAATTTCTTACATTTACCATATGAGGCTATAACATCTACTAACTGGGCTTATTTACCTATTTCTATTATAAGTATATTTTTTTCGTATCATTATAAAAATAACAGTTGAATTACATGTGTACAGAACTATCAATATAAAAATAAAATGGCACATGAGAATGTTATCAAGATTAAAAAATATAATTAGGTTTTTTTTTTTTATATATTTTTTTTAGCAAAAACAATTTTGTTTATAAACTTTTTCAGAGGTTTAACTTAGAGTTCATGTTATATGGAACTATAATATATTTTCGTGTATAACTAACGATTAATTATTCAATTATTATGATTTAATTTATGAAGTAAGAAGTAAGTAGGTCCTACATATTTAAAAATCACTGAAAGTTATTATTTATGAGATATAGGTATAAAAATCATCGTCAAATTAATAATACCAGAATGAATTGGTGAATTTCGAAAGCAGCCGTAGGTATAATCCAAATGGTTATTAAAAAAAAATGAGGAAACTCCTTACTATAACATCAGAAGTCGCAAAAAATTGCTCGCACTCTATTTAAATACAACGTATTAATAAATTCCAAAAAAAATATTAGGTATTCATTAAAAAAGTAGGTATACATCTACATGAATAAATAATTACTTAAAGTAACGACTCGTTTTCTGGTATTAATGCAATTTTTCCTGGTTTAGCTAATTTTGTAACTTAAATGAATCTATATAAAAATAATTACGTAAATTTTCTTCCATCTATTGAATTATAAGAATATCAAAATATATAGGTATCAAATTAGACACTCAATGTTGCTTATGTAACGTATTTTGTACATAATGGTCACGTTGTTGACATCAATTTCTTCAGTTATCATCGATTCAAATCACAGTATATAGTTTAAAGACTTACTTAAATCCAAAGATATAACGAACTCAATTTAGTAACGATAGCTGCATGATCTGTCGAGACTTCGCACGCGATGTCTTCCGTAGCCGACTTCGAAAGAGTTACTGAAGAGAGGCTGAAGGGGGGTGTAAGGTCAGCGGATGCGGGAGACGCGCAATTCCCTGTCGAGCATTTGAAGTTGGCGAATGAAGCCCTCATTAGGGTGAATGTCCCGACGGGAGCGAACCATCGCCATCGCTTCAGTGAGCGACATTCCACGCTTGATCATGAGGAAAGCCAACGCGCATGTGGCAGAACGAGACACGCCCATCAAACAGTGGACGAGGACACGACCTGAGGATAATATTTATATTATAGATGCTTCAGTTTGGTTCATAAATCAACAGTAGTAGGTATCTCTGGATCATCCACTACTTTTATGGGGCGATAGTGAAAACTTCGCCTACATTAATTAGGCACTACAATTCGTTAATCAAACAGAGACGTAATATTCCGTAAAATTTAGAACCTCGAAAACTATTACTGTTTATACATACCTCCGCTGGAAATTCCTTCATCAATAAAATTGGCAGCAATGTGGAAGTACTTGGATATATCCGTAGATGGAAGATCCATGAGCTGGAAGCCCTTGTAGCGAAGTCCGGGGCAATCACGGTAATACAAGTGGTCCGTATCAACTTGAGTGTAACGTTTGCCTTCAGCTGTGTTGAGGACATAGTTAATTCCCATGCGCCTCAAGAATCCCTTGTCTTTTGCGGCAACACTGTAAGTTAATTAGTAAGTGTGGAAGTGAATCATTATTCTTTTAATCAATCTAACAACGTTTATCGTTTGTAGGTTTTCGACTGTGAACATTTGATAAGTATATGTGGACATTTTGGGATACTAATAATTTCTAGAAGAGGCATGGATCATTCGAAGAGGGGTGGATCATGGCGCCGTTAGGAGGGTGTAACGTGGTGCATGTGCATCCCCCTGGCATGACATAAAATACACCGAAAAAAGATATTTTTTTTTTTTTAAATTAAAATCACTGTTTAAATAAAAACTTAGGCATCTAGGTTGTTAACCATGCTTTTCACCACTTTTTCATTGAATTCATTGTCCTCCTCATTCTGCTCTCATCCTGTGACGCCAGTAAAAATGCGTTTCAAAGAAACATATTAAAATACCCGTGCGATTTGAATTTAACATTAATTTAATTGATACAACGAAAATAAATGATTATTATTATTATTGTATTATAAATGCCTAATTTTATTAACATACTCTAAGCTAAGACAGTCTAAAGTATACAGTTGGAGATTTCGTGATGGCATATTTTCGAAACCTATGTTGGATTAGTCATGCTGAACAACTTTTACTACGGGAACAACACAGAATTCTCAAAAAAAAAAATACATTTCATACAAAAGATCAACCTTGCTCGATCATAATGTATGAAAAGTAAAAAGCTCCAAACTGTATAATATACTTAGTAGGTAAGTATATAAGGTATATATAAAAAGTTATAAAATATATTTTATTTTTAAATAGTAATTTTTATATAATGTATAGATGCAGAGGCAACCCCCTGAAAATAATCCTAACGGCGCCCATAGATCATTCCATCAGTGTAGCTATAAATAACAAATAACTACCACTGCGCAACCATTGGCAAATAACATCATAGCCGCAAACTTTAAATGGATAACCAGTGAGTTTAATATTAAATTTACATTTCACAGCTTCTACAAATGAACAGTACCCCGATTGTAAACAATTGACGTTAGTAAACTCTATAAAGGATCATGGCGAGATTTGTACAAAAAAATAAAGATTTTTAGAGACGTTGGAATGACGTTATAATTGATCCTTGGTGCCTAAGGAACAACTTGAGCCATTTAAAATATTTTTAGAACCCCGGGATGAAAATGAGAATTTCTATGGGATGCCGGCGAATCGCGACTATTCGCGACCAAAACCATTATGTTGTTGTTATGTTTTGCGGGATTTATAAAATATTTCAAGTATATTAATATGTTGCTGGTAATGTAATCTCAACATTGGAAGTGATTCAATACCCTCTAAAATGTTTTACTTTTTTGTACAAATCAATGTATGGAGCTCGCCATGATTCTTTGTATGGGAGAAATAAGTACCATGCATGAGTATTTCGCTAGAGGTGCTGTGCTAATTCGGTAGTCTCTGGCTAATTCCTATAGATAGAGAAATGTCGTAAACGCAAACGCGTTAGTAAGCGTTTATACCTCAATTATTTACACTAGGTAGGGGTACTGGAAACTTGGTACCTGTGTCATATCTAGTTAACTATCTAGGCTCAATATGTTGCTCAATATTGTTTTGTTTTGAAGCATCAAACGAACCATTTCAATAAAAACAGAGTTATAGAGAGAGAGCAGTAGTTTAATAATACCTGTCGAAATTGAAAGTAACGAAGTTATAAATACATACGCATCTCCGACGTACAGCCCTGGGTAGACCTCGTTCAAATCAGGCGTGGGATTGTAAGTGAGGTCGGCGAATGGCCGAGATCGCAACGACGAGAGCGAGCTCAGCACTGACGATGGTGACGAACCAAAACTCTGCATATGGAATTTAGGCGATAAGCAATTGCTTAAGATATCGCCCATTTTTTAACAATAATAAATTCGTGTTATAGAGATTGTTAATAAACTTAGTAGGATCTTAGATAATTTAGAGAGACCCCACATACTCCGATTAATTGGATACAATTCCACATTAATTAATTTTGTACGAGTTCACATAATAGTTCTAGTAACAATGTATACTTTAATGTTTCAAAGAATTTATCGGTATATCTGTGGGATGTCTCAAACATTACTAAATATGATCAGCGTAAATGCACACATTTTTATTAGCTTCTTGAATGACGTTATAAGTCGGCGATAACAGTGAAAGCAAACACAAATTAGTAACTTTGAAGCAAGTAAATAATGATGTTAGGGGCACAAAGAGCAAGTTCCTATTGATAGATAATAATCTTATCAGAATTCTACAAATGGAATAACTCGGACATAATGTTTCATATACCTACATACCTACTATATTTTAATAATTATATTGCTACAATGATCAATATGAAATAGCTATTATAAATTTTATAGCAAATCGTTTTGAAAGACATTTCATTCTGAACTTAGATTCTGAGTATTAAAAAATCTTTTTGAAGTGTCCTCAAATCTTTCTGCCAAATATGTAAACCAATGTAGGAAGCAAGCAGATTTGTGAGTCTACTCCCGAAACACGTGATGGTTCGATCAAGGTTTTTAATAATTAAATTAATATTATACTTAATTAATAGAATTGCGCTCAAAATTAGAGAGACTTGAATTAGGGAAATTCTAAAACAATGATTGAACTATTGTGTATCATATTTCAGAGTAGACCGTTTCGACATGACTCCAATGAAATTCTATTTAAACTACTTACTAGTAAAAATTGATTTTGTTTGTTCTGTTTTATTTTGTTAAAATACAATAACTATACTTAGTTTAGGTACAGTCAAGGTCAAAGATATGTTTACCTTGAAGTTACATAAATATGTATCCATATAACTAACCATATGCATAACATTATATGGATACATATTTTAATTTTTGTAACTTCAAATATAAACATATCGTTGAACTCGACTGTACAAATTTTATTATTTGTTTAGTTTTTGATTATACAGGACTAATATTTGAGATGGCGTGTCATTGAGGGCAGCTTAATCGTTGGAGTTAAAGGAAATCGTTTTTAGGAGACCAAACCTTTTTTTTTGGACTAATTAACATGAGCAATTACTTTTTTTTACAATAGTTGATATAAAGGTTGTGGAAATCATTTCCTGTCAAAAACTTATATTTAATGACTCCATAAAATATGAATGTTAAGAATGTTTTCCTGTAACTACCACAATGAAGGTAACTCCCCTTACTGTCCCAGCTCAAATTGCCACCTTTCATATACTGACTGAAATGATTTCCATTAAATTTAATTTAAAATTATATTTTGTTATATTCTTTTGTGATATTAATTAACATGTGCACTTTAAATTTCATTGAAATTATTCAAGAAAAAGCAGTCATGATATGTGGGTTTGTAAATTGATCACACAAATATAGCCCTATGATAAATACCATTAATGTCCTTAGGTAGGATCCTACACGCTGCTCATTAGCTGCGCAGTAAGAATGCGATCTTGGAAAGATTGAGTACTGCCAATAACAGATATCTATTATAATGGTGTTAAAAAGCAGATTATAAACAAAAATGAACATGTTTAAGCATGATATATGAACATGTTTGCATAAACATAACGTATAACATTAAATAACACAAAACATCAAAGGGAAATTATAAGTATACACATTAATGTTACGGGTTGACTGCCAAAATTAAAAAAAAGTAAATAATCCAAGTATTACTTTAAAACATGCCTTAGTATCAAGGCTGTCTTAAGCTATGCCGGGGCACTTGGGCTCTTTAAATCCGTCAAGCCGTTTAGGATGCAGAGCATGCCAAAGAAATAGACATACAAACATACATACATACACTCGAAAAACATAACCTATAAATACCATGACTGGTCGAAAAGGGGCAGTGGGGGGTAAATAGGTATGTTTACCCTATTTTAAAAAAAAATCATTTGCAATATTGTGGGTCACCAATATTTCAATAGCATCAGTGGTTTTTGAAAAATAGCACTGCGACAGAAATACATTGTGGTACCATAAGGGTTCCTTTTTACCTTTTTGGGTTCGGAACCCTAAAAAGATGATTATTTAAAATACCTATTACACGAGTGTTTGAGGTGTGCACTTTTATGTGTGCACAAATGGGTATGAGCACCACCAGCCTGTTATAAAGCCCCTGGAAAGGTCAGTCTTAAACCATAATATTTAGAATTGAAGAGAGTAAGATACTTATATTTTTTATTAAAAAATATCTTTGTAATGGAAAATTCATTGTCCATGAGCAAATCAAAACATTTTGGAAAAATTACAAATGAATAAATAATAATTTATAGTGTTACATACATCGTAATAGGATAATTGGTGTCGGGACCGCCGAGGATATAATAACTGTAAGAAAATATTTGGAGCATACTTATTACATGGACGTACAAAAAAACTGGATGGAGCAGTGCCTTATAAGAAAGTGAAGCACTATTTTCCTACGTATGTGTGAGTAAAATCAGTGTGTGAGGCTTGTATTAACGAGACGGCCCGGCTTACTTAGGCTTCATTCCGAATTAATGCTATAATCACTGTAATCGATTTGAGCGTGCTAAAACCCGTACCGAATTGAATAATGACAGATTCGTTCCGAATAGTTGACAGTTCTCAGCTGTCAATATCGTGATATCTAACTCGGTACGCAAATTATGGTTCGGATCTAGTATCGTTTGGCAGTTGTATGGGGGTAAAAATGGTTGTAGTTGGTAGGGGTTGGGTCCCTGATTATAACGCTACCACTCTTATTACAAGGTAATCCATATTTTTCGAGAAATTAATTGAAATTGTTTCTAACCTCAAATCAGATTAAAAGGGAAAACGAAACGTAAAAATGGGCGATTGACAACCAAATCTATACACCTATATTGTCTGTGGTGTAAAATGTCTCGCAAATTCTATGAAACGGAACGTAAAAAAAAAAAAAGCGTCATGTGTCAGTGTCATTCGATTTCGTTCATTCCGTTTCTTCCTGAGTTGCGTGAATGTGTTCTTGGTGCTTTTATTGTGGTTTCCTTCGACGACTTTGGCTTTCCATCTGGACTTTGATTGTTTGCATTCACGATTGACCTACGCTTGTACACTGGACACCGATTTTTTTAATGTGTTTTATTTATGGTTAAATTTGGTCGAATTTGTTCCAAAACCGAATCGGGGCACCCCGACTCTACGCAGTCTTTTCGCTACTACCCCTAGAGTGTATATAAAAAATCGGAGGCGCGAAGGGAGAGCAGCCCCCGCCCACTGTAACGATGGATAGGCACCCTTGCGAGCCGTAGCGGCTGAGGCTGGTCGCCAGAGGCGACCAGCAAGCCGAAGCTGCGGAGGGGAGTTTGGGTTCCTATCCATTGTTACGTAAGGGCGAAGGGGTTGCACTTCCCGCAGCGCCGGAGCCGTTGCAGAAGCAACTTTTTAGTGTTTTGAGGTTAGGTTACAATAATTCGTTTTTCTCAAGAACGGTGCGTTACCTTTTCATGGGAGTGGTGCCAGGTGAGAGGGGGTACCACCCCCTACCCCCCCCGCCCCCTCCCCCTCCCCTCCTCCTGCCAAACGATACTAGATTTTAACCCAAATTATTGCTGTGAGCACTGTGAGCGATATTAATCAATTCGGAATGTAACCTTAGGGTGCTTCACTTCGTATAAGGCGACACTCTGTCCTGATTTTTTTATATGTCCATGGATGGCTTATTATCACGTTTTTTATAATAATTAAATAATACTGTCTAGCTAGAGGTATCTAATAAATTCTGCTTATTACTATTTCAACCATATATATCTATAAATACAATACATTTACTTATACAATAAGAAAAACGATATCTCTAGACATTTGCGACCTTGAGTTAATGACTAATAGTTTCAGAAATAGAAATGGATTACAAATAGCTTCAATCTAATTTTATTTTATTTTTTATATCATAAAACATTAACACATTGAAGGTATGCTTTAGGTTTTCAATATTTAACAAAAACGACGTATTTAAAAAAACATACTCACTGTATCTCTGTAACTCATTATTTAATTCTTGATTTCACCGATTTTATAGCTGAATAATTTAATTCTACTACATATGACAATTTATTAAGTAATTCGTAGTTTAGTTTGTGACTAATTCTGAAACATGAAACTTCTTGTCAGAGATGAGATGGGTAGCTATTCATATAACAAGCCGAAAAACGGCTACTCACAAAATAGCCACAGCTATGTTATCTGTCAACACAATAATTGGCTACTGGCTACTGGATGGCTACTGGCTATAATGAGGAGTTTTCTTACTCTATAATAATAATAAGTGTGCCGCATACATGGCTCATGAGGGTGCTGGAGTTGGCTCCTGGCTACTGGATGGCTACTGGCTATAATAAGCTAGCTAGAATGAGAAATTTTCTTAAGATACCTCTATAATAATAATAATAATAATAACTGTGCCGCATACATGGCTCATGAGGGTGCTGGAGTTGTATAAAGTTAATACAACTCTATGCACCTTCTTGGCGTCATGTATGAGACAATGGAGAACGGTCCTTCTCTGTCCGGGATCTCAACAGATCCTTGGTAATGGCGAACCAATAATGATAGAGCGGGGCATCTTTCAGGGTGACAGTCTGAGCCCGCTGTGGTTTTGTCTGGCCCTTAACCCTCTAAGTACGCTCTTGGTGGGTTCTGGGCTGGGCTTTCGGTTGCGTAGAGATGGTCAGGTTATATCCCACCTGCTTTACATGGACGACCTTAAGCTCTTTGCCTACTGAACTCAACTGACAGGTTTACTGAAGGTCACTGAAACCTTAAGTAATTCTATCAGGATGGAGTTTGGTGTGGATAAATGTGCGGTCATCCATGCAAAACGGGGAAGGGTGGTGGAATCTGGAGGCATTCAGCTTTCAGATTTCACTCAACTGAGATCACTCTCAGCAACCGAGACTTACAAATACTTGGGTATGTCACAGGCGTTAAACATCAGCGTGGCTGACATGAAACAATCGTTGCGGGAACGCTTCTTGGGACGCCATGCCGGCGGGGGGATGCATATGGATGTGGTAGCAGTGGACAATGGACTTACCCCTCTATCCTTAGCTAAACAGAACTGGCGCAGGCCTATGGTGCTTACCGCAGATGACCGTAGGTCGGTATGGCAGAGCAAGGAACTGCATGGAAGGTTCTACCGGGCCCTTCATGGACCTGATGTAGACTTCCCTGCGTCGGTGGCCTGGCTACGTTTCGGTGACCTCTTCGGGGAAACCGAAGGTTTTGTCTGTGCAATTACGGACGAGGTTGTGATGACGAACAACTACCGGAGATATATCCTCAGGGATGGCACCAATGACATATGTCGGGCATGTCATCGCCCTGGTGAATCCCTCAGGCATATCATCTCCGGTTGTTCGCGTCTCGCAAATGGCGAGTACTTGCACAGATACAACCAAGTAGCCTGGATAATCCACCAGCAACTTGCTCTGAGATGCCGCCTTGTGGCATCTGAGGTACCATCTGAGGTAAATGGCCTTATAGCCAAGAGCCTCGACAAACACCTCAAGAGGCTCGCGTTAGGCAGCTGGATCAAGGGCCAGATTCAAAAGGCAGTGCTCCTGGAGACGGCTCGCATTGTGAGAAAGTTCCTCAGCCTGGAGCCTTGACGCCGGTAACTAGGCTAACTTAACACCTTGTTCCCGATGCCAGTTGGATGCTGTTTTTATATTTTTAAATATATATATTATTTGTAACTAGGCTAACTTAACACCTTGTTCCCGATGCCAGTTGGATGCTGTTTTTATATTTTTAAATATATATATTATTTTTATTCTTTTTTATATATTTAAAAATGTAAAAAATAGGTAAAAAAAGAAATAAATGGAATAATAATAATAATAATTTATTTTTCACCAAAAAACGATATTACATTATACATGAAGCCCTGTCGCCTGTGCTAGTTATATAATAACTGTGTTACAGGCGACAGTGTTTTCCCCCTTAAAACTAATAAACTAAAATATGTGTATTAAATTTATTATTGATTGATTAATTTATAATATATAAAGCAAAAAGAATAGTGCAAAAAAGAAAAAAAATTTTTATAAAAGGATAACAAGTCACTAATGTGTGTTTGTGTATATGTGTGTGCGTGCATGTTTGTGTGTAGGGTGTGTGCGTGAGTATTTTTGGGGGGGTGTGTGTGTGTGTTCATTTTTATTGCAGCCTAACGAAAATATCTTCTGTTGCAGTGTAATCTAGATCACTAAGCCAATCAATAACTTTCTTTTGAAATTCATGAGAATTACATGGCCTATGTTTAAGTTTTGTGTTAATTTTATTATACAGCAGCGTGGCATTATAGCTGTAGTGCCTTTTGGCAAATTGGCTTTTACAAGTACATAGAAATTCTATGAAGTCTCTTTTTTGTGAGGACATTGATGCGGTGAAACCTTTGTAGACACTGCAGAATATAAAGTTTTCTTACCGATAGAACGTTGGATAGTTTATACAGGTCAGTTGTCGGGTATAAGTAAGGCAGTCTCTTTATTACTTTTAGAAGGCTACGTTGCGCTCTCTCTACTTTAATAAAGTATGTTTTTGCGGCTCCTCCCCATGATCTTATACAATATGTCAATAAACATTCGGCTAAAGCCTTATATATTCGCATAAGAAGTTCGCCTTGCATAATGTCTCTTAGGCTCTTAAAGACGTAGATAAGTTTACGGATTCGACTTGCTACACTTGATATTTGCAAATCCCAGGTTAACTATCATCTAGTATGACACCCAAGTATTTAACTTCGTTCGCATTTTGCAGTGAATCACAATTGCAGTTTGACAAGTTAGTGGGATTTCTATGAGAAGTTTTCTTGTAGGTATTTAAAGAGTTGCTGCAAAATAACTAGGTGGCGCTGTCAGCACCAAATTGAATTGTCAAATCAAAATATGCTGTCACATAATTTAGTGTTGCCACATAGGCCAACAACGGAAGGTGTCCATCCTTTTTAATTCAAAATCGACAATTGAAAAAAAATATATACAGATTTCTTTTATTAAGTGTTAATTGATATTAATGGCAACCATGAAAATGATTAAATGAAACCAAATTTCAGAGGAGCAAAACTTAATTTTCGTTGCTTTTTGGTAACAGCCTGTTTTTTTTCATCCGAAATTAGTAATATTCAAAAAATTCAATTCAAAATCATTTATTCAAATAGACCTTCGCAGGCACTTATGAAAAGTCTGACTCTAATACCGGTTCGGAAGGTTGCATTTGCTGAGTAGAGCCGGCAATAAACTCAGCAATTACTCTTTTCAAAACAGGCTTAGATTCATTACATAATATTTACATTCTAATCGCACTGAAAATAATTGCGGGCCCCGGCGCGGCGGCAAAATTACAAAGTAGACTGAAAAAATATTTAATAAGTAAATACATAGCAAACTTAAGCAGACCAGCCCCCACACACAAGCAGCACCTGTTCACAAGTATGACGCGTGTCAACAAGAGTATCAATAAGAGGCGGCAACACTGGTATGAGTGGATGTTTGTTTCCGTTGTTTGCGTTGTTTGTTTTGTTGTGGAAGTCACGCTTGTTATGTGTACAGACCCTTGAGTGAAGCCAATGTACACATAGCCTTAACATCATCGATGACGATATTGCGCAATGCTGAGTCGACGCGGTTCCCATGTGAATCTATATTGCTGACGCCGCGACATTGCACCTGCATCAAGCCAAGCGGCCCGCCCGACCAAGCGACGCGGAAGGGATCTTCACTTCGGTACCAACTTCGTCCGAAGCCACTACATTTTAATTATAATTAATTAATGTATTTAATTATTGTTATTATGTATGTAATTATTGTATTTTTATACATTAAATTAATATTATAAATTCAGTTTTGATTTTTTTACATCGGCTGTGGCCTCCATAATTCGCTTAAGGATTATTTGTTTCTATCATTGTTTTGATATTCGTTGGACATCCACCCTTGTTGCTCTTATCCACTGTGACCTTAGTGGTTCATCAGTTGGAAAATGTAAGACGTCCCTTATTGGTACAATTCACAACTGCACAAACACGCATTTTCAATCGTATCCAAATCATTCAAATCTAAGCTAAATTTCACAAAAGTTTTGAACAAAACACATGATAGTGACATAATACAGTCGAGGACATAAAAATGTATACACTTTTTGAAATTCAAAAGCGATTTTCTCGCATGTGTAACATTTAAGTGTTAAACTATTACACAAATCATAATAGTATATGTTAGAAGATCCTGCCTTTATAATATCTCATAATTTCAATCAGTAGTTTAAGAGGAAACCGTTGTTGAATTTTACTAAGTGTATACATATTTATGTCCTCGACTGTACTAGTTACAGACGATCCGACTGTCGGACGTCTGATGGTCAGGGCCGTGTGTAGCGCGGCAGGACTCTCTAAGTATATACTGTAGTCTTTGGGCAGGACGTCGAAAGCTTCCAACCGGTATTAGTAATAATTATGAGGGTCCTGCCGCACAACACACTTTCCTACGGCAGGACGTACCTTGGCCGTGTCTCCTGCGTAATAATAAAAATAAGAGTCCGACATTGGAACGTCTGTTACCAACCAGTATAAAGCCAATTAGTTATGGGCTGCGTTCAGTAACTACGCCGTGTGATCGCCCGACGATCATTGTAGCGTTCAGAAACAGTTCAATAACATGTGTAGTAACTGAACGCACCCATGAAGTTACATAGTTTTTTATTTTTATTGAACTGACAGCAAGATAGTTCGTTTCAGTCATATTAACGCCATCTATTGAGACTTAAAGAAAAGAAAATTAAATAACTACAAGAAAACTTCTCATTGCATGGGTAAGTAAGTATGCATTTTCAAATTTAGTTTTGTTAGGTTATGTTTGTTAGGTTTACTAACGTTTGTTTTACAGAAAGTAAGGTAAAGTATTTGGTCTTGCCAATATTCAATGAAAGCAAACTGTCCTCTAACCAAGCAGAAATTGTAGTGATAAAAAATGATATTAGAAACCTCAATATAATTTTTGAAGACATATCCATAGACACCTATGGGTTTGATGAAAAAAATTTTTTTGAGTTTCAGTTCTAAGTATGGGGAACCCCCAAAATCTATTGTTTTTTTTCTAATTTTGTGTTAAAATCTTAATGCGGTTCACAGAATACATCTACTTACCAAGTTTCAACATTATAGTTCTTATAGTTTCGGAAATGAATGGCTGTGACATACGGACGGACAGACAGACAGACAGACATGACGAATCTATAAGGGTTCCGTTTTTTTCCATTTGGCTACGGAACCCTAAAAAGGAAAATTAAAAACAAAATAATTACATTAATTTATCATCTAGACTAGACTTGTTGCAGCGGCGAGGATCGAAGTCAGATCGCAGTTGAACGTTATTCAACTAGCTGCGCCGCCGCTCAAGCCAATTAGCCAAAATAGCTGAATAGCAAGCTGGCTTTTACACCACATATAGCTGGCTAGCTAAGCTATAGAAATTTCGGCTAGTTACCCATCGCTCTGAGTTGAAATCACAGATAACTAGCTAGCACAGACTGCTCTAAAAATAAACGGTTTAGCCAATATAACAAATCGAATATTTCTCAAAATAATGACGTATTCGTGACGTATCACCTCGACTCACACTCATTTGAGGAATCTCATATTTGGACACATATTTGGCTACTTGACAGTTATAATGAAAAAATATGAAATATGTTAGATATGATAGCTAATAGGTTAACAATAATTACACAATATGTTTTTTGCATAATAATAATTTTTTAATATTTTATTTCAGGAAATAAAAAGTGAGTTTTTTTATCTGTGGATTACAAGAACCGAAACGCGGGCGGCCGGGATTGAGCATCTATGGTTTGTGTGGGACGTGGGACGTCAAATTTAACTAGAGGTGTGAAACTCATCAAAAATACGCGAGCTGCATAACAGCTCACGGCTCAGGTGTATGAGCTGGTTCAATGACTCAGCTCGCAGATCAGCTCAATTTGTACCTATAGTCACAGCTATAAGTAGTACACGATAAGCGCGCACGCTCACTGCGTATCGGCTCGATTCGACGCGCGGTACGCGTTACATCGTGGACTATAGGTACAAATTGAGCTGATCTGCGAGCTGAGTCAGTCTGGCGTGCTTCTAATCGCGAAGAAGTCTGGGATCCTACTGTCTACAAACATGCCCGACGCACTACAGCAACGAGGCAGCTTCATCAAAATGCGATATGCATTATTATATTGCACTCATTGCTCTCTTGGTGTAGCGAACCCAAAGTTGACAAGTGTAGAAACATTGACAATATGCTCTAAACCTCTAAACAATGTCATCTTCACTTGTTCACTACACCGGGCGAACCTGCGCGCGAGCATGTTGCATCTGACCGCGAGGGCCCTACGCTCACGCTCAATGTCATCATTGTCACTGAGATTCCCAGTAAGCAAATGACCCAAGTACCTGAACTTCTCCACTATTTCTTAGCACCATCTAAAAATACTGGCGGTACCCTTGCCGGGCCTCTCCCAGACCTGAATACTACCATTTGAGTTTTCTGTACGTTGTACTTAAGACCATGATTTTTGGCGTATTGTTCACAGATTGTTAGCAACTTTGCAAGTCCGTTTACCGAGGGGCTAAGGCCATGTCGTCTGCGTAACTGAAATTGTTCAGACAGACACTGCCGATATGACAGCCAACCTTGGTGCTCCTTAGCTCCACGATAAGATCGTTCATGTACAGGTTAAAGAGGTCCGGCCACGGTCCGGCGAGGTAAGGCCACTGTGGGCGACACCGCCTCTAGCGATTTTAGGTTTTTTTTTTAATTTTTAGTATCAAACAGAAAATATAGGTACAATAAGGACCAAGGGCGTCGCCAGCCGATAGCGCAGGGGGGGGGCAAGTTGACTTTACCTACTACAATTCATACTTTTGAGAAAAGTAGGTATGAATTTTAGTTAAAGTCGACAGCACATGAAGCTTTAATTGAAGATTGAAAAAAGAAAAATTGAACTTCAAGCAAATAAACTAAAAGACTTAGGACTTTGGTTGCATTATATTTGGCAAATTTTTTAGAATCTCTAGGGGGGGGCAGCTGCCCCTCCATGCCCCCCCTTGGCGACGCCCTTGATAAGGACACAGACGTATGAGTAACTTAGTACCTACAAACAGACCAAACCTATTTTACGTATTTAGAAAGCACTAGCTGCCCGGCGCGACTTCGTTCGCGTGGTGCTACCCTACCCCACCTTACCCTACTCCACCCTACCCCACCCTACCCTACCCTAGGCTACGCTACGCTACGCTACCCTACCCCACCTTACCCTACTCTACCCTACCCTACCCTACTCTACCCTACGCTACCCTACCCTACCCTACTTTCTTTGCTTTAAACCTCACGGAGCCCGAGACCTTTCCAACGAATGCAAAACCGTGGAAATCGGTTCGTGCGTTCTGGAGTTATAGCGTCAGGAAGGAAAACCCGACTTATTTTTATATAGTAGATTAATTCAATGTTAGAAAGATAAATTGAAGTCATTTTCCGTCATTGATCTGTCATGATAATCCGTGTGACGGGTCAACAACTGTATGTTTTTATTTGGTTTTATTGCGAAATATTAATTGTTTTTGTAGAAATATGGCGAAAATCTAGGATTAAATATGGTTAAGTGTAGTGCCTATAAGTGTGCCTATAGTGATAGTTCAAGACGTAAGGAATTACCAGGAATAGCGTTTCATCGGTTAGTTTTGATTTCATTACAAATTCAATATATTTATTATGGTGTTTTTATAAAGGAATAATTACCATTCGTAGGCGATAATTTGAAAAAATGATCAATAATTATGTTAAAATTACGTGCCAAACGTTGTATCTAAAGGAATCTACACAAAATTTAAGAAATCTAAAGATTTATATATTGTTTACATATAATGTATCGAGGGGACGGATTTGGTAAATTAAATTTATTTTGGGTAAAACTTTCGGAGACGTCACACAGGGCAGGGGTAAGAGGTGTGTGCGAGGGGTGCGGGAGGGAATTCCCTTCCCCCCGGTACCCCCCAAACTTGAAGCAAGCTCATGGTTTCCGAGATATTCATGGTTGAAGTTTGAGGTTATATATGAGGTTTTTTGACATAAATTCACTTCTGCATCGACTCAGGTGGGACGCGGGGTAAGGGGGGAGTGGAGGGGGGATACCCTTCCCTCCGGTATCCCCAAACTTGAAGCAAGCTCATGGTTTCCGTGATATTCATCGTTGAGGTATGAGGATGAGGTATTTTTGGCATAAATTCACTTCTGCATCGTCTCTGGCGCTGCGGGCAGTGCAGCCCCTTCGCCCTTGCGTAACGAAGAGCAGGCACTCATGCTTCCTCCTGCACTCATTGTTATTTTCAACTTTCTTAAATTTTTTATCTACGTACCTTCTAGGAACAAAGTATTAGAAAGTATTTTAAAAAAAAAAACGGTATAGCCGTTCTCAGGTTATAGCGTGACCAGAAGAAATAGGGGTTAATTTTTATATAAATAGATAAATGCATTGATATATTATGTCTGGCTAATTTTTATATTTTCTATTTAAATGATACCTATTTAGTCTAAACTTGTCAATAGGTAGTCACAGTACTCACAGTGATTACAAATTGTGTTTAGTAGTTTCCCTTTAGTTTATTTTTTTATTTCTAAGGCAGACCTAAGTATTCATTCTCACTTTAAGGCCTTTGCTTGCGACGGCATCGTGTGACGGGTCGCTCACTTCCCTCCAATACAGCGAGGAGGGCTATGGCTGCCATACGCGTCATACTTGTGAACTGCTGGTGTTTGTGGGGGCTAGTCTGCTTAAGTTTACTATTTATTTACTTATTAAATTCATTTAATTTACTTTTTAGTTTTGCCGCCGCGCCTGAAGAATGTTCACTAATTTTGATTTTTAGGTCTCCTTATTTTCTATAGAAAATAAAAAATATGTGGGTCCAGCCGTTTTGGAAATCAGCCGGAACAAACTAACGTAAGACGACGATTTTTTTGCGTGGAAAAATAGTTATTCTTAAATAAATGAAACGTACGTTACTTCTTATAACATAAGCTTATCTGAGAATAAAATCCAGTCAAAATCGGTTCAGCCGTTACGGAGATTAGCCGAAAAATTATTAAAAAAAATGTTTTTAAGCTAGTGCATAGCTTCTATCGCGGGCCTTGAGCGTGGAGACTAGGGATTGCAAAATCCGGATTTTTTTCAAATCCGGATTTAAAGTTTATCATCACATATAAATCCGGATTATCCGGATTTTTCGGATTTTTGTATTTTTTTGCAATAATTTGTAATTTTAAACTGTACGCGTAGTTTATGCTTAATTATTAGTAGTTTAAAGGGAGATGTTCTATTTTATTGTATTTCTATTGCTTGCTTTTGAATAAAAATTCAATTAAACTGCAAGTAATATTTAAAAAAAAATGGGCTTGTATTTGGCTACTGAGCCGTCCATAAAGGATAATGACGAAGCCTAAGGTGGAGCACGCTAACCCAAATGGAACCTATTCATTCTGGCCGTGAAAGTCCCTAGATTCTAAGAGTCAGGAACTATAGTCGCCGGAAGCAAGTTCCACTCCCTTGCTGTCCGCATTATAATTGAGGATACAAAAGAAAAATTTTCCCCGTGTCTTGTGGTTCGGAGTAAAAATAGGGATGGTGGTTGGAATAAGGTTGAGCAATTCCTGCACACACTCTCAAAAATATATCCTGTACAAAACCGATAAGGCAAGCAACCTTTCTACGATGGTCGAGCCTCGTGAGTTTCGTCATAATTAGTCTCATATTCGATGAGTCTTCTGGCTCGGCGGTTTATTGAGTCGAGGGCGAGAGCCTGGTGGAAAGGGCTCCGTTTGGTGGTGAAAAGACACACCTGCGTCATGGTGGCATTAAAAGTGACCAGATTGGCATTGCTCCAATCGGAGACTGCCTGTAATGTTACGTTCAAACGCTGTACCATGGCCTCTCGCAACAATTGGATCTATGACAACGGTGCTATCGTCTACGTACCCAAAGATACCGGGCTTCACCAGATCGTTAATATGCAGCAGAAATAAGGTTGCAGAGAGAACTGAATCTGATCTCTGTGGAATTGATTGCGAAAAGGTCCGACGAACAACCGTCTATGACTACATGAATAGACCGTTCGCTCAGGAAATTGGAAATCCAAGCGCACAAACCACCAGAGATTTCATATGAAGGAAGCTTGCTTAGAAAGCGGGTGTGTCAGACCCTTTCAAAAGTAAAAAAAATCTGAGATCAGCCGATGTACAAAATGCTTTCAGCGGTAACCCGACTATATAGAACTATCATTCTTGATATTACGTTGTGCAAAGAGTTGTTACTCGCGCCGCGCATCGCCTCCATCTAAGACTCACTGGCCGACTTAACTATTAGCTAGATGGATGAGCGGTAGCAGCTAGCCGCGTGTGAGCCGAGCGGTGCATAGATTTCAGAGTAATACTGACCTAAATGTACTGGATATTTACTGAAAATTTTTAGTTAAACATCAATTATTATCAATTAAGATTAAAATTCGAAAAAACCGGATTTTATTCTCAATATTCGGATTTATAATACATACATAGAGTTGTAGGACGGTGTTGTAGTAAGACCATCTTACTTGTACCGGTATAAGAAGAACCGTCTATGACTACATGAATAGACCGTTCGCTCAGGAAATTGGAAATCCAAGCGCACAAACCACCAGAGATTTCATATGAAGGAAGCTTACTTAGAAAGCGGGTGTGTCAGACCCTTTCAAAAGTAAAAAAATTCTGAGATCAGCCGATGTACAAAATGCTTTCAGCGGTAACCCGACTATATAGAACTATCATTCTTGATATTACGTTGTGCAAAGAGTTGTTACTCGCGCCGCGCGCGCATCGCCTCCATCTAAGACTCACTGGCCGACTTAACTATTAGCTAGATGGATGAGCGGTAGCAGCTAGCCGCGTGTGAGCCGAGCGGTGCATAGATTTCAGAGTAATACTGACCTAAATGTACTGGATATTTAATGAAAATTATCAATTAAGATTAAAATTCGAAAAAACCGGATTTTATTCTCAATATTCGGATTTATAATAGGACCCTAAAATCCGGATTTTTCAGTCATTTTCGGATTTCGAAGTATCCGGATTGCAATCCCTAGTGGAGACCAAATCCAGAAATGATACTGCGGTGATACTGTTTGCATTGAATAGGCTCCGAAAGTACTGAACCGATTAGAAAAATTCTTTCACTGTTGGGAAGCTATACTATCCCCGGTTGACATAGGCTATATTATATTTTCAAAAAAATTTGGGATCCTTACTAAAACTCCAATAATGTAACCCAAGGTGTAAAAAAATTACCTAAAATATTCATTACCGTGCGCTGCGAAAACTATTGATGATAGAATAAAATAATGTTCTACGACTTTGTAGAACACATTATTTACAAAAAGTGTCGCGATACCATATGTCTAACTATTATAGTTATGCAACAATAAGTGTTTTTCTATTTTAAAAATTTTTTTGAATTGCCGCCGCTAGAAAAGGCTCTTTATTTGTATTTTGGTATTAATCCTTATCAAAATAAATTACTTCATATTCAAGACTGCTTCAATACCTTTATATAACATTTTGAATTATTCAATTCGGACACTCCATTCAAAAGGTATCACGAGTTTAAAAATATAAGTATTAGCAGAAAATCACGTCACTGGGGTACGGGCCGTACGGGACGGGAGTAATCTCTTTGCGTGTGGCTCAGTGTTTGTAAAAAACGGCTTGACCGATTCTTATGAAATTTTGAATTTTTTTTCTTATGTAGGGTAGGATAGGGTAGGGTAGCACCACACGGTAGGGTAGCACCACAGGGTAGGGTAGTAACACAGGGTAGGGTAGCACCACGCGAACGAAGTCGCGCCGGGCAGCTAGTTTATTTAATAAAAGAATAAATATAATATATACACACACACACGTATAGTTTAAATTCTCAATTTAGATTCTCAAATGCAATAGCTTTACCGCGGCAGTCTCCGAGTGCCACACGTATTTTTTATAAGAAGGTACCTACATTTTTTTTATTAGCGTGGGGAAATCCTCGTAGGATACCCGACCATCTTGGGAGGAGCGCGATCAGATTATGCCGAACTTTTAGCGGCTTAAACCCCAACGGGTGTCGTCGACCGTATATAGGTACTTTCATGTGCATTTAATAAAAAGTTGTTATTTTGATATTACATATCAAACACTTCAATTTTATTTATTTGGATATATAAAGTAGATTGTGTTCCTGCGCGTGAGTAAGGTAGCCAGAGCTCATTGGAGAGGGGGGAAAGGTCGGTAACGCGTGAGCGATGCTTCATGTGTTGCAATCCAACCGTCCATATGGCTACGGTAACCGCTTACCGTCAGGTGGGACGTACATATGCTTGTGGTAAACAACTTAGTTAGGACTTAGTCGTATAAAAAAATATAAGACATAAAAAAGGTTAAGTACCTACATCTATTCAACTCGCTGCATTTGCAATATATCAATTTATTTAGTTAAATTTACTAAGAAGAGTATAAATAGGTATAGACAAACATTACTAATTTATTGTCTATAACATGAAACTGAAAAGGGAAATAAGTACCTACTTGCTTAGCAGCTATAAAATAATTATTTTAGGTATATTAGGCAGACAGGAGTAAGCATTTGCATTCTTTCTTCTTGCTTTTCGGCGGCAACGGAATAACCATTCGTCGATAAATAATAAAAATTGTAAAATAATGATATATGATTTGGACATCTTATTTAATTATATTACATTAATTATTCGATTCAATTTAAAATAGTTTTGCATCCTATTCTGTAGCGAAATGTGTAGACCTTATTTTATGATTCCACCTAAATTGTACGACATTTCTGACGAAATAATCATTTCATTTCAACCATAAGTCCATATATTTTCAAATCCATAAATCAAATCCAAAATACTTTCCACTAATAGCGCAAGATACCTACGCACCGCTAGCGACTAATATGAGTGAACGGAGCGATGGAACATGACGTCACCTGCGGTCACGTGACCGTTAGCGGGCCTCGATATTTAGGGGAATTTTAAATGTCTGTAAAATCATAACTACTTGGTTTTTTTGAACGAAACAAAAACTAATGTATTTGTATACATAATTGCTCTACTGATACAAACTTTCAAGCGGCTTTGCATACCTATTAACATTCCTCATTGTTGTCAGTGCGATTAGAACGTAAATGTTATGTAATGAATCTAAGCTTGTTTTAAGGCGGCTCAGCATGGCCAACGCAACTTCAACGCAAGCACAGTCTAAAAGCTTGTTGTTTCATCCAACGTAATGTTTGATAAAGATGCACTGCGAAAAAAGAGAGATAGCGCCAGAGCCCTCGGTTGTATATAGCCCCCATTTATACATCAGCCTCGATGAATAGAGGCGATGTACCTATTTATAATCTAGGTATCTAATACCATGAGCAATTCTTGTATATACCTATATATATAATCTAAATGTTGGAAACGGCTCCAACGATTTCATGAAATTTAGTATGCAGGGGGTTTCGGGGGCGATAAATCGATTATATTAAAGTTCAGGTAAAATTTGTGAAAAAACGCTGTTTTTCGGAGGCTTTTACTGAATTTGTTTCACACTTTTTTTTATTTTCGCCTATTTACACTGCTAGATATAGTTCACAAGATACCAATTTGTTTAAAACATCTAACGAAAAGTGTTTAAAACGCCATCATAAGTACAGAGCTTTTGTTTGAAAAGTATGATGAGCTGAGTGCTCTTAAATGAGTTATTGCTGAGCTTATTGTCGGCTCTTCTCAGCAAATGTAACCTTCCGAACCGGTATTAGAGAATTAGAGTCAGACTTTTCATAAGT
The DNA here is from genome assembly GCA_947623365.1 of Achlya flavicornis. Classification (NCBI taxonomy): domain Eukaryota; kingdom Metazoa; phylum Arthropoda; class Insecta; order Lepidoptera; family Drepanidae; genus Achlya; species Achlya flavicornis. Next base: position 13,719,146 of record OX392469.1, on the reverse strand, counting down.
GCCTGCGAAGGTCTATTTGAATAAATGATTGTGAATTGAATTTTTTGAGTGAATTGATTTTCTTTCAATAAAACCTTTACTAAATTATACTTTTCTTTCATTTTCGTGAAAATATGTGCAAAACAGACTACTAGATGTCCCCCGTGGGTTGACCTTGAAACCGTCCTTCTCCATACCAGGCTATCTGTATACCAAATTTCATGATGATCGGTTGAGTAGTTGAGGCGTGAAACCGTAACAAACAAACAAACGGAGCTACTTTGGCATTTATAATAATAATATTAGTATGGATTATCTCCGCCCGCCACCGCCGCCCCTCATTCATAGACGTAAAAATCTTTACCGGCCTTAGTTCGGCTCTGTAACAGCTACTCTTTCTTTGTAGGTGTAATTGGCTTCAAATTTTTTTGCGAATGCTTTGTCTGTTTGTAGGTACTTACTACTACTCATACCTACGTCTGTGAATAAGGATTAGTATGAAGCAAGAAGTCATTCTCAATAAAACCACAAAGGTTTATAATAAATGGAATGACTTCTCGCTCGACATTCGTCACATTGTCATGCAGTAGGTAGGTATTTGGTAGGTATATATAGGGTAGGTAGGTATATATATTTGGTAGGTATGTATATAAATACTACATCCAGCAGCAAATAAATAAATTGAAATTAAACATACATGTAACGTAATATTTTACGGTTAGAATGTGGTGTAGGTACGTCAAGGAGGCCTTACCACAGGGAGTGAGGCCAAAAAAGCAAATACAAATTGAAAAACACGTTGCTGGTATTCGCTTTTGAATGTGCATTTGCTTTGTTTAACAAACTTTATGTAACAAAAAACACTTCTTTATTAATAAACTGTGGTTAAATAATGCAAATACAAACTGGAAAACGAATACCAGGTATCAGATTTTCAATTTGTATTAGCTTTTTTGGCTTCAATTTCGTGTTCCGCGCGCTCCATCTGAATTATTCTGTAATCTGTGTTTCTCCCATAGTAATTTGTAGCCACTTCAATTTATTGGGTGCTAATGTAGGTACAGTTTGAATTTGGTACTGAATTTATGGTTTTTCCCAACTGCGGTTCATTCTTGTAATTTATTTATCGTGTTAACCACAGAGAAAAGTGTATTCTCTTTTCCGTGGTGTTAACAGTATTTAGCTTGATATTTTTTTACTAAAAAAGCCGAGTATTTGAGTAGGCAAAGGAGTAATTGCATAAATGTCCTCTATACATGATAAATCATTATGATGACATTTCACCAGTTTCATGTTGAAGTTTCTAACATATATATATATTATATATATTCTGTTAAGTATGCGGATATGGGTGGGAAGCGAGTGAAACAAAACAAGGCTCGTAGCGCACTGACTGTTTATTAAAGGGAGACATACGGGCACGGGCGCGGGGCGCAGCCCGCTATGCACACATTGTATACACAACATATTCTAAACTACCATTGATATAAAGTAACTATCTGCGGATATAATTCCCCAAAAACCTAAAGTTGATTCTATCAAAATTGAAGCTGCTGAAACCTTAAGCTTTTTGTTATTATTAGTTAATTTCAAATTAAAAGTACCTAGGTATGTAGGTAATGTTTTTATATATTATAAGAAACTGACTGCTTAACAGATGCACACAGCTCAAACCGCAGGATACAGAGATACTTGAACTTTTGCACACAGGTTCCTTATTATATAGGCAACTACTAAGGTTATTACAAAATTCAAGAGGGGTTAAAGAGGGGTTTCCGGTTGGGAAAATAGTATAATATTAATCATGTTAAAATTATTGTAGTATTTATATACTCTGAGATTGTAGGTATGTTAGTTTATCACAAAACTGATGGTAAAAGAACTTAATTGGTAGCCAATAGCTTTAAACATTTCATAAAATGGTTTATGGGTGTTAAAAAAACCTCGAAATCCCCCATTATTCATTAATTTTCATCAAAATCTCTAAATTGAATTGTAATAGTTGCTCCTCGGTATCCTCTTATGATTCTACTGTTTCACACAAAAACAATTCCTATTTAGTGAGCCATTTTACGAATCTCTATAGAAAACTGTCAAATAAATGAATTGCGGAATTAGAATCGTATTGAGATCATGTCCCGAATTCTTGCTAAGTGACCATTTTGCGATTTTTGATTGAATTCATAATGGAAACTCAAACCGATTCGGCGAAACCTTCCTTTTTAGCCCCCCAGACCTTAGAATCAAGACTGTCGTAATTTTCCGCGAATTTGGATTCTTTGGTAAAAAATAAGCAGCAGCTCCATACTTAACACTAAAATTGAGTGACTAAATAGGCGATACCAAAATATGTAGTATTAATAAAACATTTTTACTAGGTATTAATAAATGTTTATTATTTTACCTAATGGATGGTGCTTGGGCTTAAAACAAGTATTGTACTTACCTACTTTATTTTTGGAAATAAATAATTAATATTATTAAATAAATATAACTAAACATTTACCCCCTTACTCATAAAACTTTAACTAATATACCTACTGTTTAAAGGGTCACGTAAATATCTTCACATTATTTGACATCATTTATATTTAATCAGTATAATAGTTAAATAGCGCTTTATGAGTAAGGTAAGTTTATCAATCAATCAATCTATATATATATAAATCAATGCAACTTTTCGTTGTAATTTTATAACTCAAGAACAGGCTTTGTTCGGACTATTTAGTAGATGGTTTATGTGAAATTTGCACAAAATCGGTCGAGCGGTTCGTCATTTATCACATTTTTATTATTTCACTTTATACGTTGCGAAGCACGTACCGGACCGCTAGTCAATTTATAAATTACGTAATATTTAAAGTATTTATCCTTAACAGTAATTTATATATTGTAAAATTTTAAAGTAGGTACCTAATTATTTCTAATCTTAAATTAATATCACGCATAGCATAAACATTTGTTTAATTAATAAAATATTCTTCACATTCACTTTTTCTTTACTTTTGACGAGTTTTTTTCCTTGCAAAAAAGCAAAGTAATTTGCGAGGTAAGTAATTATTTCCAATAAGTAAGCAAAAAAAATTTACTGACGAGATTTTTACCGCCAAGAAACATAATAATTGGCGAATTTTTTACTTACAACTAGTAAAAACTTGACGATATTAAAATGTTCTCAGAAAAACAAAATCATTTGTGAGATTATTACATACAACAAGTAAACAAAATAATTGTGATTTTTACACAAAATACACAAAAAAATACTAACTTATAGGTACTATTTGACATATACAGAAAAAGCTTATCCCTCTGGTATTAGCACGTCTAAGGATTTGGTGACCACTTATTATCATATGGACAAGGTCATCAGGATATGCAATGAGTTCGCCATTATGGTTTTTTCCAGCACAGGAAATGGGTTCTCCAAAAAAGGGTGTAAAAAAAGCTCTTCAAGTTTGGCAACACATTAGCAATCCTCATGGTATTGCATATTTTTATGTCTGTGACCACTCATTTACAGATAAACCAGGTGATCAGGATTTGGAATCCGCTCGTTATTAAGGTTTTTCCTCAGCAATACGATATGGAGTTCTTGCCAAGTTCATACTTCATACCAGAGGGGCTAAGACACTGGGTAGTTGAGTTGACCAAAGAGACAGTAATTTCGGTTTTCGGGGAGTGAGAGCAACGTATGACTAAAGAAACGGGCACATATATGTTTACAGGATTGTATCGAACAACACAAAACGAATAACAGCACGATGAAGATTACCTTTTCGAAGAAAAGGCTTTCTAGTCGGCGATCTGGAAAACCGGCCATTGGATAAGATACCTACGAACAGCTGCTAGGGAAAAAATATTCCGAAAATAATTTCGATTCTGCGAGCTAATCGACAACCTGAGGAATATTTCTTTTTCATTCACACTTATTCCCAATCATTACCTATGATAAAAAAAACCTTTCATCGTGTAAAATGCATATTACTCATTCATGGCTGTTTTCTTTTCCGAACGGCAATATCCCTGCCTGGCAGTTTTTTAAGAGAATGAAAATCGGTCCAGCACTTATTGAAACACATAAACTCATTGCAAGTGGCGCATTTTGAACGCACCCCTTTTCGTATTCCTTTTCGAACGCATATATAGCAATTTCTTCGCTCTTGTGATGTTGTGTATGTAGGGGTGTGGAGTAAGTCCCTCCTCAACCGCATTCTTTCTCCGGCGATCTGGAAAACCGGCCATTGGATAAGATACCTACGAACAGCTGCTAGGGAAAAAATATTCCGAAAATAATTTCGATTCTGCGAGCTAATCGACAACCTGAGGAATATTTCTTTTTCATTCATTAATTTCATTCACACTTATTCCCAATCATTACCTATGATAAAAAAAACCTTTCATCGTGTAAAATGCATATTACTCATTCATGGCTGTTTTCTTTTCCGAACGGCAATATCCCTGCCTGGCAGTTTTTTAAGAGAATGAAAATCGGTCCAGCACTTATTGAAACACATAAACTCATTGCAAGTGGCGCATTTTGAACGCACCCCTTTTCGTATTCCTTTTCGAACGCATATATAGCAATTTCTTCGCTCTTGTGATGTTGTGTATGTAGGGGTGTGGAGTAAGTCCCTCCTCAACCGCATTCTTTCTCCGGCTGGCAAAACCTTATTTACTAATATAGGCTTGCGATGAGCAGCCACTAGAGAATTAGCCAACTTTTCCCTAAAATCCCGATGTGTAATCAGTGGCTTATTCCTACGCTTCAAAGAACCCAGGAGGAGTATATATGCATTCAGAACACTGACATTCAACAGCCTTTTGAAAATCTTCATGTACCATTTCACACATCTCTTTCTTTCCAACAAATACATGGAGAGTTTTTGATCTTTCAGATCAACACCTCCCATGGTACTGTTGTAATCCTTTATAACTACCGGCTTGATGAGCTCCTGCCCGGACCTACGGCTTATGTAGGTATCATCTTTGTGGTAGGTGGAGATCATATTCACCAATCTGGAGTCTTTCCATGCAATACATGAAACGTCTCCAGAATGACGAGATATAATTGTGCCCTTTTTCACATTATTCTTGCACATTTTTATATCAATAGGTACATTCTTGCGACACTGACGCACTGTACCCAAACAATCAAACCCTAGACTCTTGAGGTGTCGCGCCAACGCTGGAGAATTATAAAAGTTGTCCATCGTCACGCAATGCCCTCGATGCTCCAATCCTTTGAGCAAGTCCATGACGACTTGTGTACTTTTTTTAGCTAAGGCCACACTGGGAGCAACGAAATGGCCGCCTCCGCTGTTCCTACCCGTATAGATATCAAACCTATAAAGATATCCAGTAGTTGACTCGCAGAGTTCGTAAGACTTGATACCGAATCGGGCCGCCTTTGATCTTATTGTTTGTATCCAAGACAAGCGGCCTTTAAATAAGGTTAAAGACTCGTCAATGGCTATATCAGCATGCAAATTGTAAAGTTCCTGAAACTTTACGTTCAAATGTCCGAGAACTGATTTGATCTTCCGTAATTTTGCCGACATCACAATCCCTTCACTTTGTGGCAAATCCTGACTCTCCAACGTATAATTGTCCACAAAATGAAGGAACTTATTCATCAAAATGTACCGATTGTACGACATCAGTTCTCTGAATTTGGGCATCTCGAGATAGCCAGTGGTCTTCCAGAATTCGTGTTGTGAAGTTCGTGGATCCAAACCCATAAACATATACATGGCTAGAAACAAGTATATCTCATCTTTGTCGGTTTCAGACCACTGACGAAGACGAGAACTCGGTAATAGCGTCCCTGCTAAAATTTTGACATCAATCACCTGTTTCGCATATCTGTTGGTCTCCCTGGCAATAATCTCTATGATGTCTTCACTCCAAATATCAGTGAAGGCATCATAGGGCGTGTCATAATCTTTAACAGGTCCCGGGGTAGGACCTGAAAAAGTTTCGGGCACAGCCCGGAAACTACTAAAATCCGCTTGCCAGTCAAACTCGCTAGATACGCCAATCATTTGATCGATGGCGTCATCCATTGCATTCTCAACCGAACTCACAAAATTATGGGTTTGCTCGTCCAACTCCTCGTCGTCGGGTATATCCCTTGACATACCAGCGCATTCAGCGAATTCTTCCAGATTGTATTCGTCATCGAAATCTGAGTCGAATTCGCTGCCTTCCGCTATCGTATCTGCAGCACGCCTTCGAGTGGTAGCCGTCTTCCCCGATGTAGACGGCGTCGAGTATGATGTCCCATGGTCATCGCTAGGGCCAACCGGAGAGCTAGGCCCAGGCTGTGACGAATCACCAGCCTGTACACTAGCGGTAGCCCCAGACACATCACACTTTACCACTGAGACTGGCCTAATGCATAAACGACCTACGCCTTCGGGAGTAACCGGCGATTTCAACTCACTCACCCATTGCCTTACATGGTCAAAATGTTCGTGCACCTCCTCTTCATCCAGGCCGGCCGCAGCGATGCGTTCCATTGGTGCCAGGCTGTAACACATGCTATGATATACTACTTATATATATGACACAATATAACCACCACGTCAACCGACCACTCTTAAAATCCTACTTCCTATTTCGTACTTGTGTACTAATCTAATACCTTTAAACGAGCAATTCTTGTATATATGTAAACTGAATCTCGGAAACGGCTCCAATGATTTTCATGGAGTGTTGAATGCTCGGGGATTCGGGGGCAATAAATCGATCTAGCTAGGTTTCATTTTTAGAAAACGTCGTTTTATCCGTGTTTTCGAACAATGAAAAACTGCTACATTAGAATACGAAGGTACATTTCGCCACCATACAAGGTTATAACAGCTCAGGTGGGAAATCGGCGGTCCCGAAACCGCCGTTCGAGGTTCGAGTTCAGACGATTATTGAGAAAAACTATTATGAAATACAAAAAAAAAAAAAACGAGCAAGTGTTGGTGATCAAGGACTATTATTAATTGCAAAAGCTTATGTATGTGTTTACCACTTAGCTCCGTAACTACCGAAAAGATTTTCACGAAATTCGACACATAGATTAAATATATAGGATACTTAAATAATATAACAGGTGGAGATTTCGAGATGGCATATTTTCGAAACCTATGTTGGGTTAGTCATTCTGAACAACTTTTACTATGGGACCAATAATTAATTCTCAATTTTGTTTTTTTAACTTTTCTTACAAAATGTCAACCTTGCTCGATAACAATGTATGAAAAGTAAAAAAATTTTTTTGAGAATTCAGTGTTGGTCTCATAGTTAAAGTTGTTCAGCATGACTAATCCAACATAGGTTTCGAAATCTCCACCCAGTATAGGATAGTTTTTATTCCGGAAACTACAAGATTCGTGAGGCTAGTAGAATAGAAATAAGCACTTACTGTATTGAGCTCTCCAGCACACGCTTGCGTCTCATTGTCTTCTCTGGGGTACTTTTGGTGTCAAGCGGATCGCTGACCAATGCAGCCGAACTGTAAAAGAGAAAATTAAAATGTTAAGTTAATTATATGTGGGGTACTTACTATAAAGATAAAAGATAACTGATTTGCGTCAAACACTGTTTATACATAGTTCTTTATTATTATTTATTGTTCTAAATGTTTCGCCATGAAGGAGTGCAAAATTAGGTATTTATATAATTTTATTAAATCAAATTCTAAGATGATGAATGATATTCCTATTAGTGAAAGAGTTATCCGAATCCGACTGGTAGTGGTCTGTGGTCCTAAGATTAGCGTGTTTAAACAAACAAAAAACTCCTCAACTTTATTATATTAGTACTAGGTGTGTCCCGCGGTTTCACCCGCGTTCCCGAGATAAAAAGTAGATGCTCAGATTTTTTCGAAACCAGAGATTAGCGCGTAAGAAACCAAGAAAAAACTCTTCAGCTTTATTATATTGTATAGTAAGTGTTAAGAGATAGATATTATCACGAACGTACACAACATACAATAATAAAAAAATAAGTAGTTTCACTCACGATGGAGGCATCCAAATTAGGGGCTCTGGGTCGTCTTCCTCCTCACTATTTTCTGAAGCCTGTACTGTCCCCATCATCAAAGTGTCCTGGCTAGGGGATTGAGTCCGGGAATCCGGCAAACCATCACTTTCGCTATCTGGGCTGGGCGTCACCGAATGCTTTGAGCTCTTTCGCATTGTTCTAAAAAACATAACAGTACTTAGTTAAATTTATATTTATTTTACAAAACAGCTTTAGCTCTTTTCGCTATCCAATTATCATGAAAAAGTTCTCGAAATAGATAACATTTGATTTAAATTACTTTACTAAACTATTAGTTGTTACCTGCTTTATCAATAACTAGCTGTCTCGCGCGGTTTCACCTGCGTTCCCGTGATAAAAGTATGTATGTAGTATAAGTGTAAGCCGATAATACTCGGGGATAATGTAGCTTCCTATTAGTGAAAGAATTTTTCAAATCAGCCTTAGTTCCAGTGAGAAGCCCGTTTAAACAGACAAACAAACAAACAAAAATACTCTTCCGCTTTATTATAGTAGTGTAGATTAGAACAACAAAAAACATGCATATAATTCAATTCGTTTTCAAATGTTTTGGTGGTATCTGCGTAATTATGAGTTCATCATCATCATCATCATCATATCAGCCTAGGGATGTCCACTGCTGAACATAGGCCTCCCCCATTAACTTCCACTTCGAACGGTTTTGGGCCGCTTGCATCCAGCGGTGCCCAGCGATCTTGACCAGATCGTCGGTCCACCTGGTTGGAGGTCGTCCCGCTCGGCGCTTTCCAGTACGTGGTCGCCACTCGAGAACCTTCCTTCCCCATCGGCTATCAGTTCTTCGAGCGATGTGGCCTGCCCATTGCCACTTCAGCTTACTAACTCTACGAGCTATATCGGTAGTTTTCGTTCTCCTACGAATGTCCTCGTTTCGGACGTCACGTAGAGAGATTCCGAGCATAGCTCGTTCCATAGCGCGCTGAGTGACTCTGAGCTTATTTATTCGGCCAGCAGTAAAAGACCACGTCTCTGTACCATATGTCATCACTGGTAACACGCACTGATTGAAGACCTTTGTCTTCAGACTCTGAGGTATTTTAGACGTGAAGATGTGCCGGAGCTTCCCGAATGCTGCCCAGCCGAGTTGGATTCTTCGATTGACCTCTTTGTCGAAGTTGGATCTACCTAGTTGGATAATTTGTCCAAGGTAAACATACTCGTCTACAACTTCGAGAACAGTGCTCCCAACAATCACCGGTATTGGCGGAATATGAACATTAGACATAATTTTTGTCTTGTCCATATTCATTTTGAGGCCTACCTGTTGGGAAACTCTGTTGAGGTCATTGAGCATGATGTTCAAAGTTTCCAGCGATTCCGCCATTATGACTATATCGTCGGCAAATCGAAGGTGAGTGATGTGTTCGCCATTGATGTTGATGCCATATCCCTTCCAGTCCAAGAGCTTGAATACATCCTCCATTAAAAGTGGTGAAGAGTTTCGGGGTAATTACGTCACCCTGTCTTACACCCTTCTGCAACTGGATTGGTACCGTACTCTCGTCCTGGACCCGGATCGACATGGTGGCTTTGCTGTACAAACACTTCAATACTTCGATATAGCGATAGTCGATTTGGCAACGCTGTAGACTCTGTAGCACCGCCCATGTCTCGACTGAATCGAAGGCTTTCTCATAGTCCACATACGCCAGGCATAATGGCCGATTATACTCTTCAGTCTTCTGTATAATCTGGCGGAGTGTATGTATGTGGTCTATGGTATTAAAGCCTTTACGGAAACCGGCTTGTTCGGGCGGCTGGAAGTCGTCAAACCTACGTGCGAGACGATTCGTAATTACTCTCGAAAACAGCTTATAAACATGGCTTAGGAGGGATATCGGGCGGTAGTTCTTCAATAGGGCCTTATCGCCTTTCTTGAAGAAGAGCACCACCACGCTTCCACTCCATACTTCTGGCGTTGTACCTTCGTGTATGACGGAATTAAATAGCTTCTGAAGGACTACCAGTACCGGTTTACCACCCGCTTTCAGAAGCTCTGTTGTAATTCCGTCTTCACCCGCCGCCTTGTTGTTTTTAAACTGTTTCAGAGCCATTCTAATCTCGTACAGGCTGACGTCCGGGATATCTTCGGTGTAGTGTCGGGTCAACTTGGCTCTTGCGTCACTTACCGGTAATGTATCTGGTTTCTGTGACGAGGTGTATAGCTGTCCATAGAACTTCTCGATCTCTCTCAAGATCTCTGGCTTTGACGTAATGATGTTTCCGGTATCGGTCTTCAGCTTGGTCAGTTGGCTTTGACCAATAGACAGATCTCTTGCGAACACTTTAGAACCTTTGTTCTGTTTTATTGCCTCTTCAATACATGACGTATTAAAGAGGCGTATATCATGTCGCATTGCGTTTGAGATCTGTCTATTTAGCTGCCGATATTCGGCTGTATCAGCTGAAGACTGCAACCTCATTTCACGTCGTCGCTTCATGAGTTTGAGAGTTTCATCTGAGAGTTTTTGGGTTCTATTCGTGTGGCGGGTCTTAAAAAATTTAGATCCTACCGCATGGACAGTTTCCACGAGCCTATTGTTTGTATCGTCCGCTGTCACGCAATCATCCAGGCATTGAAAGCGATTCTGAAGTTCGAGCTGAAAGCTTTCAGGGTCCTGGATATAGGCAGATTGGGGTCGGAGCGTAGACTTTACCAGGCGACATCTCTCCATCTGGATTTTCAGTTTCAGTGTGCCTCTTACTAATCGGTGATCGCTGCCGGTCTTAACCCTGTTGATCACAGAAACATCACTGAAGATTTGCCTCTTTGTCGTCAAGATAAAGTCTATCTCGTTTTTGGTGGATCCGTCGGGGCTGCTCCAGGTCCATTTCCTGTGTGGCCGCTTTTTGAAGAAGGAGTTCATCATAAAGAGTAATCATTCATCATAATTATGAGTTCAATTCAAACAAACTATTTAAATAAATACTTACAGAAATTAGTTGTTTTTAGGGTTCCGTAGCCAAATTGCAAAAAAAGGTACCCATATAAATAAACCCAGAAAAAAAACAATAAATTTTGGGGGTACATAGAACTAAAACTGTTTTTTTTTTAATGAAACCGATATGTGTGGTGTGTCTATGGATATGTCTTCAAAAATGATAGTGAGGTTTCTAATTTTTTTTTTTCTAAACTGAATAGTTTGCGCGAGGGACACTTCCAAAGTGGTAAAATATGTGGTAATAAGTTGCAGGGGGGGAGCCCTGTAACTTCTAAAATAAGAGAATGATAAAACTAAAAAAAAAATATAATGTACATTACCATGCAAACTTCCACCGAAAATTGGTTTGAACGAAATCTAGTAAATAGTTTTTTTTTAATACGTCTAAAATTGAAATTCATATCAAATACTCAGGTCTATACTTTTGTACGGAACCCTAGGTGCGCGAGTCTGACTCGCACTTTGCCAGTTTTTATTATATGGCAACTCCATCACAACACTATTATGAGACCATTATGAATTAGTAGACTGCGCATATCGGCTCAATGATAATTGAATTGCAATAGAATTGTGTCAGTATGACATTTTAGTAGACTTAGCCCCCAGTTCTATCGTCAAACTCAAAACAATTAAGAGTTTGAAGATATTGGCATACTTTTCGGCCATTTTCTATTCTAGCAACATTGTGCGTGCGTACAATCAAATATCGAAATTTTTTGCAAATAACTCTGTAATGTGACGTTTTAGAACGTAGACACCTTAGTACAGTAGTACCCAACAGATATGGCTTACCAATGTACCTGCGTAGAAGATACATTTTCAAAGCGCGGGAAATTTTATTGGTCGGCTGCTGCCGTCATGTGTGCGGAGGGGCGTGACTTGCGAGTGGGACGGAACTAACAGCTGCAGTGTATTATGAACCTTATAGTAGTGATCTAAGGTTAATTGTAAGTTTTAATTCTTCCGTTAATCTTCGGGCCATACTTTCTTTACTGAGCGAACGAAGATTCAAGACGCGCCTTATCAGTTGGGTACTACTGTAATTCTTTGTTTGTATGTGTGTCCCCAATCAATGTATATAGGTATAATAGTGCGCCATCATAGAAAAAAAAAAACAAAAATCTTTGAAACTTTTAATCAGTATTTTTTTTAGATTATATTTGTATACTGTGCATTTATATGCTTTAACATTCTCAGATCCACATCTTACCACCTTACATTCGTCTACGGTTCAAATGAATTTCTAAATGAATTAAAAAATTATGTCTTTTTAGGGTTTCGTAGCCAAATGGCAAAAAACGGAACCCTTATAGATTCGTCATGTCTGTCTGTCTGTCCGTATGTCACAGCCATTTATTTCCGAAACTATAAGAACTATAATGTTGAAACTTGGTAAGTAGATGTATTCTGTGAACCGCATTAAGATTTTCACACAAAAATAGAAAAAAATAATAATATTTTGGGGGTTCCCCATACTTAGAACTGAAACTCAAATTTTTTTTTTTCATCAAACCCATAAGTGTGGGTTAGGGTTCAGAACTTTCGAGACCGGGAAATCCCGGTCTCGAAAGTACCGGGAATTCCCGGTTCTTTTGTCAGTAAAATGGAACCGGGAAATCAAATTTGATTACCGGTTCTTTCGGTATTTTCGGGAATTTTATTTTTTTCGGTATTTACGCGATTCACACTACTACTTACTTCAACTGTACAACTACAACTTTAATATAAATAATTCAGCGCTAGAAGAAATAACGTGCGACTGAATGATGCGCTCGCTATATAATCTACATTCGCTCGCAGTTGCTAGTTGCTAGGATGGAAAGTAGTAGGTACATACGCGACTGCGACACGATCAAAAAGAATAATTTCGATTTTCCAATGTCGGGTGCCAGGTATTTTTTCAAAGTCCTCTATTTTTCCATTAGAGCTACTACAAAAGAAATGGTTTTCACTATTTAGTCTTCCGAATTTCACCGCTGGAACCAGCTGATATACAAGACGGCATATTAACACATCGGCTCCATAACATCGACACCGCTCCACCTACACATGAAGAAGTGGGCAAAGCCGTAATCTCGCTGAAGAGTGGAAAGGTACCGGGATTCGATCTAATATCCGCAGAAATGCATAAAGCTGACCTACCCTCCGTTGTAGAGACCCTGACGCCTTTAATTGTAATGGTCTGAGAGGCTCAAGAGCTACCAGGGACTGGAGTAAAGAGCTCCTGCTAACTGTGTCCAAAAAAGGTGATCTTAGTCTTTGCAAATATTAAGATCACCTTTTTTGGACACAGTTATCACTGCAGTTATTACTGCAGTAACTCGAGAGGCATCACTTTGCTTTCGATTATTTCTAAAGTCTCCTGCAAGATTATCTTGGCTAGATCGAATGCCGTAAAACCTCTTCTACGCAGTGAGCAGAAGGGCTTCCGCTCGAACCTCTCGTATACCGACCAAATCAACACTCTTCGTATCATACTGGAACAAGAATGGCAAAGATAGTTATACCATACTTTTGTCGACTTCGGAAAAAAAATTGATACGTTGAATTAGCTTACATGAAATTGGTGTGCCGCCGAAAATAATTTCAACTAAACCCCGATTGACCAACAGATCATGCGTCTCAAATGGAACGGGATTGGCCACACTCTCCAACGGGATCCCGACATATACCCAAGCAGGCAATGGACTAGAATCCCCAGGGGAAGCGAAAGTGTGGCCGTCCCAAACAAACCTAGTGACACACTGTGCTTGGCGAAGCGAAGAAAATCGGGAAGTCTTGGAGTGAGATCAAGCCCGATGCTCAAGACTGCCCCATCTAGGGGATGAAGGATCATAATTCATAAGTCACCATTACATTCAATTTTTTTTTACTACCATCAACTACCTATCAAAATCTACATATAAGAATCAAAAAGAATAAATTCGATTTTCCAAAGTCTTTTCTTACTTAGTTATGGCAAATAATGACAATAGGAAATAGAAGAAAAATTACTATGAGAAGACTTGAGTAAAATTCTGTTTTATTCTTAAGTATTTTTTATTACTTAAAATTTTATTCTTAAGTTTTTTTTAATTACTAAAAAAATACTTGAATATTTAATTGTGGTATACTTTTGAGGCGTATCACTGCTTTATATAACAAAAACTAACAAGAACCGAAAATACCGAAAGAACCGGGAAATCCCGGTTCCTTTAAACCTAAATGCCGAAATTCCCGGTTCTCAAAAAAGAGACCGGTTCCGGAAACCCTAGTGTGGGGTGTCTATGTCTATGGATAGGTCTTCAAAAATGATATTGAGGTTTCTAATATCATTTTTTTCTTAACTGAATAGTTTGCGCGAGAGACACTTCCAAAGTGGTAAAATGTGTGTCCCCCCCCCTGTAACTTCTAAAATAAGAGAATGATAAATCTATAAAAAATATATGATGTACATTACAGTGCAAACTTCCACCGAAAATTGGTTTGAACGAGATCTAGTTAGTAGTTTTTTTTAATACGTCATAAATTGAAATTAATATCAAATACTCAGGTCTATACTACCATTTACTTATATACCTACAGGTTTGTACGGAACCCTCGGTGCGTGAGTCTGACTCGCACTTGGCCGGTTTTTAATAGCTGTACTTTTCCGGATCATTAAAGGAACTTGCCCACGAGCAAAAATCGCTGAGCGAGCTATTTTGTCGCCGAAAATAAAATAAAAGTTCATACTGAAAAGCCCACGTGCTACAAATTCACTCATAAAATATATTCTTTTCGTAGCTGCGATTATCGGAGCTATACTCAATAGTCATAGTATATTTAATAATAACAATATTACATTCACAACAAATACAGCTACAAAAAGTAGTATGATTTTCATTACGATTTGGTTTATGAGCGACTTTTTTAAGCACACGGGCGTTTCAATATTGAACTTTGAGGGTCCTCCCTCACCCACGGGCCACAACCATGAGTGATAATCTCTAACCCCCTTATTAATAAATAAGGTTTAAGTCAAGTATAGTAATACCTAAGATTAAAATATATCCGACACTTTCTAATGTCATATAAACAAAAAGGAATGAGGCTATATTAATACCTGGGTATTACAAGACTGACTTACGCCTTATTTGTTAATGAAGGGTCAGAGTTCAATACTGAAACGCCCAGGTGCTACAAAAAGTCGCCCATGAACAGAATATTATATTTTTGTAGCTGCAATTATCAAAGCTAATAAAAGTAGTATATGTGGGCAAGCTCCTTCAATGTTTTATGTTCAGCGACAAAATAGTCGCTACAACTGATTCTTCCGGGGGCAGATCCAGGCAATTTCAATAGCAATGATTAAAGCCAGCCGTAGCACTGTACCTCGTGGCCAAAACATTGAGCATGTGGTGCCAGACAATCGTGGGCATTGCAAGCTACACATTGCCGTGAAAATGTTGATCCTTTATAAGCCCCATACATAAGGTAGTGTAGTAAGTCCATGCCTTGTCTGTCTGTTAATTAAACATGTAAAATGGCATACACACTTTCAATCAAATTGTGATCAACAAAGAGATTTTCATCAAATTGAAAAATAAAGAAGGAGCCATCATTGAATCATGCAGCACTGCTGAGTGTCTCCAATCGATGATCGTGCGCCGGCGTGTTCTAAGGTGCACCGCAATATGCATAAAGGAAACAAAATGGTGGTAGGAAAGTATGGCAAAATCTTCGAATCCCTTTCCTTTAAACTTACATATTATCTATTTTTCACAAAAGATTATAATACGTATTAGAAACTAAATCATTGTCAAACGGCAAGTGGTTTGTTATCACGAGTACAATCATGTGTCTGAGTATCGTTTACTAATTACCAGTCACCCTATATAGAATACTTTTTATCCTGGGAAAACTCAAGATTCGTGAGGAATGCGGGTATAACTGTGGGGCGGAAGCTAGTAGAATAGAAATAAGTACTTACTGTATTGAGCTCTCCAGCACACGCTTGCGTCTCATTGTCTTCTCTGGGGTACTTTTGGTGTCAAGCGGATTGCTGACCGATGCAGCCGAACTGTAAAAGAGAAAATTAAAATGTTAAGTTAATTATGTTTAGGTTACTTACTATAAAGATAAATAGTAGATTATATCATATGGGAGCAAAATAATATTTTTACGGTGTGGGCGCTTTTTTGAATGCAGAACGAAGTGAGGGATTCTAGAGTAGAATCCTGAACGTAGCAAGGGATTCAAAGTACGAGCCAAAAATATATTTGCGCCCGATTGATATACTCTACTTTTCATAACCCACTGTGAGAAAATAAAAGGCGCCTGTAACAAAACCGAATGTGAATAAGGCAAGTTTCTACCAAAGTACAGGTTACAATAAAATGCGCATTTTAAGGAGTCTCCACGTTTTTGACTGAGAACACTTTGGATTTTTTTAGGTTTAAATCCATCAGACATCCTCATGATACGCTATTCATTTCGAATGTGTCCAGTTTTACGTCGTTATTAGAACTGACAGTTGATTTTAGCATTGAGTAGGTACTCCAAAGAGTTGTATAGTTTTGGCTAAGTACTGGAATTAGGCCAAAAACACAGATTCTGAAAAATTCTTGGCGCCTCTTGCATTTCTCCATTCAATATAATTGGACTGTTTTACAAAAAACTTAAACCGACTTCAAAGTACACTAAGAAGTTGTGGCGGCACGTCACTAGTGGACGACGCGCACATCACTACAGTCGTCATTGACAACAAGAAAAACGTGCTAGATATTTTCGTTTCTTATTTTCATTTAATTTCTGTAAATATTCAATATACATCCTTTCTACCTTCTCCTATTATTTATTTAATCGTTCCCCATATATTGGTGACCGCGAGGTTCGAGCAGAATGCCCAATAAAGATGCAAAGAAAGTGGACGACGGGGAACAAGATACCGTGACATCGGCTTCCGGAACATCTGTAAACCGTGTGGCCGTGAAGCTACCACCTTTCTGGCCGGATGACCCGGGTGTTTGGTTTAGACAGGCTGACGCGCAGTTCCTAATATCCGGAATTAAAGAAGATGCCACAAAATTTTACTACCTGGAGCAAAGTTATATTAAGGAGGTTAAAGATATTGTTATGAATCCACCAGCATCAGATAAATATGAAAAATTAAAACTCGAATTATCTAAGCGATTGTCATTATCTCGTCAACATCAAATCACGCAACTGCTTTCTCACGAAGAATTAGGAGATAGAAAGCCATCGCAATTTTTACGGTATTTAAAAACGCTTGCAGCTGATGGAGTTACCAGTGAGTTTTTACGTAGTTTATGGTCGAATCGGCTACCACCTCACGTACAAACAATTATTGCGTCGCAGGCCTCTGCGAGCCTTGAGGAAGTCGCGGACCTAGCTGATAAAATATGCGAAGTAACACCATCTCCTTTCCATCAGGTTGCTAGTACAAGCGCCTCCGTTAACAACTATGATGATTTGTTGAAGCGTATTGACGACATGGTAACCGCACGCATTCAAACCGAACTGACGCAACAGATAGCGCAGTTAACGGTTGATAATCGTGGTCGATCCTATTCTCGCCGTGGAAATAGGATAGGATCAAGCAGTCGAAGTAGGAGTCGCAGCCGTAATAGAGTACCTGGTATGTGTTGGTATCACAATCTTTTTGGTGATAGAGCTAAGAAATGCACATCTCCATGCAACTACGACTCGGGAAACCACAGTGGCAGTTCGTAGAAGCGGCGAACGACTGTCATAATGCTACGAGCCGCCTTTTTATTACAGACAAGAAGTCTAAGGTGCAGTATTTAATAGATACCGGTTCTGACCTTTGTGTGCTACCGCATCGATTCCTGCGTGAGCGTAGGGAGCCAACGGACTACAATGTTACCGCTACAAATGGTAGTATAATTCATACTTTCGGTACTATAACGATACACCTAGACCTGGGACTGCGGCGTGATTTTGTCTGGAACTTCGTAGTGGCGGATGTGGAAAGACCTATCATTGGAGCTGACTTCATTGCTCACTATGGTTTACTCGTGGACTGCAAGAACGGCAGACTGCTGGATAGCATCACAACATTATTTGCACCTGTCATGTTCAAAGTGTGCAACCAGGCTAGCGTCAAAGCAATATCAGGTAATACCGAATACCATAAGTTATTAGCAAAATATCCTGACTTGAACAAACCCTCAGGAGTATTTCGTGAAGTTAAGCACTCAACTGTACACTTTATTCGTACCACCCCTGGTCAGCCTATTTTTTGCAGACCGCGGCGCCTTGCCCCTGATCGCCTCAAGATTGCTAAAGAACAGTTTGGTGACATGGTTCGAGATGGCACAGCACGCCCGTCAGACTTACCGTGGGCATCGGCACTGCATTTGGCACCGAAAGGGAATGGCTGGAGACCATGCGGGGATTATCGTGCCCTTAACGCGCGCACTATACCATACAGGTACCCTATTCCTCATATTGAAGATTATTCGCAAAGGTTAGCTGGCTGCAGCGTATACTCAAAAATTGACCTGGTGAAGGCTTATCACCAAGTTCCTGTAGCTCCAGAGGATATATCTAAGACTGCGATCACCACACCATTTGGCTTATTCGAGTTCCCATACATGTCATTTGGATTAAGAAACGCAGCTCAGACTTTCCAGCGATTTCTAGATGAAGTTCTTCGAGGCTTTGACAACTGTTTTTCGTACATTGATGATATCCTGGTATTTACCAGAAGTAGGAGCGAGCACCTGGTACACCTGGAATCAGTTTTCAAACGACTACAGGCATATGGACTTGTGATCAACGAAGGAAAGTGCGAATTTGGTCGAAGCGAGGTAACATTCCTTGGTTATAATATATCACAGCACGGCACAAGACCTCTAGAGGATAAAATTAAAGTAATACAAGATTTCCCGCCTACCCAAGACAGTAAACGGTTTACGAAGATTTCTTGGGATGCTTAACTTTTATCGCCGGTTTATCCCACACGCCGCTGTTGATCAAGCTCCACTGCATGACATGCTATCTGGACCCAAAGTCAAAGGTTCACAACCACTTACCTGGACATCAGAATTGTTAGAAGTCTTCGACAGCTGTAAGAAAAGTATCATTCAATGTACCCTTCTAGCTCACCCTGTGATGAACGCACCGCTCGCCCTAACTGACGCATCTAATTCAGCCTTGGGCGCGGTTCTTCAACAGTTGGTTGCTGCGGAATGGCAACCTCTGGCATTTTTCTCAAAGAAACTTAACAAATCCCAGCAGTTGTATAGCGCCTATGATAGAGAGTTGCTTGCCATCTATGAAAGCGTTTTCGCTACATGATCGAAGGGAGACATTTTGTAATATATACTGATCACAAACCTATCACTTACGCTTTCCAACAGAATAAGCAAAAATGTTCGCCGAGGCAATTCAACCATCTCGACTTTGTGTCACAATTCACGACAGATATCAGGCATATTTCTGGGAAATGCAATGTAACTGCAGACACATTATCACGCATTGAAGCTGTATCATCACCACCGGATTTAGAAAAGTAAGCTCAATCACAGGAAAATGACACTGAACTTCAGGAACTTTTGTCGAAAAACTCATCATCATTACGACTACAACAAGTACCAGTACCAGGCACTAACGTCACTTTATACTGTGACGTATCGCTGTCGAGACCTCGTCCTTTTATAACGAAGGAGTTGCGTCGTCAGATTTTTAATTCAGTACACACAATGGACCACCTATAGTCACCCTGGAGCTAAGTCAACAATAAAACAGGTAACTGATAGATTTATTTGGCCCTCAGTACGGAAAGATTGCCGTGCCTGGGTTCAAAACGCTAGACGCTCAGAAGACAGAATTTTTCGAAACCAGAGATTAGCGCGTAAGTAACCAACAAAAAACTCTTCAGCTTTATTATATTGTATAGTAAGTGTTAAGAGATAGAAGGCTAGTACTGATTCACATGACATGTAACGAACATATGCATAACATATTATAAATAATTATTAAATATCGATTCAGTCTACTTTGTAGTTTTGTCGCCGCGCCGACGCTCGCAGTTGTTGTCAGTGCGATTAGAATGTACCTACATATTATTTAACTAGACTCAAGAGGTGTGGGTGGATAATTGAAATATGTATGTGTTGAATACAAAATTCAAAATCATTTATTCAAATAGACCTTCGCAGGTACTTATGAAAAGTCTGACTCTAATACTCTAATACCGGTTCGGAAGGTTGCATTTGCTGAGAAGAGCCGGCAATAAACTCAGCAATTACTCTTTTCAAAACAGGCTTAGATTCATTACATAATATTTACATTCTAATCGCACTGAAAACAATTGCTTGCCCCGGCGCGGCGGCAAAATTACAAAGAAACGTTTATAGCCGTAGTTATATATAAACTTTCTAACGTGTCACTTTTAGCGTTAGTCCGGACCGGACCGGAATCTCTCGAACACAAAAAACTTGTAAGCTTTCGATCCGTAGAGAGAATAGTGGCGGGTGAAAGCCCGCCTCTAATAAGTATTTCGGCAGATTGATTGGGCGAGTTAAGTAAGGCCCGCCCCCTGGCCAAACAAAGGTTCACAGGAAACTATTGATTACCTATTGATCTAATGTATATAATCCAAATAATGTTGATACTAATAATATAATTATGACAATTATGTAATGAATCTAAGCTTGTTTTGAAAAGAGTAATTGCTGATTTATTGCCGGCTCTTCTCAGCAAATGCAACCTTCCGTACCGGTATTAGAGTATAAGAGTCAGACTTTTCATAAGTGCCTGCGAAGGTCTATTCGAATAAGTGATTTTTAAGCAGTTGGGTTTTTTGTTTCTTTTAATAATTTAATTTATTTCAGACTTTTTAGTTTCATTATAGAAACAGTTGTTCAGTTAAGTATTAGTAAGTAAATGAACGGTAAGTTAAAGTAAGGCTAACAACCACCATAACTCTGTGAGTTACGTACGGTAACCGCTCAGTAGTAGGGGCCCTTCCGGCTGCCGCACCAGCAAACCACATTACCTGTGCAGCACTCCGGTGAAATGACACTGCGCTTTGTCCGTTCCGCTGCCCGCACAGATACTTCTCTCAACCTCCTCTTCAACTCTCTTTAATAATGGCCAGAAAAAAAAAGGAAAAAATGTTTCTCAGCGGCTACCCCGTCCACATTTTCTGTGGACTTCTGCAACATTAGGGGACTACACTCTAACATCTGTGCAGTCCACCAACACCTTGAGACTGCACAGCCGACCCTGCTTTTCCTAACAGAGACGCAAATATCCTCCCCTGATGATACATCGTATTTACACTACCCCGGGTACAAATTGGAGCACAACTTTGTGCGCCGTGCCGGGGTATGTATGTACGTCAGGGAGGATATTTGTTGTCGACGTCTTCATGGCCTTGAAGACCGGGACCTGTCTGTTTTGTGGGCACGCGTTGACCACGGCGGTCACACCCGAATTTACGCGTGTCTTTACAGGTCCCACAGCGGTGACGCGGACACAATCCGGTTATTTGAGCACCTGCAATTGACGACTGACGTAGTACTTGAGCAGTATCCCTCTGCGGAGTTGGTGGTTCTAGGAGACTTCAACGCTCACCATGTTGAGTGGCTTGGTTCCCGGTCCACCGACTTCGCGGGGAAGACTGCTCACGACTTTACCCTGGCCTATGGATTCTCACAACTGGTTCTTTCTCCTACGAGAATCCCAGATATTGAGAGCCATACAAGCTCCTTACTGGACCTTCTGCTGACAACGCGACCGGACAGCTATACAGTGACAGTGGATGCGCCACTCGGCTCATCGGACCACTGTCTCGTCCGGACGCAGGTGCCTTGCGCGCAGCTCGTCTCGCTCCGGTCACCCGGGCGTCGTCGCGTGTGGCATTATAAGTCAGCAGACTGGGATGGATTGCGTGAATACTACGCATCGTACCCGTGGAAGCGGCTTTGCTTCGCATCAGATGATCCTGACACCTGCGCAGTTGCCGTCGCTGAGGCGATACTGGGGGGAATGGAATGTTATATTCCAAACCCGCTAGTGGCTGCAGGGGTGAAGAAACAACCGTGGTTTAATCGGCCCTGCAAAGAAGCTAGACAAAATAAGCAGACTTTGTATGAGGCTTGGACCACGGCCCGAACTAATCAGGACCCTAACATCTCTGATTCGAAACGCAAATTTAACGCCGCTTCGAGATCCAGTAAGCGAATGATTGCCAGGGCCAAATTCGATTTCGTCGGCAGAGTTGGTGAGAAACTGAGTAGCCTTCCCTCTGGGACTCGCGCTTTTTGGTCTCTTGCCAAAGCTGCTGAAGGCAACTTTTGCCAGTCGTCCTTGCCACCACTACGTAAGCCGGACGGAAACTTGGCCCACAGTGCTAAGGAGAAAGCGGATCTCTTAGGCTATCTCTTTGCCTCGAACTCGACTTTGGATGACGGGGGCGCCACACCGCCTACGATTCCGCGGTGTGCCAGCTCCATGCCGGAGATAAGCATTACCCAACGTGAGGTCCGGCGGGAATTGCTTTCTCTGGACATCCATAAGTCGAGTGGGCCAGACGGCATACCGGCAGTGGTGCTGAAGCGGTGTGCTCCTGAATTGTGTCCAGTATTGACGCGACTTTTCGCACTTTCCTACACCAAAAAGGAAGTCCCGTCTTCGTGGAAGACTGCCCACGTGCACCCAGTGCCCAAAAAGGGCGACAGATCAGACCCGACGAATTACAGGCCTATCGCCATCACCTCCCTTCTCTCCAAAGTCATGGAGCGTGTGATCAACACGCAGCTTTTGAGATACCTGGAGGATCACGAGTTGTTGAGCGACCGCCAATATGGCTTCCGCCACAGTCGCTCAGCTGGTGACCTCCTTGTGTATCTCACGCACCGTTGGTCACTCGCCATCGAGAGTCAAGGTGAGGCATTGGCAGTGAGCCTAGATGTGGCGAAGGCGTTCGATCGGGTCTGGCACAGGGGTCTTCTCACGAAGTTACCAGCATACGGACTTCCCGAGGGGTTGTGCAAATGGGTCGCCAGCTTTTTGTCCAGCAGATGCATAAGAGCCGTCGTCGACGGTAGCTGCTCCGATAGCATGGACATAAATGCCGGCGTCCCGCAAGGCTCTGTGCTGTCCCCAACACTGTTCCTTCTGCATATCAATGATATGCTGTCTATTGACGGCATTCATTGCTATGCGGACGACAGTACAACGACGCTCATTACACAGGCCGTGCAAATATCCCTCGTTCCGAGGTGGAAGAAAGCCGCGAACGGCTGGTGTCTGAAATCGAGAGTACACTAACTAGTGTCTCCGATTGGGGTCGACTAAACCTAGTCCATTTCAACCCCACCAAGACCCAAGCCTGCGCGTTCACCGCTAAGAAAACCCAATGGTCTGTGGCTCCACAATTCCAGAACACCTCCTTGAACATCAGCCAAAGCATCGGGATCCTTGGCGTCGACATTTCTAGCGACGTTTTGTTCCGAAGTCACTTAGAAGACAAGGTTAAGCTGGCATCCAAAAATCTTGGAGTGCTCAACAGAGCGAGGCAGTACTTCACAGCGGGGCAAAGACTGCAACTTTATAAGTCGCAGGTCCGGCCTCATATGGAGTACTGCTGTCATCTATGGGCGGGAGCACCTGGATACCAGCTTGGGCCTTTAGACTCGGTTCAGCGACATGCCGTAAGAATTGTTGACGATCTCGAGCTCACAAGCGATTTAGAGCCCCTCAGTCTGAGGAGAGACTTTGCCTCCTTATGTGTGTTCTACCGCTTGTACAACGGAGAGTGTTCTAAGGAATTGTTCGACTTGATGCCCACGGCTACCTTCTACCATCGCAACTCTCGCCATCGTAGGGGAGTCCATCCTCACACATTGAAACCAGATTTGTTTCGAACTGTACGGGCTAAAAGGAGTTTTCTTCCGCGGACGCTCGGACTGTGGAATGGGCTCCCCGCCGTGGTTTTCCCAATGGAGTACAGCATGGGGTTCTTCAAAAAGGGCGTGAAGAGATTTCTTCAGGGTCGGCAACGCGCGAGTGATACCCCTGGTGTTGCAAGCGTCCATAGGCTACGGTAACCGCTTACCATCAGGCGGGCCGTATGCTTGTTTGCCACCTTAGTGGTATAAAAAAAAAAAAAGAAAAAAGTCTCAGTACCTAATGTACTTGCATTAAAACTTGGTTCTTTGCATTTAAAGTCAAAATGGTAGCATTAAAGTATTACAATATATACATATATGGAATGGGCTGTTCACAAGCTTTCATTTGATACCCATTTTGTTATATTTTATTTATTCGTAGACGCCATATAAAAATAATATACCCTATGACACTCCCACAGTTAAGACGAATCTAACGACACCTCATATGCTTAAATCCATCACGCAGTTTAGGCTACAGAGCGTGCCAAAGGAATAGACATACATACACTCGAAAAACATAACCCTCCTTCCAGGTCAGTCGGGTAAAAAATAAGAAGTTTCACTCACGGTGAAGGCATCCAAATTAGAGGCTCTGGGTCGTCTTCCTCCTCACTCTTTACTGAAGCCTGTACTGGCCCCATCATCAAAGTGTCCTGGCTAGGGGATTGAGTCCGGGAATCCGGCAAACCATCACACTTGCTACCTGGGCTGGGCTTCACCAACCTCGTTGAGCTCTTTCGCAATGCTCTAAAAAACATGATAGGTAGTTACATTAAATGTTATTTTACAAAACAGATATGGCTCTTTTAAAAAAGATCACAATTAAATAACATTTGATTTCATTTACTTTATTAAACTAGTTAAATGGTAGTTACCTACAAAAAAAAATTTTCAAACCTACAATAGTAGAATAGCATCAAATCAGTTCTATCCCCAAACTCAAAACAATAAAGAGTTTGAAGATATTGGCATACTTTTCGGTCATTTTGTATTTTTTTAAACTTTTTTTTTAAGTCTAGTTATTCTAACAACATTATGCATACAATCATTTAAATGCGTAATTTTTCATGGTTATTGAACTGTCAAATATCGATCAATTTTGCAAATAACTCTGTAATGTGTAGTTTTAGAACATAGACACCTTAGTAATTCTTTGTTTGTATGAGTGTCACCAATCAATGTAAGTATATACCTAGGTATAAAAGTGCGCCAACTTTGAAAAAAAAAACGCCTCATGAGTCTTTGGCAACGGAATCTGTGCAAGCGTTGAAAAATATAACCCTAACTGTTAGGGGCTAAATCAAATAAAAATAAATAAAATTGCTGAGTTTATTGCCGGCTCTTCTCAGCAAATGCAACTTTCCAAACCGGTATTAGAGTCAGACTTTTCATAAGTACCTGCGAAGGTCTATTCGAATAAGTGATTTTTAAGCAGTTGGGTTTTTTGTTTCTTTTAATAATTTAATTTATTTCAGACTTTTTAGTTTCATTATAGAAGCAGTTGTTCAGTTAAGTATTAGTAAGTAAATGAATGGTAAGTTAAAGCTCAGAGTAGATAAATACTACGTACAACAGAGGGTCAGCGCCCATACTTCAAAAGTTACCACCGTAACTCGCGCAAGTACAGCGCCGGTGGTGAGTCAAAGGTACTATTTGCTAGTCTTGCCACGTATGTCACTACAGCAATGTTAGTTTTGTCAGTAAATGACAACAGATGTCACTTTTTATAGAACAGTATTTTAAAGAACAATGGGCACTTTTTATTTTTTCCTAACATTTCCAATTCTATGGTATAAACATTTTTTTATTGTTTGATTTTTTTTTAATTAAAAGGCGTGAAAGTTAAAAAGTTTAAATAATGCTTACCTAATTATATCCTTTAACATTTTACCATTTTTTGCCTGGTTGGCTGAATCCTAAAGTATAGGGCATAGCGACAAATGCTGAAAGGAGCCCCAAGGCCGATTTTAATAAAAAATAAAACTGTATACTTGGTACTCGTTGATTTGAAAAAAAAAACTGTATTATTACTCCATCTCATAGTGTCGCTTTTAAGATCTATATCTGGGAAACAAATAATTTCTGTGGAAAATTAATGGAAACATCTATTTATTAAGAAACAACTACATACATCTAGTCTGGTCGCAGTACTACAAGCTCTGGAAAGACTTGAAACAGCCACCTAAGAAACCACTATTTTATTTTTGTTATATTTATTAAACTTTAATCAAATGTTTGAATTGACGCTGTATAGTTTACAAAATATGTTTTGGAAAACATATTTTGTAAACTATACAGGTTGCCCGCGATACAGGATTATCCTAGTGCGGGGACCATTGTTTAATTATCTGTGTAATTTTTTACTTTTTAAAATAAATTATTTGTTTTTTTTTTTTTTTTTTTATGCCACTGAGTTGGCAAACAAGCATACGGCCCGCCTGATGGTAAGCAGTTACCGTAGCCTATGGACGCTTGCAACACCAGGGGTATCACTCGCGCGTTGCCGACCCTGAAGAAACCTTTTCACACCCTTTTTGAAGAACCCCATGCTGTACTCCATTGGGAAAACCACGGCGGGGAGCTCATTCCACAGCCCGAGCGTCCGCGGAAGAAAACTCCTTTTAGCCCGCACAGTTCGAAACAGTTCTGGTTTCAATGTGTGTGGATGGATTCCCCGTCGATGGCGAGAGTCGATTTGATTTGATTTGACGCCCATTGTATTTAATACATAGAACGGCTCAAGGATATATATAAGGATAGGTTTCAATGTGTGAGGATGGACTCCCCGTCGATGGCGAAAGTTGCGATGGTGGAAGGTTGTCGTGGTCATCAAGTCGAACAATTCCTTGGAACACTCCCCGTTGTACAAGCGGTAGAACACACATAAGGCAAAGTCTCTCCTCAAACTGAGAGGCTCGTAACCGTTCGTGACCTCGGGATCGTCGACAATTCTAGCGGCACGTCGCTGAACCGAGTCTAAAGGCCCAAGCTGGTATCCAGGTGCCCCCGCCCACATATGGCAACAATACTCCATATGAGGCCGGACTTGCGACTTATAAAGATGCAGCCTTTGCCCCGATGTGAAGTACTGCCTCGCTCTGTTGAGCACTCCAAGCTTTTGGATGCTTTTGAGTCTTGGTGGGGTTGAAATGGACTAGGTTTAGTCGAACCCAATCGGAGACACAAGCTAGTGTACTCTCGATTTCAGACAGCAGCCGTTCGCGGCTTTCCTCCACCTCGGAACGATTTGCACGGCCCGTATAATGAGCGTCCCCTGTACTGTCGTCCGCATAGCAATGAATTATATGCTGTCTATTCATTGCTATGCAGAAGGAACAGTGTTGGGGACAGCACAGAGCCTTGCCGGCATTCATGTCCATGCTATTAGAGTAGCTACCGTCGACGACGGCTCTTATGCTTCTGCTGGACAGAAAGCTGGCAACCCATTTGCATAATCCCTCGAGAAGCCCGTATGATGGTAACTTCCTTAGAAGACCCCTGTGCCAGACCCGATCGAACGCCTTCGCTACATCTAGGCTCACTGCCAATGCCTCACCTTGACTCTCGATGCAGTGGCGTGCCTAGGGTTTCAGAATAGGGCATGCCGAGAGATATGTTACTGTAGTTTTTAACAGTGAATGTAGATAAATCCGTCAGTAGTGTATCAGTCGTAGTTTTAAACCAAATGGTGTGTATATAAGGCGCCTCAGGCAGTGGCGGTACGTCCATACAAGCCCAAAAGCCGGGCTTGCCCTACTAAAATAATTCTCGAACAAGAATATAAACTTCCGAACTATTTAAAAGTTCGCGCTCTTCGCTATTATTGCTTTTCGATGTCATCAACCCCCGAGGCGCCTTATATACACACCATTCGGTTTAAAACTAGGTAGGTACGGTATATCTATATCTGTGTACGACCCGCCTCGCACCACCTCGCACGGTCAGTCAAGGCGTCTCGCTCGCACGCGTGGGCTTGCAACCGGGCTTCGTTGCCAGCGAGTGTATCTCTTTCTAACCTATGAAAAACTATCCATAATGAGATATAACTATTGTTGGTTTATATAGCACAACAGTATGAAATATTTGAGATAATGAAGCCTTGCATGCGTATGAAGTTGGTTGTGACGGTTCGTAGTGAATGCGAAATGACGAACATCGCGCATGCGCCCCGCCTGTGGCCCCGCTCGCGCCGTTTGCGTCTAATTTCATTACATATGCATTTGTTTGAGCGAAAGTTGTTTTTTTTTAATTGGGAACCCTGCGAAATTTCCAAAAGACCTTGCATGAAACTGCAGAATTTCCGATCACTCTGGTGATTATATAACTGTTAGTATTCCATTTTGTTCGTGCGCCTACTTGAGGGCGCCAGGGTATTGCTTGCACCCGGGCACAATAAATAATAGAACTAACGTACAGAAATTGCACACTTTTGATCTTGAGGGATTGCCGCCGTTTTAATAGCCTACAATATTTGCAGAGCACTAAGTTAATTCTTAATTACACTTTAACGCCACGCACATTAAAACGCAATGCCTTTGTATTTATAATTTACCGAAATGACCTTACGAACTTCAGGGTTACCTACCTATATCAACTACACCTAATTAATTAGGATACTGATAAAAACACCGTGTAAAATTAACAAAATATATGTACTTATTGTCTTACACTTCAGAATCTTGCAGTAATTTAAAAACCAACAACTTAAATAAAATCTGTTTATTGCGACAGCTGTTAAACTCAAATTATTAGTGTTACGGTTCTCCATTATAACAAAGTGCAGTGATAATTGATAAATAAATATATTTCCTAGGTTAACATCGCACAAGAAAACAAATAATCACGCATTCTGATTTTGGCTCCGACACAATTGCGTACAGTGTGCTCGCAAGCGCGTGGCGGCCCCGACAGTTTAGTCGAGCCCAGCTCGAAGCGAGCATTAGATGCTTATCGCGGTAGATATAGGCAAGTGACAGAGGCCTGACCCGGCGCTATATAGGCTATTGCCGGCCCTGATTAGGGAAAGATTAAAAATAGGTCAAGATAGCAATTTCTTAATCTTCTATATGTTTTAAACATCACTTTAATACCGAGCAAGCGAAGAGTCTCCGTTTCAGCTTGGACAAAAATGCTTTCGTATGTATGTCCAGATAACCGGCTGTTCTCCACTACAGATCAAATTACTCATCCGATTCTCCATAAATGTTGTGAGCAGGGTCCGTGATTTACGAATGGCTTTAATCCTTTTGACCATAAAAGACTTAATAATTGTTCTTATGTGATATTTTGTTGAATAAATGGAACCACTATACATTTTCCTGCACTAGCTAGATACAGACTTAAGCCCATAAAAACAAATGAAATACAATTGGTACGAAACTGCCCATTGTACTTTTAAAAATAATCGTTGTAGATTTCAAAATATTTAGACTATATTTATTTACCGTTGAAGTATCTGCTTATTAGAAACAGGTTAATATTAGATTTATTTTATTATTATTTGATTGTTTCGGTCCTAGACGATAAAAAGAAATAAAAATAATAGACGGTAAGGCCATCTATGTAAGGTCGAAAGATTTAAATAAAATTAAATAAATTGCAAATATTGAAAATACGAGTTTAAAAAAATAATTAAATTAAATTATTATTATCAAATTGTATTCCTTTGCAATAAATCTCAATAAAAAGTGATTTAATAGCGTTTTGACTAAGAATTAATTTTCAATCCGTCCATACGATGTCTGTAGCGACATCTTTACGTGTGAATTCTACACTAATTATAAAATGTATGTGATTGACCAGACATGGTTAAAGTAAGGCTAACAACCACCATAACTCTGTGTGTTACGTACGGTAACCACTCAGTAGTCTCAGTACCTAATGTACTTGCATTAAAACTTGGTTCTTTGCATTTAAAGTCAAAATGGTAGCATTAAAGTATTACAATATATACATATATGGAATGGGCTGTTTACAAGCTTTCATTTGATACCCATTTTGTTATATTTTATTTATTCGTAGACGCCATATAAAAATAATATACCCTATGACACTCCCACAGTTAAGACGAATCTAACGACACCTCATATGCTTAAATCCATCACGCAGTTTAGGCTACAGAGCGTGCCAAAGGAATAGACATACATACACTCTAAAAACATAACCCTCCTTCCAGGTCAGTCGGGTAAAAAATAAGAAGTTTCACTCACGGTGGAGGCATCCAAATTAGAGGCTCTGGGTCGTCTTCCTCCTCACTCTTTACTGAAGCCTGTACTGGCCCCATCATCAAAGTGTCCTGGCTAGGGGATTGAGTCCGGGAATCCGGCAAACCATCACACTTGCTACCTGGGCTGGGCTTCACCAACCTCGTTGAGCTCTTTCGCATTGCTCTAAAAAACATGATAGGTAGTTACATTAAATGTTATTTTACAAAACAGATATGGCTCTTTTAAAAAAGATCACAATTAAATAACATTTGATTTCATTTACTTTATTAAACTAGTTAAATGGTAGTTACCAACCATGTAGTAACTACAAAAAAAAATTGTCAAACCTACAATAGTACAATAGCATCAAATCAGTTCTATCCCCAAACTCAAAACAATAAAGAGTTTGAAGATATTGGCATACTTTTCGGTCATTTGTATTTTTTTAAACTTTTTTTTTAAGTCTAGTTATTCTAACAACATTGTGCATACAATCATTTAAATGCGTAATTTTTCATGGTTATTGAACTGTCAAATATCGATCAATTTTGCAAATAACTCTGTACTGTAATGTGTAGTTTTAGAACATATATAGTGCGTTCGAATTGGAGTGATGTCGTTTTTAACAGTTTCAAAATTGGCATTATTGTTTAGGCGTTCGAATTGGAAAATTTCAACAATTTTGCAACTTTTGCCACAAACGATATTTCCCAAATCGAACGATTAGATACAAAAATGACATTTCCATTCTGATAGCCTGCTTGTCACTTGTCTCAACCTACCTTTTTCCTTCAGTTAATCATTAAACAAAGTTAATCTAACAAATTATTCTCTTGCCTGTTAGTATTTCTATAAAATTTTACAATAAAAATTAGGATTTTCGCTTCCCGTATGAATTTTCCGAAACTTATCTGTCAGATTCAAAGATGTCAAAATATGATCACAAACGACCCTGCCTCGGAGGTGGGTCGAAATTTGCAGTTCACGATGTCGTTTTTAACTGTTTCCAAGCAAAACGAACGGTGAACGAAAACAGTTCAAAACGCCAATTTCGCCCACAACTTTCCAAATCGAACGCCAGTTGTGATCGTTTTTGGCATTTTGGACTGTTATTTTTGCTACCATACCCCAATTCGAACGCACCTATAGTGCGTTCGAATTGGAGTGATGTCGTTTTTAACAGTTTCAAAATGGGCATTTTGGTTTATGCGTTCGAATTGGAAAATTTCAACAATTTTGCAACTTTTGCCACAAACGATATTTCCCAAATCGAACGATTAGATACAAAAATGACATTTACATGCTGATCGCCTGCTTGTCACTTGTCTCAAACTACCTTTTTCCTTCAGTTAATCATTAAACAAAGTTAATCTAACAAATTATTCTCTTACCTGTTAGTATTTCTATAAAATTTTATAATAAAAATTAGAATTTTCGCTTCCCGTATGAATTTTCCGAAACTGATCTGTCAGATTCAAAGATGTCAAAATATGATCACAAACGACCCTGCCTCGGAGGTGGGTCAAAATTTGCAGTTCACGATGTCGTTTTTAACTGTTTCCAAGCAAAACGAACGGTGAACGAAAACTGTTCAAAACGCCAATTTCGCCCACAACTTTCCAAATCGAACGCCAGTTGTGATCGTTTTTGGCATTTTGGACTGTTATTTTTGCTACCATACCCCAATTCGAACGCACCTATAGACACCTTAGTAATTCTTTGTTTGTATGAGTGTCCCCAATCAATGTAAGTATATACCTAGGTATAAAAGTGCGCCAACTTTGAAAAAAAAAACGCCTCATGAGTCTTTGGCAACGGAATCTGTGCAAGCGTTGAAAAATATAACCCTAACTGTTAGGGGCTAAATCAAATAAAAATAAATAAAATTGCAAATAATGTTTAACCTATTTAAATTTATCTCGATTTGAATTGGAATATTTCAACTACTGCTATCATTATGAACGTCACTATGACAAGCAGAATGACGCAGAGGGAGCGTAAAACGTAGCTGTTACGCGCAGTATTTTTTTTAGATTCTATTTGTATACTGTGCATGTTTTGTATTATATGCATTAATATTCTCAGATCCACATCCTAGCACCTTACTTACATTTGTGTAGGTAGGTACATTTCAAATGAAATTACTAAATGAATGAAAAAATTATGTCTTTCTTAGTAGCTGTACTTTTCCGGATCATTAAGGGAGCTCGCCCACGAGCAAAAATCGCTGAGCGAGCTATTTGTCACCGAAAATAAAATAAAAATTCATACTGAAAAGCCCACGTGCTACAAAAAGTAGCTCATAAAAAAATATACTTTTGTAGCTGCGAATATCGGAGCTATACTCAATACTCATAATTAATTAATAATAACAATATTACAGGTCAACTATATTACATTCACAACAAATACAGGTACAAAAAGTAGTATGATTTTGATTACGATTTGGTTTATGAGCGACTTTTGCACATGGGCGTTTCAGTACTGGTAGATATTGAACTATGTTTGAACCAAAGATTTTCATAGGGCATCGTGCCTCTACCCAGATGGATAAATCCGCCTTACTAAAGCATGACATTTAATTTCACTCCGCTTGAGGGGCTCCCTGAGCAAATCGCTCTCAGTTCGTACTGCGCACGGCTGTCAAATACTGTCAATTCTGGCTTGTTTATTTCATGTTGCCATAGAGGCGACTATCCTTCTGGACGTTTTAAATTCTTTGATTTGAACCTACCAGTACAGAAATCGGTTTTGATAGGTGACACAGACCTCTTATATCTAACCATAGGTGAAATATCACACGGCGCTAATCAAAAATCAAAATGGCGTCCGGGGTAGTCATGCGTTTCGCTTTTGCACGATATTTCTTGTAAAATTGCAAGTTTTTTCATACATATAAAATAAGTTTGGATATAAAAAAAAACTATCAAATTGAATTTCAACAAAAATACATTCAAAACTCTTCTCATTTGGCTGCATGGCATGGACTAAACGTTTGCCTAATTAAACGCAACTGTCATGTCAAAAGACGCAAACATGTGATTTTACTTTGAACAAACTTCAATATTTTTTTTCTAAATACTATGAGGTCGCTTCAAGAAATGACTTCGCTGAAAAACACCTTAGATCATCTACTATTTGTAAAAAAAAATGAATGCCCAGGGCCCAGACCAGCACCCTATTTAAGCACCTTATTATAATATAATATACATAATTACACCCAGACTCAGGACATAGACATGTTCATGCACACAAATGCATGTCCTGTGTGGGAATCGAACCCACGACCAGCGGCGCGATAGGTGGAATCTTGACCAGAGTCTTAACCAACCACGCCAGCTGGCCCGTCGAATCTTATGTTAAACTCTAAAAAAACAAAATGTATAAGATTTTCATTACCAAATGTACCAAAAGTTGATACCAGTGTTATTGTGGATGGTAATAAACTTAATGTAGTAGATAAGACTGTTTTTCTTGGTCTGACTATAGACTGTAGATTGCAGTGGGGTGCTCACCTGGAAGCCTTAGGTGGTAAACTGAGCTCCGCTGCGTTTGCAGTCAGCAAAATAAGGCAACTGACGGACATTAATACAGCCAGATTAATTTATTTTGCATATTTTCATAGTCTTATGTCTTACGGCCTTTTGCTGTGGGGCTCTGCCGCAGACTTGGAATCAATTTTTGTATTACAAAAAAGGGCAATTCGCGCCATCTACTGTTTGGGTTCTCGCGAGTCTCTACGAAATATATTTCCGGATATTAATATACTAACTTTGCCCTCTCAGTACATTTTTGAAAATATTATGTATGTCTGTAAGAACATTAATTTGTTTCCAGTCAATAGTGACTATCATGATAGAAACACTAGAAACAAAGACAAAATAACTGTACCTAGATTTAGATTAGCTAAAGTAAATAAGTCCTTTCTTGGGAATTGTATCCAATTTTACAATAAAATTCCTCATAGCGTGACCAGTATGTCCTTTTTTAAATTTAAGGAACATATTAAAAAGCGGCTGTTGAGTAGGGCTTATTATAAAGTGTCTCATTATATTGACGACAAGGATGTATGGAAGTAGCTTCTCTCTGCACCTGCCTCACTGAGCAGCTAGTTCAAGGTCCATTTTAATCCAAAGTATGCTATTATTATTATAAGTTATGTTTTTAGGTTACAGATTATATTTCTTATTATAATTAAATGAATTCAATTCAATGTTCTTCATTTATTTATTTTGATATAAATGCATCGATATATTATGTCTGTCTAATTGTAATATTTTTTTATTTTGTGATATTTAGTCTTAACTTGTCAATAGTCGCAGTGATAACAAATTGTGAGTTTAGTGTTTCCCTTTAGTTATTTTTTACTTCTAAGGCAGACTTAAGTAAGTCATGCTCACTTTAAGGCCTTTGCTTGCGGCGTCTTGTGTCGGGTCGCTCACTTCCCTCCAATATGGTGAGGAGGGCGATGGCTGCCACACGCGTCATACTTGTGAACAGGTGCTGCTTGTGGGGGCTGGTCTGCTTAAGTTACTTTGTAATTTTGCCGCCGCGCCGGGGCACGCAATTGTTTTCAGTGCGATTAGAATGTAAATATTATGTAATGAATCTAAGCCTGTTTTGAAAAGAGTAATTGCTGAGTTTATTGCCGGCTCTTCTCAGCAAATGCAACCTTCCGAACCGGTATTAGAGTATTAGAGTCAGACTTTTCATAAGTGCCTGCGAAGGTCTATTTGAATAAATGATTTTGAATTTGAATTTTGAATTTGAATTTGAATGGCGACGCTCTTTCTAGGTAGGTATTTATTTATTTTATTTTTTATTTAATAGGCAAACCAACAGCATACATATAACACATGTTTACATAAACTACTAGCTGCCCGGCGCGACTACGTTCGCGTGGTGCTACCCTACCCTACCATACCCTACCCTACCCTGACAGCAAAATCCCCATTAACAAAATGATCCGCCATTTATTGAATTCATTTGTTACAAAAAAAATTATAAATGAAGAACCGCTCGACCGATTTTGTGCAAACTTCACATAAACCATCTACTAAATAGTCCGAACAAAGCCTAAACATTTGGTTTAGATAGGTGAGCCCGTTCTTGAGTTATAAAATTACAACGAAAAGTGGCATTGATTTTTATATATATAGATTTCAAAACAATTACAATATACATACACAGATGACAGGAATGCACAGCTTAAACAAACAAACAAATATTATAAATTGACACAAATTAGTAAATTATAAAAAAAAAAATCGAAACAAATAAAAAAAAAAAGGATTCGTATTTCTATGTCATAAGTATGCCAGGCTCTGAACAAATTTCTTTGAAACTTTTAATCAGTATTTTTTTTAGATTCTATTTGTATACTGTGCATTTATATGCATTAATATTCTCAAATCCACATCTTACCACCTTACATTTGTGTACATTTCAAATGAAAATACTAAATGAATGAAAAAAATTATGTCTTTTTTAGTAGCGGTACTTTTCCGGATCATTAAGGGAGCTCGCCCACGAGAAAAAATCGCTGAGCGAGCTATTTTGTCACCGAAAATAAAATAAAAATTCATACTGAAAATCCCACGTGCTACAAAAAGTAGCTTAAAAAAATATACTTTTTGTAGCTGCGATTATCGGAGCTATACTCAATACTCATAATTATTTAATAATAACAATATTACAGGTCAACTACTATATTACATTCACAACAAATACAGGTACGAAAAGTAGTATGCATGTAGTATGATTTTGATTACGATTTGGTTTATGAGCGACTTTTGCGCATGGGCGTTTCAGTATTGAACAAATATATGTAAAATGTTCTTTGTGGTAGATATTGAACTATGTTTGAACCAAAGATTTTCATAGGGCATCGTGCCTCTACCCAGATGGATAATCCGCCTTACTAAAGCATGACATTTAATTTCACTCCGCTTGAGGGGCTCCCTGACTTGAGCAAATCGCTCTCAGTTCGTACTGCGCACGGCTGTCAAATACTGTCAATTCTGGCTTGTTTATTTCATGTTCCCATAGAGGCGACTATCCTTCTGGACGTTTTAAATTCTTTGGTTTGAACCTACAGTCAAAGCAACCTACCGGCAGTGTTGCCAACTCTACCAAATCAAATCTCGCTAGATGGCTGGTTCAAAAGTCGCTAGAAGTCGCCAGTTTTTTTTTCTAGAACTCGCTTTTTTAATGATGCTTGAAAAGTGAAACTCAAAATAATAAAGTATTCAAATTTAATAATAATATTAGAATAATAATATTATAAAAAAATATATATATAAAATCTTCATCATCATCCGAATCAATAACAATCGCACTCGAGGTCGAGGGTGGCGGAACTTGAGGATCACTCGCCATCGAGGTCGATGGTTGTTCATTTTTCTGGGTAAATGTGGCTTTATTGGTGCCAATAAGCCGGAGTACCTCTAATTGTAAATCATAATCATAATATTTTTTATTCATTAAAATGGAATTCCATATTTTTAACCCCGTGCGATTTCGTAGCTTTGATTTTACTATTATTAAGAGCACTAAATATTCTCTCGATTTCTCCATTATCGATTGTAGCTACAATTGTGTTCAATATGGAATGAATGAACTAAGGATTGTAAATTCATTTATTGTATAGTCATAGTTACACAACTATGGAATCAAATAAATTTAAATGAGAAACGATTCACATCAAAAAGGCGCTAGAAAAGTCGCTAGATTTTTTTGTCGCTAAATGAGAATAAAAAG
This sequence comes from Achlya flavicornis, assembly GCA_947623365.1. Classification (NCBI taxonomy): domain Eukaryota; kingdom Metazoa; phylum Arthropoda; class Insecta; order Lepidoptera; family Drepanidae; genus Achlya; species Achlya flavicornis. The sequence goes on along the minus strand of OX392469.1, from coordinate 13,682,279 downwards.
TAGCTGTGAGTGTTAAAATGTCGCTTAATCTAGCGACAAAGTCGCTAAATTGGCAACACTGCCTACCGGTAGGTACAGAAATCGGTTTTGACAGGTGACAGACCTCTTATATCTAACCTTAGGTGAAATCTGCTTTGGGTGAAATATCACACGGCGCTAATCAAAATGCGTCCGGGGTAGTCATGCGTTTCGCTTTTACACAATATTTCTTGTAAAATTGCAAGTTTTTTTCATACATATAAAATAAGTTTGGATATAAAAAAACCTATCAAATTGAATTTCAACAAAAATACATTCAAAACTCTTCTCATTTGGCTGTATGGTATGGATGGACTAAACTTTTGCCTAATTAAACGCAACCGTCATGTCAAAAGTCGCAAACGTGATTTTATTTTGAACAAACTTCAATATTTATTTTCTCAAAATACTATGAGGTCACTTCAAGAAACGACTTCGCTAAAAAACTCCTTAGATCATTTACATTTTGTAAAAAAAATTGAATGCCCAGGGCCCAGACCAGCTCTCAGAAAATTTATCCTAATCACTTACCGTTTCTTAGAAGAAGGAAGCATCGCAACGCAAAATAATAACTTTATCACAAAACAAGCAGAAAGTGTCTCTTGCTTGACCACAGAACACTTTAACGCTATTATTGACTTGACTTGACTTCTTGTTTGAATGGCGCCAGGTGTAACGCTATTAGAGGTGTGTAACTCAGCTCTGAACCAGCTCAATGAATCAGATCACTCGGGTTTGAGCCGCTGAGCTACAGCTCAACAACATAATGACTAGCTCACGGCTCAATCCAACTCCTATTGTATCTGCGACTCCCTCCATAGATTATATTCTTGTAATTCTAATTTAAGAATTATTATTTCGTTCTAAAATATTTAAATAATAATTACATTCAATAATTAAATACCTATGTAACATAACTCTCAGATCAGATCACGTAAAAAAAAAACAACTCTAAAGTATGAAAAGAGTCGCACGGCGGAGTCGAATGAATCGCGGCGGCTCAGTCGGCTCAATTCGACGCGCGGTACGCAGTGAGCGTGCGCGCGTATCGTGGACTATAGGTACATTGAGCTGATCTGCGAGCTGAGTCATTGAGCCGGCTCACACACCTGAGCCGTGAGCTGTTCTGCAGCTCGCGTATTTTTGATGAGTTACACACCTCTAAACGCTATTATTAGTCAGTCGTCAAATATATACAACATGGAAATGAAATGATCATTCATGAACGAAATACGAATACAATACGAACGAATAGACGACGATCCGTGCGTGCCACAGACCACTATAGGGGATACTACCATAGAATACTATTCTTATTTTTAATTTTGGCAACCAAGCCCAAATTAGGGCTAATTTCTGCCAGTGTCGAGTTATATTATAATATCCAGTCACAAAATCACTTCACATTATAGTCCTCAGTCAGTCACCGTCCATAAAAGTCATGTTTTACTACAATGGTGGTCATTGTACTAAAACTCTTCACGGACATTTTGAGACAACTTGAAAAGTAACGATACACATAATTCATTTCATTTCACTTCACTGGTGCACATGGATGATCTTTATTGGGTAAAATACCACCAATAATACACAATAAAACTCAAAATACACAAATTATTGAAAATAAAAATGAAAATACTACGTCACTCTGCAAGTTCCCGCCAAAAAGTCCTAGAAAACTATTACTCTGGCGAGGATACTACGTATGCCAGCGTAGCGTACAGGCCAGTATTGCCAACTCGGATTTAAAAAAAGGCGTAGGCCAGTTTTGAAAATTACGTAGATTTAGTAAAACTTGCATATTATTATGAAAAGTTCGTAGATGTATGTATTTATGTTTTTTTTATGAAATAAGAGCTTATGGTACGTGAAAGTGCATAAAGCGAATGTTTTGCTATACAATTTATTTAAATTATTCATCCATCAGGCAAATTTTTATTTTTATTAAATAGCTGAATGTGTTCCTGTGTAGGATCGCAGTTTATTTTTAAGCCTCATTTCGTCAATTCAAGTCAATTAAACTGGGCAAAAACATATGGCTAAATATTTTATTGATTCGCGACTGTATTCGATCATTTGGTGCATTTTGTTATGTTTTTTTTTGTATAATATGAGCCATATTTGAACGTTACTCTAAAAACCGTAAAATTGACTATTTTAATCAATGTAATTTTTTTTCATATTAAACTAAAAGTATCAATTCCACAATATGCCAAATTAACTACCGTAAATTTACAAAGATCGCTGATCACTGAAATATTTAGCCATATTGTTCTACGAAGGTAAAAAACTTGAAAAAACCCAAATATCCCGCCTCATGCTGATACATCCACCTTAAGTTTCGCTTGTTTAAGGCGCAATGAGACGTTTCGTTCTACACACTCATATGAGATGAGTCAAAGTCACAGCTCTAAGGACTGGAGCTAGTAGCTCGTGAGTAAATTGCAGTGTTACCAACTTAGCTACTTTATAGCTCGATCTAGCTATTTTTTGGTGTTAGGCAGCTACAATTTTTTGAAACTTGTAGCTAAATTTATTTAGCTACTTTTTCTAGCTACTTTTAAATACTTTCGAGATTTCGTAATAGGGCACTGTATCTGGAAAGAAGAATACTAAACGCGACTCTATTTTTCTGGGTGAGGGTAAAGGTCGATGGCCGGGTATTCTCAGTTTCATTTCTTCATTCAATCCGTATATTACTCCTATAAAAGTCTGTGCTACTTGTGTTCTCCTATCAATTTAAAACTGATGCTCGCTGTTTTAATATATATATTATTGTGAAAATTGAACTAACCTGTGAAAAAAAGGTAGGTAATTTACTGATTTTTAATACTCTCGTGTTTGATTTTTTATTGTTATTTACCTACTAAGTAACATTTAGCTACTTCTAGCAACTTTTTTGGGTAACAAAATCTGGCAATCTAGCTACTTTTTGCAAGATGTCTAGCTACTGGCCAAAGCTAGCAGTTGGCAACACTGGTAAATTGTATTCTATCTATGCAATTCTATGGCCAGTGTTGCCAATTTAGCGACTTTGTCGCTAGATTAAGCGACATTTAGACACTTACAGCGACTTTTTATTCTCATTTAGCGACAAAAAAAACTAGCGACTTTTCTAGCGCCTTTTTGAAGTGATTCGTTTCTCATTTAAATTTATTTGAGTAAACATTTGTGTAACTATAACTATACAATAAATGAATTTACAATCCTTAGTTCATTCCATATTGAACACAACTGTAGCTACAATCGATAATGGAGAAATCGAGAGAATATTTAGTGCTCTTAATATAGTAAAATCAAAGCTACGAAATCGCAAGGGGTTAAAAATATTGAATTCCATTTTAATGATTAGATATGGCTTAAAAAGAAATTAATAAAAAAATTATGATTATGATTTACAATTGGAGGTACTCTGACTTATTGGCACCAATAAAGCCTACACATTTACCCAGAAAAATCAACAACCATCGACCTCGACGGCGAGTGATCCTCAAGTTCCGCAACCCTCGACCTCGAGTGCGATTGTGATTGATTCGGATGATGACGAAGATTTTATATTTTTTTTTTATAATATTATTATTAAATATGAATACTTTATTATTTTGAGTTTCACTTTTCAAGCATCATTAAAAAAGCGAGTTCTAGAAAAAAAAAACTGGCGACTTCTAGCGACTTTTGAACCAGCCATCTAGCGAGATTTGATTTGGTAGAGTTGGCAACACTGTCTATGGCTAGTAGTTGGCAACACTGACCACAGGTCTGTAAGTAACCGCGCCTTGTTTGTGTGAAAAATAATAACTCACAATCTTATTTGGAAATTTAGTAAAATAATGTTTGTTTCCTCGAAATTTTAATGTTATCCGTGCTTCCCCGAGGATATTAATGAAAATGGATGAAAAAGAAGAGTTGCATCTAACCTCACAAGAGTTGCAAGTTTTATCTGAACTTGACAGGTACCTTTACTTCAACTTTTTAGCTTCCTTCTAACACTCAGACACTCTTTCGAGCATGTTTCCATCAGTAATATGGATCGTTTACTGTACACTTTGCAGTATGTACCAATACTAGTGCATAGTTCTTATACAGGCTTTAACATGCTTACATGGTCGTCCTCGGGCCATGAACTTTCTTTTTAAGCAAATAAATTTACAATAAAAAGTTTTGAAATAATATATTATAATAATATATATTTGGATACACTCTTTGCATTTACTCCATATTTGTTAGTTGTAGTAGTGTTGTAGTAGTAGTTAGTTATTTACACAATAGTTGTTCATAATAAAATTTGTGGGTATCTCAAGGCATATGCACTGTGGGGAGGTAGTACTGAATATTTACATCTAAAATACTTTGTAGTCAAACTCCATATCTCAAGAGCACTTTATATGTGTGCAGAGCTAAAGTAATGTTTTACTACATGTGCGCTATAAGTTGAAACTGCACTCCCCAGTCCACTTCCCCGATGGCGTTTTGTAATACAACGTGATTGTGATGTCATCGCTCCCAGGTCTCAGCTTATCGCGCATGGGTAGGGTTACCAGATGACAGGATTTTTCCCTGACGTGTTAGGAATTAAGGCTCTGACAGAAACAGGAAAAAAATGAATTTGTCAGGAATTTATGAATCAGAAAGACAAATAATTATATTTATGTGTTTATTAAATTACATTACTCTTATACCAAAAGCTGATTCGCTCCTTACAGCACCAATTGCATATGCAATGTGAATGCTAGTGAAAAGTATTATCACAGTAAATGTTAGAAATTTTACTTCATTATCAGGGATTTTATTAGGAAATCTTAGTTTTGGATATGGTAACATTTAACCTTTAGTTACTCGTTGTAAAAAACTTTCACAACTGTTTGCGTGGGGTCTGTCAGACCCAAATTTTCAATCATTAATAAAACTAAATTCTTGAAAAATCTGATAAGTTAGTTGATAAACTAATATGTTATACATATTTACTAAAACATTGTTCTTTAACTTTCTTCTGAAAAATCCTTTTGAATTAAGAACTACTTTCATCACTATAATTTTGGCATATCATGCTTTGATGCTCATTACATAGGTAATTATGTAATTTTTTTTTCATTGAATCTTTGACTAATGGTATCTACCACGAATTAAGTGTTGGCCATCTTTTGGAAAAGTTATGGAGATTCCATCTTCTTCACTTTGCCACAGGTGTTTGTGCTGCAGATGAAGAGGTGTTTTTATCCCTCAAGTTATCCGCTATTGATGAGGTTTTACCATTTCATAGTTTCTCTTTCAGAAGCACAATCAAATGATTCTTTTTCAAGCAAGTGCAGTATAATTGAATTTTCTTGAATTTCACGAGCCATTGTTGTTTTTATACTAACCAATTAAAATGTTATATAAATTATTAACCTAAAACAGCATGAAAAGTTCAAACACTTATTAAAAAGCAATTAAACAAATATTATGCCTTTATGCCAACCTTTATGCGGAGTATTCATATTTAAGTATAATAATAAATATGTCAAACGAAATGTACATAATAATAAAAAAACGGTACTACATTATTACTCGCGTATGGTCTGTGAGACCCCAAATTCACTGTTCTGCTAAAACCGCTCTAGGCTGTGACGTGCCCGTTACTAGATTTGAAGGTCACTGCAATTTAGGAAGCTACCAGAAAACCCAAGTTGGTAGCTTCAAAAAGAGACCCCATGTGAGTAATTAAGGGTTAATGAGTAATATTTCATGGCTATTGACCTAGTCAAACATTAATCTTTTTTTGCAATAACTCTGTCATTTATTAACCACTTTGGAGAATTCTTTTTTATCTGGAAGGGTACACTTCCCGTTTGGTCCCATTGATTAGATTACTTCTTAGTGTACTTTGATGTTGGTATAAGTTTTTTGTAAAACAGTCCAATTATTTATGAACTGGTATGAAAAGATTTTTGCAATATTCTGTTTACTGAGACTAAAGAAAGAGTTACAAATAAAAGAAAAAAAACCATTGCATTGGGTTGGAGAAACCATTTCAACGCCACATGAGGTGCATAGTGGGGTACCACAAGGATCAGTGCTTGGCCCAATACTTTTTGGAATATTCCTCACTGACCTGAAGCAGATTGTTGAGTCACAAATATATCTCTTTGCAGATGATACCAAAATTATGGGTAAAGTCATGATATTATTATTATTATTATATATCAACTCTTGTTCAAGACTGGTTTGTTACCTATATATTATATATTTTCATTTCAGCCGTCAATTTGGTTTTCTGAAGTTGCGAGGCAGTGAGCATGGCAGGACCCGGGCACTTGTTCTTAAGGCTGTCAAGTACCTAGAAGGAATGTTGGTTCAAGTTAAGGTATACATAAAGCATAATTTATATAAGTACTTTCCTAAATATAAAATTGTGTTATCAGTTTTAATTGTGGTTGAAGGATGTCTAAAAGGTAACTTTTACGGTTGGGGGCCGTCCAACCTCTGTGGCCGTGACATGACTGACTGGTTGATTAGACAAAACATAAAGAGACTTGAATTTGAATAAGACAGACATTGAAGAAAAACAATATTACATAAATGACATAACTGAGACGGAAACCAGACCCTGGAGTGCAACGACGACAATAGAATTGCACAGACCTTGAAAGATGTCCAAGACGGTTCAGTAACTGAATTCATCGCATATGCACAGTGCAGCCTCCGAGAGAATGCGTTTCTGACACAACTGTTTATATTGGTAAAATCTCGGAAATGGCTAACTAATCTGATTATTTCACTAAAATATGCCTAAAAAATACTGAACCATCACTTGAAACTCCCATCGTAATCGGATTACCATTTCCGAGATTTGGCCAATATTAACAGGTGTCAGAAAGGCATTTTCTCTGCATTTGCACTGTACTTCCAAGATTTTTTGGTAAAATGAATGCTCACTTTATCAACGGATTGGAATTTAATGTTGTTTTATATTATTCTGCAGTGATTTGGAATTTTCATTTCATATTTATTTATGGCCTTTTTGGACCACCTAAACACTTACTGTATAAGAAGGGGAAGCTATCCAACATGTTATGGCATCTGTATAGGCCTCAAAAAAGGGCAGTTTAACACTTCACTGTAGCTTAAGTATTAGAAAGAGCCTGTATTATTATTATTATTATTTGGGTTAAGTGGCTGTTTCAAGTCTTTCCAGAGCTTGTATCACTGCGACCAGACTAGATCTATTGTGATCGCCACGTTAATTAAATTTCACTGCCAAGACCTGCAACTGTAATAAACTCCACAATATTCTTGACAGGAATGGATTTTACTTCATCTGGGTGTAACAGGTGTTTCCCAGATGTGTATTTCGTTTAGGCATAGGTGCATAGCACTCACTCAAGAGATGTATTCGTGTTTCATCTGCCTCACAGCAGAATCTGCACGACCTCGAGACACAAACACTAATGGTGAACAGATGTTTGTTCAAAGAGCCTGTAGCAAATATATTTACTTACAGATGTGTTTTGTATCCACAATAGTTCGCCCAACTTATTATTTACTTGACAATGAAGGTGGCCAGTGCCCCCAATTCTCACTAAAAGAACTTGGGTCTCTTTTTAGGCCTTGAACCATATTTACTTTATCTTGCAGTTTGACAATGAGATTTACTGTTTATATGACTTATTTGTTTTGTTCACAGGAAGAAGAAAGGGCTTGCTCACCGGACGCTAGGAGAGATATTTGTATAGATCCCAAAACTTACTGTAAATTAGGCCACTTTCATCTACTGTTAGAAGACTATGCAAAAGGTATAATATTGCTTGCCGCTTTTTATCAATCATATTCTTTGTACAGTGGCGGAATGAAAAGGTTCGTCAGTTTTCAACTTGATTCATTCAACGTATCACGAGCACATGACCTTTTGAAACTGAATAGAATACACTGAATTAGAGAAAATAATTATTTAACTGTTTGTTATCAAAGTTCAAAATTATTCAGATCAAAGTTGTTCGACTGTTTATCTTGTCAACAAGATTGATTTTATTTTATGTTTTGAGAAGCTAAAAACTTCTTGTTAGTTTAACCTGTTATTGTAAATAACAATAGCAGGTCAAATTAAAATTGAAAATAGGTCAATGATATAATAGAAAAATTTATACTTATATTTGATTCCGCAAAAGCCATAATTTGTGTTTGACGTGATGTAAAAACAAGCAAAACCTTATTCGATAGCAAACGTCACATTTATGTAAATGTTAGCAGCACTGTTTCTTCCTGTTAGGAACTACACTGGTAATATGGTGGTACTCTTGCATTCTGGTGCAAGCGAAAACCGACTCTAAGGTGACGAACCTTTTCATTCCGCGACTGTATAGTGCCCTACAAAGAGATGTATCTGTTGATATGTTATTAGTTTCAGTTTCTCTGATAATTATTTACGTTTAAATAACATCCTGAAAGATGGTAATACCATTTAGTCAGTTATCTATTTGTTTTCTAATGCAGAACTTGTTTGATTGCTGTTCTTAATTAAGAGAATATTGAATACAATATTTGGAACATTGGAAGCATACAAAAATTCATTCACAATGTACAAAGTAAGCTTAACAGTACACATTCCAGTGGTAATATCGTGTTTTACATAATTATTGCACTTAGTATGAAAACATGACAATATCAAATTCCATGTAGGTATACAGCATGGGTTTCTTCAAAAAGGGTGTGAAAAGGTTTCTTCAGGGTCGGCAACGCGCGAGTGATACCCCTGGTGTTGCAAGCGTCCATAGGCTACGGTAACTGCTTACCATCAGGCGGGCCGTATGCTTGTTTGCCACCTCAGTGGTAAAAAAAAAAAAAAAAACATAATAATATTTGACACATACCTACAACGGCTAGTTAACTATTGCATCCAAGAGGGAGGATACGTAATTTAGTAACATTAAAATGGATACATATCTTTGTAGGCGACTGTACAATCGATAAAAAATTCTAATCTAAATCTAATATCTAATCCCAAACTAAACAGAGCTTGTACTATGGACCAGATAACTGAAAAACTACATATACTACTATTACGAATAAGAACAGATTTATTCTGGTGACGTAAACGCATGTTACAGATTACAAGATTACATTGTCAGTTTGTTTATATGTTTGTTAACTCAACGGTACAATTTATCGTAATGAAATTTGGCACACAGGTAGATCATGTCCTGGAATAACACGTAGAATTATTTTTTTCCCGGAAAATATAAGATCCCTATGCAACGCGGGTTATACTGCTGGGCAAAAACTAGTTAGGTACAAACCCTTATCAAACTACTGAGATTTTATATAGTGGCCACCTTGCCCACCCTAAGGTATAAAAGACGGCACACTATTTCTGGCAACCCCTTACGCGGCGCCAGAGACCCATCTGCGGTAGGTCCTGCCGCCAGAGTACTCGCCCCTGGTACTCATTAAAATATGTGGCCCTTTGCCTTAGGCCGGTAACTTCAGACACTTGTTGCGCGCGAGGAATGTCGCTCGGTCACACACTACCGAACAGACAACATGCCACTCCTCTGCAACCGCCACATAGACCAACTCCAATGACAGGTGCCGCCTTGAAAAAGGCGGGGGGCCTACCTGACCCCGCGTTCCCTTGCCCAAACAGCCGGACCCGTAGTTCCAGCTGCGAAACCCATCTGTTCTACTAGTTAGGTACAAACCTTTATCAATCTACTGAGATTTCTATCTATCTATAGTGACCACTTCTACCAACCTGTCGGTCATAAAAGACGGCCCACTATACCTGGCAACCCTTTACGAAGCATCAACTACTAGTTAGGTACAGTAGTACTTACCGATGTACCTGCGCAGAAGATACATTTTCAAAGCGCGGGAAATGCTATTGGTCGGCAGATGCCGCCATGTGTGTGGTGGGGCGTGACTTGCGAGTGAGACAGAACTAGCAGCTGCAGTGTATTATGAATCTTATAGTAGTGATGTAAGGTTGATTATAAGTTTTAAGCATTCTTTCGTTAATCTTCGGGGCCATACTTTCTTTTCTGTGCGAACGAAGATTCAAGACGCGCCTTATCAGTTGGGTACTACTGTAATAAATTGAATTATCTAACCTTGATAATTTTTGTTGCAGCTATGTCAGCATATCAAAAGTTCTACGCACTGGAACAAGATAATTGGAAAGATCCCTTATTCCTGTACGGATTAGGATTATGTTACTATCATTACAATGCTTTTGAATGGTAAGTAAATCAAATCATTGTCATTTGTGGGCTAGTTCATGACGGAGCAGTTGCTATGTTTTATTCATGCATCAGTCTGTAAAAAACAAATCGTGAAAGAAGAAGAATAGAACTTTGTGTGTGTAGACATTATGGTCAACAAGCATGTTTGCTTGCACATATAATTAGAAAAGGCTAAAGCCCTTATTACAGAAAGAAATTATTATTAATTGATAATAAACCTTATGCAATAGGATCATATGTCATATGGTTTATTTTATCAATTAAGTCTTTAAAACAGACCTAAAGTGGCAAAGTGTAAGTTCAGGTTTGGTTTGAATTTATAAAATAAAACTTTTTTTTTTTATGTCAAAACGCTGACAAACTGGCAGACGGTCCACCTGATGGTAATTGGTCACCGCCGCCTATGGACATTTGCAATACCAGGGGGATTGCCGATGTGTTGCCGACCTTGAAGAGCTCAATAAACGCCCCTTTTGAAGAACCTCATATCGTAGCGCTGAGGGAAAACCGTAATGGGGAGCTCATTCCACATCCTAATGGTCCGCAGTAGGAACGTCCGACTGAACCGTTGTGTGGACGATCGAGGCGGCTCGAGGATATGAGGATGAACTCCACATCGCCGGCGAGCGGTGCGGTGGTAAAAAGGTGATGAAGGCACCAGGTCAAAAAGTTCTTCAGAACACTCTCCATTGTATAGACGGTAGAACACACAGAGAGAGCCAATATCTCTCTGTAGGCTGAGAGGTTCCAAACCGCCAGTAAGTTCGGGATCGCCAACTATACGAGTGGCCCGCCTTTGCACCGAAGCAAGTGAATCAAGCTGGTAAGCGGGTGCGCCTGCCCAGAGGTTTGAGCAGTACTCCATATGCGGCCTTACCTGCGCTTTATATAGCTGCAGCCGCTGGAGTGGTGTAAAGTACCACTTAGACCTATTAAGCACACCCAGCTTTTTAGAAGCCAGTTTGACTTTACTTTCCAAATGGCCTCGAAACTGGACATCACTCGCAATGTCGATACCGAGGATCCCGATACTCTTTGAGATGATGAGGGGAGTGTCTTCAAACTTTGGTGCAGCTACGAATGGGGTTTTTTTCGCGGAGAACGCGCAAACCTGTCTTCGAAGGGTTGAAACGGACCAAATTAAGTCTCCCCCATTCTGAGACCCGCTCCAAGAAGGTCTCAACTTCAGACACAAGTTGTATTCGGCTTTCCTCCAACATGGACCGAGGGATGTTAGCACGGCCAGTATATTGGGCATCACCAGTGCTGTCATCCGCATAGCAGTGAATGCTGGGAATTTTCAGCATATCATTGATATGCAGGATGAACAGTGTGGTCGATAGCACGCAGCCTTGTGGTACGCCAGCATTAATATTCTTGATGTCGGAGCAACATCCGTCAACAGCGACCTTGATGCTCCGATCAGTAAGAAAGCTGGTCACCCAATTGCACAAACCCTCGGGAATTCCATATATGACGGTAGCTTCGATAGAAGTGCCCTGTGCCAGACCCGGTCGAAAGCCTTAGCAATATCTAGGCCAACTGCCAAAGCCTCGCCTTTACTCTCTATGGCTTCAGTCAGCCCATCGGTGCGTCAGGTAAACGAGAAGGTTTCCAGCTGAACGACCATGACGGAAGCCGTATTGGCGGTCGCTTATCAGCTGGTGCTCCTCTAGGTACCTGAGCAGGTGAGTGTTGATGACCCGCTCCATCACCTTAGAGAGAAGGGAGGTTATCGCTATAGGCCTGTAGTTTAACGGATCTGTTCGATCACCCTTTTTGGGGATCGGATGTACTAGGGCGGTCTTCCACGAAGAAGGAACACGTCCGGCGGTATAGGAAAGCCTGAATAGGCGCGTCAACACATATTTGGTTACAAATAATAAAAAAAATGCAATGCTGTAGAAATATGCATTTTCTTAGCTATTATAATACCCAAGTAGAAAACCAATTACATTATTAAAAGAAACAAAAACCCGACAGCGTAAAACAAAAAATATCTGAAAAGAAAAAACAAACTTTAATCTATAGAATTTTGAATATAACTTGAATTTTATAATTTAAAATTATTATGCAACAAATTAATAACAGACACAAAATTAAGTTGATATTTTATTATGAAATTAAATATTTGTTTTGTATTTCATTGAACGGAAAAAAACACATTATTATCAACATTTTCTTTATACAACATAGGCCTCCCCCATTGATTTCCACATCGAACGGTTCTGGGCCGCTTGTATCCAGCGGCGCCCAGCGACTCTGACCAGGTCGTCCCGCTCGGCGCGTTCCAGTACGTGGCCGCCACCCGAGAACCTTTCTTCCCCATCGGTTATCGGCTCTTCGAGCGATGTGGCCTGTCCATTGCTACTTCAGCTTACTAACTCTACGAGCTATGTCCGTCGTTTTTGTTCTCCTACGAATGTCCTCATTTCGGACTGTCACGTAGAGAAATTCCGAGCATAGCACGTTCCATAGCTCGCTGATTGACTCTGAGCTTATGTATGCGGCCAGCAGTAAAACACCACGTCTCTGTCCCGTATGTCACTACTACCCGACTACGTAAAACAAAAAATATCTGAAAAGAAAAAAAAACAATTCATCTAGACACACAGGAAGGTAAGCATTTGCATTCTTACCAACTCCTCGCTTTTCAACGGCAACGTAATCTCTATTCGTCGATAAATGAATGGGAAACCATAAGTCAATCTATTTTATTCCTTCATGATTTGATAAAGGTTGTTTTGTATTGTACTGATCTTAATGAAGAATACAAAATTCAAAATTCAAAATCATTTATTCAAATAGACCTTCGCAGGCACTTATGAAAAGTCTGACTCTAATACTCTAATACCGGTTCGGAAGGTTGCATTTGCTGAGAAGAGCCGGCAATAAACTCAGCAATTACTCTTTTCAAAACAGGCTTAGATTAATTACATAATATTTACATTCTAATCGCACTGAAAACAATTGTGTGCCCCGGCGCGGCGGCAAAATTACAAAGTAGACTGAAAAAATATTTAATAAGTAAATAAATAGCAAACTTAAGCAGACCAGCCCCCACAAGCAGCACCTGTTCACAAGTATGACGCGTGTGGCAGCCATCGCCCTATGTATAATACACACACTATGACCATAACAGTAGAATAATACATGGATGAAACAAAACACTTTCCCCTACTAATATTATAGCGCAAGAATCGCTGGCGACTAACGCAAGTGAGCGGAGTGTTGGAAAATGACGTCACACTGCGGTCACGTGACTGCTAGTGGGCCTCGATATTTCAAATGTAACCGTACCAATCCAGTTGCAGAAGGGTGACGTAATTTCTCAACAGAGATTCCCAACAGGTAGGCCTAAAAATGAATATGGACAAGACATTTTTTTTGTCTAATATTCATATTCCGCCAATGCCAGTGATTATTGGGAGCACTGTTCTCCAAGTTGTAGACGAGTATGTTTACCTAGGACAAATTGTCCAACTGGGTAGGTCCAACTTCGACAAAGAGGTCAATCGAAGAATCCAACTCGGCTGGGCAGCGTTCGGGAAGCTATGGCATATCTTCATGTCCAAAATACCTCAGAGTCTGAAGACAAAGGTCTTCAATTTGTGCGTGTTACCAGTGATGACATACGGGACAGAGACGTGGTGTTTTACTGCTGGCCGCATAAATAAGCTCAGAGTCAATCAGCGAGCTATGGAACGTGCTATGCTCGGAATTTCTCTACGTGACAGTCCGAAATAAGGACATTCGTAGGAGAACAAAAACGACGGACATAGCTCGTAGAGTTAGTAAGCTGAAGTGGCAATGGACAGGCCACATCGCTCGAAGAGCCGATAACCGATGGGGAAGAAAGGTTCTCGGGTGGCGGCCACGTACTGGAACGCGCCGAGCGGGACGACCTGGTCAGAGTCGCTGGGCGCCGCTGGATACAAGCGGCCCAGAACCGTTCGATGTGGAAATCAATGGGGGAGGCCTATGTTGTATAAAGAAAATGTTGATAATAATGTGTTTTCAATGAAATACAAAACAAATATTTAATTTCATAATAAAATATCAACTTAATTTTGTGTCTGTTATTACTTTGTTGCATAATAATTTTAAATTTACCCTATTTAAAACTTGCTCTGTGCAATAAGAATAATAATAATCAGATCTGCCGTTTCGGAGATTGGACAAATAAGCATACAGACAAGGGATGTAGTAAAGAGTACATAAGCATGTCAGCTTCAGAGAAAGCCTTTATTTCGAAATCACAGAAATACACTTCTTTTTAGGGTTCCGTAGCCAAATGGCAAAAAACGGAACCCTTATCATCATGTCTGTCTGTCCGTCCGTATGTCACATCACAACCACTTTTTTCCGAAACTATAAGAACTATAATGTTGAAACTTGTTAAGTAGATGTATTCTGTGAACCACATTAAGATTTTAACACAGAAATAGAAAAAAAAACCGGCCAAGTGCGAGTCAGACTCGCGCACCGAGGGTTCCGTACAAACCTGTAGGTATATAAGTAAATGGTAGTATAGACCTGAGTATTTGATATTAATTTCAATTTATGACCTATTAAAAAAAAACTACTTACTAGATCTCGTTCAAACCAATTTTCAGTGGAAGTTTGCACCGTAGTCCACTTTGGAAGTGTCTCTCGCGCAAACTATTCAGTTTAGAAAAAAATGATATTAGAAACCTCAATATCATTTTTGAAGACCTATCCATAGACACCCCACACTTATGGGTTTGATGAAAAAAAAAAATTTGAGTTTCAGTTCTAAGTATGGGGAACCCCCAAAATTTATTGTTTTTTTTCTATTTTTGTGTAAAAATCTTAATGCGGTTCACAGAATACATCTACTTACCAAGTTTCAACATTATAGTTCTTATAGTTTCGGAAATAAATGGCTGTGACATACACGGACAGACAGACAGACATGACGAATCTATAAGGGTTCCGTTTTTTGCCATTTGGCTACGGAACCCTAAAAACAATAAATTTTGGGGGTCCCCCCCATACTTAGAACTGAAACTCTTTTTTTTTTTTTAATAAAACCCATAAGTATGGGTTCTCTATGGATAGGTCTTCAAAAATGATATTGAGGTTTCTAATATCATTTTTTTCTAAACTGAATAATTTGGGCGAGAGACACTTCCAAAGTGGTAAAATGAATAATAATAATACTAATAATTTATTTATTTATTTTTTAAATATGGTACACAAGATGTCATATTAATTGAGATGTTTAGCCAATGTTTAGCATATTCTACGTGTTCCAGGTGTAGAAATATTAGTAAGCATGATTATCAGATTATTATTAAACGAAACAAAACACAAAATATAAGAAATCAAATTAAGGAATTACTACATAAAAAAAAAAACAATGTCAATACCCAGCAGCAATAAAAATTTAAATAATAATAATCAAAGGGTAAATTAGCACAAATAAAATTTTATATTCGAAAAATTCCTGCAATGAATAAAAACACATGTCAATTAACCAATCGGAAAGTCTCGCTTAAAATTTTTGAAAAGGTAATGATCTAATGTCTTTTGATAATCTATATATATAAAAATCAATGCCACTTTTCGTTGTAATTTTATAACTCAAGAACGGGCTCACCTATCCAAACCAAATGTTTAGGCTTTGTTCGGACTATTTAGTAGATGGTTTATGTGAAGTTTGCACAAAATCGGTAGAGAGGTTCTTCATTTATCAAATTTTTTGTAACAAATGAATTCAATTCATTTTGTTAATGGGGATTTTGCTGGTAGGGTAGGGTAGAGTAGGGTAGGGCAGGGTAGGGTAGGGTAGCACCACGCGAACGAAGTCGGGCCGGGCAGCTAGTCTATATATATAAAAATCAATGCCACTTTTCGTTGTAATTTTATAACTCAAGAATGGGCTCACGTATCCAAACCAAATGTTTAAGCTTTGTTCGGACTATTTAGTAGATGGTTTATGTGAAGTTTGCACAAAATCGGTCGAGCGGTTCTTCATTTATCACATTTTTTGTAACAAATGAATTCAATAAATGGCGCATAATTTTGTTAATGGGGATTTTGCTGTCAGGGTAGGGTAGGGTAGGGTAGGGTAGGGTGGGGTGGGGTGGGGTAGGGTAGCACCACAGGGTAGGGTAGCACCACGCGAACGAAGTCGCGCCGGGCAGCTAGTTTATTATAAAATCTTATTGCCATACAATGGACATTTTTACAGTATACATTTTAATCTTTGATTTGGCACATATACTTTATACAAGTCTCTGCTGTTTTTCTTATTTAAAACAACATCATGAAGTGGGAAAAGTGGGGAATTCTTTTTTACAAATAAGCATATGTCAAAAATATACAGACATGGGAGCGGTAACATGTTTAACTCTTTAAATATTGGTTTACAGTGTGCAAGGTATTCCGATCCATTTTGTGCCCTTATACATTTCTTTTGGGTCATAAATACTCTGTTAATATGTACAGAGTTACCCCATATAATAAGTCCATAACGAATTACAGATGAGACGTAACCATGATATGTGGACAGGGCAATTTCCTTTGAAACTAGGATTCTTAACCGCCGAAGGGCAAACACGAATCTATCCAATTTTGTACAAAATTTTTATTTATATGTTCTTTCCAGTTTAAGTTTTTATCAACGGATATGCCCATGTATGTGTATATGTGTATCCCCCCCCCCCCTATAACTTCTAAAATAAGAGAATAATAAAACTAAAAAAAATATATATTTTGTACATTACGATGCAAACTTCCACCGAAAATTGGTTTGAACGAGATCTAGTAAGTAGTTTTTTTAAAACGTCATAAATTGAAATTCATATCTTGGCCGGTTTTTTATTTATGTATACAAGTAAAGAAAACGTATAAATAAAATTCTAGTAAAAAAAAATACGCATATATATTAACTAATTATTTATGACTCAAGCAAGCTACACAAAAAAAAAACCAAATTATGCATTTTATTTATAATTTACTGACAAGTTTAATTCTATTCTAAAGTAAACCTGTCTGTTCTGTTCACCAGTCTGTCCCATTTCATTAAAATTAATTTTAGATTTTAAAAGCAATATGCCATTTAGACAAATATGAAGAAGAAAATAAATGTAGGCCGCTAAGTATAAAGAATTTTAACGATGACTTGCATTTCGGGTTTATTTATTTCATCACATACCGCACAGTAGACTACTCGATCTGAGGCTATCTAAGACAATTATTTGGTTAGACCGGAATCGAATCAAAGGTAACATGTATAGTGTAGGCTGGGCGCCCAAAGCCCGTTCGTGTCGACATCATGATTCACCGGACGTAGGACTAGTGCGGGGCTTGGGATGCGGGGCGAGCGGCGCGGCGTGGCGGTAGGGCATGCGCGGGGCGGCAGCAGGGCGCGCCGTGGCCGTGCGGCGTGTGGAGCGGGACGAGGGACGGTGCACGCTGCAGCGCGAGGTCGTCGCTCGCGAGCGCTGTATATCGCCAGTCGGGAGCGGGATGCGGTGACGTAAACTGCATCGGCGCGGGCCGTGAACGTAGTGTAGGACGGGACGTGTGGTATTCGTATGTGCAGAGTGCGTGCGCTGAACCACCCTGTGTGACTGAGTGCTTGTGCTGTTTCCGCTGACTACGTCTCCGCTCTTCACTACGTGGGCTGCTGCAGCCATACCGACCTACCCCGGATCTCGAGATCCCCAAAATGGTGAGTGCGGTCGAAGCTCCCGCTCGTGGTTTGTTTACGTCGGCCCTCGTGCCGCCTCTTTCTCTCGACCTGCCGCCCTGTATCCCTGCGTCGCGTTCGCACGCGACTCTTTCTATTGTGTTTTGTTTCCGAAATACAGACACCTACGTCGACGACTCCAGAGCTGGTCCCGCCGAGAGGCCGTGTTTTTGTTCGTGTGCATGGTTTGTGTTTTTTTTTTGTATGTTTTCGCAGGTAGTCGGTCGAGGCGAATCTCTCATGCATTGGGTCCAAAAAGAAGCGCAATAATGACAACATCGCCGAGGGTAGTGAGTGACGAGGGTGGGCAGTGCGTGCGCTGCTACGGCTAGTAAATAATGAGTTGGCCACCGTATAAAATGTAGGTCGGTGGAGTGTGGCCGCAACACCGCCGTCGCACGCGATGCCATGGCTACTTAGCCTCACCTCTCCCTACGCCGCAGCCAAGCCATTGCTAACGCATTTTATGCACTACTGATATTGCATCGTTGTATTGTTACACCAAGTCACGTACAACTGCTATGCGCATTATGTTAACGGGACACCATCAGTACCCGGACGTCGCGTCTCGAGCATCCAACGTACACTCGAATGATGTACCTATGTGCCTATTTTACATTATAGTTGCTATGCCGTATTTATGAATAAATCCTAATGGTAATATTTACATCTTCCAAGTAAAAACGACATACTTAATGCTTTTATACCTCCTAGAGGGTGATCGTAACATAATGATCCTGCCCGTGTATTGTCTTTGTTAACTTGACTCCAGTTTCATTATGTCGTCCATGTCGTTTAATAATAACGTGACGAGTGCTCTCCGCTTTCGTGTTACATATGAGTGAATACAGGAAAATGTGTGAGTCATGAATCAACCCGATAGTCACACGGGGGATTTCGCGCACTTTTATCTTACGTCATTGGTCATCGGACCGGTAGTACGGTGACACTACTCGGAAACTTAATTTCATGTGCTGTATTTTAAAAACTGTTTCTAGTTGTGCCTAGATCTATTTTGAGTCTTGCAAATATGACATGTAGTAGGTAGTAGATGAAAGATCTGAGATGTCTGTCACGTAGAAAAATGTATAGGTACGAGCTATTCGTGTTCTCACGTTCTAATTTCTCATCAGATTTCATAGAACCAATTTGGATAGCTTTTTATGGGAACTAGTAATACTTTACTCCAATAACGAACGCTTTGCTTTAAGAATTTACGAGTAACATCAGTTTTGACTTTTTGAGTATAAGTACTACAAACAGGTTATACGTTTTTTAAAGAGACGATTGCACGCATTTCTTCTTAAATACTAGGTAAACTCTTATTAGTCTTAATAAATAGTTATGTGAGTCAAAATTAAACAAAAAAGCATCCAGCAATAATATTGGCAAAATATCTGTGAATAATAACATTCCTTAAACATACACTGCTGGAATAAAATAATCCACTTTATATTTAATTTTGAAAATGATTCGTTTATTTATTATCAGAAACACGAGTTTCAGTTCAATGACGTCTCTGAAAATAAAACATTCGACATTGTGTTATCTGGTTACTATGTTTTTATATCAGTAATCACTCGTAGTGGTTATCACGAATCATATTGGCTATCGGTCGCAGACCGGTCCGCGCATTATCTACGTAACGCCACTAACCGCTGCCGGTAACGGTATTCCACTCTCTGGAGCCCTCAAGTAACTAGTTTCGCTTGGCTCGTTTCGCAAACTTGTTCGTTAAAATGTTGCCTACTCCTTGTCTATCTTAGCCGGAAATGGTATTTCCACCAGCTTTAACTTGAATCAATTGAAATTTGCGTCATTGTGTGAAAACGCTCATATTATTATTCCTCTCCAGAAACGATAAGAAATACAATTTATACTTATTCATTATAATATTTTAATATTTGATTGGTCGTGTAATGTAGGCATACATTTATGATGATGATGGATGATTCAATAACTCAGCTTGTAGGTATTTAACAAAAATATCGAACCGATGTTTTTCATTGATTTGTCAGCCAACTTCTGTTACAATTATTTTTATTTACCGATATCCGTCGTCCAGAATAACGTGGTACTTTTTGTTCATTATGTAACTGACTGACATTTGCCAGTCAGCTGCTGCTTGGCTTATATAGTTCGTAATGGAATATCAATTGTGATGTAGTAATGAATGCTATATAATTGTTAGAGCAGCTTGCGGTGGCGCGTGCCACAAGGCAGGTGTATGCCGGCTGCTACCACACCTGTCATAGCATCAGCTGCTCCTTCGAACTATCTAGTTGTGTTGTGCCACTAGAATATCGTCTAAGTAGGTATACCATAAATATACTCACTTATAAGAAACTCAACCTTCCCACGTACCGATAGTTCAAAGGCCTCCGGATGCATCTGCTCATTCATAAATTTACTGCATTTCTCAAACAAGACCGGGAATAATTAGTTGTTATAAGTAACACTAGCATATGTAAGAAGCCACAGCTCGAGTCAAGAATCATGTTTTAATGAGGAAGGATGATAGGTATGTTTAGTTCAAAACTTTGGACACCTGATCAGAAGCAATTTCCATAATAGCAATCATGCATCAAAAAGGCTTACCCCAGGCTTCCACTCCTAGTACTCCTACTAACTAGGTATACCTACTATTCTGGTAAAAGTTAACTGCTCAGTCAAAATTGTTAGTTATTTTGATTTGGAAAACAATAATTCCAAGCTTTTTATTAACTTGCAATGTATGTATATATATGTTCGGCTCAATTCTTGCATGTCGAATTTCACCCACTTCCAGTGGTCGGATTGACTTGATATTTGGTATATATTAGTATATTGCAAGTACAGTCAAAAAAATAGTAACCAAAAAAGATTAAAAATGATTTTTTTAGCAATAACTTATTCATGCTGTTCAAGCTGACCTCAGTGCAGGACAGCCAGTACCATATTATAGATATTATAATATTGTTATGCATTTTACTACGAGCCTCTGTTTATTTACTACGAGAGTAAATAAACAGAGGCTGACCGTAGAAAGCGATAAAATTTCCCAACGTGTTTGCTCGCCAGTTGGCGCTGTAATTGCATTCGGTAGTTAATTTCACCATTACCGGCAATCTTTTCCTGTGATCTGGCCCATATATCTGCTATTATTTAGCTTTAAAGATGTTTCAATGATTCAAATCGACTTCAAAATATCCTTTTGCCAGACGAGTGCATAGAAGGCTATGCAACAACTGGCCAGTTACAAAAGAACCGGTTATGACCAAATTCATTAAACGGCGCGTGCTTAGTTTATAAATAAAGTCAATGTATTGTTGCGTGTTCTAATTAATTTACGTGTGCTGCAGATGCAATTCTGTGACGTCGACCTTGTACGTCTAAAGTTCTGGTCGTTTGTGATTTTGTTCAGGTGGACTTTATATTTATAATAATGTAAAGTGTATTCGTATTAAATAAAACATACTAACAGCTGACCCTCTGGGAACTGAGGTATTGTTGGAATTTATTCCACTAGAAGTTTTGTTGCAAATAATAATTTGTTTAATTTGTCCTACTGCTTTGGTATTACAGATATTGGAAATAGTTATTATAACATCTACACAATACATATCAGTGTGTGTGCATAATTTATGATCGGTGTGAAATTTATTACGTCACAATAGCTATGTAGTTATAACATCCGAGACAAGACGGTCGATGGGGCTTGCATAGTAACAGTATAGCGGAGAAACCGGATTTTAAAAACGCTTCGTCTATCTCATGTTTAAATGCGAAGTCAAAGCTTGGAAAAATAGCGGTACTCTAGCATTTAATCTATTACGCCGATAGAAACTTGGCTAGTGACCTGTGACAGGAAAGCTGGATTCTAAATGCGCAATAGAGGATGCGATCTCCGACCCTAGCCTAAGCGTGCATCATGGCTGAAGATGTGCGGGTGGGGCACAATCTGCTCGCCCTTCGTCCCGCATCATGCGCCGCGACACGTACGCACGGGCCCTTTCACGCACAGGGAGGGACGCACTGGCGAGGGGCCGCGCGCGCACTGAGTATCATCGAGCTACCTCTATCGAGTTGTGTCGTCGGCGGAGGGCGTATATGCATTATTAGCTCTCTCCCTCCCCCCATTCCTCCTCCTCCTGGCCCTATTCTCGCCCTTTGCTACAATTTTCGGAGCTTAGTGCCTCTCGCTTCGTCCCCCGCTGTCCTCTCCCACCCCACTTTGGAGCGACTTTTCGATTTATACCGAGTCTAGGACTAGGTATTTGTACTTTTTATAAATATAGGTCATGACTTTGTTACTTCAGAGCAGGGTAAACGTAATGGTGACGGCGCCCGGTCGTCGACACTAACGGATCGCTATTTATACCTGCCGCATAGTGCACCGGAACTCGCTCGGTGCAGTCGCTGCATCCGCGCCACCCGCCTCCGCCTCCGCCCTGTCAATGACCTCCTCAGCACTTCGACCGACAAACTAGCGTTTCCTATACTACCATAGTTCTTCGCAATGTAGTCACTAGTAGGTACCTAATAACTAGTAGTACTTGGGTACCTAGCCTACCTATCTATTTATCGTAGGGCGTACGTTGCGAAAGGCTTGTGGCAAGCGGCTGCCCTTCGGCTTTGTTTGAGTTACGTAAGTAAACCCGCCTACATCTGTAGGGCAGCCACAGGGCATGAACTATGCCAAGCAGCATGCCCTAGATTTAGAGCAAACTTTTGATTTCTACTATATTTTCATTCTCTATCCAGATACATTCATCAACGATGGTAATATAAGTAGATAGAAAACATGAGGGCTGCTTGCTAAGGACCCGAAATAAGCTGTTAAAAATCTTGATAATAGAATTTAAATTGGCAGTCAAATAACAGTATTCTCTGGAATACACATCAAAAATATTGATGATTTTATTTTTCGGCAACATTGTGTTTGAGATTACTGAGAGGTTCTTAAAGTTATTCGGTCAATAGAATTGGGGGGAAAAAGAAACTTAAAGATTAAAAACTAAGCAAGACGATGTTTAGAGGTATCCTTCTCCGTCATTGGACACTGTCATACGGGGACGCTCACCATCGTGGACGGCTAAAAGATCACAAGATAAATGGCCAAAAGAGTCCGTAAAATAAAAATCGGCAATCACTGTTTAAAGCTGAAGACGATATAACACGAAGAATACGCCAGAGACCAAAGAGCTGTCTAAGCAGTGGACATAATTTTTTTGTTACCTGACTAAAGAACAAAAAAAATATGATGCCGAAAATTACTTCTGAGCCAGAAATTATCGGCTGGCAATCGTACATTTTACCGTTACAGTATTTTATATGTATAGGTAAAAAATCAGTGAACGGCCCTTTACCATAAGTAAGTACTGATATACAATATTCCGCGTATTTACTAGACTAGCGAGTTCTTATTCGCACTTTACTCAATCCGCGTGCGATGGCCGCGCTGGAATTTCCGCGAAAAAAGCCATACGTCACAACACGTCACGATACTGGGGCGGGCGCGGCATAACGTCACACTTACAAGGCCGCGGGTGAGTAAGCAGTAGCTTAAACTTCTGTTTACACCTCTTAACACTATTGCCTAATGCTGTTATGTGTATTATGTAACGAATGACACATGCTCTTATAGCAAAAGAAAAAAAAAATACCCCATTTTACAAACCAAACTATTGTTTATATTAATTAATTTATTTCTTCATCAATTGTTCTCCTTACTGCTGCATCATTAATCAGAATCACGTTCTCTTGGTTTTTGTATCCCTAACACTTTTTTATCGAGAGAATATTCTTTAAACGTATTCGTATAATAAAATGTTCTTGGAAATTCACAATACTACTGTTTTTCCAAGTAACCTGTGATCATATTATCGTTCCTCACTGAGCATGTCGATCACGTACTCATTCCTACTCGTGAAGAACTACGCATGTTACGTAAATTAGATGTTATTTAAGTAATTTACACTCCGTAGTCATGTGCGAGGTGTACTATGTACCTATAGTGATAACAGCACGAATTGCTTTTGATTAACGCCAATACGTGTGTGAACATCATATGGGGAAAAAATCAAGTTATATTTCAATGTGTCCCCATTTTAGAATGCACCTTTCCGAATTTATATACAATACCACTTCCCTAGCAATAAATTACTTGGGTAATTTCCATTTACAAAGACAGTCTTGATGACTCCCAAAATAGCTGTAGGAATTTTCGAGAGATTGAAAAAGAAATAGTGGGAGCAACGTGCGCACATACACGAGTATGAGCATACGTAATTAGCGAGCAGCCAAGCTGTTCTCACGGATGTCGATCCGTACTTACAATCTAGCCGTCATTTTGTACGCACAATGGGTATTAGAAAGCGGCCGGTGACCGCAAAAAGGGAGCAGTGGAAAGGGCTCGCAGCTTGCGAGATGGCTGTTGTTACATCAGCGTTGAACTATAACCACATTTCCCTTCGCGCCTCATGGCTACGAGGCCCGCATTGCTGAGCACCACCAAATAGCATAGTCATTTACGGATATTCAAATTGAGTCTGTTTATTATTGTACATTGAGAAATGTTTTCATAAAATTACCACTCAGTGTTATACAGATGAGAATATGCGGCACTATCTAAAACAAGTTTATCATTTGGAAGTTGTCAGTGCGCCATCTTTTCGCAGGAAATGTTTGTTCGTGTTTGATGTTACTTATGAACTACCCTTTGAGAACTACCGTGTTCGTATGTACTAGTGCCCTCCCTATTGTCCGTCGAAAAATCTATGACGTCGTCGATATAGCTTCAAAAATTTGGTTCACAAAGGGTTGAACCCCTTCTAAACAGCGATGTTATGGGGATGGGGCACAGTTTTTAATTCTGCTGCATGTAAATAAGTATTGTACTTGCTAGGACACTTGTGAGCCACGAATCGTATAGGGTAGTTATCAAGGGCACTCCGACGTTTGTAATGTAATAATAGCGTGTTCACTTCTTTTATGTTAGGGGAAGCGCAGTCTGCGTAATTTTATGCGTGCTTCGGCCTCAAGTTTTGAAATTAATGGTTCATATCTCTTGCGCGAGAATCTGCTTATATTCACTGGAAGATATGTACAGATTTAGCATCTACACGTATACCATCAGATATTCGCGTTTAATTAGCGCAGTAAATGTTTCAAGAATGTGTATATCATTTATATCGTATGTAAACACAGCTGACTCGTATGTCATTATCTGTTATCTATTATACAATGTGCATAAATAAACCTTAATGTACAAGTCCGCGAGGAGAACCTGTTCAATAATGGAGTCGCATAATCATGCAAGTTGCGAGCGCATCGCTTTTTATTGGCATCTTGTTGTTTATTCTCTGCGTGCGATGCAATGCAGTATGCTATGCAAGTGGAATTGCAGAGTGCAGCTGTCATGAACCGCTCACTTCCGCGTTGGTAGTTGGTTGCATGCAGGTCTCTTTGTTTGTATTTATACCTCCTTTGTTACGCATCGTGAACATTTAGTACGCACTACGCACTTGATTATTTCGCTCATCAAATTCAAATATTGTCAATTGAACTAGAGTTCGTGATATACCTACATAGGTCTTGATTCTGGCTGAAGTAAATTATGATGTTACTCTGGCTAGTATAGATATTGTTTGATTACATTTCTTCAAAGAGGTATTCAAAAAAGATGATATCCTTCGTTATGTACAATTAATAAAAAATCAACTGATTCTCTTTACTTTATAAACAGATATGCAAGCGATTTTTTGACACATGCATTCAGCAGACCAGAATAGGGAGGCATTTACCTAACAGCATATGAATGTAGAATTTTACAAAGTACAAAATAATCCATACTACAATAAGCCATAGTACTGAGTACCGTAAAGGCTACCTCTAGCTGAGGTTCTACACAGCCTACCTGTTATCACAGTTAGGTATTTTAAAAGTCGATTGTATTAAGTATATAAGTTCCCTAGGAATCTACTTAAAACCTTGCATCAATACCCGACGAATCTTTCTGATAAGTAAGCCTAGTACCTATATGATTTATTTATTTTTGACCATTCACTTGATGTTGAACATGTCGTCCTATTTACACTTGAACTTGGAAAAGGTTCTGGAACAGTTATGGTTACATTTACCTTATTGAATGAAACAAAACATTGAAGTTATGGCTCCAAGCAATCCTGGAGAGAAAGTTGTGTGGGAAAATATTACTTTCTGAGAATTCTTTGAACAAACAAAAGATATTGAAACAACAACTCGCAGTCATATGGTTGTAACAAACTTGGTCTGGAGCAAATCTGAATGTTTTCAGGCGGATAAACAAGGATGACCTCAATTCCACCGAACGGCCTTAGAATAAAATAGAATTGGAAATGATTTGGTCCAACTTCATGAGCAGTTATTACTGTTTTGAACATTGAATTATGTTTTGAAATATAAATTGTATGGCAAATGTAAATACGCGACGCTTCTGAAATATCGCATTTATGAGTTCATTTGTGTGTTGATTTTTCTATAAGTGGTATCGAATGGGACGAAAGTGGGTCAACTAGTGACGCCAGCGATAAAAGAGCCCTCGTTCATTATCATATCTGTACAACTCGACACGTTTGTGACTTCCATCCAACGCTAAACTCAGGATTTGATAAAGATTAATCGCTACCTTGAGTAAATTGTTAATTAACTTACAGTTTATCGCCATTCAGAATTTCCCCTAATCATCATTACTTCATGTCGTGTAGGTAGGCCAAAGTTTTGAATCCATTTCATCGAACAAATATTGTATCTTTAACAACGCTACAGCATGTTTTAGTCACGCACCCACATTTATTATGTAATAAAAAATGATTTCATTTTCATGATATTGTTTTAAAATTTGTATACTCGCTACCAGCTACAAAGTTATAGTACAAGGTAGAACTTCTACGATAAGTACTTACACAATGTAGTGCATACAATTGCAGTTTGTATTGCATTCTGTTGCCGTGGAACCAAGGCCGTGATGCAAATGCAATATAGCCAGGTGAATTGTAGGTTGACATGGTATATGTACCTATGCATCGCATGGTTGCGTCACGTAGGCACGAGCATATAGGTACTATTTCTCATGCCATTGCGTGTTTAGTTATGCATCAAACTAATAGACCTAAATGTGTCATACATTTATATTATAGATAGTCCCTATAAAATGCTCAAATCTGCGTCCGGCAAGTCTAGATGCAAATGAAATGGCACGACTTTGACCTCGTTACGTTCGCACCACGTGTGACCTGCTGTTTAATCTCAAGCTTCCCTAGGAATATAGGTTATTATTTCTCTTAACATCCGTTCCCCTCGCTCGACGCCTGCGTGGGAAAGTGGCGCGGCTTTATTATGTAGGTACCATTGCTAGAATCACGTGCCGCGGCGCACCTAGCTACTACTGCTTACTTCAGTTATGTAAAGTGAGTGCGATGCTATGACGACCGACGAATGAACTCTATAAATAGCGGTCGATCCGTCCTTGAGCCGATCGCGAGTGTGCAGATCTAGGTCAGGCCGAGCTGCCTCATGCCAGTGTCCTCCCCTCCTTCGTTTACCATCGCTGTTCACAGTATCGCTCGCTAAACAGCTGAATTGCTGCCCACATTCCATAACAATACTGGCTTGCTTGGTTCGCCTTACGAGACCTATCTACCTACACGAATACCTATATCGAAATCGTCATCGTATGAAACGATTTACAGTAGTCTTATACATGTTAGTTTGAATTCCGATTAAACTTACATAATAGATATTTCAAAAATTTGTTCATACAACTCTAATATCTTTGCATTGCTTAGCAACCAGATGTTCTTCTAAAAAAATACACGTGAAAAGCGACTTAAATTTCGTGAGTATAAAAAAGGGTCTCGTCCTGTGTACACTGTTCTCAATGTTCCCATACCTGAGCCATATGATAATACCAATACCCTATGGTATCGTCGGGAGTAGGGACCGCGCAGGTAGCGAGTCGGATTATAATAATAATATTAATCGATTTTGGTCTTATTCTAAACACTTGAAACATGTAGGTACTTACATATGTACACAGGTAAAGTTCACATACTCGTTGAATATTACACTTGGCTAGATAGCAGATAGATTGTAATGTGTATTGGTTGCAATTGATGAATGTGATATAGGTACTAAATATCGAATAAAAATTCGAATATTTGAAGTCTTTTTTAAAGCTAAATTGAAATAGTGATCAATATTTAGTATCGTTATCAAAACAGTCGCATGCGTGTCGCATTCGTTATCATGGCGTGTGGGTGGGTGGGTGTGAAGTTGTGAACCATAAACCTAGTCGCCGATATCGAACAAAGACCAGCGTGTTATCTTGGACAGGGGCACGTTGCCCTACTGGTACACTGGTTTGTGTAACATTTTTGAATAGGTACATTTTTTTCTCTCATATTTCATGCAATTCATTGGAATGCTTCATGTATAAGTCTCAGTATCATCAATGGCTTGGTGTGTTAATTAATCTCCTACATAATATGTGAATCATTTGATTAAAAGAGATGAATTAATCTTTTTAGGTATTTGTATGGTCTTAAAAATGAATGAAAATGAAATGATAAACGTTTGAATCGTACGTGTAGAATGGGGAAGTTACATACATTCGGACTTCTGAAGGTAGGTTGAATTATGAATGTTGGTTGCGTGATGAAGAGCAATCATAGCCGATTACGTGGTACAATGAATGTTAGTATGAAGTAGGTGGTGTGGTGGTCGTTATAGTATAATGTATGTCGAGCATAGCATCGCTTCGGGCGACATCGACACGGACTCGGTGAAAGCTCTCTGCGGCTCGCCGGGCGTTCTGATGTATGCGTGTGTGTGGGTAATCGTCATTTAATTTTAGTTGTTGTTATCGAGGTGAACATTGTACGGCACCTGTCTCGCTCCTTTGTTTCGGCTTGCAAATGTCAGCGGAGGTCATCTAAATAAAGGCGATATAGGCGTTGGATTCGGCCTGCGATCGCTGTCTAGACGTTGTGTTGCATCGTCCGATCGATTGCACGAACCAGCCTGAGACGGTCATCGAACCCGCGGGCGCATCGGTGACGTTACGCTCCGGTGATGCGCCCCTCAATAACCTTACGGATATTATAGATCAATTCCGTCTTTTGTAACTTACGCACCTTGACGTCTTCGCCGCATTCTTCCCGCTCGGTTACGATTGAGCGCCCGCGATGATGCCGTGGCCGATCTCTTTTGTCAAGTCTATGGTTGTAGGTAGGTAAGGTAATTCTTTCGTATACCTACCTTCTTGGGTTAAGGTTTATTTTCTTTTGAGATCTGTGGTGTAGACAGACCTGCTATTGTGGTTCTATCTAGAAACTCATATCGCGTAATGCAATTCTTGATTTCAAAGCTTCTCAAAAGTAAACTGGTTTAAATTTTAGGTAGAGCGGAAAGGTAGATGGAAGTCGTAATAAAAAGTGCGCATCGGCTTGCCATTGTTAAATCCTGTTGGATGCTGTTGTTAAAATTTTCTAAAGATTTCTTATGAACTAGGTAGGTATACGAAATACATCTTGAGAACAAAAAGGCATAGTAGGCATACTTTGCCTTTTTTTACGAGTTTTGAATAGATCCATTCTTCCAAATACAGTCTCAGTTAAGTAAAGATGCTAAACATTCGTATTTTATTGTAGGTACGTAACTAATATTTACATTGTGCTTGACCTTAACGAATTTCTAGGCACCTATATAACATTAACATTGTTTTCTACTTCAGTCGTTGAAAAGAAAACAATGTATTTTATACGACTTTCAACGACAACAAATCAGTTTATAACTCGGAATGTATTGTCATAGTTGTTCCGTGGTAATTGTTTTTGTCAGGGTTTCGTTCTGGGGCTATTATTTTTGTTTGCCTCCACTGCGGGTGTTTACTAAATATTTTGACTGGCAGGGCGACAAAGGCGTTGCAAATGGCCCTGTACGTATCGCCCGGGTTCACTCGGGCGGCCGACGCCCACCTGCGGCTGGCGCTCATGTTCAAGGCGCGCCGGCACTGGACGGTGGCGGCGGTGCACTTCAGGCGGTCGAGGCTGGCTCCACACCAGGACGCCACATTCACTCGCCTAGAGCTCAGCTTCCACGCAGCACATCTACTAGAAGCTAGAGGCCTTAGAAAGGCCGCAAGAGATGCATACGAAAGACTGCTAAAAGAACCTCAACTATCATCTACATTGAAGGCTGATGTCTGCCGACAATTAGGTAATTTTAAATGTTGCCCAGTAAAAACTGGTCGTAAATTATTATTTTAAAATTTGTAACTTATCTGGATTTGGTTTTTACAATTTTATGATATTGTCTAATTAACGCTTTACTTTCCTCTGAAATATTTTCCTGCTTTGAGACGTGAAGGAAGTCAATGTTACATAACTTGCGCAAAAAGTTTTCCATTGCCAACTTGGAATGTAATACAATTTATAAGCTTTAATAAATTAGTTCTTCCGGCAAGAGTTATGAACTCGTGAATAACATGTTAACATTGATTTGACCAGCTGGTAGGTACTCGCTAGTGCCAGTACCGGCTTAGGAATAAAAAATCTTGTTGACAAAAACATTGGTCGTGGGTTCGATTCCCACACAGGACATGCATTTGTGTGCATGAACATGTCTGTATGTCCTGAGTCTGGGTGTAATTATGTATATTAAGTACCTATGTATTTACAAACAAAAAGTAGTATATGTATTATATCAGTTATCTGGTTTCCATAGTACAAGCTCTGCTTAGTTTGGGATCAGATGACCGTGTGTGAGGAATGTCCCAGGATATTTATTTATTTATTTATTTATATTTATTGAAACTTTAAAGCTCCAGCTAATTTCCAAATTTTCTAAAAATCCTTGGGTACCTAGCGGTAGATGTATCGGAGTTGGTAGTAGGTATATATATAGTAGATATATGAAATGTTGTGTCAGGATGGTTGTACCATCGCTGCATGTCCCTGGGCGAGGGGGCGGGGCGCGCGCGCGCCGCCGTGTGGTGCCTGCAGCGCGCCGTGGCGGCCGAGCCCGACTCCGGCGCCGGCCTCTACCTGCTGGGCAGGTGCTTCGCCGCGCAGGGGAAGGTCCACGACGCCTTCATCGCATACAGAAACTCCGTCGAGAAATCGGAGGGGAACGCCGACACCTGGTGCTCCATAGGGTGAGAACGAACGCCTCATCAATATTTATTTGGAAATATTTTTATTGTTAGAATTCTGTGCTCCGTTTTTTTTTTATAAAGATTTTTGGGTTTGTCTGAAACGTCTACCAGTCGACACGAGGAAGTATCAAAAAGCGAAAACTTGTTATCTCTTCACAGTGTACTGTACCAACAGCAGAACCAGCCGATGGACGCCCTCCAAGCGTACATTTGCGCGGTGCAATTGGATAAGGGGCACTCGGCGGCGTGGACCAACCTGGGCAGCCTGTACGAGAGTTGCCAGATGCCCCGGGACGCGTTCGCGTGCTACACCAACGGCGGCGCGGCGGCGCCCGCCTCGCACGCGCCGCTCCGCCAGCGGCTGGCCTTCCTCAGAGATCACCTGGCGCACGCGCCCATGCCCTCCGTTACTGGAAAGTGAGTCACGCTATCTGAATTTGCGTTCATTCGTATTTACGATGTTCAATAAACCTTGTCATGCCGAACCGAGTACTTATTTAGATGTTATTTAGTATGTAGGCGTACTATCGAAGTGCACGATGATGCCGTCATCACGAAGTATGTGACGCCCCTGGTGTAGCATACTGATTAGTACATATATCCGTAGCCACGCGGAGGTCCATCGTTATCGATAAACGTTTTGCAGACGGCGTCAACTGCCATCTATCGAGGAAGCGTGGAACCTGCCGATTTCTGCGGAGATGTCATCGAGGGCACCTAAATCTGCTCCGCCACCCTACCCAGGAAAGAGACCAGAAGACCCCCCGCCCTTGACCCACCATCAGCTGCAGACGTTGCAGTATTTGCAGAGGAATGCGCACAATCTATCGGCGCATCAACAAGTACATATTTCTTATGCTAGATTAACGCTTAGTCACGCATGAAACTGCACGTCCGGTAGTTGTCAGGAAGTAAACGCCTTGACCTGGTTGCGTCGTGAAAGAACTTCTGGTTGATTCATAATGCGCTGATTCATACATACCTATCATTTGATTAACACTTGATAAAGATCAGAAGATTGAGAACGATCAAAGTTTAAAAGAAATAAAATAATAATAATTATAATTTGTTGACAGGCCCTGATGCAGCAACTGTTATCGCAGTATCGACTCGCTCAGGCGGCGAGGACACGTACGGTTTGTACTTAGTTTTAATATCCCCCTCTATACACGGCGGCAGGTCCAAATATACACAACACCATAATAACTGTATACTAATCTATTTTTTTTATTTTAGGTGACCAAAAGCGAAGGTAACAATAGCGCGACCGGCGGCGACAGTGCCGAGTCGCTCGCCGAAGACCTCTTGAAGAGATTTTCAGATACGCAACGAGAAATCAAGAAGGAACCTGTTGCCAGTAAGTATAATACCATTTATACGTATTGAATAATATAACATTTTGGAAACAAATTGGACCCTATACTTGATTAGGATATTTTAATAAAAACATAATGTGATCTGCTAGTGACATTTCTTTGATATATACGTATCAAAGAAATGTCACTAGCAGATCACATTATGTTTTTGATCCTTGATATCCAAAAAGTGATTTTAAAAACATCTCAATGATCTTCTAGGTGGATTGAATATAAAATTCATGGATTTTAAAGTTCAGATAATGTTAGAGTATTTCAAAGAACTGATTTGAATATATTTGAATTTTGCTGCCCAATTTAAATAATGTTCGTATCGAACCTGTGTGTATTTTTGACAGAAATTCTATTCTACTATCTATAATATAAATGAAATATAATAGGCATTCTATCAAGATACTAAAGATATCAAGATATCAAATATATATTCAACCTCCTGAATTTAATTATATATTAAAATATACCAAATACACTGATTGAAATAATAGTGTAATTTCTGTTTATCTCTTATCATAGAGTGCAAAAGGAGGTGAGAAAAAAATTGCTAAATTATAAATGTGTGAACTCTTACCCCCTTACTTATTAAACGCTTATAAAATTATATTGATAAAATGGTCACGTAAATTACGTCATCTTAGTGTCCGTTCGCACCATCGAGGAACGATCCCTTAGAGTAATACCGAGCAATTCGATTCCGAAACTAGTCAGTGATTTGTCACTGATTTTGAACAGTAAGGACCAATCATTGCATTGTGTGTTCTTGACTTGGCCAATCTGAGCGCATGTGTCCTTGTCTTAGCCAATCAGAGCGCATTGTCGATGGTGGCAAATTGGCGGAATAGATTGCAAGCAAAATCGACGTCATTACGCTTCTTTGGGTTTATTGTTCGATGGTTCGCACAGACCGTCTCGGAGAGGAGAGCAAATTTTTATCGCGACTAAAATAGAGCCTTAGTGTCATTGAAATAAGTTTATTTTTACTTTTCACTTCTTTTGTTAGGACGGCTCTCCAGCATATAATGATCCTAAACGCGTATCTAAATATACTCTTCTCTCCGAGCCGGTCTGTGTGAATGGACCCTTACTGTCATTGTTACGTTACAATTTAATCAGTGTATTAGAATAGCGTTTTATGAGAAAGAACGTTACTGGAAAGGTTTTCTTCGGAAGTTAAAGTAATGTATGCAGGTTGTATTTGCCAGATATTCATGGAAGTTGCTGAGAAGTAAAATACTAACCCCCTTACTCATAAAACGTTATTTAACTAATATACTGCTCAAAGGGTCACGTAAATAACGTCACTCTATTGTCATTGTCAAATAATGTGACATTATTTACGTGACCCTTTAAACAGTATATAAGTTAAATAGCGCTTTATGAGTAAGGGGGTACATAAATAGCATTGTTTTAAAAACAATGTTTTAACTCATTCGTTGACACGAACTGTTAATATGTAAAATAATTGAAAGGATAGTACAATGTCAGATGATACGTGTTCTGTATAATTAATTAATTAATTATATTTTTATAAAAAATAGGACTTCACAGATAAAGGCCTTATTCATATAAAACTTATAATATAAGAAATAACAGTTAGTTCACGTATCACCTTTTAACACACCGTATATAAAAAAAGTTATAGCTTTCTATTTTCCTCGCCAAACCTATTAAATCTAAGAATATTGATTAAACATGCAGAAAACAACGTTTACTTTGCACTCCAAAATTACATGCAGTTTTGTTATGGATACTTTTCTAACCTATAATGAAATAGTATTTACTTTTTATCCAAAATGTCTCTGTCAAAGTCAATCAAAATAATCAATAGGCTGAAGATTAATACATTTATTCTCTTAGCGATAAAAACAATCTTGATCACTACTAGGTATAAGGAGTAGTTTCGTAAATCGAAAAATCTTATTTTCCACGCTATGAAGGAATATCTAAGTTAGTAAATCTATTTGCTTATATAAAACACGATATAACTCGATTGATCACCTTGAATTATCTACAGTGTGTATTACATATTATACCAGTCTGCGTGAGCTTAGCAGAGCCTAGTTCTTGAGTCAATTATGTCAAGGCATCTGAGTACCTACCATGAAAGGCACATTACCGATATGTACATTTGCTATTATATTTATATAAGTTGAGATAACAAGGTCTATAATTATGTGTGTGTATATAAATAAGTATATTAGAGCCCATAATATTATTGAGTTCTCCCTAAATATGGTTTTGTCCCTGAAATAATATTTATTATGAGCTTCCCAAGATTTAGAAATAACTATTCATTTAATTATGTTTTATTTATATTTACATAAGATGGGAAATAGGTAGGCTATCAGTATCACAAAAATAAAATTCTAGGCAGCCGGTTAGATGACAAAAAAATCATGAGTGGTATTATTACAGCAGAGAATGTGAGTAACGCGGGAACCGGCGACGCGGTGCTGGGAGGCAGGCAGCCGGTCGTGAAGCTGGAGCCGCTCAAGACTGACCCGCTGAAGCCCGTCACTTTCCACATCGGCATGAGCTCCAAACAGATTTTAGACACATGCAAGTGAGTACCTACCGAAAATAGAAATCGCAGTAACGATACTACCCAAGCTACAAAACATTTGTCGAGCTTCGAGTGATTTAAGGGATATCTATGTAACATACCCGAAACCTTTCAGGGACAACGCGGGCCCGCCGACGTCGTGGTCGGTGCTGGGGGACGGGTGCGGCCCCCCCGAGCCCCCCCCGGTCCCCCCGCCGCGCCTCTCCCCCGAGCAGCTGGCGCCGCCCGCGCCCTTCGTCTACGTGGAGTCCAAGCGCGACGCCTTCTCGCCGCAGCTGCAGGACTTCTGCCTCAAACACCCGATAGCCGTGGTGCGCGGCCTCACCGCCGCGCTCAAGCTGGACCTCGGCCTGTTCTCCACCAAGACGCTGGTGGAGGCGTGGCCCGACCACGCGGTGGAGGTGCGCACCCAGCTGATGCAGTCCGCCGACGAGAACTGGGACGCGAACGGGCGCCGGCGCGTGTGGGCGTGCGCCTCGCACCGCTCGCACACCACCGTGCGCAAGTACGCGCAGTACCAGGCCGGCTCGTTCCAGGAGTCGCTGCGCGAGGAGCGCGAGCGCGGCGCCGCGCCCTCGCACGCGCACGGCGGGGCCGCGGCCGGCGCCGGCGCACTGTCCGACTCGGACGGCCGCGAGTCCGGCTCCGGGCCGGCCAAGCGCCGCCGGCAGGCGCGCATGCTGCGCTTCGGCACCAACGTGGACCTCTCCGACGAGCGCAAGTGGCGGCCGCAGCTGACGGAGCTGCAGAAGCTGCCGGCGTTCGCGCGCGTCGCGTCCGCGGCCAACATGCTCTCGCACGTGGGCCACGTGATCCTCGGCATGAACACCGTGCAGCTGTACATGAAGGTGCCCGGCAGCCGCACGCCCGGCCACCAGGAGAACAACAACTTCTGCTCGATCAACATCAACATCGGCCCCGGCGACTGCGAGTGGTTCGGCGTGCCGGACGCGTACTGGGGCGGCGTGCGCGAGCTGTGCGACCGGCACGGGCTCTCGTACCTGCACGGGTCGTGGTGGCCCGACCCGGAGGAGCTGCGCGCGCACGGCGTGCCCGTGTACCGGTTCACGCAGCGGCCCGGCGACCTGGTGTGGGTGAACGCCGGCTGCGTGCACTGGGTGCAGGCCACCGGGTGGTGCAACAACATCGCGTGGAACGTGGGCCCGCTGACCGCGCGGCAGTACTCGCTCGCGCTCGACCGGTACGAGTGGAACAAGGTGCAGAACTTCAAGTCGATAGTGCCGATGGTGCACCTGTCGTGGAACCTGGCGCGCAACATCCGCGTGTCGGACCCGCGGCTGCACCGCGCGATGCGCACGTGCCTGCTGCAGACGCTGCGCGCGGCGGCGGGCGCGCTGGGCGCGGTGCGCGCGCGCGGCGTGCCCGTGCGCTTCCACGGGCGCGCGCGCGGCGAGGCGAGCCACTACTGCGGCGCGTGCGAGCGCGAGGTGTGGCACGCGCTGCTGGTGCGCGAGCACGAGCGCCGCCACGTGGTGCACTGCCTGGCGTGCGCGCGCCGCGCCTCGCCCACGCTGCAAGGCTTCCTGTGCCTCGAGGAGCACCACATGGACGAGCTGGCGCAGGTCTACGACGCGTTCACGCTGCACCGCCCGCCGCCGCCGCCGCCCCTCCAGCCTCTGCAGCCCCACCAGCCGCTGCAGCCCCTCCAGCCGCTGCACGCCCCCTCGCTGGTGCCCACGCCCGACTGAGTGGAGTCCGCGGCGCAGGGTTGAGTTTCGTTCTCTGCGTGGGAGTGGCCTCGCGCCGCCGGAGCTGCGCCCGCAGATCTGTGCAGTGGGCTCCCAGACGTCGATGTACCTGTATTTATTTTGTGTGAGAGTGTACGATACCTTCGACTGCGAGGTAGTGGTTTTATTTTATCGAGGTTTTTTTCTTGTGTTAGGGACGCGACGTTTTCTGCGGTGACGTTGCCTTTATTACGTTAGTGAGATTCGACGATTCGATTGGCCCTTCCCGTTATAATACAGTATTAGACGCTAGCTAGTTCCAGACGTTATTATATGATATGTAGGTACTGTTACGTCGTTTTGACCAAATGTAAAAATAATGATCGCGATCTATTTTTACTACACGATGAATATAAATTAATTGTTGCGTGATTATGAGGATATTTTTGGTGAGAAATGTAATTTTGTAATACGAAAACTTTTACAGTTTACATGCTCCTCGATCACTTTTGTAATTGTGGGAGATAAAAGTAACAAAATGTCAATTGACAGTGGCGAGGTGGCCGTTATACGATGAAATAGTTAAAATAAAGGAATAAGAGTCGGTGGTGGCCTCGATTCGTGTATTATATATAGTGTTAGGTGTAGGAGTAGCCGCGCGAGCCGCGCCGCTGAGGTCTCAAGTGCTCAGGTGTTCACCATCATCATAAATATAAATGTGTTATTTTTGTATAGAGGCATATTTATTTATTTTATTGTACTGTGACTTTAGTTTCATTTTCTAGACAGTCTTAGCGAATAGTAGTGATAAGTATATTGCACGGAATGAGACCCTACGTTTTAGCAGGGTCTAGTGAATAGTGCTGCAATGTCCCAAAGAAAGTTATACTCGCGTAGGCAAGTTGATATTGGAAGGAAATCGTATGAACTGTTTATTAAACCCACAGGTTTTGTTTTGTGCCTATAACAAAATTATTTCTTAATAAAATTTGGGATCTGACATCTAAATGAATTATATTATGTTAATTGACATTGTAATTATTTTGTTTGAATTGAACTGTAATAAATTAAGTCAAATTTAATTGTTTCTTGGATTGTGTAAATTAGAGGAATAGAGGCTTAGTAAGCTTAGGGTTGGCAGTTCAGTCAGTTCAGGCAGGACGACTCGCTTTTGGCACTTTATCGTTTGTTGTATTCTTGAAGTTTTATTGATGTGTTAGTGAGATTTCAATGTTGACTATATTGCTTTCCAGTGTCGAATGTCGAGTCTGTATGTTGGCGTTGTGCAGTGAGGGTCGGATGTTGTATAGCGAATGCCGATATATTTATAAGTAATAATAACATCACTGCCATGTATGACCTTACTGTTTATAATAATAATATTACATTTTTAATAAAGAAATTAAGAACGATATCAAGTTTTCTTACATGTCCCACCCACCTTAAATCCAAGTAGACCGCCGCCGCCGCGCCGTGCGTGGGTCACGCCGCCGCCGCCGAGTGCCTGCACTCGGCGCGCCGATTTTGGATAAATCCGCAGTGGGCACGCGTGGTGGAGTATCTGCCCATTCCTTTTCACCCTCATTTGTGAAAAGAGGCCTGTGCTCAGCAGTGGGACATGGGCGTGGGCTGATGATGATGGGCGGGGGACGAATATGGCGGGCGTGTGAGGGGCAATTCGATTACTTATATTGTGCTTGTTGTGGATTGAAATTATGCGCAGATAAAATGACAAATGTTGGGAAATTCAAAATCATTTATTCAAATAGTTCTTCGCAGGCACTAATGAAAAGTCTGACTCTAGTACTCTGATATCGGTTCGGAAGTTTGCAATTGCTGAGAAGAAAGCATAAATTACGATTCCATCACCGTGCTCTTTGGATCGCGGTCAAAAATAACATTGAAATCAATTGTTATTATAGGACGCGCGAGCCTCGCGTGAGCCAAAAGACAAAGCTTTAGAGAGCTAGCAATATTTCTTTTTATTTGTAAGGGTTTTTTTATACCACTAACAAATGTGGCAAACAAGCATACGGCCCACCTGATGGTAAGCGGTTACCGTAGCCTATGTATGTACGCTTGCAATACCGGGGGATAACCCGCGCGTTACCGACCGTGCAGAAATCTTTTCACACCCTTTTTGAAGAATCCCATGCTATACTCTATTGGGAAAAACACGACGGGAAAGTCATTCCACAGTCTGAGCGTCTGCAGAAGGAAGCTCCTTTAAGACCTCACAGTACGAAACCATTCTGGTCGTTGCTAGATAGACCCATAGATGACAGCAGTACTACATATGAGGCCGGACTTGCGACTTATTACCCTTTCTGGGCACTGGGTGCACGTGGGCAGTCTTCCACGAAGACGGGACTGAAAATTCCTTGAACATCAGTGAAATAATCAGGATCCTTAGCGTCGACATTTCTAGCGTCGTCTTGTTCCGAAGTCATTTGAAAGACAAGGTTAAGCTGGCATCCAAACAGCTTGAAGTGCTGAAAAAGAGCGAGGCAGTACTTCACACTGGGGAAAGGCTGCAACTTTATAAGTCAAAGGTCTGGCCTCATATGGAGTAGGTACTGCTGTCATCTATGGGCGGGAGTACCTGCATACCAGCTTAGGCCCTTAGACTCGGTTCAGCGACGTGCCATCAGAATTTTTGACGATCCCGAGCTCTCATGCAAGCGGTTTAGAGTCCCTCATTCTAAGTATAGACTTTGCCTCCTTAGGTGTTTTACCGCTTGTACAACGGAGAGTGTTCTAAAGAATTGTTCGACTTAATGCCCATGGCTATCTTCCACCATCGCACGCAACGCAACTCTCGCCATCGACGGGGAGTCCATACTCACACATTGAAACCAGAATTGTTTCGAACTGTGCAGGCTAAAAGGAGTTTTCTTCCGCGGACGCTCGGACTATGGAATGAGCTCCCCGCCGTGGTTTTCCCAATGGAGTACAGCATGGGGTTCTTCAAAAAGGGTGTGAAGAGATTTCTTCAGGTATAAAAAAGAAAAATTCCTTAATAAAATATATCCCCTAAAAAAATGGACCACGCCGAAGCGCGCCGCCGCCGCTGACCGTTTCAGGACAGCGCGCCGCCCCGCCGACAAATTCAGGCTCGGCGCGCATTTCAAATCCAAGTGCAAATGTACAAATGCAAGATAATTGAGTAATACAAAATAATGATTTTCAAAATAGTTTATTTATTAAATCACATTAATATTTTTAATACATCAGTGTACACTATTATCATAATTATTCTATACTTTAGATAACTTGCATAAACTATCTTTCCTAACATGCTGATATTGTCAGACTGAAAAAATATGCTTTTTAGATCACATGTAGCATGAATAAGTGCATTTATAATATATTGATTACTATAACATTGATATTGCATAATTTTCAACTACATAGCTGTGTTTATTTGTGCAAGTTTCGAAAATATTTAAAGCATTTAATATGATTTGTCACTTAAAAACATAGTAATTTAAAAAAGAACAGTCTTAAAAAGTAAATTCTAAAAATTTTACGGAATTTTATTATGAATTATTTAATATACAATTGTATTTTTTTATTATTACGCTAACATTAACAATATTTAAGTAAGCCATTATAGCACCTATATTTTATTTCAGTGTATTGTTTACTTGATTAATTACTTAATATTATAAAAAATAGTCTATTGAGAGAGCTCTTTGCATTAATAAAAAATATATATAAATGATATGGAATGAAAATAATAAACTTTATGTTGCAAAATATATTTTACATAAGTAATATTTAAAAAAAAAACAGTATTTCGGAACTACAGTTTGGTACTGACGATTGCACATCAACTCTTATTAAAATAACCACGACAGCAGGCAGCCTTCACTCTAAAATACACATTTGGTGAAGACTAGTATTACAAAATACGAAACAGTATTATGTAATGACATTACATTTTTCAAATGTCAAATATGCAATGCTTTGGTAAAAATCATTTAGAATCCAATAAGATAAATAATAAAAATAACAGCCAAATATCAAGAGACTGGAATTATAAATGCATTCGTGATTTTCTTTTCTAATTTATTTAAAAGGGATATTACCTCACACTTGAGTCCCATGTTTATCTAGGCACACGGTAGGGTGCGAAGCCAAGTTCGTTAGATTATTTCTTTGAAGGCGGAATTTTCTTTCTAGATATATCTCAGGAGGCGCCCGACCTGAGTACTGGTTTGCGAAGAAGGAGCGCGGAGTCGGCTGACACGATGGGCAGTTCGTTGGTGCAGTGGTACTTGATCAAGTGAGGCACGCTTTCGAATACCCTGTCTTTGGTCCGGACCTGTTAAAAAAAAGTGTGTTATTAACTGATTTATTGTAAATTCGGAGCTGTAATTAATTCCATTTACAAGCTACAGGCTTGTGACATACGGGCGGATATGACAGACCTTTTGGGTACGAAACCCCAAAAAGTCATGGCAGAATACTAAGGCTGCATTCCGAATTGACGCTGTAATCGATTTGACCCTGCTTATTTATATTAGTTTAAGCACGCTCACAATATCCCGTGAAACGTCATAGATGACGTCATAACATCCGCCATATGGCGCTCAAGCCAACCATGCTCTTTAAACTGATATCACCGTGAGCGCTGTCAAGTGACGGTTAATTATTGTATTTTCGGTAAAAATCTAATAAGATTCTTGGTTTTCTATTTGGCAAAGATACATTTTATGAGAAAAAAATAATAAAAAGCGGATATTCCTTTTTGCAAGTCAACTAATAAAGATTACTAGCGCACTAGCACATAGCAGGAGTACTAGCGCATTGCTGATTCCGTTTAAATTAAAATCTCAAATGTTCTGTTTTGAATACTGTGAGCGCCTTCACGAGCGTTCCAAATTGTTGACAGTTCTCAGCTGTCATTAACGTGATATCTATCTCGGTACGCAAATTATTGCTGTGTGCACTATGAGCGATATTATCCAATTCGGAATGTAGCCTAATATGATTATATTATCAGGTTATTCTGTCTTAATTCAGGGAAAAGGCCCATTATTTGTTCTATAATATTCTGAATACAGACCATAGATATAAATGTATTAGGATTTGGTAACAAATTTTACACAAAACTATCGTCACATATCCAAAATTAAACCCAAACTCAAAAAATATTTATACAATAATAGCCCTGATGAGGCATTTACGAATCATACAATTGACTACCACTGTTTCGAAATACTCTTACGTAACGAAAAGATCATCGTCCTAATATTTCGGTGCTTATCACTCAGCACTTCTGTAAATTCGGTGGCACTTAGCGCTATTACGCCGGTCCATCTTTCAGTGAGTGTGCCAAAACAAACTCCCAATCTATTTCATTGATGATGTAATAGTATTATCCTACATAATATTGTCTATATGGAACTTAGACTGGAAAGACTATTATCAAACATGTTCATACTCATATCGCAGAGCTGGTTTAATTAATTAACTAATTTTGGTTGAATTCGTGTATAATAAGGGTTGCCATAACTTCTAGGAACCAATACGGGACCTAAAGTTAGATACCCAAAATCGCTATCTCTGATTCGGTTTAATACCCCTAATAAATGGTTGCGACAAAGTCCTATCCTACATGTGCCGCTGGTGTCCTCTAATTATAGGCAAAATTTTTACATATAGCGAGTAAGTAATGCATACAATAGCATCACTAAAACTGTTGATATAGACATATTTAATATGAGCATCCCGATATTGAGGCGTCGGTCGGCTTAGTCTGAGTTTAAAATAAAATAGAAGACTTATTGTTGATAACAATGTTTGTAAGGGTTTCACGTTATTCTGTTTAAATGTTGGCTGCTGTGTTTTAACAGTAATAACAATTATTAATATTACTAGCGCCCGTCAGCACGAACTGTCCCGCGCACGTTACCTCTTTATAATATTAGCACAGTCTAATAACCATACAGTCGTCCGACGCCTTTGATCTTGTGAAAAATGCCGACAACGTCTAGACAGTATCGCGACGGCCAGGGTTGTCACAAGTAAACAATATTTACAAAATTATTTATTTATTGCAGATAACAATAAAACATTGTTAGCATTATTATATTTTAAACAATATTATAATAACTACTCCATCATCAGACCCTGAAAACCATACATGGTCAAAGTTCATCTCACGACAATTCCAACAACCCCAAACATGGCTAGAATACGATGTTCGACTATGGAGTTCTAGTGCTTACCCTCCTACTCCATCATCAGACCCTGAAAACCATACATGGTCAAAGTTCATCTCACGACAATTCCAACAACCCCAAACATGGCTAGAATACGATGTTCGACTATGGAGTTCTAGTGCTTACCCTCCTACTCCATCATCAGACCCTGAAAACCATACATGGTCAAAGTTCATCTCACGACAATTCCAACAACCCCAAACACGGCTAGGATGCGAAGTTCCACTATGGAGTTCCAGTGCTTACCCTCCTACATCATCATCAGACCCTGAAACCATACATGGTCAAAGTTCATCTCACAACAATTCCAACAACCCCAAACACGGCTAGGATACGATGTTCCACTATGGAGTTCCAGTGCTTACCCTCCTACTCCATCATCAGACCCTGAAATCATACATGGTCAAAGTTCATCTCACGACCATTCCAACAACCCCAAACACGGCTAGGATACGAAGTTCTGCTATGGAGTTCCAGTGCTTGCTCTCCTACTCCATCATCAGACCCTGGAAACCATACATGGTCAAAGTTCATCTCACGACCATTCCAACAACCCCAAACACGGTTAGGATACGAAGTTCCGCTATGGAGTTCCAGTGCTTACCCTCCTACTCCATCATCAGACCCTGGAAACCATACATGGTCAAAGTTCATCTCACGACCATTCCAACAACCCCAAACACGGCTAGGATACGAAGTTCCGCTATGGAGTTCCAGTGCTTACCCTCCTACTCCATCATCAGACCCTGAAAACCATACATGGTCAAAGTTCATCTCACGACAATTCAAACAAACCCAAACACGGCTAGGATACGATGTTCCACTATGGAGTTCCAGTGCTTACCCTCCTACTACATCATCAGACCTATTGAAAAAAAAAAAAAAACAAACACTCATGCCCTGTGCCTGTTAC
The DNA here is from genome assembly GCA_947623365.1 of Achlya flavicornis. Lineage (NCBI taxonomy): Eukaryota > Metazoa > Arthropoda > Insecta > Lepidoptera > Drepanidae > Achlya > Achlya flavicornis. The sequence goes on along the minus strand of OX392469.1, from coordinate 13,638,386 downwards.
CTATACCTGTGTACCTATTAGATATTTTTTACCGTCCGCCATTCGGCCATTTTGTTGGCGTTATTAACGTGACACGACATGACAAATATAAAATTATTATTGAATGCACTCTACGATAACAAACCATGATTTATTTACCTTTCGTCTGTGTGTGGAAGCTGATGAAACCGCAGATCTTTATTTAAATAGGATGAAGACTTGCAGTCTCTCACAGCACACGTCGTTTGCACCATTTTAAATAAAATAATTACAGACACAAACACGCGTTAGCCCTGAATGCTGTTTACCGAGCTACTAACATAATTTTGTTCGCAGGTCGGTAACGGCTTTCCCGCGTCTCGTCCCTCACACCCCGCACGATTGCCCTGTCTAGACGACTTCGTCGACCGACTGTATGGTTATTAGACTGTGATATTAGTGTAGACAAGTGTAGTGTACATACCACGCCATTAGGGTCGACAAGTAGGAGATGCTTGTGCACGCCGCGCCTGGCGCCCGTCAGCACGAACTGTCCCGCGCACGTTACCTCTTTATAATATTAGTGTAGACAAGTGTTGTGTACATACCACGCCATTAGGGTCGACAAGTAGGAGATGCTTGTGCACGCCGCGCCTGGCGCCCGTCAGCACGAACTGTCCCGCGCACGTTACCTCTTTATAATATTAGTGTAGACAAGTGTAGTGTACATACCACGCCATTAGGGTCGACAAGTAGGAGATGCTTGTGCACGCCGCGCCTGGCGCCCGTCAGCACGAACTGTCCCGCGCACGTTACCTCTTTATAATATTAGTGTAGACAAGTGTTGTGTACATACCACGCCATTAGGGTCGACAAGTAGGAGATGCTTGTGTACGCCGCGCCTGGCGCCCGTCAGCACGAACTGTCCCGCGCACGTTACCTCTTTATAATATTAGTGTAGACAAGTGTAGTGTACATACCACGCCATTAGGGTCGACAAGTAGGAGATGCTTGTGCACGCCGCGCCTGGCGCCCGTCAGCACGAACTGTCCCGCGCACGTTACCTCTTTATAATATTAGTGTAGACAAGTGTTGTGTACATACCACGCCATTAGGGTCGACAAGTAGGAGATGCTTGTGCACGCCGCGCCTGACGCCCGTCAGCACGAACTGTCCCGCGCACGTTACCTCTTTATAATATTAGTGTAGACAAGTGTTGTGTACATACCACGCCATTAGGGTCGACAAGTAGGAGATGCTTGTGCACGCCGCGCCTGGCGCCCGTCAGCACGAACTGTCCCGCGCACGTTACCTCTTTATAATATTAGTGTAGACAAGTGTAGTGTACATACCACGCCATTAGGGTCGACAAGTAGGAGATGCTTGTGCACGCCGCGCCTGGCGCCCGTCAGCACGAACTGTCCCGCGCACGTTACCTCTTTATAATATTAGTGTAGACAAGTGTTGTGTACATACCACGCCATTAGGGTCGACAAGTAGGAGATGCTTGTGCACGCCGCGCCTGACGCCCGTCAGCACGAACTGTCCCGCGCACGTTACCTCTTTATAATATTAGTGTAGACAAGTGTAGTGTACATACCACGCCATTAGGGTCGACAAGTAGGAGATGCTTGTGCACGCCGCGCCTGGCGCCCGTCAGCACGAACTGTCCCGCGCACGCGGCCGACTCACGCACTAGGAACTCGCCGTCTTCCACTACCATCTGTACGAAACAACTATTATGTAACCAACGGCGAAATAAAATAGTATTTAAGATCTTATATCCTAATTGCCATAACTGTCCAACATCTTTAAAATGAAACTTACAGTAGTAGTATTTTTAAGAATAAAATCATTGTTTTTTTTTATTATTTTGTAGATCAGTACGAATGTGCACCAAACCACAATATCTCCACTGCCACACTGAAATTGTAGGGGCACGGTGTGGTTCGCATCCGTGCACGATGCAGTCTGATGCTAAATAATGAGGAACTCACAATAATATATCATAGAGTAGAACACTATTAGTTACCTATAGTTTTAGTTATCGATTGACATCTGTTTTGTTAATTGCCAAGTAATCGTTTATTTTTTCAAGCGGACTCCAGTGTTCATTTTCCATACACGAAAGGAAACAAGAAAATATAAAATAATAATTAAATATCCTGGGACATTCCTCACACACGGTCATCTGATCCCAAACTAAGCAGAGCTTGTACTATGGAAACCAGATAACTGATATAATACATATACTACTTTTTGTTTATACATACATACTTAATATACATAATTACACCCAGACTCAGGACATACAGACATGTTCATGCACACAAATGTCCAGTGTGGGAATCGAACCCACGACCTGCGGCGCGTTAGGTGAATCTTTACCAACTGCGCCAACTGGCCCGTCAAAAAAAAAGAACGGTTAGTGGATCCACTTCCGAAAAAGTCATAAAATGCTTACCTTTTCAGCAGTAGTCCTTGATATAGGTCCGTGGAACCAGGGCTCTCTCGCCAGTAGCGCGGCTTGCGCCTTGCCCGAGAGCGGGTCCGCCTCCGCGGGGGACGACACCGACACCGACACGGACGCGGACGCGGACGACGACGACGCGGCCGACGGTGACATCACCGGGGCCGCAGTGAACGGCTCTGCAATATGCAACTATACTTAAGGTGCGTTCGAATTGGGAAATAACAAAAAAAATTGCAAAAATAACAGTCAAAAATGCCAAAAACGATCACAACTGGCGTTCGATTTGGAAAGTTGTGGGCGAAATTGGCGTTTTGAACTGTTTTCGTTCACCGTTCGTTTTGCTTGGAAACAGTTAAAAACGACATCGTGAACTGCAAATTTGACCTACCTCCGAGGCAGGGTCGTTTGTGATCATATTTTGACATCTTTGAATCTGACAGATAAGTTTCGGAAAATTCATACGGGAAGCGAAAATTCTAATTTTTATTGTAAAATTTAATAGAAATACTAACAGGCAAGAGAATAATTTGTTAGATTAACTTTGTTTAATGATTAACTGAAGGAAAAAGGTAGGTTGAGACAAGTGACAAGCAGGCGATCAGCATGGAAATGTCATTTTTGTATCTAATCGTTCGATTTAGGAAATATCGTTTGTTGCAAAAGTTGCAAAATTGTTGAAATTTTCCAATTCGAACGCATAAACAAAAATGCCCATTTTGAAACTGTTAAAAACGACATCACTCCAATTCGAACCCACTATTAGTGAAATCCTTAGTTCGGAACTTAGCATACTATTCCATCACATACGAAGTGATGTTTTCTTTTTGTGAAGGTTCTGTGTGGTTATGGTTTAAAAAAAAAATTACTATTGTAGTGTATTGGAACAGGAGTACCACAGTAATCACGTAAGTAGTAATCGTATTCTTTAAATATTTAAATGTATTAAAACCTATGGAAACTAGAAAACCGATCACTACTATTTAAATAAATGTCGCCGCGGTATCACCCGCGTTACAGTAGTACCCAATGTAATGTACCGATGTAACTGCGCAGAAGATACATTTTCAAAGTGCGGGTAATGCTATTGGTCGGCAGCTGCCGTCATGTGTGCGGAGGGGCGTGATTTGCGAGTGAGATGGAACTAACAGCTGCAGTGTATTATGAACCTTATACTAGTGATCTAGGGTTGATTGTAAGTTTTAAGCATTCTTTCGTTAATCTTCGGGGCCATACTTTCTTTTCTGTGCGAACGAAGATTCACGACGCTCCTTATCATTTGGGTACTACTGTACCGGGATTAAATACCTATAACAGTCGGGGATAATTTAGCATCCTATTAGTGAAAGATTTTTTCGAATCTGACTGGCAGATCCAGAGATCGCGTGTAAACAAACAAACAAGCAAAAAAACTGAATAATGCATCACATAATATTTTTGAATAAAGTAACTTACGCATATCAAATATATCAGTGTGGTGGCTCGGCATCAGTAGTGCAGTGGGCGGCGTGCGCGGCGGTGGGGTCTGATTCACATAATGTCGGACACTCTCCTCACACCTGTGGATCAAATAAACCATAAACCCCTTTATTAATAATAAATAAGGTGTAAGTCAGTCTTATAACACCCAGGTATAAAGATAGCCTCAGCCCTTTTTGTTATGACATTAGAAAGTGACGGATATATTTAAAACCTAGGTATTACTATACTTGACTTACACTTAAGAAGAGATTTATGTACGACTCCCATGCTGAGACCCTCCCTCAAAAAAGTAGTTGGACTGGGCTGGCAAAGAACTGTATTGACTACCAATTTCCAGCATGTGACATGTCATAGACATGTCACTTGTAGTGCCGGATAAAGAGGCAAATATGTACCTATTTTAAGTATGGGTTCATCATTGTATTTCTATTATTACGTGTTATATTTAATTTGTATTTTATTTTTAATTATCTCTCTGTTGTTATTACTATTATGAGTCCAATTGATACTCGAAATAAATGAATTTTAATTTAATTACAACTTTACTATGGCAAAGAATACTTTCACTTTGTAAATCAGGGACACATCCCCCGCGAATGTATTGTTGCCCACCGTCATCCCCTGTAATTTAATGGTGTGACAGTACTCCTGATATTGTTATGACTTTGTGTGATTAGGCTTGTCAACCTGCAGCTCTATGAGGAGGCAAAACTCCACTTAGGGTTTGTTCACACAGACCGGCTCGGTGTTTTGATACGCGTTTAAAAATAGAGTTTAGGATCATTGAAATAAGGTTTATTTTTGCGAATGCTGGACAGCTTTCCTAATGCGCTAACAAAACAAGAAAAATGTAAAAGTAAATCGACCCTTAGAGTAGATACTGAGCAAACCATTTCCCCAACTAGTAAGGGATTTTGCACTGATTAATAACAATACTGATTAATCACTGCATCTAAATATTTGGTGTGTCCTTGACTTAGCCAATCAGAGCGCATTGTCAGTGGTAGGGCATTAGCAGAATAGATATCAACCAAAATGAATTTAATTTCGCTTTTTGAGTTCGATGGCAGTGTAGTACCAAACGTTGTCCCTTCTGTTGCCTTAACAACTCCTCCTAGCACCTTTTCAAGAAAGTGTGAAGAGAGGGCATTTACCGCTTACCACCAGGCCACCTTGTAGTAGAAAACTGTTGAAACTCACGAAGATATGGTAGCGAGTGAAGGTAGTGGTGGGGGTGGTGGATGGCGGTGCGACCCGGGTGCGGGCGAGGGGTCCGGCGGCAACTTGTCCGGCATGTCGTTGTAGTACTCGCGGTCTTCCAGACCACAAGTCGCGCCAGCCGCTTCAGACAGCGCACGGGAACCGTTCAGGTTTAACCTGCGGATTCAAATTGATTTTGTATGATTTGTAGTTGTAGATGTGGAACTGTTCTTCGTGGAGGAAACCAGGTACTAAAGATTGCCAAACTTCTAGATGGCTGAAAACACGAGGCGGATGGCGTTTTGAAGCTTTAGTAGGGCGGACATTTCAGACGGGTCAGTGAGGGCATCTACCTGAAGGGTTGAAGTCACGCGAATATGGTCTTAGGAGACTATCCCGTACTTTTGAGTTATTGCTATCGGCATTTACAGATTTCTAAAAAAAAATACAGTCAGCGAGAAAAAGGTGAAAATAAATATTATTGGCTTATTCGTTCCTGTCACCGACAAGGATCAAAAGTTGTGTGGTCCCAGTAAGGTTAGGCTAATAGAAACGACACCAATCTCATATAATATAATAAGATTTTGTAAGGTAAAAAGAATGTTTTTTTTTTCAAATTCTATAAATGCCGATGGCAATACCTCATAAAGTTAAGATAGTCTCCTAAAACCATATTCGCAATCTGTACCTGGAATGGAAGGTTTCCATTCTCAAGTTTCCAGTCTGGTAAATGAGTGCTCACAAGGGGGGTGTGGGGATGTAAAGGTTGAAAGCAGAAAGATTTACTGTGGAACTTTGTTTGAACTAGTCGGGAGAGAAGCATTCTAAAAGTCCCCACCCCTCGGAGGTAAGCCTTGGGGGGGGGGGGGGGGGCAAAAAGATAGGCTTACCTCAGAGGTGTGGGAGGGGACTTTTAGTATGTTTGTCTCTTAACTAGTCCAAACAAAGTTCCACAGTGAAACTTTCTATTTTCAACCTTTACATCCACAATCATTTGTTGCCTGGACTATACATACATTTTATAGAACATGACTCAAAACATAACTCTTGGAGAGTTATTACATTAAGTTTATCCTAACTTTATATTATAAATGCGAAAGTTTGTTTGTTTGTTACGCCTTCACGCCTCAACTACTCAACGGATCATCATGAAATTTGGTATGCAGATAGCCTATGGTATGTAGAAGGACATAGGCTACATTTTATCCCGTGAACGCGAGTGAAACCGCGGGGGACAGCTAGTATTCAATAAATCCAATCTATTGATTTAAGATTTGGCCTGCGAATCTCTAGTCCAAGAAAAATGGAAAGCATGTTTTTTCCTTTCTTATAATAGTTTAAAAAACTTTAATTACAAGTTAATACATGTAATTTAAGTATTATACACTCATTGGTAAGTGTTGCAATGTGGTATTGTTACTAAGCAGAACCGACACCAATATCAGGTTCACATATCCTGTGATGATGAAATAAAAGCGAATTTTTGGCCAAATAATAGAATAAATGTTTAAAGGTAACAATAGCCTCATTGTTCTAGTCACTTGTTATTGGCTATTCTAATTTGACATGTGTAGTGTAGGTTGTTTTATCGTTTGACTGGAAATGAGTCACTGTGTCTGTGTCCACGATCTTTTCACATCATATTTTTTTTATAGGTTGAATCCAATGACTGTTTATTTTTACAGAATTGTTAATTGATGACATCATATGAGGAAAATATGTTACTTTCAAAATTTACTGTAAAATACATATTTTAGCATTACTTGTGTGCAAGCTTATAACATTACTAGCTGTCTCGCGCGGTTTAACTCGCGTTCTCATGATAAAAGGTATATACCTTAATACTTGGGGATAATATAGCTTCCTATTAGTGAAAGAATTTTTCGAATCCGCCTGGTATTTTCAGTGATTAGCCCGTTTAAACAATAAAAAAAACAAACAAACTCTTCCGCTTTATTATATTAGTATAGATTAAAAAACACTCACGATGAAGGCTTCGTCAAAAACTCCTTAAAACGCAGTTCAAATGCTTGTCCTATAGTAGCAATAACATCTTGCGCCAGTCTGCCTCCACACTCCAGAACATAGCACGCTCTCCATTCCGCTGGTGGGACTGACTTGGCAACGTATGCTACGAAGTCTAAAGAGTCCGCATCACCGCCTGAAGCGAATGAGACGCGAGGCATATCATGCCGGGCTACAGTCTCTCCTCCTTCTAGTGCTGCTAGGGTGATAGCTTTGGAGGATATAGTGAGGGCTACGTTAGCACCAGAGTGTGCCATCCTAGGACGGGCGGCGAGGGCGCGGGCGGCTGCTTGGCACACGCGACGCTTCTTGTCAGCTGAGCGTAGGCCTGCTGCCGCACACACTCGAGCGATACATTCTCTGCAATAATGTAATGATAAATATTGATATTATTATAAATTACTAGCTGTTCCCGGGATAAAAAGCCTATGTCCTTCTCCATACCATAGGCTATCTGCATGCCTAATTTCAAGATGATTCGTTGAGTTGTTGTTGTTGTTGTTGTTGAGGTGTGAAGGCGTAATAAACAAACAAACCCACTTTCGCATTTACAGGTAATATTAGTTCAAAGTTAGATTCCAACAAATCTAGATATTTTTTACTCTCTTGTTTATTTATGTATAAATAACGGTTTTTAACTGTGGGGCCGAGTTATTGGAGCATGCCTTGTTCAACCTCAATAAAGGAGTGAGACCATTAGTAGACTTACTACTTACTACATGTCAATGGGAAAACCAGCAATTTATCCTTATAGTTGCATATTTGAGTAAGATCCTTAGATACATAAATATACAAATTGGTAATATGAGTATTGATAATGAGGAGAAGTAAATAAACCAACATTTAATTATTAAAAATAATACACATATTGACAAAGAAAGAAAAAAGTTCTTTGAAATCTTATTTGTGTTTTATAAGCCTGGATAAACTTGCAAGTCTTCTTGTTTGAAAAGAATCTGTTACTTCCATAAATTACATAATAGTGGGATGATCCTAACTTAATAAAGACTAACATTTATTTATTTTTAAGGTGATGATAGCTCAGTTGCATTGGATACCGAGACTAATGTCCCGAGTTCGAATCTTAAAATGAGATTCGAGTTTTCGGCGAAGGAAAACATTGTGAGGAAACCATAGCATGGAGGTACGGTACTTTGTGGTAGGCTGGCTACCACCCTCAAGTTGAACATCTGTCATTAAACACCTTTCAGTGTGTTCCGGCAGCTGCACTTGAGAGCCAGTTCCTTCAAGGATTTGTGTGCTTACCACCTTTGGCCATATCATCACTGACCATGGTGAGATTGTGGTCAAGCACACGCCTATACACCGTAAAAAAAACAACTAAGGCAATTATTGTACTTACTTTGCTACTTGAGATCTTGTCTCAAAATCAAGCTTTTTCATAGATGTAAGCACTTCCATACAACCAATGTACTGAAATAAAATAAATTATGATTAGATAAAGAATAAATAGGTAACAATAATACAGATGATATTTGTTTGAATTGAGGCTTGAATATTATTTACTAGCTGTCCCCTGTGGTGTCACTCATATTCTCAAGGTAAGCCTATAACACTGAGGCATAATGTAGCTTCCTATTAGTGAAAGAATTTTTAGAATCTGAATGGCTGTTCCAGAGATTAGCATGTATAATCAAACAAACAAAAAAAAATTTTGGCTTTATAATATTAGTATAGGTACACTGAGACTGCTACTACTCTGGTATTGGAAGCATCTATATGCTATGGTAACCACTTACCATCAGGCTTTAATCATTTACTTCATTATACACATCACGGTTCTGAAACTTGAATAACAAAATGTTTTACAGTGATATTCTCCTATTATCTTGCCTTTTCTTTATTTCCCTTGAATTGCTTGATGATGCGTCTGCAATATACAAGACTATAGGCCAGTTGGTGCAGTTTGTTAAGATTCCACCTATTGCACCGCAGGTCATGGGTTCGATTCCTACACAGGACATGAACATGTATGCATTTCCTGAGTCTAGGCGTAATTATAGTATATTAAGTATGTATTTACAAACAAAAATTAGTATACATATGTAGTATATCAGTTATCCGGTTTCCATAGTACAAGCTCTGCTCTCTCGGAATGTCCCAGGATATTATTATAGCTTTTGCTCCATATAGCTCCTTCACCTTATGACTTGCACAGAAACCTTCCTTCTTTTATTGTTATGATTTAAGCATGTGTGTAATTATTACAGAACATCTGTATTTAAGTTACTTTACAACCTTGTAATCAGTTTTGTTCCTGGAATTCCTTTTTTTTTCTTCTAATTATAGGATGTGGATCTCATCCACGAGCCAACGTATTAAAAGAAAGAAATTCAAAGTCAGCCATTTATTCAATTTAGGCCCCAGAAGGGCACTTATGAAGGTCACATTTACTGAAGTTACAACCGGTTTAGAACTCTGCCTTCAGCTGAGAAGAATCCGGCAAGAAACTCTGCAAGGTTAAATTTTTTAAATACATTTTGGACAGTATGACTTTGTTTGGCTCTTTTTTTTCCAAATAATTAACAATAAAAAAGAAAATATATACCTAAGCATAGATACAGAAAAAAGAGAAAATAGAAAGAAGAAAATAAAGTTATTTGTGGCAACTGCAATCACAAAACTAACACTCTTTTACACTAATAATGGTAAAATGTAAACCATTACACTATAATATTAAGTTTGTTAGTCCAGTTATACAGTAAAAATAGCAATTCTTATTGATGCCGAATTATAATACTCAATAATGGCAGAGAAAAGTTAAACTTAGCCAACAGCATCACAGAAGACTTCCTGTTATGACGAATATAAAAGTAGTTAGGTAATGTAGTACAATATGCTTACCCTGACGGCATACGTGACTCCATCGCTGGCCAGCACTGAGTCAGGATGCAGCCAGCCCCTAGCCGGCTTCGCAACAAAAGACCCGCCTTCTGCCATCTCACACACTCACAAATTACACTGCAATTCACAAACACAATTTTCTTCACACTCCAACTATTCCAAGTTATTTTAAATGCGCTTTCATTGTGATTCAAATGATTTATTCACGTATGTCGCAAGTTGGAAGATTTATCCATGTATTATTTGTCTCTCACGCTCATTAGTAAAAGTGAACTTATGTAGTTTAGCAAAACCGAGATACGTTCAATTACTTTATAAGTGTATTTATAAGGTAAAAGTGTGGGAAATTTTACAATAATTATAATAAAAAATTCGTTCACCTGCTACAAAAGTATAACTTTTTGACAGAACTGACAGACAGTGACAGCGTTTTGTTGTTTAATTAGTTCGCCAAATCGTAGGCAAAGGTTCCAATTCATACAGCCTTTGAATGTTTTTGTTATAAAAGTCATGTTATAGACCGGGAGATACGGGCACTGGTTATTTGTACCAGTATGGCGAACCTTCATGGGTCTAATTACGTAATGACGAAAAGGACAATGATGGTCTGGTACCGGCGGCCCAATCGCGTGAGCGATAATCGCACCTTTGCGGCGGTATGACGGCCCTTTCGAATCGTAGGAAAAGTAGGCTTGGTGATTTTCGTAAATGACTACTCGACGATGATTGGCTGTGCAAAAATTAGCCTGGTACAAATGGTTGAATATTTTTTTTTTTATTAATGTGTTCTTGTCGGTATGGCGGGCTGTAAGTCACACCCGAGAAGTATGGCAACCGCCATTTTCTAATATCTTTTTTTTTTTATTTAGGTTCGCAAACTGGTCGTTACAGCAGTTACACATAAAATTAAATACTATAAAGAACATGGTAGACTGAACGGCCTTCTAGGAGCGAACACAACATGCACACTAATATTGCTCACTTTACATCGAGATATAACTAACTAATGAGAGGCATAAGTAAATTGAGTGTATGAATTATAAGTATTACAAAGAAATAACGAAATAACAAAAACAACAAACTACATTTTTTTTGAATTCTAGTTGTCCCCCGCGTTCTTAAGATGAACAATTTGTGATTTAGGCCCGAAATTCACTTCAAAAGTACCTATCCAATGTTTATCTCCACCTACCACTACCTTTTCACGCAGTTAAGCTTTGAAAACGTAATAACAACAGACAAATAGATGAACGATGAACAGACACAATATCTTTTGATAGTATAATATTATATTCAGTGGCGGATTTGCCCTGAGGACTATTTAGTCGACATACTTTTCAAGTAACCATAATTTAAACAACACCGGCATCTACCGAAAAATGTCGTTAATTCATTATTAGTTGATTTTGCAGAATCCATTGCTAAAACAAATCTTTTCATTTCACATAATTTCCAAAAAGAACCAACTACTTGTATACTTTCTGAGGCTCCAGTAGGTCCGGGCCTAGAGCGGCCAAATATTAGGGGCGGCCAATCGTGACACAAAATTTACTGATGATAACAAGAAATAACTCAAAGTACCTAAATATTCTAGGCTCGCGCACATTATGGCGGGCCGCACTGCACCGCATCGTATAATAATAATCTTCCTAAATCATTTTCGTACACACGACTACAGATCAAGCTATAAATTTCCAATATAAGCTGACCTCCCATTGTACGCAAATCCTATACAATGCGAGATTAGCTTATACTGGAAATGTATAGGTTGATGTGTAGCCGTGTGTACATGTTACGTATTTATTTATTTATTAGGTCTGCCAACGTATATTACACTTCTTAAAGTAAATAAAATTATGAAAATCAACACTATGATAGTGTAAACACAATTAAAGGCAAACAGAGCATGTTATTAAAACTAAACTAAGTATTTAGTGCTGCGTGGTATGGAAAACATAAAATGGCTAATTACAAAAAGAAAATAGGTACTATCTATATATATAAAATTCAAAGTCCTGATTGACTGACTGACTGACTGACTGACTGACTGATATATCAACGCACAGCCTAAACCGTTGGTCCTAGAGATATGAAATTTGGAGGGTGTATTCTTTTTGAAGAGTAGGTATCCACTAAGAAAGGGTTTTTCGAAATTCCACCCCTGAGTGGGTAAAATAGGGGATGAAAGTTTGTATGAAAGTCCGTCAGTTTCGAAGTTAGGATCTTCAAATTTTGTGTTTAGGCTGAAGATTGAAAATTAATCTATAGGTGTCTGAGCGTTTGTGATAATTACACCCCCGTAGAGGGGATGGGGATGTAGTTACTTATGCAAGTCCTTAATTTCCACAGTAAACATCACTAAATATATTATTATACAGTGTAGGCATCCACTAACGAAGGATTTTTTGATATTACACTCCTAAGTGAGTAAAAAAGGGGATGAAAGTTTGTATGAAAGTCCGTCAGTTTCGAAACTAGGATCTTCAAATTAGTGTTAAGGCTGACGATTGAAAATTAATTTATACGTGTCTCTGCGTTTTTCATAATTCCACCCTCGATGGGATGAAAAGCGGGATGAAGTTGTGTATGGGATCTCACTGACTAATATATCAACGCAGAGGCTAAACCGCTGGTCCTACAGACATGAAATTTGGAGGGTGTGTGCTTTGTGAAGTGTAGGTAAGCACTAAGAAAGGGTTTTTAGAAATTCTACTCCTTAGAGGGTAAAATAGGGGATGAAAGTTTTTATGAAAGTCGGTCAGTTTTGAAGTTAGGATCTTCAAATTGATTTTTGATTGATTGAGAGGGAGTGAGAACACTTATAAAGTTTGTTTTTGAAGAAAAATATGTAATTTGTTTCCTCTAGGCCACGCGGGCGAAGCCGCGGGCAGAAGCTAGTATAGATCTAATGTAAAGTAATTATTTCGTACAGTAAATTTACTTAGTTTATATGTTGAGTGCTGAGAAAGTTGGTGGCCTGGGCCCTAGGGCGGCCAAGACTGCAAATCCGCCACTGAGTATATCTATTAGCTCTGGGATAGGATATAGATTGTTACTATTTTACCTAGTGACCAAATTCGTTCTTACCTGGTTCGAACCCTACCGTAAGATTGAGCTATCAGTAAAGGAAAACATCGTGAGGAAATCATAGCATTGTCAGTGGCGTAGCTTGCCCAATACGGGCCCTGCATATTGTTTTTTTGTAGAAGTGCCCTTTTTAATGGCTGCAGCGAAACCCAAATCGACCTCCTTCCGCACCTTTATTTCATTGGTGTAGGACGTTAGCTACTCTAGTCGTATCTATTCTGTGGTGCAGGTTCCAAATTCAATTGTTTCGTTTAAAAAACCGCAACTCAATCCTATATTCATATCCTGAAACAGTTTGTCTTTGCTACATAAAGTAATCGCTGTAGTCCAGTCCCATAACTTATGGATTTGGCAAAATGAAAAAGGGACTGGAATCAGTTATTTTTAATAGCGTTACATGAATAACAAAGTTGTGTCGTTTAGGAGCTGTGTCGACCCCGCCGGTAAATGTTTATTTTTATTGTACAAATCTACCCCCGGACATTAATGTAATAGCTGCCGCGAGAATATGAGGAACGGCCGAATTTACTTCACACCGAAATTCGCGTTTTTGCACGTCATGCTTACTTTGTATTTTATATCCACTGCGTTTAATTATGCTTTGTTAGCACAATAGATTATACGAAGCCAATTTAATAGGAACGTCTTCAGGATAATTTTAATTTTATGAAATCTTGAGGTGTAGAGTAAAAAAAATTATATAATTTTTTGTTTTTTTTATAATAATTCACTCTGGGGCGTGACTTGCATAATCAGTGATATTAACACGTGCACAATTTTATTTAAAAATCAATCATCTCTAATGTAAACAAACGCTCTACAGACTCTACGAGATGGTGTAAATGCACCCACTGTAGCACTGTAGCGCGTAGCATCGTAGCAGGGCGGGCGGGCGCGCGTGCGTGCCGCGTGCGTCAGTCGGCGGCAGCCGCGCGTCGCCGCATCACGCCCGGAATGTGTACCCGTACTACCCGGCTCCTTCCAACATCATCTCATCACCGCGCGCCCCTGTAAGTAAACATTTTAAATAAAAAAAATCATTTTACCTTATATCACAAAATTTGCTACGTCTTTTTAAATTGAAATAGTATCCGGATGCAGTCATTTCCGCACGTGGATCTATATTCAACCGGCTCAGCCTCCCCGACGCACGACAAATGAGTGGTTCGTTCGATAGCCCACTGCCCCTGTGAGAGGCTTCCAAGTGAACCCCTTGAAGGGTTGTGCTGAAATCAGATTAATTAATTCATTTTGTTGAATGTAGAGCGATTTGCGAATGGTATTCAATACGGTTTGTTATTTATAAATGTCGTAATCGTACTTGTTTTTATTGTCTACGCTGTCATTATTTTTAATAATTATGTATCTTTTATTACGTAATTTCGATTGTATAAAAATAACTAAAAACTTGTATAAAAATACTGTGCCTTCATAAAATGGACCTTTAAATAGCGTAGACTGTTCTTTTTTAAAGCTATCGTCTCAGTTCTGGCTTCGTCAAACAATTGCCGGTCGTCTGGCGCGCCGTACACTCGAGCCTAGCCTTTCAGTTGAGTCTTTTTAGTTTGTCTACAATTCCGTGAGGCCTCAGTGCGAGATGCTGCCTGAAAGCGGTCCGCAATTAGCCCGTGTCTGGCACGCAGTTGCTACCTCAATATCTGGGAACATTTTAAAAATCTGCTGAGTAGTACGTTCCCAGCAGGAGAAAACGTCTTTAAAGGCAGTATATTTTAAATTTACCTATATGGATATTTAATCAGAACAGGTATATTAACTTACGCGTAGGTATATTTTCTTAAATGTATTTTTTGAATTCTTAAAAATTTATCCACAATTACATATGATTTGTTTTCCAATAAAGACTATATGAAATAGCTTACTTATTCATTTGCATCTTAATTGATCTCCACTCACGGACGGAAAGAAATGGCTGAACGACACGTACGTAGCTGCGTGTTGGTGATAACGACGCTGAGGCTGGCTCGAGCTTTTCTCGTTAAACATTATTGTGAAAAAGTAAAATTTGTAAAAGTTTTATTATAACATTTTCTTTCATAACGTTGGCTAAAGTTGGACTGAACGTTGAATACGCAGTAAAAGTTGAAGAAAATTAAATAGGTTTCCCTACTTCCCTATTATTTCAATTACTTCACGATGCCGATGTGATAATTTTAGACATTTTGGGTATTGCCATTGACCCTACAATCTGTTGGAAACAAATCGTATTAACGTTTATATATTTTGAAGTTATAAAATATTAGGTAACCACCGCCCTGCAGTTTCACACGCGATCCCATATTTAAACCCCATTAGGGCTGCATTTTGAAAAATCTTCTTTAGTAGTGAATGCCTACGTAATATAAGTTCAAGTTTGTAGACCCTTCGGTTTGAGATGTCCGTTACGTACGCGGACAATACGTAATAGTTGTACTTACGTAATTAATTACTTTGTAATAATAGTACCCCATAGAGAGGAAAAAATCGTATCGTTTATAAATCTTGGCACGTAGGCATTTTCACCGAAACATATTCATTTAGAAAAATGCATTTTTTTACTCATTCATATTAACTTTATCTAACCTAATATAATTTTCTAATCATACAAATTAAACATTCGCAGTAATTCTCAGAAATCTATTCATCTGTAATGCTAAAAAAATATACATGTAGAGGCCACCTCATCTATCCAAGCAGTACTTTTGGAAGCTACATCTAAGTGTCAGCAGTTTGAGGAACACAATTTTTCTGAAATTCCTCTGCTGTTTTTTAAAAGTTAATCCATCACATGATAACAATCAAATCATCTTCGTTAATTTATCACTCACATGAAGAAACAGATTCCTAGTTTGTTAAACAAATAGGAGGCGCTTGAGCTTTGTTCTCCTTTCAACCTCCCAGTCTTAATTAAATGATTGATGCTAAGATTAACACAATTATGTACACAATAGGGAGCAAAAATATTCATCTTTCAAACAACGTATGTTACCAAAGACAAGTAAAGTTTTAAAAATATATTATAAATCATGTGTTTAGGTTATTAATTATTAATATATGCTTTATTGCTGTTTATAAGACGTTTTTTTTATATATTCTCAATTTGTTTGTTTTATTTCTTTATGTTTATGGTATTACATACCTATATAATTCTTTGACTATGCCCACATTAGTTCAGATTGTTAGTCAGGCTAGTGCTCAGGAGAGATCTATTATTGTAACAAAAATAGATATACCCCATGCGGTCATGTACAAACCCTCTACTGTACTAACGCATAATATTTGAAAATATTTTGTACCTCCAAGGAGGCTTTGTATACGTGTACATCGGTTCAGATATAGTAGAAACAAAAAACCAGAGCAACCAGCAGGGGTCCAGCATAAGAAATGCTAATGAGCTTCATAGAATTTAGCTGCCATTATCTGAAGCTTTTTTAATAACACTTGGACCCACGTGAGGCACTGACCAAGTTAATCGATGGCTTACTGATCAGTATTATATTTGTAAAATATTGTAACATTTAAAATTCAGGAGGATACCAAGAATAACTTAACAACACCGTTGTTTCGTTTACCCTCCCCATTATCAGGGACGTCCTGCATACATGAATATTTGATTTATTAATTAAGCTTCGTCAGATGTGGCGCGTACCTTTATATTTGTGGAACCGTTTTTCCTTATTAGGTGAAACGTTGTTTGATCTGGTAAAAAAAACGAAAGTAAGTGAAAATAAAGGGACTGCAGTTTTGTTTATTTATAAACATCAAAAAAAAATATGCCATGATAATATTGCTGACCCTCGCGTTGTAATCCTAGAACAATTCACCAAAGATTCATCGTAATCGGATGAATTGTTCCTATCTGAACGCAATACGCTACAAACAGAAAGACAAAAATTTATGTTTACATAGGAAAATGAAAATTATTATGGTAAGCAATATTTCTTTGGTCCATTTGTGCCCCACTCGTATTTTCGTATTTCAGTGCCATTACAGAGGCATTCTTCGATAACAATAGACGTCACATTTTAATAACTAGATTGTTTCGATATCGCTATCGATATAGATGATCAATTACGGGCAAAATTTTGCTT
Source organism: Achlya flavicornis (assembly GCA_947623365.1). Taxonomy (NCBI): domain Eukaryota; kingdom Metazoa; phylum Arthropoda; class Insecta; order Lepidoptera; family Drepanidae; genus Achlya; species Achlya flavicornis. Next base: position 13,621,211 of record OX392469.1, on the reverse strand, counting down.
ATACTGTTTGGCATTCAATTAGACTTTTTTCTTTTATTTTTGATATTGCCTCCTTTGCTTCCTTTTAGATAGCTAGGTAATTCCACGAGTCCTGAGAAACAAGAAAATAAATGTAAAATACCTTCTTGTATATAGAATAGGTACCTACCTATCTTTTGCGGTTCATGCACCTTCACAGCACTACCACTGGTATAAAAGTTGTTCGCCAAACATTTGTCTTTGTCGTTCTTTCAGATACAAATAGCTACGACCCGAAGCGCCGAAGTTCGATACTTTGTCCCGGAACCACAATTTATTAGTTTGCTTTCGATTCATTACTCAGGCGCTTTACTCGTAAAAGGGCTTATACATAAGAAGGATTGTTGGATTTTATTGTCACATTTATTGGGCGAGACCGACATGCGTCAAGTGGGTTCTGTGCTAAACTTTGTTTGGAACTTAAGGCATTTGTGCGACAAGGGGTGCGACTTGTGTCACTTGTTCTATTTCAGTTGTCAGTTTGATGGTTTTAGATTTGGTGTTTATAAAGTTATGAAAGCTTGTATACAACAAAACATGTCAAAATAACACAGGAGTTGAAGCTACGTGTTATCATTTCGCTCTAGTTGCAGAAACAGCGTTTTGGCAGTTTGGGACAGCGTATTTTTGGCGTCCCGTAAACCCATAGATTAGATACCACAAGCCGTCCGTTCAAGTATCTATGCTGTCCTTTTACTACAATTGACTTTTATCGCGCCAAAGTCGTCTTGTTGAAAACATCCGAAGAAAGGTTACTTGCCTATCGGTTATCTACAGGATATATTTTGGAGAGTGTGCGTAAGAATTGTTCAACCTTATTCCACCAACCCCTTTTTTACATCGAACCACAAGACGCCGGGAAAATTTTAACCGTACGTTGTAGACATACAGAAAATACGGACACAGCGTTTTGCATCCTCAATTATAATGTGTACAGCAAGGGAGTGGAAATTACTTCCGGCGTCTGTGTTTCCCGACTCTTACAATCTAGGGCCTCTTTCAAGGCCAGAGTGAATAGGTTTCTTCTGGGTAAGCCTGTTCCATCTTAATAGATTCGCGTTGTCATACTCTGATTCATTCAAGGCCTTATAGTCATATCCTCACGGTTCCTTGCAATTGTCAGTCGGGTTTCACACATAGGTGCCTGATTGCTACATCGATCCCAAGATATTATTGTTTTTTTTATCGTAGGGCAATTCTCCTGACCGAGTTCTTTCTAGGTTCCTGCTCACTAGTAGGTAGGTACACTCGTCAATCTCACATTATAGTATATTTCGTCGAACATCTTTACATCGTATATCCTTTTATATATCCCTTTGCCTCCTCAACTACCACATACAATCATTTCAATTTACCAAATAATTTTATTCTGATACAACACTTTAATATATTTATCATAATCAAATATAAACATTACTTTGGTAGTTTGCTGGCTAACTTCGTGTCTCTGCTGACTTTAAGTATTGTCTAAAACAAAATGTACACCAGGACCAAGATGTGGGGACCTGGAGACCTGTAAAACAGGTTGCCAAACCTTAGTACGGGCTCCAGTCTCCACAATACATTATAAGTGCTATAGTGTTGTATGACATGTATTTTTTCTTTTCACCTTTATGTATTTGTGGAGATAAATAAAGCTTATTATAATTATTATCGGTCCTATGGGCGGGTCAGTAGCCAAACGCATACTTACTATTTAATGAATAAGCGGTATCTCGTTGCTGTAAATCTTTACTGTACCCATAGATTTAGAATTTCGCTACTATGACCTAAAATAAAAAAAACTCACAATTAAATTTTCAACAAAGAAGTATTATTTCGACATAACGTTACATTCATCTGAACCCTACCGTCTGATGAACCAATCTGTATTAATACCTCGAGAGATTCTCAATCGATTGGCCTCTCATCAATAAGTTGCCTTCCCTACATTTTCCATTACAGATTCAAGCGCAGATAGATAGTTAGGGAGCGTTCAGTAATGGATTGCAAATATTAGCTAAATCTCGTAAGTTTAAACCCCTCACAACCGGCTAAGCCGACTCTATATGTCTTTTCTGCAGCTATTCGTTTCTCACAGTCCTAAGTAAAGGGCGGGCGGGAGTAATAGAGGCGCAAAGCATTAAAGACTTACTAGGTGTGTACTTTAGGGCAGGGTATGCCTTCTGAACCAATTTGAATGAGTGACTGTGATTGATTTTGCGTTGAAAGGAGTGGTCACTCGCGCACGCATGTTTATTATTTCTCAACAACTACTCAACAAGTATTTATTTTTAGCCACATAAGAAAGAAATAATGGTGACTGAGCTTTTTGTGGGATTCTATTTTGAATGTGTGGTGGTATTCGGAAAGGTTTAATTTGACTAATTGACAGCGGTTTATACTGGTATACTTTGTCCTTTTGAATGTATGTATTAACTAAAATTGCTATTTTTTAAAATTTATATATAAAAAGCCTAGAACTTTATTGGTTCTAAAGCCATTTACTGTAAGGCCTCATGACGGTAACAGTGCTTACACAAACACTCTCAATAAGACTTACCATTGATGGAAATGAAGAGGGGTGCGGTGCGGTAGGTACTTGCGCCCTTTTTTACGAGCAAACGTCGGAGTTTCTTGAAATATGATAGTAAGCAGGGGCTCACCGCCAGACAGTGTATTGTGGCGCGTTAACGGCCTTTTCTCCGCAATGAAATGACGACGTCGCGATAAAACATTTTACGTCACTACTTTTGTTTACTTCAAAGCGCGGGTTTTGATGACAGGAAAATGTAGAGCAGGCGTCGTTGGAGAAGCGATTGTTCTTCCCGTACGTTGTGTGCGTTTCTAAACGCACAGTTTAATTCATCTTGCTGTCTGTAATATCTAGTCATGTTCAGTACTTGGTAATCCAAGTACTGAACTACTACGAAGCTACGTAATCGTAGCTTTATTGAAATTAGTTTCAATTGAGAAATATTACATATTCGAAAATGGTCCCATTTGAAATGAAGTACTGTTTGCAAAGTTACCAGAGCGTAAAATATAATCAGAAAACGGATATATTGAAAAGGTTTCAATATGAACCTCTATAGGAAAAATATAGAGCTATGAAGTGACATGCCAACAATGATTTAGTGCAATACTTTTTCTTTATATCCTTGTGGCTAATAGATTCCGACATCCCGAGAAAATATTATCTAGTAGGTAGCTGACTCAACCTAACCGACAGACGTTGCTAATTTCATTTTCATACAAAGGAGCACTTTCAGTATTTTCTGATTTTTACAATTTTCCGGGATATTCCAAATTGTTCTTTCTGTAACAACCTTATTCGGACTATTACGAACATCGATTCAGCTGTTCTCAAGTGGTGCCCTTAGCAAAAAACAGCATTTAATTTTTATTTATACTTATATGTAGGTATAACAGGTGGAGATTTCGAGATGGCATATTTTCGAAACCTATGTTGGGTTAGTCATGATTTAACTATGGAACCGATAGTGAAATCTTAAAATTCTTTTTTAACTTTCCATAGTAAATAACAACCTTGCTCGATCAAAATGTATGAAAAGTAAAAAATATTTTTTGAGAATTCAGTGTTTGACCATAGTAAAAGTTGTTCAATATGACTAACCCAACATAGGTTTCGAAAATATGCCATCTCGAAATCTCCACCCAGTAGGTACTTCGATATTATTTATACTACGAAGTCCACACACAAGCATACGATACGGCCCACCTGGCTGGTGATAAGCGGTTACGTAGCCTTATGGACGCATGCAACACCCGGAGCATCCCAGGGCATTCCTGGCGCGTTCCTGCCCCTCCCCCCTCTCCGATGAGCTCAGGTGACCTAGTCCCTACTCACGCGCATAAACACAAAGGTAAGTAAGGAGGAGCCATCCCCAGTCGAGATCAAAAAATGGAATCTTATTGAACAATAGATAAAATAAATACCGTACTAGCCTGTCTACTTGATTCCGCTAATACAACAACGATAAATAGATTAGAATTGATAAAGCAAGCTACAATAAGGTTAAACTTATTCTGTTGGGACTGTAATATAAATAGATTTCAGTCTGACTTCAGACTCAGTTTATGTAGTAGCTAAAGTAACGTAAACTCTGTGAAACAACTAGAGCCATACATTATTTTCATTTCCAGAAAGAATGGGAATTTTGCTTATCAATATTTGATGACTGTGATTGTAAGACACCACTAAATTGGCTGGTTTTATTCATGCGACTACATTTACGTAGGCACCTTTCGTCACACCTTATATCTTTATAAAGCCCTTTGGATGATAGTTGCTACAATAAACAAGTCTATCCTATTAATGAAAGTATCTTGGTTGGTTCACGCATCAACGGATCAAACGAACGGCGTGGTTTCATTATATACCCTAACGTAGAGTAACATACTACTTTATATTCCGAAAACGTGGTTGAAACCGCGGGCGAAAATTAGTAATACAATGCGACTGTTTGTATGAATATTTGTCACTCAATTAAACCGTAATTACAGAACGGGAGATTAGTAAAACTAAACCATCTTTCGTCATACTATATCTTACAGTAGGTATATTTTTTAAACAGGTGCCGTCGCCGGCATGCTGGGCGCGCGGCTCAAGTCGTGGATGGAAGCGCAGCTGGGGCGGGCGAAGAAGCGTAAACAGAAGCAATGTCGACAGACCACTACTACCACCCCCGGGCCATTGCCTCCTCCACACCTGTCTTCCCCCGAGAGTGCGTACAGCACCGGGTATTCTACTGATGGCACGTCGCCGGGCGCACCGCCTACCACGCTCGCCGCTCCGCTAGTCGCCCCGCCGCCACCGCCTGCTCCGCCTACCACGCACCTTTACCATGAGCCTGCTAAAGTAAGCACATTGAAATTAGAGTATTCTTCTTCTTTTTTATGACAGAAGGCTGACGAGGCGGTCCTCCTATGGCATAGCCAAAAATAACACTATTTTATCTAGAAGTTGAGGATTGCTAAGGTCCCAATTTTATGTTAGGCATCACTATTTCTGTAAATCAAGTAGCACTTATGCATCCTACTGCAAAAATTTCTTGTGCTCGGTTTTCGTTCAAAATGCCACTGACGTTTACATAGTGCCAGGTTAAACCGAAAATGTGATTAAGATGAAAATGTTTGTTTAAGGCAAACGTAAGAAGTGTTTAAGGCCAATGCCTGTGTGCAATGGATCCGCAAAGCTTATATCCACATGCCGTTGCCTGGCCTGGCTTCTCTGTATTAATTAACTGGACCGGTAAAATTTATGAGGGGATCTTTTATCGAGCTATATTGAGTTGACTGATCTTCTATTAGTTTAAATGCTAGGTTAGGTATTCAGTATTGATTCAATGATGTAAACCTTGGTTTTCTATCTTGTTGGGTATATTATTCATTGAGGAAAAAAAAACTACTTAATTTTGTTTTCGATGTTCAATTTCACCGTATTCACACTTTACGATTTATTATAATAATCTACACAGATACCCACAGAACGTAAGCCTCCATATTGTTTATAAAGATTATTAACTTCAGTTAAATTTCATTTGATTAGGTATATTATCTATACTTTAAAAAAAAAAAGCGATTATGTGCCTACGTTAAGTAAATGAGTACTTAAGAAGCCAGTCTTTTTATTTGTTTTGCCTAATTTAAAAAGTCCGCAACGAAGCCATTTAGTATAAAAAGCAGTCATTAATCTATAAGCTACCAGCCGTTTAGACGAAGTAGGGATTTTTGTAAGTGATTGCAACAGACTGCCTTGATCATTTACATCAAATTACGCGAGCAAATACCAGCTTAACTTGATGTAGGAGACGCATTCCTTTTTTAAAAGTTTTATTTAAAAAATGAGGATGTATCCTTAATCAAAGGAGGTACCTATTATATCATGGACAGAACTAATCTAAGATCAAAATAACGTGAGGCCAGTTTTTCTGAAGTATAAACTCCACAGCAATTCAGGATATTTCCAGATAATCATTTTAATATCAAGAAAAACTTTTTTTTTTGAATTTGGATAACACTATAAGGATAGAGATACCTATATCTCAGAGTATATAAATACTACGTACACCTATCCCCCTTATTCATAATCGCTTTTTAACTAAATCAGTGTAATAGTGTGCCCCGTCTCACTCTTTCGATCATCAAATGTCACCTGACAGATAATCAACTTTAGATAACTTCATTATGAATAAGGGGGATAGTATATAAATACTGCCTATATAACATCAAATATATCCAAAAAGTGATTTAAAGGTAATTATAAAATAGTACCATCATTCGAACACAGATGGCGCTTTAAAAATGCTGAATCGCGCTATGACAAGACTTATGCGAGATTATAAGGTCATCACACACTGCTTACATACAACTTCCTTGTCTTGGGGAGCATAGTGCGCAGTGATCGTAAAGTGAGAGCACTTATGCTGACACCCACAAGTTTATCTTGTATACCCGCGCCCGGCTGCCGTCAGGGATCTGAGCGCAATTTTTGAAAGGCTCTCTTACTTTATAGAGGGCTAGGCATGGAAATTATTGCTACTTTAAAGGAATTCTCATTTGATGATATTATTATTTTTTATAGCATGATTTCACTAGCGATATATGATTTGCAATGATTTGTAACCTACGTCATCGATGCTGATCGACGGCATTTTTCATTGGAAAACAAAATCATGTGCGAGTATCGCACGCAAGTGTCAAATTATCACTGATGCAAATAATATATACTTTCGTAGCAAAAAATTATTTTTCTATCCTGCTACATAACATGCTAAAGAAGTTAACACTTTATGTCACTTGATTTAAGGTTTATTTTTGAATACTCTTAAAAGCTAATCAATGATAAAGTATATTTTTTTTTTAATTTGTTCGTGACCATGGATACAAAGTCCTTCAGTCGCATACATTTTATTTATATTCTTAAATATTCTTTATAACATGTAACAGGCTAGGTCATGGACGGTAGCAGATGTGACATATGAAAACAGAATCATATTATTTATCACCTGCTACTTGTGATTTATGCCTCGTTACGTTAGCCCTCTAAGAGGGCTAACGTTTATTATAAATTTGATTCGACTCAGATTAATTTTTCACGCAGGTTATTTTTTAATTCATTAGAACAATCATGAAGCGCACGTGGTGCAGCTTGGCTTGATTAGACGTTCGCAAAGTTAATTGATCACCGGTGAGAGAGGACGGAATCCAGATGGGTGACCGCCTAGTGGTATTTCAACTTGAACATCATTGTTATCACTCAAATGTGATTAGTGATAATCGGAGGCCTCCTATATGTCGCTTGAAAACTCCAACAGTAGGTTGACCACTAGTACTAATAAAACAAATGGATAATTATAGCACTAGAACAAACAATACCATTCAACCTTCCAGCGCCGCTCAAACGTGAGCTCCCGTCGTGTAGTACCAGAGACTCCCATAGTATGCGCAACGCCATCACCTCGCCCGCGATGCCGGATCCGCACCAACCCGTGGATGGGAGCAACATCACCTCGCAAGAGGGCGCCACAACAGTTACACCATCAACAGTCATTGCAATGCCCGCAGCAACCTCAGCTGCACCACGCGCCTTACTCGCTCGACTCGCATCCTACTAGGTATAGCTCTAGGTAAGTGACAAACTCCTTGTTCATAGTAAACAGCTGAGTAGTATATCCTGCACTATTAGTATCTGTAATAACCGCCACGGGCCTCGCTGCATTCTCATTCCAGCTCTTGCTCTTCTCTTCTCCCTTTTTGCTGTAATTTATATTCTTATTAAAAGTCAATAACAAGGTGGTAAGTAAGAACACGGTTTACATTTATTAATAAGGATTTCGCCATGCCTTATTTTTTTTAAATATTGTCTATACTATGAAATTATTGGATTGATAAACAGGTTCATCATTACGTACATGTCTAACCCGTAATTATACTAATTTTAATTTGCCTTTTTATAAACCCACTTAACCATCAACCACAAATTATTGGCACACGGCTGAATTCCAATTAAAAATTACTTTTTTAATTTCAGGTCACCACACCTCTCACCGCACTTATCACCAGAACCTCACCGTTCTCCATACTACCGTGGTGGAGCATCCAGCGACGAAGAATGTCGCGGCATGAGGACACGAGGGCGAGAGACGGCAATACTATCCGATGCAGATGTAGACTCTGATGGTGATACCGGTCTTGATGGAGGAGATGAGGATGAGCCTGATGAGACAGCGTCACCTGGTAGAAGAAGAGCTAGGAGACGAAGACCGCCGAGACGACCGCCGCGATCTGCAGGTTAGTATAATGTAGGAATAACGTGGTTGATGAAATAGTGAAACAGGCGACTAAAGGAAAGTTCATTTTAATAATTTTAGAATATCTACACTGCCATTACTTAATTTAGTATTTTCTTCAAAAGCTCATGAACTCATGCCACACTTTTTTATGTAAATAATCAAAGACATGTTTAAAATTAACCTCGTTTTATGTAGCTACTCTGCGGGTCTGCACTCTGCTGTCTTCATTTCACTTTTCAAATATTGCGGAGTGAAGAGTTAAATTGTTTTATGATTAATCTATGACATTTTGCAAACGAGTGAATTGGTAACGCTCACTCTTCTCTCTTCCAAATTTGACAGTTCAGTATGCGAAGTGTTTGTTATAATAGGGAGTGCAGAGTCGCAGAGTAGCTGCATAAAACAGGCTGTATATCAAACAATTAATTCGATAAACTATTGGTACAGTCGAGGACATAAATATGTATACACTTAGTAAAATTCAACAACGGTTTCCTCTTAAACTGCTAATTATGAGATATTATAAAGGCAGAATCTTCTAACATATACTATTATGATTTGTGTAATAGTTTAACACTTAAATGCGAGAAAATTGCTTTTGAATTACAAAAAGTGTATATATATTTATGTCCTCGACTGTACTTCATATCAGCACCTGAGTGCAAAACTCCATTACAAAACCAAAACTTCAAAAACTTATCCAAAATTACAGGAGCAACTCCACCCCGCATCCGTCGTCGTAATCACGCACCATCAGCGCCTCCAGTGAGGGAACGTGATCCTTTACTTGAAGCTGATAGAGAAGCTGAAAGGAAATACCGTGAACTTATCCGAGAAGCTGAGAAGTTACTAGTGACTGTGTCAAGAGCACCCATTGAACCGCCTCATAATCCGCGGGTGAGGGAGCTTAGAGCTACTGAGGTAAGAGCTTGAAAAGAAAAATAATCGTGATATCACAGATTTAGAGAAATCGCATAGGTACTGAAAACTTTAAATAGAATTCAGGATTATGGGAATCGAAAAGAGTTATACGAGTTACTTTAAGGGTAATCCTACTTAGGATAGACCTCTCTTAAAGTTGGTAGTAGCTACATGGATACGAGATAGTAATTCCTATGATGATTACGGAGGGAGGACCATTGAAGTTTAAGAACAATGATTTGAATACTGTTTAATTAGATTGCATGATGTCACTACCACTATCCATACCATATCCTTAGTGTAGCCACGAACTATTTTAAACCAATACACGACATTACAATTTATTTCATTGTCCATCAATAGAAAATGTCTGCATCTTCTAACGGACTGTATATAATTCGTCATCACAATTTCCCTTCAGGTGGAAGCACCCCGTCGCAGTCCGGAGCGTACACATATCACGAATTTCATTCGGGCGAACTCCCCCGAAACCCCCCGACGTGTGTCCCCGGCGGCGCGGCGCTCGCCCCTCGCGGCCCCGCTCGCCCTCGCCGGCCCCCTGCCCCCTCCCGTAGCCCCCCGGCTCTATATGCAGCCCCCTTCACCGACAGATAGACCGCATTCAGAACCACCTAAGAGGAAAGCTTACGCTCGTGATGAGGTTAGTCATATTAAATACAATATTCAATCTATCCTTTATTTTACGATTGTGGATTGATTGGCACGATATGTACACAAATATATCAATCAACAATAGCAAAATCAAGGATAGTTGGAGTATGAAAACCGGCAGATAGACGACTTGTTAAAACGGATTGAGTGCTCCATTATTACAAAGCTCATCCAACATTCTACGCATATCAAAAAATGCTACTGAATCACGTTAACATTATTTTTCCAGGTATTACAGACGCTAGAAGGTCTGCGCAAGAGTCTTCAGCAACAGTCGGCGCTGTTAGCCGTGCAGCGAACCCGACTCGACTCTCTATAGCATGTTGTACTCCATGTCCCTGCCAAAATAGTTGTAGATATTATAGGTTGCGCCGTTTCACTTACGTCTTGAGAGCTTACTCAAGTACTTAATATAGCTGAAATTGACGAACCGTTACCATATTTATGCTTCAGAGGGTTTCTATTTAATTCCAAGTAATTCATAATTTTTTTTCACATACTATTTAGTTAGTTCCTAATTAATTATTTGAAAGATTTTCATCTCCGCTACATTTTTGTAGATTTTGTGTCCAGTTAGAATCTCTTGAGACGTAAGCGCAAACGGCCAGTAGATCTTCCATATTATAATTTGTTCTAGTCCCTCCAAACGTTCTAGTCTAGTGTCCATCTGTTAGAGTAGTTAGTGTAGCGTCTGTTATCGTTTCGTATAGGCGAGGCCATTTCTATTATCTTCCAATAATACTCTTAGCATTATTAGTGTAGTTAGCTTAGTTGGTGTGGCTGGTGGTGTGTAGTTAAACTGGATGTGAATCTGTAAGCGATATTAATTTACTTTCTTTTAAGAAACTTTTAAGAAAAATAAGTCAACAATGTTGTGGCGTGTAACTTATATGTGAGTAGAATAACTCGCTGAAACCTTAATTTTGATCTTAATAGTTTTTATGTCAACGTCATCACCATGTTTGTAGATTTGAAAATATTTATTCATTCGAAATGGTATATTATTGACATGTTAATATTGAAACATTAAGTAATGCTAGAATTTTTATTGGTCTTTAGTTTGTGAAGGCTCACCAACTGTCATGTCAACTTTCTTCAATGAATATTGGATGACTTGCGGATACTTCCAGATTTTGCTTCTATCGAGAATGTAAACCTAGAAGAGAACCATTAGAGTACCATCCTGTGTACTTACTTATATGCCTTATTCTTTACATGAGGATTGTTTTTTTTTATAAAGTTACCACACAGTACCACAGCCACATACAGGATAGATGTTCTGAGTAGCCACGTGTACTCGAGTAGCGCCGTAGTATTAGCACTAGCGAGCGGTCTCTAGCTATGAGTAGCTATAGGGTAAGGTGAAGAGTCACGGCGTACTAAGACTGCGTTATATTTAAATTATCTCATAATTATACAATGTTTACTCGTTATAATATACACGCTGTGCCGTTGATTTGGACTGTGTTTTTGAATGATTTTGTTTAAATGTGACGAGGAGAAAACTTTATTTCTTAAAATGCAATGGGAACATTATTTAATGTGTTGGATTAAAATTGACCTAAATATAAATATTACAGTAGGTAAGATATCAAAATGGATTGATTGTCATGTGACTTTGACGCGGTTTTTAATAAATTTTGTTTGTTAACTTGAGTAGGTAATAAAGGTAATATACGCTTCTTCATTCATCCATCTTGGATATTGAATTAATTTATTTACGCGCGCTGCTACCTGTACACATTATTTAATGAAGCTTACATGAGCAATGTATGAGTAATTGCCAAGATGGATGAAGAGGAATAGCTAAATTGACTATTGAACAACATATTTGTATTAAAATGAATGGGTTTTGAAGCAATAAATATTGATGAGGTAGCTAAAATTACAGCATGGATAATGAGAAAGTATAATTCCCAATCAACGGTGGAGTGACGGGGATTCCCAACACATTGGGGTCCCATATTTTTGTTAGTGCAATTTTGGAGGGGAGCACGCTGTGTATGCGGTTCACCCTCCAGCTAAATGTAAATATTTATCCATTTACTTGTTTATTGTAAGTATAAATAAGATTTATACGTTTAGTTGAATTTTCATTAAAATATTACGCTAACATGTTGTTTTTTTTTCAGTAGCTTAGAAGTAAATACAAAACTGCTGGCAGATGAAAGATTTTCTATTGACAAATATAGTAAAAGTTATATGTTTTAATGTTATTCGAATGTGAAGGCTCAGATGATTTCCCTCTGCGAACAAGCTATAAGCTTTCTATTCTTTCTAGGGTAAGTTTGGGTCCAAATATGGACCTATTTGGACCTATGTGTTTAATTTTTCGCAAGGTGGAGCAGCTTTATTTGCAAATGAAACTTGTAGAATTAGTAATTAACTTTGTGCCCAGATAAGGTCATGTAGTACAGCACCACCTTTGTAAGTTCATGCAACATTATTACAGAACATTATAGATATGTTAGTATACATGTACGTAGTATTTATCTACTCTGAGGTATACATAACGAAAACAAAAACTTTGGTACAATACACTAGGTGGCGCGGTAAAAGTTTGTAGTATTCTGACATTTCGGTAGATGGCATTACAAATTTCAGGTAGATCAATACTGGCTGTAGATTATTTCGACTTCAATATAGTAAACAAGAATATTCGTTGTTTTTTTGTTAAGGTATTAATTAAATCAACAATAATTTGTCATCACTTGTAAACTTTCAAGGAAATTTACATCAGATTGGAAAATAGCATTAAGCAAATCCTAATGGAAAATATTTCTACGTCGATAAGTATATAAAAGTCGTGAAAATTATTTGAAAATTACCACAGGAAAGTTATAAGAAACTATTCTAATCTGTTCAAAAGTATACTTGGAGGAGCTGGGATTTGAACCCAGGACTTTCAGCATGCGAAGCAGACACTCTACCACTGAGTTACACCCCCGATACGAAATCATCACGAAAATATCAATCTATATGATAGTACCATGACGTCATGACACGAGTTGTACTGTTGCGTGTGATTTATTTATGTTGTACCGCAAGATCATGCATCCAATACGTGAATCTCGTTCGCTGATAAACATTTTCATTTTTAAAAGCTTCCTTTTTAGCCCCCTAAAAAGGAAGCAAAGCAATATTGCGTATTGCCGTGCCTCTTACTATACCAAATTCCTATTCACTTCAACCCACCACCCTAAATATTGCGGGAATGAAAAACGACATCCTGTATGGTGCGTCTATGCTACGCGAACCGAGCACGAGCCAAGCCTCGAAAGAGCCTCTATTCGTGCGTTGCTCGCGATGTCAAGTGTGGACATCATTGGTGGACGTCCAACGAGCCTACAACACGAGAACGAAGCAAATCCCTGTGTTCGTGAAAAAACTATCAATGGGCGGAGCGCAGTGGAGCGCGATACGAATGCTCGTTCGAGGCTCCCAAGTCCGTCCAAGCTACGAGAATCCGTGCTCCACGTGTGCTCGGCTCGTCCTCGGTTCGCGTAGCGTGGACGCACCATTATGTAGGCTAATGGACCAACTTAAAGAATATAATTGGTTGTAGGGTTAAGTTCATCGATATCTACGGTTAGGTTATTAGACCGACACAAGTAACACACCAATTTTTGTTGGGCATTGGTGATTAGTTTGCCATTAGGCTGGCCGTTTTCTTTTCTTGGTTTGCTTATCGTGAGTTGGTGATAGTTTGGCAAAGTATTGGTGGTATTAATTGGTTGAATGTAGCACGTGCAGGTGTTGATGACATTTGAAGCGACAATGTATGTCTGCGCCTTTAATTTCAACAATGGATAGAAATAAATAATGACTTATCGAATAATCACATACCTACTCATAGAAATAAATATACCTAGAAAGAACGTCGCCATACTACACGAATATATAAAACAGGCCAACTTTTACAGGCTGCTGCGCGTAACCGATACGTTTTACGCTCCCTCTGCGTCATTCTGCTTGTCATAGTGACGTTCATAATGATAGCAGTTGTTGAAATATTCCCATTAAAATCGGGAGAAATTTAAATATTAAACAAGTATTAAACATTATTTAGCAATTTTATTTATTTTTATTTGATTTAGCCTCTAACAGTTAGGGCGTATTTTTATCGACGCGTGCACAGCTTCAACACTCAATCTGGATGTATCCTTAATCAAAGCACATACTAGTCAATTTAATGTGATATTTGAGTTAGTTTATATTTTGATATAGAATATTTTCTATTTATATTACTTTTTGTTATAATTTTAAGTCACCTAATATATTATAATATAAAGCGATGCCTTGCAAAGACTACCAAGATGTTTTTTTCTGATACATATGAATATATCTTATATTATTGTCATCTTTTACCGCAAGACTGTAGTTATTATTACATCTGGATGCTTTACGGCAGCCTCCTCTGGGGTAGTGGCACGGATTACTAAATAGTTACTACGTGTAGTGGTGCCGACATCAATTGAATTTGTTATATTGCAGAAAAGGGCCATATTCGCCTAGAGATTCACTTATAGATAAGTTCGAAACCATAAATATTATAAGTACGTTATCACAGTTAATATATGTACCTACCTATGTACGAAAAACTAATTGATGTTAGAAAAACATACATAGGTAGCTTTCCTAAGAACAGCGATACCTCAGAGTATATAAATACTACGTACGAGCGATACCTACTCATTTTTCGAACACAAGATTTTTATTGCATTTCAAAATGAATGCGGTTTAGCAAACTAATAAACTTTTTCAAGGGGTAACGTTTACGTGTCTATAATAAAGAAGGGACCCGAAGAAATTCCTATAGCTATTTGAATATTGATAGATAGATAGACAAAATAGTAAATCAGAAGTTATTACCTACGACCTCGAGAAAGTAGGTATTTGAAAGAATTGTTCCTACGTAGGTAGTAATGTAATTTATATAACGATAGTGCTCCGTAAGCTATCGTTATATAAATTAGGTACATATGTATTTTTTTAATATAAGGCCAAGGATTAGAAGCTTGGAGGCTGACGACCTGATGCTAATGGTCATCGTCACCTAGCAATTGAATGCCAACCTTTACAAAGCTTAGGAGACACTGGGTTCCAAGAGTTTGGTGCTTGACGACAAATTTTCAAGTGGAGAGTGGTAGCCAGCCAGGTGACTACTACACAGCCCATCCATCGTGCTATGGATATCGGCAACGCTAGACGAAGCGTGGACGCGGCGTGTCGGCGACTTCAGCTTTGCAAGGCCTCTTTCATTTCCCAGTCAGAAAGAAATGAGCTGTATTAAACACAAATGTGTCAAAAATTAAACAAACGAACACACATTTTATAAAAAAAAGATGATCTTTTCGGAATGATATAGCCTCACTGAATTTTTTCAAGATTTGTCATATCTCAACACTAGATTCTAGCTCCAATTGATAAAACTGATAACGCAGGTAGTCTCTCCTGGCTCATCGCGCTTCTCTAGTGGTCTTAATCAAATTTAACTTCTCTCAACTGAAGGAAACCTTTGATTACGTACTAATTAGAACTATTCGTATTTGCGAGGCCCCCTTATGAGCGAGACCGTCGCGCCGACTTCTTCGACGCCTTACGCCGCCAATGGCTATGGATCCTCACGATCTTTGACTTCACTGTAAGCTCAAGCTCATTATAGGTGGGATTCAACCATCGTCACATTCGATGTCACAACCACTAAGCTACCATCGCTTCGAAATAGAAGGTACAGAATTATCTAAAATCTAGCAAAATTGTTGGTAGGTACCTATACAGGAAATGAACTGCGAGTTAGTTAGGGGCAAAAACATCTGAATCGAGTCTACCCATTCTACGTTAATTCTGATCCTCATTGACCCCGCTTTGTAAATGTACATAAATTCATTTGTTTTGAAACTAATCGAAGAACCAGCGGACTTTGTTCCTATCAAACAATGTCTTTATAAAATGTATGTGGTAATATTTCTTTTTAATGGAAATAATAGGTATTATTGTGCATGGTTAAGTAATATTCATTTCCTTATTTTTAGCGACAATACTTTGAAACCCAAGCTTTCTTATTATCAGCGTATCTCGAGATATACCCTGAGATGGGTGTTTAAAATCGCTGAATTCTTAGAAAAAAATTACCTGTCTAAATTAAAAGCATAACTGTAACACTAATAATAACTGTAATACTTATGTTATATCGGTGCATAACTAAAATTCAAATATTTATAAACAAGTGTAAAATAATGTATTATTTTTATAATTATCTGATTATAATTATTAATAATAATATTTTTTTTAATGACCATTGCATTCTACATCTCAACCCTAATTTTGTTATCTACAGCCCTATCTATAAATGTACGAAATACCTTTTTACGTTTATAAATACAAAGAAAAGTAGTGCTTATTTGAAAATGAGGTTCAGAAAAACCATATTTGGACGCAATAAGGTCATTTTTGCTTTAACATTCGTATTTTATTATATTAGTCACACTGTAGCTTTATTTTGTTCACAAAGAGAGAGATATATTTATTGTACTGCGTAGTATATTATACAGGATGGAAATTTTAGACGGGTCAGTAAGGGCAAACTGCTTCAATGGTTCAAGCCAGAAAGGTTTTAGGGCTTTTGCAACCGGCCTTTACAGATTAAAAAAAAACTTTTCACATTCATTTTCCTATCAAAATGTATGGGAAAAGTTCAAGGTAACTTGGCCCCATAGAGCCTTTTGACCCTCGTCGGAGACAGGATCGATTAAGCTAATTATTTTTTTCAAAAATCATCGTTTGTTCACAAATAACTAAGTGTTTGTTTAAAATTAACAGGCCCTGGAAATTAATTACTTAAAACAACAAAGTGTCAGTAACACTTTAAAAATATTTGCGTAACTTTAGCACCATCATACATCCAAAATAGATGAATGACATCTTTTATAAATATAACGTCAATTTCAACTATGACGTAAAATATGCTGTACTTTTTCCGTCAGATGATCCAGCTCACAAGGATCTCTGAAGTGTGTGCTAAAGTGCTAAGTAATGGTTCAATATTTAAATGAAGTGATAATTTTCTAAATGTATAGGTACTAGCGTCATCAAGTTATTGTAAAACAATGAAATGATTATTCTGTCATGGAATTTTTTGTGTGCTTTGGTATATAAGTAATGTACTCGTTATGTACCTACTTCTTGTGGCTATTGTCTTTTCATAATTTTTACTACATGTGTGTGCTAATAACTTAGGTATTTAGTAAACAAATACTGATACTATGATTTAAAAAGTAATAGGTACCTAAGTAAGTATCTACCTAGATACAGTGTTTCTGAAATCTTTTAATATTGGGCCATTCTCGGAAACGGCTTATCTGATTATGAAAGGACTTTCACTAAACTATGCCTAATGCTGTTGCCGAATTTCGAAAAATCCTTTCTTATCGGATATCATACAAAGAACACACCCTCCAAGTTTCAGGCCTCTACGTTCAGCGGCTTAGGCTGTGCGTTGATCCATCAGTCAGTCATTCAGGACAAAGCATTTTATATGTAATATAGATAAAGACCTCGTGGCTAAGTAGACGCATTCTAGCGCATAAAACTGAATGCCAACTGTAACATGATATTCACAATGGAATTACATAACATCGTTAGACATCATACGATCCCGAACAGTCTAGATCACCCGATGGGCGGCGGCTGCGGCGCGCTGGCGATGGCGCGAGTTCGTTGTGTAACAATTGACACTCACTCGGCAAGTCGGCATCTCGGGCAATAGTCTGTATTGTGCTCGTGC
Source organism: Achlya flavicornis (assembly GCA_947623365.1). Classification (NCBI taxonomy): domain Eukaryota; kingdom Metazoa; phylum Arthropoda; class Insecta; order Lepidoptera; family Drepanidae; genus Achlya; species Achlya flavicornis. The sequence continues at coordinate 13,603,517 of OX392469.1, read as the reverse complement.
CGCTGCCGTGCCGACCCGTGGGAAGTAGGCATTAAATATAATAGGGATGTGGTGTGGATGCTCTTCTTAGATTCCTTTGTGTGCATCGTATGATGCGGCCGCGTATCTCATACGTGCCTTAAAGATTATAGATCGTCTGATTTATTGACCTCATTGAGTACGCTATTTCGCTGTTGATCGAGGAAAATTGTAATCTATTACTAATATAATAAAGCTGAAGAGTTTGATTGTTTGTATTTTTGTTTGTTTAACGCGCTACTCTCTGCCAGTCGCATTCAAAAATTGTTTCACTAATTGGAAGCTACATTATCCCCGAGTGTTATACCGTGTGAAACCGCGGGGGACAGATAGTGGTGGAATAGGAAATGCTAACATTGACATCAAAATCGTACTTTTACCCATAGACATATAAAAAAATCAAGACGGAGTGTCACCTTATAAGAAAGTGAAGCAAAAACAATTCCTACGTGTGTGTGTGAGTAAAATCAGTACTGGCCCAATCAGGCACAAATGGTACCGAGCCTTATTGTCACTGTCAACGTCTCAATACGGAATGACAACCGATCGGCTTCCTATGGTCTATATGTGTGTGTGAGGCCATGTATTTACAAGAACGCCGGCTTCCTATTACTTGCGTCACAGACCGTTCCGTCTTTCATTTTTTCTTGGTCTAAGCTTTTACCCTATTATTTAAGATGGTGACGTTCATAAGTTCCTTGAAAATTGTGCACGCAGTTACTGTAATAGGACAAGACATTATTAGAGAGACGAATGGGATGTTATGTTAGCATGTCATAATAAGGTCTAATAAGGCTCAAAAAATCATATTAGTGGCAATTGAGTAAACTTGGTACAGGAGCACAAGACACCTGTAACCGCAGAAGTATCTAACCAAGACTCAATAATAAAACTCTAAGGCTGTTTATACTATTACGTCTAGGAACATTTCTGATATTGAAAGGGACCGAAAAATAAAATATGAGTATTGTTTATAAAGCAGAACATAATGAAAACGCTTCAAAATAATGTTGATGAACTTGCAAAAGCAAATTTAAATAATAATCCTAATTCCAAAGTAATGTAATATACGAGTGTATATAAATGTAATCAATGAGCACGTGCTAATTAGGTGTTTTCTTAACGTAAACCAACCATACCTTCCAGATGTTAATCTGCCTAAAACATGTAGAAAAAAAACCCATTAGTACCTCAAAATATGGTACCTACGTGGAGTTAAATAACCGTTAATTTATTAAATACAGCTACATCACCAACGACAGTGCTTGATCATTATACCAAATCGCCAGTCACAACATTTATTTTCTTATTGGGTGTTTAGTTTATTCGGTCCGCTCCTCGTTCGGTACGCGGGCCGAATCTACCCTGTCTTTTTTTGCAGTGGACGTTTCGGTCCGCTGTCAAAACTTTGACCTCCTCTAATAAATATAAACGGAAGTTGCAAAAAAATTGCATTAAAAGAGCTACAGCAAAAAAAATGTTGATTCCTGGTTGATTCTTTTACTCGAAGGTTATTTTGGTATCGACTATTGTAATTTTTTTAGATCTATTTCTAACAATGCGGTAGTTTTTATAACACCAGAATATTCTGTTTAATTACCTACTATAATTGTTTTCGACTATTTGATTTACATTTACATTTATAGAGGATGATCTGTTGCCTAGCGCGTTATCGTTATCACAATGTTCATCTTCGTTACCAAAATATATATGGATTTTAAAGAAATCTTCCCAGTCTAAATCCTCAATTCAATAGAATTCGATATTTTAAACTATGATAAGCCACAGAACACTTATAGTCATCATATCAGCCCATGGATGTCCACTGCTGAACATAGGCCTCCCCACACATATACATCTTTTATGTCTGTGGGCCTCCCCCATTGATTTCTACTTCGAACGGTTCTGGGCCGCTTGCATCTAGCGGCGCCCAGCCCAGCGACTCTGACCAGTTCGTCGGTCCACCTGGTGGGAGGTCGTCCCGCTCAGCGTTTTCCAGTACGTGGTCACCACTCGAGAACCATTCTTCCCCATCGGTTATCGGCTCTTCGGACGATGTGACCTGCCCATTGCCACTTCAGCTTACTAACATATGTCCGTCATTTTCGTTCTCCTACGAATGTTCTCATTTCGGACCCTTTCACGTAAAGAAATTCCGAGCAGAGCTCGTTCCATAGCTCGCTGAGTGACTCTGAGCTTATTTATGCGGCCACTGCGGCCAGCAGTGAAAGACCACGTCTCTGTCCCGTATGTCATCACTGGTAACACGCACTGATTGAAGACTTTTGTCTTCAGACTCCGAGGTATTTTGGACGTGAAGATATGCGGTAGCTTCCCGAACGCTTCCCGGCCGAGTTGGCTTGACTTTTTTTCCTTTCACGCCAAGGCGCCACGTAGCTTACAGTCAACGCGGAATGCAGAACTCTGAACGCAGAACTCTAGAACTCTCGCTGTGGGATCGGCGCCTTAATATTCGCATGCATGACAATCAGATGCGGAAAACCAACACTCTTATTGACCAAACAGGTTTTGCATTAAGTATTACATGGGATTTGATGTAAACATTACAAAAAATATTTCCACCCTGACATAACTTAATTTGCATGACAAAGCAACAATGATGAATGACTTATCGGACGACCTGCGATTATCTCTAATTTGTTATTAATTACGGATGCATTTAAATACCAACCCTACTCATAAAAAACTAATCAATTAATTTACTACGTCTAAATCACTCTTTAATAATATGGATTTTATCAATACGACCAGGATGCTCTAGTTATTTTCTTTTGATTTAGTTGTTACTTAATAATTGGATTGTTTTACAAAAAACTTAAACCGACTTCAAAGTACACGAAGAAGTAATCAAATCCTGATCTGATGACAATGGGACCAAACGGGAAGTGTACCCTTCCAGACAAAAAAATAATTTTCCAAATCGGTTCATAAATGACGGAGTTATGAGGTAACAAACATAAAAAAAAAACATACAACCGAATTGAGAACCTCTTCCTTTTTTTGAAGTCGGTTAAAAATACATTTCGTTGCCATGTCTATCTATGTCTATCTCGGACTCTTACAACTACATATAGTTATACGTGATGCATCAGTTACATTGAAGGATTCCGTGCATATTTAATTAAGGACATTAGAAACAATCAAAGGACGTAGATGCAAGTTTCGCCACGTGTATACGTATTGTATTGGAGGGGCGCGAGTGGTAACCTTGCCATGAGGACTGCGCTGCGCGGACGCACGTCTAGTTGCGCCACACGGCCCTACCTAGAGGTCCTATTGCGTGCTCGTCCAAGTACTCTTTGAGGCTGTGCATTGAGGCACGTGGCACTCTTGACAATTAATTGATTAGGATTAGGATCTAAATGTGAAAGGAACGCGGAATGCTTTGTTGCTTCATTTTAAGATTGGAAATGCTTGTTATTGTACAGTCATAATTTATGTTCTACCTTTCTTTTTTTTTCTTTTATTTGAACTTTACCCAGAGGTAAATAACCTCCACCAACAGCCATTAGGTAGAGCATTGTCAACAATACCACTGTTTTGGAAAAGAATCATTGCTCTTAGCTCTCTTTCTTATTCGTCTGCGTCACCAGAAGAGAGGTCATCTTTTGTGTCAGATCATGCGTGATACTCGTAGTTGATTAATTATCGTACATTTCATAGGATTTATTGTTTATATATGTTAGTGCACACGGTACCTACTCACCATGCGTCAAGCAGGATCATTATTAGGATCATTAGTTCTTTGTGTATTTAATCATTATAATTAAAAGCAGGTAAGAAAGAATGTTAAATATTTTAATATGAGCATCTAGAGATTTACATTTATTTACTAAATAAATATACATAGAATGTGCGATAGAGTCCAAGATAATTTCACGATCTATGCCAGACATTATCAAGAGCCCCATATTATACGTCTTTACTGCAGGGGCACCCCTCCTGATTCGACGCTGAGGAAGATAAAGGCCCATCTACGCTGGTCTACAGAGGATTGACGGAAGTTACATGGTTTTGTTTTATTTTTCCAAATCACTAGGTAAGCTGTTTTGGCATCGTAAAATATTATAACATTTATAAAATATATATTATGTTAAATTATATAGATGTTAAATATTTATGCGGTACTTATCCATTTCAGTTTGATTCATATTCTTGTGATGAGAATAATTATTTAAATTAGTGTAACCATTAAGCATAAGTACTGAGTTAATTATTGTATGTTTTAAAACACCGCGTCCTGTGATATTTTTATAAATGTTATGAAAAACAAAACTTGTAATTTAATTTTGTACACATATCTACTTTTATTGACGTCAATCGTACATTACCTGTTTGCAAAAATGGTTTTTGTGTTGTTTTAAAAACACATAAGTACCCAACGCTATGCTTTGTACCAGTTCATACCATACATACCGTTATGACGTAAATAAACCAGTTTAGAAACACAATGTACATTTATATACTAACTTAAATAATTTTAACATTGTTTATAATAATTATTCCAGAAAAAATTAGTTAATTTATCAATCTTGGTAATTTCTGCCTGTTTTTATAGTTTTTATTACAATTATATATTCATTTCATTTAATTGACGGGCCAGTTGGCGCAGTTGGTTAAGGTTCACCTTACGCGCCGCAGGTCGTGGCCAGTCGTGGGTTCAATTCCCACATAGGACATGCATTTGTGTGCATGAACGTGTCTGTATGTCCTGAGTCTGGGTGTAATTATGTATATTAAGTATTTATTTACAAACAAAAAGTATGTATATGTATTATATCAGTTATCTGGTTTCCATAGTACAAGCTCTGCTTAGTTTGGGATCAGATGACCGTGTGTGAGGAATGTCCCAGGAATATTTATTTATTTATTTCGTATTTTCGTAATTTTTTTTATTTTTTATTTTTTATTGTTTTCTCTTTCGCTATATATTGCGATTTTTATCAAATTATTATTGTGGTCATTTTTAAGAACATTTTTTTACGCCTTTTTATGCCCTTTTGCCTGAAGGGAGCCGAAGTGAACGTATTAGTATAACAATTCAGAGACAAAATATCTAGGTATTAGCCCACATGCGGGCATAAGTTTATTACTGGATAAACTAATGAAAAACTACTAGTAAAAGTACTACCTTCTCATTAATTCTGGTTAAGATAAATGAATGTTCTAGCTAGATTATACACTTGTTGGACAGGACTAGTTTCACATGATCTTGTGTAAATATGTTTTACACGAGAACTCAGTTCCGGACCTATCTGCAAACAACCGCGCAAACGTGTGAACATTATTATTATAAACAAATAAAGTTCATATTTCCTCATTTTCATTATAAATTATAGATGTACATGGAAACGTTTTTTTTGTCACGCTGAACGATCTCTGCCACGCATTACTATCATGACAAAATCTGTAGGTATAAATATGATAAGGCTTTTTCTGCTTTTTCTTTACATCTATCTAATGAATAGCAACGAGCGTTAAGTAATATTACATAATTATTCACATAATACCTATATAAAACAGTAACGTTCTGAATAAATTAAGGACACCTTTACAAGATCAAAGTGTCCTAAAATAAGTACGTGTTATCAAGGACACGTTTTATTTGCGCAGTTAAGAAGTTGAGGTCAAAATATTTGCCATCAGAGATCTTCTAGAAGCTGTATAAAGAAGGTATAGGCAAACAATAATTTACGGACCGTTATCGGTTAAGATTTATTAAAATTAAGACTCTTATATCTTTACTAATAATGAAGCAAATACATCAAAGCTTTGCATGGCAAAGCCTCCCACTTGGAAGTAGCTATTACAGGTAAAATTAGCTTACGAAATGATCTATATGCCCAGTTTGGCAATAAAAAACCTACCATTGGTAAGCAAAACGATTCGTTTTTGTTTATTGAAACCGGGCATAAGTCGATAAACAAGCATACGGCCCACCTGGTGGTAAGCGGTTACCATAGCTATATGGACGCTTGCAACACACGAAGCATCGCTCATCGCTTTCCTCTCCCCTATGAGCTTTGGCAACCTTACTCACGGCACAGAATATTTAATAGTACTACGTACTCACGGGCAGAAACACAACTTTACACAACATAAAGTTATTTGGCTACGGTATTCTGTAATGGTGCGTCCATGCTTGGCAAACCGAGCACGAGCCGAGCCACGAACGAGCACACTGCGAGCACGATTCGCGTAGCGTGGACGGGCTGCGAATCCCTGTGTTCGTGAAAAATCTGACAATCTGGCGGAGCGCAGTCGAGCACGCTACGAATGCTCGTTCGAGGCTCGGCTCGTGCTCGCTTCGCGTAGCATGGACGCACCATAAAGTGGAGGTACTTCCCCAGTCGAGCTGCTCGTTGAGCGAATAAATGCTATGGTCTAACTCTCTCAAAATCTCATCTATTGCTATTGAGAGAAAGTAACACAGGAGCATAAACTTCGCAAGAATGATGCTAATCATCATCAGTGCATATTACTTCCGCATACATACATTCTAACAGCCACTCACTAGATTATTCCTTAGAATCTTTAGATGTAACCACAGTAACTCATGATTTGTCTTTTCATGCACATAAACTCTGAATATTTTAATTCTACGGAAGCAACTCTAAAATCGCAAATAATTGAAATGCATGAACAAAATGTATTCAAAAGTTTGTGTTTTTTTTTCCCGTTTTTTTTTGAGTAAATAATCATAAATTTTTACTAAGGGACCCCCTTAGTAAATATGTATGATAAGGACTTCCATCCCAAGAAAAAACAATACAGGTGAATTACAAATAACACTGTTCATTTTAGGAACTTATAGGATAAAAATGTTTAAAATGTTGTATCGACGCTACGTAAGGTGGCAGTTTCTCAATCTATTAGGACATGTCAGCTAATGGAAGTGTCTTGGTAATGGAAGTGTCTTTTTTACAAGATCTTTAGTAGTAATAGTAATAATGTAGTAGTAGTATCTGATTAAGGAGGGTATCCTGTGTAAAGGAAAATTTATACTTTACTATTACTTTAGGTTACTGATGACCTGTTTACGCCGAATTTTTTTTGAGGCAGCTAAAGTTATTTTAATGATTTATTAATTTATTTTGAACTGGATATATCCGGTTATATTTAGGTACGTAGTTTATTTTCTTTTGTTGCATTGACGTCACAAACGTTATTAATTCATTCAACACTAACCTTTTGGACTTTCTATATTTAATATATGATCAAACGAACTTAACAAGTGAAGTTCGATCGATATTATATGAGTACGCTTCATTCGAAGATATAACAACATGGTAGTCCTTTTAACCTACAGGCAACTTCGCACGGTATAATAAAAAAAAAATAAGTAATTTAATTTCCCTTCCTGTGGGTAGGCGCTGCGACAGCTCGTCATTCTTTAGAGACATAGTCACAAAATTTTATTTTCCGGGTATTGGGAGGGTGGGAGTGTATATCTTCGAATGAAGCGTACTCATATAATATCGATCGAACTTCACTTGTTAAGTTCGTTTGATCATATATTATATTTCGTCGCTTCATTCTTCAGATATAACAACATGGTAGATGTTCAGAGATACAAATTTTGTGAAAGTAAATAAAAATATGTATTTCCAAATTTATCAATTTTTATTGTTTTTGCGTAATATCCAAAGTAAAAAATATTCAAACTTAGAACATAATTAAGTACTTAATTAAATAAATCATAAGAACATGATACAACAGTTTATGAACTTGATCTAATCTACAATAGTAACGTGGGGTTGTAATACTGATCTCGCAAAGCTATTCTCGTCTATAATTTGGCGATGATAGAATTTAGCAAAAGTCTGTGACCTATTCGTCCAGCCTGCTGCTTTCCTAATAGCATCTAGAGATAGGCCGGAGGCGCGCGCCGCGGACGTGGCGGCGTGACGCGTGCTGTGTGCGCTGAACGTCGCCACGTCCACGCCACTCGCGTGAAGCACCTGCTTGATCCATCTGCTGATGGACTGGGCAGTTGCCGATTTATGCGGCCGTTTGTAAGTTAGTATCAGATTGTCGGTTACTTTAGGTCTGATACTACTAGTAACATGCAAATAGTCCTCTATGATGGTTGCGGGACATATTGCTTTATTTTCTTCAAAATAAGGTAAAAATAGTACCGGTTGTTCACGGCCTGCGGCAGATGTTTTAATCACATCCGAAATACCTATATTGATGCCGGCAGGACCTATTTTAATATTTATTAGTTTTATAAGTGCGAGCGTTTGAACTCGATGCGCTGTACACAATGCTAGAAGAACGACTAATTTTTTGGTGATTTTTTCTATTGTCAGATCCCTATTGGGTACCCAGTTAGCGACAAGATTTAAGACTAACTGTGGGTCCCAGGTATGAGTGTATTTAGGAGCGGCAGGTCTCAACTTATAAACACCTTTAAGTAGCCGTTTAACTTGATCGTCGGAAGTAATATTGCTACCAAATAATAAAGATAGCGCTGACCGGTGGCTATTCAGTGAGCCGTAGGCGGCTCCTTTAGTAAATTGTTCAGTTAGAAATAACATTATAGATGATAATGAACACATATATGGATTTAAACTGTTAGACTGACTAAACTTCCACCAGAGTTTGTAAGTACCACTATATTGGAGTAGTGTATTATTGGAAAGTGACGCCATAATTAGGTCCAATGAAGCTTTTGGTGCTCCCCTTGCTGCGAACGCAGTCCTGAGAGTAGTGCTGCAGCCAGGGTAAACTGCCTCGGAAGTTGTTGGCGAGTCCTGGAAGAGGACGATGAGCTATTAGTATTACGAGTGAAAAATATAATATCTGACCGAATTATTCTTTTGAGCAGTGGGAACCAGGGCTGAGGTGGCCAGTAAGGAAACACTAAGATACCTTCAGCTTCGTCGTAAATAATTTTTTGTATACATTTTAAGATCAGTGAAAATGGTGGAAATGCGTAGAAAAACCTGGGTTTCCAGCTAATAGTAAATGCGTCTACTGTTAGGGCGTCCGGGTCCTGTCTCCAAGAGACGTATATTTGGCATTTGGCGTTGGTGCGAGAGGCGAAGAGATCAATACAAGGTTCGCCAAAAGATGCTACTACCTGCTGATATTCGGAACTGGAAAGCTGCCATTCGATATCGGGATTTATTTTCCTAGACTCTTGGTCAGCTTCTACGTTATCTTTTGTATTGATATAAGATGCGAACAACCAAATGTTTCGCTCCTCACACCACTGCCATATGTTCCTGGTTAAGTCATTCAAATGAGGGAATTGGATTCCTCCCATTCGATTGACATAACTTATGGCTGTCGTATTATCTACACGTAACAAGATATTGCAATTGTGTTTATCGCGAGCAAAGCATTTTAAACCGAGGAACACAGCGAGCAATTCTAAATAATTTATATGAAAATTACATTCGTTGCTTTTCCATCCACCATTTACACGTCTATTTTCACAAAATGCACCCCAGCCCGTTTTGGAAGCGTCTGTAAAAACTTCCATGTCGAAGGTAGGAACTACAAGAGGATTGGATGTGATAAAGATATTTTCCTTCCACCACACTAGATCTGGTAAAATTTCTGCAGAAAGTGTAAACTTTGCCTCTTATTTTTGATGCTTATTAAGAGCCAAAAATTTCTGTCGTTCTAACCTTTTAGTATAGAGCCAACCATATCTTACGGCTGGGCAGGCTGAAGTAAGAACGCCAATTAAGTGTGCAAAATCTCTGATCGTACAAACCGGTAGATAGGAAATTTTTTTAGCTAATTGAAATATCTTGTTACGTTTGTCTGAAGGAAGGGATATCGACATATCCACTGAATTATACACAAATCCTAAAAACTTACAACTTTGTTGAGGACATAAGCAACTTTTTTCATAATTAACAACGAAACCTAGACAGTTGAGTAACTTTAGTGTTTCGTTAACATTTTCTAAGCACTCCTGGTAGCTATCACCTATACAAAAAATATCGTCGAGATATATAACAGATCTAAATCCACGATGCCTTAAATAGCTTACTACTTCTTTCATTATTTTTGTGAAAGTTCGTGGTGCAGAGGACAGACCGTAGGGCATGGCATTGAACTCGTATGTAAGTTTTTGAAAATGTTCATTTTCAAATTCAAATCGTAAGTATTTGCGATAAGAGGTGGCTACAGGTACTAATAAATAAGATTCTTTGAGGTCAATGGTCGCCATAAAGCTATTTTTAGGAATCATTTTCATTGCCGTCCTATGGTCTTCCATTTTAAAATGGGATGTTTCGATATAATTATTTAATTGCTTGAGATTGAGAATAAATCTAAAGCCGCCATTCGATTTTGGCGCCAAAAATATATTAGATATAAATTGATCATTACGGGGTTTACATTTTGAAATGGCACCTAAATTAATGAGATTACTGATAGCTAAAGTCATTTCCCGCTTCTCTTTGATCGTAAAGGAGTTTCGAGGAACATAGTTCTGTACTACTTTACGAGTGAAAGGTATAGTATAGCCATTACGAATCCAATTCAAAATAACAGAATTTTTTGTGAGTGGTATCCAACAATCGTAATGGGACTGAAGTCTACCGGTATGTACCTGAGTCACTGCCGAGTTGGGGCACGCTTGTTGGTGCTCGGGGTCGATGAGTGGCGAGGTGGAGGCGCGCGGCGGTACGGCTGCGGCGCCGGCGCCTGTGTCTGCACGGCTCGGTAGAATGCAGCCCGCCCCCCCCTGCTCGACGACGGAAACCGAGGAGGGCCTGACCAGTTTCCCGGCTGACGAGGACGAAAGTACGAAGTTGAGGCACTTGATGTTGATGGCTTCAGAATAGGACCTTTTTTTATCTGTAGACCCTGCTTCTCGATCGCCTTGGATGCCTTGATTTTTTCAGGTAGTTTATTACCAAAAAGAGTCTCATCTCGGTCTTGGTCTTGAATCACGCTCAAGAAAGATTTGTCCAGCCCTGTTGTGATGAGCTTAGTCCTCGTTTTTGTCTCGTAAAAATGAAGGTCTGTAAGTATTCTACAACTATCCGATAGGATTTTGATAGCTTGTATTTTATCGTCACTGGTCAGTAGCAACGTCATAGCTCTATTGATGGCGGTTATGCCCAGACCTAGTTGATCTTGCTTTGTCTGTATATTCTTGTCTCGATTTCTCATTATATCCGAGGATGCTGCCGATATTTCGGCATTTAATGTCGGTGCTTTTAATAGTTTGCAATTATCCGGAACGGCATATTCTTTCAAAAGCTTTTCTTTTGTCTCTTTTTTTATGCCTTTCGTAAGGATCGGTAGCCAGCGTTGAGCTAAATCGGTATGTATACTCGGACCATATACTGGTGCATCGTCAGGTGTGTCTCCCAAAGCTTGGAGTAACTCGGGGTCGAGTTCTGGCGTGGGGTCGACATTAGTTTGGACCTCATCCGATGAGATGTCTGGCGGCGCTGGTGGCGGTGCAGCCGGTGCAGGCGATGCCGCTGATGGCAACGCTTCATTGTGCTCCTCTATGTTAAATGCTCCGTTATCTGAACGAATAAAATATTTAATTTTATGAGGGTATAGATAGATATATAAAATTACTCGCAAATTTTTGCAAATACCGTGAAAAAAAAATAGTGAGCCTATGAATATTTTGATTATTTATAGGCGAATCTGTGTTACACAGATTGGATTTTTGCACCTTCGTCCCTCAGGTTAATTTTCAGATACCCGAATCTGTATTTCACAGATAAGGTTTTACACCTTCGTGTTGACTCACGGTCAACCCCCAGGTTAATTTTTCATACATATATATATATACCCGAATCTGTATTTCACAGATTGGGTTTTACACCTTCGTGTTGACTCACGGTCAACCCCCAGGTTTATTTTTCAAATCGTCATGCTAACCCGTCGTGTTAACCCGCAGTTAACTTCCAGGATAGCTTACAGACGCTGTATGATTGTTTTTGAAATTATTCACTATAATTCACTTCACTTTATTAAATAAGTAGGTATTTTATAAACTCACCCGATTTGTCCTCGGAGTCAGACGAGGACGAGTACACAATTACGCGCCGACGATTTTGAACAAAGTTTTGTTTTTGTAATTTCTGAATCTTTGCAGTATAATATTCAATTTGATCATTAGTACTGCGTTTAGACATTTTAATATAATATAATAAAACGAATATTTTCTCTGTTGCGGTGTGCTAGTTGCCACGCACGATAAAAGAATGACGAGCTGTCGCAGCGCCTACCCACAGGAAGGGAAATTAAATTACTTATTTTTTTTTTATTATACCGTGCGAAGTTGCCTGTAGGTTAAAAGGACTACCATGTTGTTATATCTGAAGAATGAAGCGACGAAATATAATTGAAGTTAATTCGCTTTGTACTTATGAATACTTACTTAGGTCAGATGTGAACTTTATTCTTTGCTAAGTTATGTATTCGGTATATGTAATTGTTTGTCCATGTGCGTCAGCATTTTTTTTTCACAAACTTGTAGTCATAATAAAAATATTTGTATTTAATAATGTTTGTTTGTTCGTTTAATTATTCAGTCAAATAGTACGCTATGAGATGCGAAGTTCGACAATTCGTATCCCAAGGTCAAAACTATAATAGTGTACATGTTTAAAAATAATTACGTGTCGAGTAGGTATAAACGCGACTCGGCCATTAAACTGCCCATTTATGGTAATTTATTAAAAAATAATGTTGACATAGACAATAACCAGACAAGGATACTGCGCTTATTTTGCTACATTTTATGGTACTTAATTTTTTTATTCTCACTTGCAAATAATTTAGATTTTTTGTTCAAATATCTTATACTTGCAGACCCGCAGACCCCTGCGGTTTCACCCGCGTACGGTTTGATTTTTTTTGCGCTGAACACTAATTATTTTTCAAAAATAAAAGTAGCTAAGTTACTCCTTATAACATCAGCTATAAACCGGAACAGTCAGAAAAAATGTTTAAATAGGTACTCAATCCGATTTTATAAAAAAAAAGTTGAACTCACATAAAAGCTTGGTGCAATGAGAGAGAGAGGGGTCTTACAAAGAACACACCCTCCAAGTTTCAGGTCTCTACTATCAGCGGTTTAGGCTGTAAGTTGATCCATCAGTCAGTCATTCCAGACATAGCATTTTATATGTAGGTATAGATGACATCACAAATTGCGTATTACTTAAGTACCAATGAAAATTAGATGTTTACTCGACGATTCAGTTTGTCATAGTAAATCAGAAGTGTGGATTTTAATGTTGACATGTCATCGAAGAGTATAAGCAAATAGAGTGTAATATAATGGGACTTTACCATGGTTGTGATGGAAATATATTATCCTGGATACCTATCTTTGATTCAAGGTGGAGTGTGGGCACATTCTTTATTGGCAGTCACCTAAACTCGATAGTCTATTTGTGATGTGTAGATAATTAGACTCACCGGCATAAGATTTGGCCTAAGCTCTAAATTTCATACAAAATATTTGTAGGTGTTCTCAGCAAAGATTTTATCTTCTTTAATGTTGATTTAATGCATTGTATCATTTAAAATATAGAAAAGTCAACATTTGAAAACTATGACATTTTCTTTATTATATATAAGTATGAGTAAATTATTAAACTAAAACTATCAAAACGAACTAATACAAACTTAAATAACCTTAATCTAACAAGCCGCTACCAGAAGGCAACGTTCCCAAAATACTGGCTGCATTGCCACGTTGTATGGCAATGCTTGGAAACTTCGGAAGCTTCAATTGAATACTGTGCCATTTCTCGTATACGCCAAAAATGTTAATAAGTATGGCACATGTCCGAAGATTTTAGTATTGAGCCTGGCATTCCTACCATTCCGCCATTTTGATTTTATTTCAAAATGGCGTCCACGGATGACTTATATAAAAATCGATAGAGGCTGACATCAATACAATCAAGAAATATTCTGTGACAAAACCTCCTAAAGTGTCACGTTTCGAAGATAAGCAACTTAAGATTTACTTTTAAATTATAAAAATTAAAATATAATATTACTAATGCACAATTAATTACTAAACCCAATAATTATCCTATATGTTTACAATGAAATAAGAAATAAAATAATAAATATATAAATAGTGTAAGAGAAATAATGGATGATTTCATAGAGTTAGAAATTTCGTAACGCATTATATTCATAAATATAACTTGATGGATTTTCCTCGTATTTTACGCGTCGGATACATAATTATACACTATTTATTTATATGATGAATAATTTATTTATTGTAGCTGCATAGGTATATTGAATCTAGGGTGACTGGTAATTAGTAAAACGATACTTAGACACATGATTATACTCATGATAACAAAATCAAAATAAAAAAGTTTTTTATTCAATTTAGGCCCTGGTGCTTATGAATGTTAAATTGGTACATACAGTTGAATTTACCACCGGTTCGAAATACACTTAAACTGAGAAGACTCCGGCAAGAAACTCAGCAAGGGTTTTTTTTTTCTTCAGCAAGCTTTTTAACAAACAACTTTCCCAAAGAAACAAAACAAATAATAACGAATAATAACTAAATTAATTAAAAGCTGATGGTGTACTCCTCTTACTATTGTTAGGTACTAAATTGGCTACTAATTTTATGGGCTCAAGTGGTAAGTAAATTAAAAAAAATGTTTCTTTTAGAAAGTTGTTTGTTATCATGAGTACAATCATGTGTCTAAGTATCGTTTACTAATTACCAGTCACCCTATATATATATCACTAATAGAATAAAGTTTTAAAAATTTCATAATACCTGTATCTGTATGGGATGCATATTTATGAGAGATTCCATATTTTCAATGTATTCTTCTATATCCTACTTTTTAATCATTAAATCTTCTCACTGTGTAAGTTGTGCTACGAGTACCCATTTAAAAACGATCAGTTTCCGTGACGGACGCGGTTTTTTGACGGTTCATGATGTTCATGAGGGTCAAAGCAAAGGACAGGTCAATGTAGCCATGAAACTGGGACGGAGCGAGGGATTTACCTAAATACATACCTGACGATATTTAGATCTTTTTATGCCAACAATTTGGTGCTCGACAAAGATTAGTACCCGCCCCCAGTTTCCATAAAGATGAAAAGTAGTCTGTTTTTCTCCATTCCTCCGCGGTTTCTCTATGGCTACCTTCGTGCCCATCACTTTTGGTTGTACCAATTATGTGGAGCTGTCAAAAGGTAACAAAGAAAAAAACTCACTTTTGAATTTATAATGCTAATAGTATCGTAACTATCACCTTAATGATTATATTTACGAAGAACAATCTTTTCAGGGAGGTATTTGCTGCAGAAATATCAAAAATACTGGCTGATTATTATTGTACTTACAGCTACAAAATATATCTCAAATAGGCTGAAAAATTAATATACAGAAGAACATATTTTGTAGAGTAAGTGTATTTTCCCAACGATACTCTTACCGCAGAACTCTAGAATATTCGGCGTGGCCTTATTGTTTAATTCCTTAACTTTTCATTGATCTGTTGATGAAGTTGGAAAAACCCGCAAGCTCACAAAATATTGTATGCTATGTTTCTTGAAAGTATAAATATAATTCTCGGCAGCCTTTCATTCCATTACGTCAGAGGTAAAAGTTCGTTGATCTTGATCTTCAAACTTGATTTGACGTCACTAAACCAGACATTATAAAAGGAGCAAACTTTATAAGGTTAAGAGAAAAGGTTTTTTGTATAGTAAGGGGCAGGAGTCGTGAGCATAGATTGACACCTGCGCAGTAGTTAATTTTTCGGTCTGTTTGGCGGAATGAAGATACTCCTTTACGCATCAAATTAATTCCATTGTGTGTCTATGTCACAGAAACGGAACTTCTTTTGGAATCGGTGATCGATGATTGTAGGATTGATTGGCGACCTGGATACTGGTTATAGAAATCTGTTCATAGCTGTTATGTTGGAAAAAACGTTCATTAGGAAATAAGCTAATTAATTAGCAGGGCCAGTACAAGACGGTTATCGACACTCGTCATTGACAGTAAACGATCAACCTTTGATGATTGACATTTCAAATCGAAATATCACGTGATTTATAACAATTTCTTATGTCAATACCATACAAAGGTTGATCGTTTACTAACGATGACGTTGACGACAACCATCTTGTCTAGGGGGGCATAGTGTATTCACA
This sequence comes from Achlya flavicornis, assembly GCA_947623365.1. Classification (NCBI taxonomy): domain Eukaryota; kingdom Metazoa; phylum Arthropoda; class Insecta; order Lepidoptera; family Drepanidae; genus Achlya; species Achlya flavicornis. The sequence goes on along the minus strand of OX392469.1, from coordinate 13,587,326 downwards.
TTGTGTAGAGAACAGAAATATCTGATAATCAATGGAGACGAAAGGTTTTCCAGCAACAACATAGATAACTTATAAGTATTTTGATTCTGTGCTTAGCTGTTGCTATAGCTATTGAGGAGCCGGGTACACGCAAAGGCTGCAGAAAACCGCCTGTTTTGGTACTGGAGAATGATGATGATATACTGACGTATTCATCATAGTAGGTACGAAGTTTCGCTAACACATTTAGTGCGCGTGCGCGATTAATTTTCACTTCCTTATTTGTTTCGGTATCTAAAATAAGGTACGGTACTTATATTGCAATGTGTTATGGATTTTGTTACTTTTGGTATTGGAATTAACGATTGTTTTCAAGTGATCAATCACACTTTATAACAAAGGCAGCAAAGTTAAATGTTTTTTATTTTCATACATTCAAAGTCCACTTTCCATTCGGGTCAGTCACCGTGTTAAAGTTCACGCGATATGTTATTCAACATGAATGAATAATGACATACATGAACGACCAAAAACATAGCCGTTATCTTATCTCGTATATTTGGGTTGTAGCTTTCTTTCTATGGAAATGAACTGGTTATTTCGTTGACACTTAATGACAGGAACTCACGGTTTAATTTGGCACACGACGAAATTTAATTGGAATGTGTATGGTTTCTGGCTGTTACTACACGGTCCGATTTCAGTCCTGGAAGATACTCTAAAATAAAGACAATACTAAGAATATACTTTGTTATTCTTTTTTAATGAATATAACCAATCTGGAAGCAAACTTTAGTTCTACTGGAAGGAACCCAAATGGAATTATCGCCAATTATAGTTAATTATCACTCATATAAACATGATTCTTACATTCCTGTTGTTGATGACCTGTTCAGATGAACTCTGTTAATGTTTTGTTACTTCTTTTTTGTTAATACATATTCTAAAATTATAGTTTGTCCTCATCTAATTATGTTACCCATCTAATTTAATGACAGTACGATTCCGTGAGCACTTTTAATGTCAACCTTATTGTAAGGAAATAAGTCTCCTATTCCCTCGCAAATAACAGTTAAAATTTAATTAGCTATTTCGTAACAAATTACCACAAAATAAAAAAATAATTCGTGCCCGAGTAGGAATAGTAATGAATTTCATATATAAAAAAAGTTTTATCTTCATTATCTATCGTGTTTATGGAATATAAAAATAAATGTCTAAAAACTATTGCCATTACTATTGCCTCATCGATTGAGTTAGCAACAATAATATAATCAATACAAAACGCGGCTGTGAAATAAACCGATGTAGTCAGAGATTGGTAGGTATATTTAAAGACAGGTTGGACCTGAAACTTCTTTCAATATTTTCTGGTTGAACTGGACTCAAACTTGATGGTGTCAGAGACCTCCGCATGCAGTGTACGTGCACTTATACGGGGCATATAAGGACTTCTTTACACTGGCAAATATCTGCATAAACAACGTTGACGGAAATGTACCTACAACGCATTTTATCGTATCGTTTTAATTTCTTTGTAAATCAAGAATGCCATTTATTATTTTGCTTTGTTATACCAATCTGGTTTTGTATTGTAATTATTCAAATTTAAAAGTTCACCTTTAGTGTCGATGATGATTACGTAAAAAGAAATAATAAAAACGATGATTGATTGGGTACCTACTTTACGACGACTGAATATTAGGTAATGAGTTCTCGCGTATTCTTTTTGTTATTGGTTTGATTGAATTTTAGTTTTATTTACTTACCTGTAGCGAGATAGAGAGAGAGAGAGATTGAGAGATCTTGCGAGAAAATGTAAAATCGTCTGTGGCTACCACCACCACCCTAACTATTTAAAATCAATAATAGCTGAAGCCTGCGTAGTATAATATCTAATGTAGGTACGACAATCTTTTCACCTAAAAATACACGAAATAGAGCTGCCCCCTAAAAAGGAAGCTAAAGCAATATTGCTTGCTATAATTTTGAATTCTTTTTTCGAATTTACAGCAGATCTTATGCATACATTAATTCCGAATCTTTTATTGAATTGAATTGAAAATTATTGAAAATTAAATCACGTAGGATCTGCTGATAATTCTAAAAAATCTATTCCGTTAGCAATACTGCTTTGCTTACCTTTTAGTCCTCCAAAAAAGGCGGGATTTGTTTTCTTAAATTGTCTTTTTGTAATTTTCTTAAAAATACCTCTAAGTGATCTTGATGTATTTTTTGCAAGTGGGAATTGATATTTGAATTTTATCAAATGTCAGTTTTAATGAATTTAGTTTGCTCGATAACGATGGCTAAGGCCATGGCTTCAAGACTTCAAGACAGATCTAATATTTTGCCGTACACTATATAGATTTGTACTTAAAAATCGGGTAAAAAAGTCACACAAAACATTCTGTTTTTGGCTATCGCCGACGCGACGCTCAAGTTGGTTTCTTCGCCCGATGCAAATGATGCCTAAGATTAATGGTTGTATGGCAAAACCTGAAACAGATTGCATGTTCCGTACTCATTCATCATAAACTGCAATCTGCAAAATGATCGAATGTTAGCGACGGAATTACTATACAATTTAATATAAAATATGGATAAGCGGTTGGTCTTGAACTGGCTTAGAATAGGTGGCTTTTCGTTCATGAATCCAACATTATCGGTAAATACAGATGAAACGATCTGGGGGAGTAATTTGCGATATTTGATAGCTTGATATCTGAATTGAATCCAAAAATGGGATGACTGCTAAACGGTAGTTTTTTTTAAACGGCATATGCGTGGTAATTCATGGCATAAAATATAAAATTCAATACAGATTTAAGCATGGGTGTATGAATCGAATTTAGAGATTTTGAATAAAAACTTGCGGTTATGATAATAAAGTAAGTTCGTAGGATTTTGATAATTATCTCTTTATTTTATTATTTCCGTCTGTGAGATTCAAATAGGCCTTCACAGGAACTTATGGATTGTTAGACTCTAAAAGTCTTCGCTCAGTATAACAGCACGACTACGCCTCGGCATTTACCTTGCCATGCAAGTGAGGCCTTTAAATCGTATGCGTTAAATATAATTTTTAGAATGACTTGATAAAATAGTTGACGCCTCGCCTCGCCACAAGCCAGTAGACCTGGGGGCTCTATTCTCGTAACAAAACTTCAACGATGTCGTAGCGATTTCGACGATTAAACAGTGTTTTTTACTATTATAATGTCAAATGAACAATTGAAAAACGAATGAAATACAAATTATTGAGGCATTATATAAACACAATTTAAATAGTTGATGTCGCTACGATACCGCTGACGTTTTGTTACGAGAATCGAGACAACACGCTTCCAGCGAGCGGCCCGCTCCCTTGCTGCGTGACGCCAGCAAGCGGCCACCAATTACGCCGGGCGCAGCGCCCCGCCCGCGAGCTTCCACCTCGCAGGTGAAGCGCTGGCAGCTAGTGGTTGGACTGAGTTGAGGCGGTGCCGGGTCGTTGCTGCGATGGAGCGGTGCTGATATAGTGAGCGAAGGCCTTAAAACTCTAATGCACAAAATCTATGAATATAAACGATATCTGTCACACATAAGACCCCTTAATTATGACATACCCATCATAATTAGCGTTTCATGTTGCTCTTGTATTGCCTAGGTCCATGTAATAAAATTTTTTTGCGGTTGTATTACGTTAAACTCACATAATTTTGGACATAATCTGTTTTCTAAGCGTGACTAATGATCGTACGATTTAAGGAAAATAAGTCATATTTCCTGCCACACACAGTTCCAATAAAATTAGGTACTTATGTGATTATATTGCATGACTCGTTTGAAGTGCTATTCTACGCAAAGATGACGTAGGTTCGCACGTAATTAAATAGAAATATTACTAACAGCATCTCTCAGAGGTTTTCCCATGCGATTATAGTCTAGGTTCGTTTTGCAAGCCGGAGAAGAATGAAAAGGTGACGGTGACAATTTCACATCAGGCTTCTTTTACCACCTTAATCACATGAAGAAAGTCGTAGGGAAGGATGGTTGGAAGTACCTACTAATGAGTATAAAACAATATTGATGGAATGCCTCTATAGTTAGGTACATTTGGAGTGCAATATTCAAAAAGGGTCTGAAGAGATTTCTTCAGGTTTGGCAACGCGCGAGTGATACCCCTGGTGTTGCTAGCGTCCATAGGCTTAGGTAACTGCTTACCATCAGTCGGGCTGTATGCTTGTTTGCCACCTTAGTTGTATGAAAAAAAAAACCTTTGGTTTAAATGAAAATCTTACTAAAGTAATGTTAAAAAAAACTATTAAACTACTCCAAAATACAGCAAGTTTTATCATCAATATTTACCAAAACATATAAATCTATGGAAAAGTTCACAAGTTAATTTTTGTTTAGAGTTTTTCTGTTGATAGGTAGTTCGTTATTAAAAAAGCTTACAATAACATAATCCTTTAAACCAGTTTTTGCTTCCAATAATAAGTGTCTAATAATAAGCGGAAAAAAACCTGATGCGTATCCACCTATTTCTAGACGGTTATATATTGATTAGCTATTTTTAGATATATTTTTTGTTGCGGGCTTGTTATTGACGATGTTGGTAGTGTTAATGATGTCAGAGCATGATTCGCAAACGATATTCCGTTATAATAAACATGTAGGTATATATAATATATGTAGGTATATACAGGGTGAATTAATTTTTCTACCGTCCTCTCCCATCCCAGAGCGTGTCACTCCTATATACCACGCACTCCTCGGTTTATCCATGGTTACTCCGATACAACTATTCAGGTACCAGTCATTATAAACTAAGTTAGTTCCATGGTGGTTGATGCTTGAATGGTTGTATAGGACATGGGTCGGTCGTTGTACTGGCTGAGACAGTGCTAATCATCATCATCATCATCATCATCATCATCATGAGCTGAATTTTGAAGACAATAAAAGTGACATTAAAATTTATTTTTGGAGTACGGAATTTTTTCATTTTTTTTTTTAAATATTCTACTTCTACGTCATAATATGAATGTACAACAATTTTGGTCACAAGTTGCTAGAAGTTATCCAAATTTTTATTTCATATTTTCCTTGCCCATGCTTTTATCCTGCGTAAAGTTTGACGAGGTGGAGCAGATCTCGTACGGACCTCACTATGTTTAGCCATAAAGAATTAGCTCTTAGCATTCTGACAAGCAATTAGAGGCCAATGTTGATAACTTCTAGCAACTTGTGACCAAAATTGTCATACATAATTTTGATCGTATTGTTACGTAGACGCAGAAAAATAAAGAAAAAAAAGAAAAAATTTCATCTCTACAAAATACACATATTTTTTTCATGTTCTTTAATGGCGTTTTTAATTACCAGTAAATTCAGCTTAGGGTTCCTTTCAGAGTTTTTCTCTAAGACCTGTAGTTCAGAAGTTGCCCTAACTGTCTGGAAAATTAATAACAGCCTGTATATATAGCCCCATTCGTGAACAAGTTTTTATACATTTGCTGAGAAGAGTTGGTATAAGAGCTTAGTCAAATTCCCGCATCAACCGAATATCACGGCCAGTGGTCTTTTAGGCCTGTGTTTGACCACAATCTTCTATGATAGAAACAGAAAGATGACTCTACTAACCTCCAGACTCCAAAAACATGACTTTAGCCTATGTTAGCCGCAACAATCTTACCTGACCCTGACCGCACTTTAAATGTGTTTTTTCTGATTTATCTGTCATTTAGATGTGCATTTTGAGTGGATCTTCAGTTTGTCTTTTTTTAATACCACTTAGATAGAAAACTAGCATACGTCCCGTCTGATGGTAAGCGGGTAAGGTAGCCTATGGACGCTTGCAATACCAGGGGTATCACTTGCGCGTTGCCAACCCTGCAGAAATCTCTTCACACCCTTTTTGAAGAACCCCATGCTAATATGAAGAGCTCCATTGGGAAAACCACGGCGGAGAGCTCATTCCACAATCTGAGTGTCGGCGGAAAGAATTTCCTTTGAGACCGCACAGTTCGAAACCATTCTGGCTTCAATGTGTGAGGATAACATCGATGGGGAGTTTCTCCGTCGATGGCGAGAGTTGCGATGTTGGAATGTACAAACAATTCTACAGAATACTGACCATTGTACAAGCGGTAGAACACACATAAGGAGGCAAAGTATTGTCAGGTTTACTCAGATCCAGAAGCCAAACCGCATTTTGTTGAAATTCGATTGTATGCCTTGTTACGTTCTAGCCATCAAAATAAACTTGCGAAAATCTAGGAAATTGTGACAACTGGCATTTTCGAGGTGCAAACATGTACATTTACATTAAAAATGAGCAGGTTTAACGAAAAATCAACATTATTATTTATTTTTACGATTCAAGGGCGTAAAAGTGAAGAATTTTGTATTTAGGTATAAACAAAGACAACATAATGGTACGTCCATGCTACGCGAAGCGAGCACAAGCCGAGCTTCGAACGAACAGGATTCGTTCGTTGCTCGCGATTTCCAGCGTGGACGTACTAACGAGCCTTCAACGAGCCTACAACTAGCGCGATACGAGCACGCAGTCGAGCACGCTACGAATGCTAGTTCGAGGCTCGCAAGTCCGTCCACGCTACGGGAATCGTGCTCGCAGTGTGCTCGTTCGTGGATCGGCTCGTGCTCGTTTCGCCAAGGATGGACGCACCATTACCATTGCAAAGAAACTGGCATTGACATTTTTATTTAAAAAAATCCAAACTAGTTGTGTAGGTTTATGAAAATGCCTTCATTTAGTTGCTAACCGCATTTCCGCGGTGCATTTTTTTCCAGGCAAATTACGCATTTACCATTCGAGCATTCATCTAAATTAAAATAAACCTACCAAGTCTACCATCGTCAGCAGACCACAGTATGCATAGCCCTTCTCTTTAGCAATTATAATCGCTGGACAATTGTTATTTTTAAAATATTGTACAGGGGGCCTACCACAAGCTCTTAAAACAAGGTTAAAATAACCTTATTTGTATTTCTATAAGCCTAATAATTATATATCGTCTATAAGCTGTTCTCGAGAGTCGTCACGAATCGTCTGGCATCAAGATTTGACGCCTTTCAGCCACCGGAACAGGCTGGGTTTCGTAAAGGCTATAGCACCGTGGACCACATCCATACTGTTCGGCAGGTTATACAGAAGTCCGAGGAGTATAACCAACCGCTGTGTATGGCTTTTGTGGACTACGAGAAGGCCTTCGACTCCAACGAAACCTGGGCCGTTCTGGAGTCTTTGCAGCGATGCCAAGTCGACTGGCGGTACGTGGAGGTGCTGAGAAGTCTCTACCAAATGGCGACTATGTCCGTCCAAGTGCAGAACCACCAAACAAGACCCATCCAGTTGCTCAGAGGTGTAAGACAGGGTGACGTTATTTCCCCGAAACTCTTCACCAATGCTCTGGAGGATGTCTTCATATCGCTGCGGTGGAATGGAATGGGCATCAATGTCAATGGTGAATATCTCACACACCTCCGCTTTGCTGACGACATAGTTATAATGGCAGAATCGCTGCAAGACCTGCAGGAAATGCTGTCCGGTCTTAATGCTGCCTCGAGACGCGTTGGGCTAGGGATGAACTTGGACAAGACTAAGGTCATGTTCAACGAGCACATCGTCCCTGTGCCCGTTTCCGTCGAAGGTGTAGCCATTGAAGTTGTCCAGGAGTACGTCTACCTAGGACAAAAGTTACAGCTGGGTAGAGACAACTTTGAGAGTGAAATCACCAGAAGAGTGCAGCTTGGCTGGGCAGCATTTGGAAAGCTGCGTCACATCTTCGAGTCACCCTTGCCACAATGCCTGAAGACCAAGGTATTCAATCAGTGCGTCCTGCCGGTCATGACATACGGAGCCGAGACGTGGAACCTGACAGTGAAACTAGCCCACCGACTACACGTCACACAGCGAGCTATGGAAAGGGGTATGCTCGGAATTTCGTTAAGGGACAAAGTCCGGAACGAGATTATCCGACAAAAAACCAAAGTCACTGACGTAGTACAGAAGTGTAGCAGACTGAAGTGGCAGTGGGCTGGTCACATCTGTCGCAGAACCGATGATCGGTGGAGTAGACGGGTTCTCGAGTGGAGACCACGACTCGGCAAGCGTAGTGTAGGACGCCCTCCGGCCAGATGGACCGACGACCTGAAAAAAGTGGCTGGTGGTGACTGGATGGCGAAAACGGGAGATCGGGCCATGTGGCGAACCCTGGGGGAGGCTTACGTCCAGCAGTGGACTGCAATAGGCTGAAATGAATGAATGAATTTGTATTTTGTCCTATTTTGACGCCGGATGTCAAAGAGGGACAAAGGACAAATAAGGTTATTTTAGCCTTGTTTTAAGAGCTTGTGGTAGGCCCCCTGGTCCTGGCTTAAATAAACTAATGTCCTGTGACATTCTTCGCACACTTTGCTATCTGCTCCCAAGTTAAGAAGAGCTTGTATTGTGAAAACCAGATAACTGATATACATAGGTACATACCGGATAGGATTAGGACTTACAATTTAAAGAAGTTTATAAAGGATCATGGCGAGATTTGTAGATAAAAATAAAGATTTTTAGAGACGTCACAATTAAGTTATAATTGATCTTTGGTGCCTAAGGAATAACTTGAGCCATTTAAAATATTTTTAGAACCCCGGGATAAGAATGCGAATTAGTATGGCATGCCGGCGAATCGCGACTATTCGCGACCAAAACCGTTATGTTGTTGTTCTGTTTTGCGGGGTTTATAAAATATTTCATGTATATTAATATGTTGCTGGTAATTTAATCTCAATATTGGAAGTGATTCAAAACCCTCTAAAATGTTTAATTTTTTTGTACAAATCAATGTATGGATCTCGCCATGATTCTTTGCTTTAGCCACGTGGCAACCGATAAATCTTTTTGATTTATGATTGGTAATCAGTTATTATAAATAGGAAATATTAGAAGGGTTACGTCACATTTGTTATTGAAATATTTTTTATTATTATTATTGTAGGAATGCGAATTATGGTAATATTTTATTGTTGATGATACGAGTTATATTTTCCTTATTAAACGAGTGGAAACCAAATCTTATGAGGTATATGGATTTATATACTCTTATTTATTTTTTTATTTGGTTATTTTTTAACGAGTGCTCTCTACTTTTAATTCTCGTTTTTGATTGAAGTTATTTTTTTCTTCATATTTAATTCTTATCTTTTATTATTTTGAGGATCCCCAAGTACTAATTAGGTATAATTTCACTAAATAGGTTTATAGTCAATATGATGTATCCTTGACAGCCAAAAGCTTCGTTTACGAATTACACAACATGGGGCCCAAGTCTGCTATTTCAATTGTGTTCCAATGAACTTTCAGTGGTGTCAAAATTGAGAAATGTTACAGTTTTGGTAGTCCTTACTAACAGAATAGTGTCATTATGGCACAATTTTGACACACTGAAAGTTCATTGGAACACAATTGAAATAGCAGACTTGGGCCCCTGAAAGTTGTGTAAGATAAGCTCCACGTCGTTGGCGATAGGTCCAATTTTTGTTAGCTTATAGATTTACATAGGGCATCGTGGACTTAATTTCTTTGTGTTAGCCTGACTTTAGCGGTCACTAACTTACTAATTAACAACAACAATAATAACAACAGAGTTAATAATATACTACATTATAATACTTACCTGAACAACTCGTTCATTAACAAAACTAAAAAGACTGAATGAAATTAAATTGTTAAGAAAAACAAAAACCCTACTGCGCAATATAAAAATTAACTGGAAAGATAAAAACAAGCTCTGTAATCTATAGAACCTTGAATTTTATAAGGTATTGCAGTAGGGGACTAGGGGTAGCTTGCCCTTTAAAACTACATCGTTGCACGAGATTTCTATATGTTAGATAAATTGTTATTTATTATATTTGTTTTATGCTGATAGTTACGTGAAATTTTCTTTTAGTCTCTACTACCATTTCATACGGGGTGGATACGACAATACGACAAAAAATTAAGCCGTCGGTAAAAGTCGGCTCGTTGTAACGTCCACACTTGACATTGCGAGCAACGAACGAATTCTGTTCGTTCGTGACTCGGCTCATCATTCGCATAGCACGGTCGCACACATACACTTTTGGTTCTCTAAACTATTATTTGTTATCTCATTTCTATGATTCTATGAAAAAATATAAATGTTCGCACTATTTCTGTCCGCATAAAATAAACCGATAAAATGAAGAAGGAAGGCCTTAAACAGAGATACCTTAGAAGTATTCAGTATCAGAATGCAGTCGGATTGTAGCACATTTTCCGAGGTCGATTGGCCAACAGTTGTCGTTGCTCAACGTATTTACGCCGTGGTCAATATTAATTATGTAACTTTTCCGCTCATTCCTAAATTCATACCAATTCTATATATATAATATATATACGACTCTCATTTGTGGTGTGGTTAACCAAAATAATTTTGTGGAAATCTTTAAACTTGTTATAAAGTGTTTAGAATAATTTTGTTTTTCTTTGGTTTTTAATTGAATTTTCTAGACAGTTTTCTAGACACTTTTCTCTTTATCCGTTGAATATTGTTTAGTGATCATAATTGACTGCGATTCGTGAGTTCGATTCATACTATTTCAAGCTAGGCATAATTTATGCGATGAATATCATTTTTGACTAGGCTTTTGCCCGTGGCTTCACTCGCGCATATTTCGATGAAATAAATGATGAAATAAAGCCTTTGTGTCGCTTGGGTACAACTAAGCTTAATTTATTTGTGAAAACCCTGCGGAAATCCGTTCAGGGGGCCTACCACAAGCTCTTAAAACAAGGTTAAAATAACCTTATTTGTCTTTTGTCCCTCATTGACATCCGGCGTCAAAACAAGACAAAACACAAATAAGGTTATTTTAACCTTGTTTTAAGAGCTTGTGGTAGGCCCCCAGGGGTTTCAGGGACTAGCGTGTACAAACAAAAATTAAAAAAAAAAAAGCAAGAGACAGTTTTTACACAGTAGGTACCCAAGTAATACACATAATAGCAAAGAAGACAAACATCGAATTTTTTTTATACATAACGTTATATTTGGCCATCAACAAGAACATTAACTAAAGGAACAATATGTATCAGCCAACACACTCACACAACATAAAAAAAAAAAGTTCTACAGATAAATAAATAATTAAATACCTAATGTCTTCTCCAGTCTCATGAAAAACTAGGAAAAATGTAATGTCAGCAATATAATCAAACATTTCAAAGAAGTATTTTCATGACCTATAACTAGGGTATTCAATCAAATCAATACCATCGACCTACAAAACGTACAACCATAGGACGTGACAGGGCAATGACCAGTTTTGTTACCAGCTTGAACTTCCAAATCGGGTCGCATTAACCTTTGTTACCTTGGTACTCGAAGTCAGTGTAGCTGAATAATAAACTGACAAGTACTTGCTATTTATTTATATTAAGTTGTGTGTCGAAACGAAAAGATTAAGCAGACACACCCCCAGACAGTATTTCTTACGTAAGGAAATGTTGAAATTGGTTTGTAATCGACTTAGAAATTTGTATATTTTATTGTATTTGCCGTCGTTGCGTTTGTTAATTATTTAGGTTAATTATTCAATAAGTAGTGAAATATCCGTCAACATAGTTTTTTTTTTACAACTTTATACACGTAGAAAGAGAAAGCTCTGTCTACTTTTATACATTAGCTATAGATTTCAGTAGTTATATTCTAAATTCAAATTATAAGTTTTTTTAAACAGCCGTCGAGCTTAAGGCCTTACACTCTACCAATGTTATTTTTAGCACGTAAAAAACGCGATATTGCGTTTATTTGGGGAAAACGGGATCTGTGCGTGTCTGTGTGCTGTATTTGCTTGCATACAATAATAAAAATTTGATGGCCGCAAGCCTCAATGTCATTAGTAGACTAATAAACATACCATAGCATAACAGGCTTGTAATTTAGACAAAATATTGCGTAATCTATTTATATAATACTAACTAATATTATAAATGCGAAAGTGAGTTTGTTTGTTTGTTAGTTACGCCTTCACGCCTCAACTACTCAACGGATCATCATAAATATTCTGTAGATATAATAGTGAAATAGATGTACGATGTGTTTGTGTGCGCAACACGCGAAAATCTTATACTATTACGATTATTATTATTATTATATCTTGATACCCACTACAGTAAAATAAATACTTATTATTTAAGACAAGAGTTGGTCATCAGTTTCTGTAATAAAAATATGGTTCTTGTCTTCACGAAGTTTTTTTTCATGAGTATTTAAAGTGCTTAATCAATTATAGTAAATGGAGAGTTTTCTTTACAATTAGAGGGATGGATGAATTCTTGGGCAAACAGCTAGTTGACTCAACACTAAATGGTGGGATTTTGTAAACGTGACCTAGTACAGGCGCTGGCGATGCGCTATCGAAACTATTCGTGTCAACGCACACCGTACGCACACCGCGTCTGCATGACAGACGGCCATAGACATTTGTTTTTTTTTATCGAGATACAAAGTTCATTTGTTTGTAATAATTACCGGAACATAGATTTTAAATGCTGCGCAGTGCGTGATAATAGCGTGGGCCGCAGCTGACTGCGTTTAAAATGCAACTTGTGTAGAGTCAAAATGTAAAAGTCCTTTTTATTTGGGCTAGTATACTAAATTGAAGATACAAAAATTCAAAGGTGAGGTGCGTAAGTTACTCTTCTAAAAAAGGTACATATTTTCGTTCCCGTGGAAGATTTTAATGGATTTTACATTTTTTGCGCGGATGAAAGTTCAGAGCTTTGAATGCCGTGACGAAGATCGTGGGTTCGAATCCCACAATAAGCTTGAGCTTTTCGGTGAAGGAAAATATCGTGAGGAAACTATAGCACGGTGGTAGAGTACCGCTAATCACCTCCTGGTGTGTTCCGACAGCTCCACTTGAGAGGCAGTTGAGTGCTTCGGCCAAATCGTCGCTGACCGTGGTGAGTTTGGGGTCAAACACATGCAGGCCAAAAAAAGACAATGTAAAAAGTTGTCAGCCTTCATCGCGGATATTGTACCATGACAATCACAATATAACGAGTTTGTATCATTACTAAATATTCTCAGCACTTAATGAATGTAATAGGTACTTAACATTCAGGTTTCGCGGACGCACTCGCCCATTTCACAGGTGAATTTACACCGTATTGCTTATTATACAGGTGTAATGAATGGTCCAAAGTCAAAGTCAAAGCCATTTATTCAATTTAGGCCCCAGACGCGCACTTATGAAGGTCACATTTACTGAAGTTACCACCGGTTCGGAACTCAGCCTTCAACTAAGAAGAATCCGGCAAGAAACTCAGCAAGGTTATATTTTTTGGACAATCTGAATATGTTTAATGTTTGGCATTTTTTTCCAAATAATTAACAATAAAAAAGAAAGCATATACCTAAGCATAGATACAGACGAAAAAATATCAATAAAATAAAATAAAAATCCAAATGATAACCCTCGAAAGCTGAGATTGTGCCCGATGAGCAATAGTTAAAAAAAATACAGTTTTAGTCATGGTTTTAGAAATATTTGTAATTTAGATTCTTTAATGTTTGATTTTATAAAATTTAAGAAAATTTTACGTTTTTTTGCAAATGTTTAACTTTATCTCATAAAATATGCGCTCAGCTTTCGAGGGTTTGGGCCATTAATAACAGGGCATCCTGTACAATTTTTTTTTATCAAAGGTTCTAATTGGCAGGTATGGCGTCTGCGAAACTACGCATGTGCGCGACGTCTCTGTAGATTATTGCATATTTTGTCTTTAAGTTTGTTATTTTGTATCAAAATTGGAACTGGACGGGTTCACAGTAAAGTTCAGTATTTTCTTAGGTAGGGTTTAGTGATGTACTTATACAAATTCTCTCTGCGGCCTTTTTTCAGGACAAAATATTTGTAGAGACCTACCGATCTAGAGGCTTTTATGATTATGGATTACATAACTTGTAAAAATGGTGATAATCAGAAGTGATAATCATGATTTAATACGAATAATAATATAAGGTCAGTAAAATTAAGTTCTACATAAAAAGAGTATGTTCTTCAGTGTAGTTTAAAAATAACATTGATTGTTTCTCTCGAACAAGTTATACATTTTTTTTACTTTTAAACATTCATAAAGTAAACAACAGTATGAATTTATATTCATTATTATTCGGTTTATAAAAGATTAATATAATACCGGTAATTAATTACATGTCAGTAGATAGGAGATAGGCGGTATTGTTGTGTGGCGGATATGGGGAGGGTTGTGGCTGCCACACAGGCTATATTCATAGTTGCCTTCTGGTCGGCAACACATTGGCAATGTCAAAGTCAAAGCCATTTATCCTATTTAGGCCCTAGCTATGCTCGGAATTTCTCTACGTGACATGGTCCGAAAAGAGGACATTCGTAGGAGAACAAAAACGACGGACATAGCTCGTAGAGTTAGTAAGCTGAAGTGGCAATGGGCAGGCTACAGCGCGATAACCGATGGGGAAGGAAGGTTCTCGAGTGGCGATCACGTACTGGAAAGCGCCGAGCGGGACGACCCGGGTGGACCGACGACCTGGTCAGAGTCGCCGGGCGCCGCTGGATGCAAGTGGCCCAGAACTGTTCGAAGTGGACATCAATGGGGGAGGCCTATGTTCAGCAGTGGACATCCATGGGCTCATATGATGATGATGATGATGAAGGTACTTATGAAGGTCAAAGCTTCTGACGTTACCACCAGTTGGCAACGGCCTTCAACGGAGAAGAATGGAAGAGTAAGAGTCTCAGTAAGGTTACATTTTTTTAATGTTTTTTGGAAAATCTGTTAGATTGGCTATTTTTTTCAAAAAATTTTAACATAGTAAACACGCATGTTTAAAACCAAAATAAAAACAACAATTCTCTGCTATTGCTCAATGCTCATATAAGGTTCAGGACACAGCAATGTCATTGATCTTAGATAAGGTCTAAGCCTTGATAAGATTTGCTTGGAATATTTGTAATCACGTGTAAGATTAAGTAATTTAAAATTACTTTATTGTTATTGACAACATACTATTTTATCAACAAATAAAAATATAAAAAACCGGCCAAGTGCGAGTCAGACTCGCGCACCGAGGGTTCCGTACAAACCTGTAGGTATATAAGTAAATGGTAGTATAGACCTGAGTATTTGATATTAATTTCAATTTATGACGTATTAAAAAAAAACTACTTACTAGATCTCGTTCAAACCAATTTTCGTTGGAAGTTTGCACCGTAATGTACATCATATATTTTTTATAGATTTATCATTCTCTTATTTTAGAAGTTACAGGGGGGGGGGACACACATTTTTCCACTTTGGAAGTGTCTCTCGCGCAAAATATTCAGTTTAGAAAAAATGATATTAGAAACCTCAATATCATTTTTGAAGACCTATCCATAGACACCCCACACTTATGGGTGTGATGAAAAAAAAAATTTGAGTTTCAGTTCTAAGTATGGGAACCCCCAAAATTTATTGTTTTTTTTTCTATTTTTGTGTGAAAATCTTAATGCGGGTCACAGAATACATCTACTTACCAAGTTTCAACATTATAGTTCTTATAGTTTCGGAAATAAATGGCTGTGACATACGGACAGACAGACAGACAGACAGACATGACGAATCTATAAGGGTTCCGTTTTTTGCCATTTGGCTACGGAACCCTATTTATCAGTTTTTATTGTCACCTAATACAGTGACATAGATGTCCTGAATAAGTATCTAGTATTTTTGCGAAGCCTATGCTTGTGTTTGACCTCAAACTCACTAGGTTTCATACCATAATGACAAAGATCTGCCATTAGCAAGCAATTCTGGACGTTTTAATACCAAAGAAAATCAATATTAAAAAATTCACGATCATGAATGAATGAAATGGTTCCATATCACTAGCCTGTACATCTAAGTTTTCTCTTACGTAATAAAATATATTAAAAAATGTTGTGTTGTGGCCAAGTACCTAATTACTTACGCCTTGAAAGGATCAGGAGTTCTGATTTTTTACTTTGTCCAATAAGTTTATGTAAGTATCATGTGATGATCTCCAAAAGGTATAAGGTGGAGGATCTTATATTCAGGAAACTAAAAGGCTAAACAATGAAAACAATAATTTGAGTTTATTTTAGACTAGCTTTCCCCCGCCGTTTCACCCGCATTCCCGGGATTAAAAGTAGCCTATGTCCTTCTCCATGCCATAGGCTATCTGCATGCCAAATTTGATGATGATCCGTTAAGTAAATCCGGATTTTTAAAGTTAAATCCGGTAACAACACATCATATTTGTCAAGTTCTTGGCATAAGGCCAGCGGATTTATTTGAGGCCAGTTTAACACGAGTGAAACAATAAATGAATCCTTAATATCTCCCAAGATTTAAATCAACCTTGAATTTTTGGAGAAGTTGCAATCACACCAAAATAGAGTTAAAAAGCTGTCTATTTATGGACGGTATTACCTTAGGTATTACGTACTTGGACATTTGTATACCTATTGCTTCCGAGATTTAAAGAGGTGCTTAAATTTATACACTTTTCATTCCACTGATTAACATTATTTGCTGACGACCTAGCGTACCATACATACCACACATGTAACACGGAAGGAACTATAGCTTTGTTAATTACAATATCCGGTAAAACTAATGATTTCCTTAAAAGAGTGCATATTTGATGATTCTATTTTATATACCTACATATACATAATTGTACTGCGTCATCATCATCAGCCTATGATGTCCCACTGCTGAGAACAGGCCTCCTTTCACAAATGAGGGTGACAGGGACTGGGCGATACTCCACCACGCGTGCCCACTGCGGATTGGTGGAGGTAGCTGCCTAGGAGGCATCCAACTAGATTAACGACTATCACAATTAAGTGATAACCGGGACCAATGGCTTTACGTGCCTTCCGAAACACGGAAACGCTCGATTTGAAATACCACTAGGCGGTCACCCATCCATGTACCGACCACGACAGACGTAGCTTAACTTTGCCGATCGATTAAGAACGGCTAATCATGCTACGCCACGAGCGCTTGTACTGCGTACTTGTACATAATTATATATCGTTAGCAAATAAAGATGTCACTTCCAGGTTTAGAAGAAATAGAAAAAAATGGCACACATCGCGGCGTGTAAGCAGCGTACAAATGTAGAGTAAGACAACGTAACGGGAGTTTTGAATGGAACAAAATGGCGGACTCATTTGAGTTGCGGTGACTGAGTTATCATCATCAATGAAATCTCAGCAAAAAAACTTCCGTTAAAGTTCGCGGGCGTTTTGGCAATCTTGAACTGTATCGAGGTCGTCACGTCTGTACTCGTCAACGATTATTATCAAAGATCTGTATCCAGTACCACTTGCATATGCGACGAGCGTATAAAAGCTAAAATCATATTCTCTCCTACAATACAGTTTTGGGCCGCACCCAACTCGCAGCGACTCTGACTAGCACGTTGGTCCACCTAGTGGCGCCACTGTAGAGTACTAGGTAAAGCGTAGGCTTTACGATTTCTACCCCATATGCTTATCAACTCCTCGAGAGACATGACCTATATTATTGACACTGTCAGATGATTACGAGCTATGTTCATAGTTTATTTCTTCAACAAATGCTTTCGTTTCGGACCATTTTTTTTTACCAAAATTCGTTCCATAGCTGAGAGTCCCTCTCTGGGTGACTTTTGGCTGAGTCCTCGTCACATCGTGCTACTTTGTAGTATCGTGTCCAACCAGAAATAAAAACTTTAAGACTTTTGATTCGTACAAAAGAATATACCTAATTACTTAATTTGTAAAAAATTTGGTAGGTATATTGTTGGATTTTAATATATTTTTATGATAATTCAGCTACGATATCGCCATTGTTTTCAAAATTAAATACATATTATGCCCATTATGATTAATACCTCTTGAATTTAAATTTGAATGGATTTAATTCATATTCTATGTAAAGTAGTAGGTAATGATCATAATATACCTAATATTATTGGTAGAGACCAAGTAGAATATAAATATATATTTATATAAATTTATTATTACTCTTGATCATCAGCTCGAGGCTGCAGCCGCTCCGGATCATTGGCAAGGTTCCCATCAGGCTGACAGGGTTTGCAATTTGGATCGCCAGTAGGAGTTGTTATGTATGTTGCTGCTTTTGGATCAAAATTCAGGGATAATGAGGTTTTGTGCTACATAATAGTAAGGGGCACGAGTGGTGAGCAGAGATTGACACCTGCGTAGTAGTAATTTTTTTGGTCTGTTTGGCGGAATGAAGACGGCGGGAGCGCCGAGCTGCACACGATTGGTTCGTCAGTCAATGCTCGTCGTCTATTGACTTCTTGCGTGTCATTTAGCTACTGTGATTTAGTCAAAAGTGTACATGCACAAGTTTGCCCCCACTACTGCCTATCTATCTCACCATTCGTGCCTCATACTGTACCTGTATATGCTAGTCTTCTTTTTTATTTAGCGTTATGTCGTATTTTAAGAAACCCGCGCTTCCTAGTTGGCTATCAGCTTCACACACGTATTCAATTCTTTCGCTACATGAAAGTAAATCTTCGTCCATGCTATTTTTATTTATTAAAAACTTAAAACTATACTTAGTGTTACATTATTACGGCATAACATAAACTCATTCGAGTTGGTTATAATGTTGGTCTACTCTAGGGTATTTCTCAGTCTCACGCATCGCTTTTTCTATTAATTATAATATATGTACCTGTCTCATAGTTCGTTCTTAGCTGAAGCTCATCAAATGATGACCTTGATCTTTGGACTCACAATAATTTAACTGTACACTTCCCAACAAATATTAATTGAGAATAAATATTTGTTATATCCTAAATGAATATTAATTTTACGTCCGCCTTTCATTAGTCTCTACATTTTTAATTATATTTGGTAGAGGAGCAAATAAACTTGGGAGCGCAGACGAATATTCGCCGAAGTGTGTACCAACAAAGGTATATTGTAAATACTCTATACTTATACATTTTATTTTTGAGGCAAAGTCCACCTGTTTAGTAAACTTGGACTTTATCTGCTGGTGACCGAAGGTTGAATTACGCAGACTTGTGGTTTCGTAACCCTAAGTGGACTTTGGCCAATACATATACGTTGCACATTTTAATGTTGATTATTTAAATATTCTGATACTATCGTCCGATTTAAACACGATTTAAAGCATATTATCTTGATTAATTTATTGACCAATGATCGTGCGTGCACATTATTATGTATAAGTCGAGGACATTAATATGTATACAGTTACAGTACACTTAGTTAAATTATACAATGATTTCTCTTAAACTATTTATTGAAATTATGAGATATTACGCAGACACATTTATTTAACATAATAATAAACATAATATTATGATTTGTGTAATTTTTCAACATTTGAACTTACTTATACAGTGAGAGAAAATTGCTTTTGAATTTCACGACGTGTATACAATATTTATGACATCGACTGTATACTTTGTTTATCCTCTACTATAAAACTTTATAAAATTCAAATTAGAGAGTTTGTTTTTCTCTTTTCAGTTATTTAAAAGGTTTATTATTTTTTGCTTTTCAGGTTTTTTGGTGGTTTAGTTTTTTTGGGGCTATAATCTACTTGGTAATTACCATAGAATAAAGTAATTACAACATGCTTAATTTTTGCTCTTAATGTAATAATACACAACTCAGCATTAAAATCTGGAGTGAACAATAAATCACCCTTATTTTCCCACCATTAGGGTAGGTTTTATTTCCAAATTTATATGGAACCAACTTTGAGTTAAACTAAAAAGAATTATCAAAATCGGAATACTTACTCTGTAAAAAGTTATGCGTGAAACCTCCTCTGTTTTATCGTCGGTTAATAATGGCATTCACCTCGTCACCGTATCGTGTCGTTGACTATTTGCGTCGTATTTCAGCTATGATTTTGGAAGGTTTGTTTACATAATAATATATGAGACATTCTGAAATGATTCCTGCAGACGATGGTAGAAGAACAAGAAACGTTGTTTGACGTCTGTCGTTATGTTTCCTTGCAGATGTAAATTATTCGCGTTTGCAAATTTGAATTCGACCTTGGTATCTGGACTGGAAATACCAATGAATAAGAAGGGAACGGAAGAGATAATCAATATTTTTGTGGGCGATTAAGTCTGCCCACATTTTATATATATAACATAAATGGGCAAGGTTTTGCTTAGCTTAGTCAGAGTTATACTCATATTTGGATAACAGATCAGTTTGTAAGTAAATAAAAACTAAAATATCAAAATCATATCAAAATCAAACAGACATTCATCCGGTTTAGGCCCTGATAAGGTACTTATGAACGTTCGTTATAGTTGAATCTCCACACCCTGGTTCGGAAGATACTTTAACTGAGAAGACTCCGGCAAAAACTCATCAAGGCATTTTTGTGGATTTTTATATAGGTTTTTTGTATAATAACCAATTTACCAAGAATGCCCAACCTAGTTATTCTGAAAACAGCAACTGATAACAATAAAAATGAGCAGTAATCAAAAACTGCTATTCAATTTGTTAGATATATTGTATGAATACTGTGGCAACTGTGGGCTTGTTACGTAACTTTGTTACAATCAGTTTCAATTTGAAATCGGTCTTATATAGCGGTTTACGATTTTTTACGTTCTCGTAACTGCATAACGCAAACATACCAGTACCCCGAGTGTAAAGAATTGACGTTTGTAAACGCTTACTTATTAGTTTGCGTTTACGACGCTTCTCTATAGGAATTGGCACAGCGCCTCTAGTGGAATGCTCATGGTACTAATTTCTACCACAGAAATGTATAGTTAACGCAAACGCATTAGTAAGCGTTTATTAACGTCAATTCTTTACACTCGGGGTACTGTAATTTCAAATGGAACCAGTTCTGACATTGTAATTTGTATTATTTAGAGTTTCAAATTGAAACTGATTGCAACAAGGTACGTAATCCATATACTGGTAACGTGTTCCTCTTATTTCGAAACATTAGGATATTCTCCTCATTCATGCAGATAATAGCTGGCTCAGACAGGTCGTCATACTTATTTTAATGCATTACTACATTGACTACAGCCATCATGCAAGGACGCCGGTTATTAGGTGGCATCTCAATGACGTCACCACGCTAAGCCAGATTAGGATTGCGAATTCTTTGAAAATAACTGCAGGCAAACCTTCCTAATGTGTATCCTTTGATGTAAAATCTTGCGAGTTTCCGTTGTGGTTTAAAACAAGGTGAATGAGGAAAATTCAGTGAGTGATAAATAAACATAAGAAGAAACATAAGCATAAGAATCTCGGGTGTCTATAGTTTATGCTTTAAAATAGAACTATTTTTTCTTATTTCATCTGCTTCGATCGAGCCATATCAAATGGTTTGGGTGGGCGCGGCACAGTAACATTTTATTATAGAGTCGCGTGTGCGTCCACGCGCCTCCAACGTGGTGACGCATGCGTGTTAGTCGTGGCCGATTAGTATCCCAATAACGTCTGATACTAGTTTATTGAATCATATTACACTCTTATTAATATTAAAAAAACGATAAACAGTTGATATAACATGCTGAATGTTTAGGTCTGTTTATATCTATACAGTTCTTTAGATTCTTTTATTCTTTTTATATTATTAAGGTATTTAGCATGGTTGTCGTGCCGTAGGTAGACTATAGAAGATTGGAGCACCAGAGGTATTATTCGCGCCGTGCTGACCAGCTTCCTCTTCAAGAGGGGTTTGAAAAAGTGTTGGGAGGAGTCGTCGTGCCTGCAGCGGATGGAAATAAAAGCTCTTGGGGTGCAAGTGGACCACGCAGATAAATCCTAGCATGGAGATCCCAATGTTCATAGTGTGGTTGTACCCCATTGACCGACCGAAAGAAAATCTGAGTAAGAACTGAATACGGATGACGTCGCATTTTTTGCGAGATCATAATCCAGCAATATACTCATGTTTTTTTAATTACCTTATATTACTTAGTCTCGTTATACCCTCGTATACGAACCTGCGGAAGTCAATGGCCATGGTCAGTTAATGTGCCAGGCTATTGTTTGCAATTATAAACATAACAATACAAGGAATGAATTTGTAAGACAAGACCTTCTGATACACTGTGAGAAACAAACGAGTGTAACGGTACTTAGTATTTTTTTTATTCCTAGTACTTCGTAGTGCCAGTCCACTGTTCGTCATTATAGTTGACACGTCTTTCGTACCCCTACCATGAGTTTGCTAAGGTAACGTTATCTATAGTACTCGCTAGCGACTGCGGGCGAAGCTTGCATGAAATACTGTCATTACAAAACTGACCACTAGTTAGAGGTGCTGCTCGAATATTGTACATTCATTTTGTACCAGTATAGATTACGTTCCCGTAGTAAACTCGTGGTAGGGGTACCGATCCTGACCCGCAACCTGCCACCTGACACGTGGCGGTATAGGTCATCTCTCAGTCTGAACAAACGGCTTAAACGGCAAAGCTTTTTATGGTGACTGTACCTTTTGTTGTCTGTACTTGCATTGTCATCCAATATACTAATATGTACAAAATTTCAGCTCAATCGGACACTGGGAAATGCAACGTGCAAGATTGCCAGAAGCCAGAAGACATCGGCCGGACTGGTGAAACTAAATAAAAGATTGTAAAAAAAAATTTCTTTTCATGTAGAAATTAAATCATGATCATAAATAAAAATCTAAATTGGGGGTTATCTTGTTTCAATTGCGCGATAACTTGATGCCATTTCTTGAAATAGCCACAATCTATTATAATTTATTTTCGTCAACATTATTAACATAAATCATCAAATGTTTTGATGAATTAGAACTCGATAAAACATGATCGTATTGGATAATTCAAATCAGTGCTACAATCTTATACAACGTAATGCTAATAATATTATGACTTACATGATTTACGAGATAAGGTTGTCACCGGAAAAAAATCAGAGAACTACACGATGACAAAACCGTAGCATCGTAGCACGTTAAATTAGTTTAATTGCTGTCTTAGTATCCACCTAATAGGGCAATGTTTCTAACAATCATTTAAAGAAATAGTAAGTTCGCAGTGGGCACGCGTGGTGTAGTATCTGCCCATTCCCTGTCACCCTGATTTGTTAAAGGAGGCCTGTGCTCAGCAGTGGGACATTATAGGCTGATGATGATGATGATGATGATGATGATGTACCCTAATAATTAAAAAAACCTACAGGGTTAACAAATCATCATTATCAGCCCATGGATGTCCACTGCTGAACATAGGCCTCCCCCATTGATTTCCACTTCGAACGGTTCTGAGTCGCTTGCATCCAGGTGCGCCCAGCTACTCTGACCAGGGGCTCTACCGCGTAATATTGGTGGTTATCGTAACGAATACCATTAATGAATTTCATTCAATCAGGGCCCAAGAATGGTCATCGTCGCGTCGTACCGCGTGTGCGTCATTGGATGAAGTAATTAATGGTGTTCGTTACGATTACTACCAAAGTTACGCGATAGAGCCCCAGGTAGTCGGTCCACCTGGTGGGAGGTCGTTCCGCTCGGCGCTTTTCAGTACGTGTTCGCCACTCGAGAACCTTTCTTCTCCATCGGCTATCGGCTCTTCGAGCGATGTGGCCTGCCCATTGCCACTTCAGCTTACTACGAGCTACGTCCGTCGTTTTCGTTCTCCTACGAATGTCCTCATTTCGGACCTTGGGTTAACAAATAGCTAAAACTTAATCAACTATCATGTAATTGGTAACTAATCCATTTCACGGTTTGGATGCGCGTCCAACTATTGAAGTGATAAAAAGAATATCTTCTGTAATCAACGTGACAACCCTAAGCACACAATGCTACACTGGCTACCGACAAGGACAACGGCCGTTTATCATCCAAGTATATCCACAATCGATGCGCACGAGGCGTTTAACAACAATTTGCAAGTCAATAATCGCATACATTTGTATTGAGTCATCTACGCATGGCCGAACTGTACCTATTGACACCTTAGTTTATATTACCTATCCAGCCGGGCTATTGCGTATCTGTGGTGGTAATCGTAACGAACACTTTATGAATTCATCCAATGGCGCGGTAGGACGATATGCCATTCGTGGGCCCTGATTGGATGACATTCAATAATGGTGTTAGGATGATCACTAGCCTACCTCCACCGATCCGCAGTGGGCACGCGTGGTGGATTATTTGCTCATCCCCTTTCACCCTCATTTGTGAAAGGCCTCCTTTCACAAATTCCTGTGCTTAGCAGTAGAACATTATAGGCTGATGATGATGAAAATATAATTTGTATTTTACCAAAGAGTAAAACAGTTTTTCGGCAGCAGTTGGCGTGATTGTAGTGTAAATATTAATTAGGATTGAAAGACAAAAAGTTTACGTGTTTGTTTGATCAAAATAACTCCTATCACGGATTACGAAATCCATACATAGGTAACTCGAAAAATTAATAATTCATAAAAATCGTTTAAGCACATGTTGTATATACGTAACAATTACTTTGTAAGGATTATCTATTCTGTGACAATACTCATTATGGCTGGCTGCCAAATAAGTACTGTCTATTACCACTATTACTACATTTTACTATTAGTTATTCTGCAACATAAGTCGAACAGTCATTGGTTAGAAGTCACCTGGGGCTCAAGTCTGCTATTTCAATTGTGTTCCAATGAACTTTCAGTGGTATCAAAATTGTGACATTTTACAGTTTTGGTAGTCTACTTACTAACAGAAAGTGTCATTATGGCACAATTTTGACACCACTGAAAGTTCATTGGAACACAATTGAAATAGCAGACTTGGGCCCCTGATTTATGGTGTAGTATTAAGAGGTCAATGATGTATCAAATATTGACTGGTCATTATTTTAACATTATATCCATAAGAGAGGTAGAGCATAGCTTTTATTCGTTCAAAGAGCACCTCAACTGGGGAAGTACCTCCACCTTACAGAATATCGCAGCCAAATACCTTATGTTGTGTTCCTGCGCGTGAGGAGCTCACCAGTGCACATTGGAGGTGGAGGGTCGGTAACAGCTGACCGTCAGGCGGGCCGAACGTTTATACCGACCTCGTCGTAAAATAAAACAATATTATTGTAATCGCTTCCTTTCAAATATATTTTCCCAAAAGGTTTTGATTTCTAATGGTGCGTCCATGCTACGCTCGTGGCTCGGCTCGTGCTGGGTTTGCGTAGCATGGACGTACCATAAGATATAAAATTGATGAGCTTTGACACCAATAATATTAGTTTTATTTTCGTTTAATATGATCTAAAAATTAAAAAGTCATTTATTCAGTTTAGGCCCTAGTAAGGCACTTATGAACATTACTATTTACACTTAAACTGAGAAGACTCCGGCAAAAAACTTAGCAAGGCTCGGCAAGAAACTCGGATTCTATTCATAAGACTTTATCTTAGTGCAAAAAAAACTTTTTGGGCTATAAAAAAGTACCATTTTACGTGAATAGTTGTTAGTGCACCATAATTGGAATTGGATGAATATGTAATACTTCATTGAATACCTGTTCAATAACGTCAATGATAAATTACATATTGTCATTTACAATGGCCACGTGTAAGGTGGAGCCATGAACTTCAAAGTCCGACACATAGTGTATGGTAATTTATTACTATTATCTATCGGTGTTAAGCTTATTTTGCCTTAGAATTTAATTACATAGTAGCCTGACGGTACTCAGTTAATGAACATTTTATTAGTTCTACGAGGAGGCTACGGAATGTCTACGAATATCTTTACCGCGGAGTGAGTAGTTATGATTTGGTTGTTACGTTAGGTACCTATATTGTGTTTTTTTTAATGTTTATTCGTTTTGATGATTGTGTATTTTATTTTGTAAAATAAAAAGTATGTATGTTACTAATGTTTTGGAAAAAATAGCCAATATATAGTCAAATTGTCAAAAAAAAAAAAGAAAATATTTTAAAAATGTTACCTTCCTGAGTTTCTTGCCTGTTCTTCTCAGTTGAAGGCCGACTTACGAACTGGCGGTAGCTTCAGTAGCTTTGACCTTCACAGGTGCCCTTCTAGGGCCTAAACTGAATAAATGGCTTTGACTTTGATATAATGACATGTAACTAATCTTTTCGGGACTTTACGTCAAATTTGGTTGCAAAGTAAAAGTTCAGCATGAAATCATTATCGTCATCTGCCTACCATGCTCCCAATTATTTGGGGTCGGCGCAATAGGTGTGTACCTTTATTATCTACGTTATTCAGCATTCGCTCATTTCTTACTCAGATCACACAATTTATCTATTCATTCTAATTTCTTTTCACACAATCCATCCATTTCTTTTCAGTCTTCCTCTCAACATTTCAGTTACTGGCGTGTTAGGTTTCTAAAATATGACTCCAATATATAAGATTTTTCATTATGTAAACAAATATAAGCAAAGAGGGAGTATCTCTTACCTGCTCGCATTATTTTAATCGTCCATTTATATTATTGTCAGTACATTATTATTTTATAATGATGTCGACCTAGAAATGTTCTAACTGGGCACCTATAACCTATTTCAAATTACTAACCAGGAAGTTGGGTTTTCCTTAACACTTTAGTGATAATGAGTTGTATCGCACTGATTATTATTATAAGATTTTCCTGTATCCCATTAGAACCTTTATTAGATAAACTTCATTTCTATATACCTATAAGAAGAAAAGTTTAAAGCGACCGTATTTTCAGGGCCCCAAGTCTGCTATGCTCCAATGAACTATCAGTGGTGTAAAAATGTACACAATTGACGGGCCAGTTGGCGCAGTTGGTTAAGGTTCACCTTACGCGCCGCAGGTCGTGGGTTCGATTCCCACACAGGACATGCATTTGTGTGCATGAACATGTCTGTATGTCCTGAGTCTGGGTGTAATTATGTATATTAAGTATGTATTTACAAACAAAAAGTATGTATATGTATTATATCAGTTATCTGGTTTCCATAGTACAAGCTCTGCTTAGTTTGGGATCAGATGACCGTGTGTGAGAAATGTCCCAGGATATTTATTTATTGACAGCTTTGTTAGTAGTCGTCGAAAATAATTATGAATTTAGTTGAAAACGTACATGGAGTTATTATGGGATTAGGTCAGATTATAATTCTTTTGTTGGCATAAAACATTATTACAGCTTATTTTTGAATCCATAGGCTCCCGAACTAGTAAGAACTGTGTTTCAGGAGCCAGAATGACATGTAATGGTCCAAGCTTGTCGAACCGAGCACGAGCCGAGCCACGAATGAGCACACTGCACTGTGAGCACGATTCGCGTAGCGTGGAGAGGCTTGCGAGCTTCGAACGAGCATTCGTAGCGTGTTCGACTGCGCTCCGCCCGATAGACAGTTTTTTTACGAACACAGGGATTCGCATCGCGCTCGTTGTAGGCTCGTTGAAGTCTCGTTAAGTACGTCCACGCTTGAAATCGCGATCAACGAACGAATCCTGTTCGTTCGAGGCTCGGCTCGTGCTCGCTACGGATCTATGGACGCACCATTAGATTTAAAATAGCAGACTTAGCCCGCTGATGTTGTTCTTAATAAATATAAGAACAAAATTAGTGCCATTAGCTAGCTTGAATTCGCTATGGGAAATAATAATGACAGCAAAGCGTGGTCAACGAACTACTTATTCCATAAAAAAGTAGGCTCCATAGACTGTATGTCCTCGCAATAATATCACTGGTTGGTAATTAAAATACTACATTATATATAAAAAAAAAAAAAACTAGTATCAAAAAACACGTTATACTGTTCGGAATTTGATACCTGTTACTTCGATCCTTTTCCGACCTTGGTATAAAAAATATCGACACGAAAGCGTTGCAATATAATACAGCCAAAAGCAGATACACTGGTTTAAGGTAGGTAAAAGTTTAGGAGCCCATCTTAATCCGGGTATTTGACTGAATCTGAATAAAATATTCTTCAAAACCAGTTTAGCACTTTAGAAACATTTATCGATTAGTATAATACGAAAGTTCACGGTCATTAAGCGACCAGATGTTTGAGACCGAACTTTTTCAGAAGTTCTTTAATTTTTAATCTAATGGTTTGTTCTCAATTTTTTACGAGAAAATATTAATTCTTTCAACTATTTTTCTTTGTTCTCTATTAATAGGGATGTTACCTGGGTAAAAAAAAAAACTAATTAGTCAGACAGTTAGATTATCAAAAAATATTAGATACATATTATTTGCTCTACCAAATCATTTGACAAAGATAAAGCGCGCAAATTGTTTTTTTCAGGAAACTAGCCTATTAGAATTAGCAAATACCAGCTAGTGCACATTTGCACAATATGCAATTTAAATGGTGTAGTATATACCTAAACCATCAGCACACCTGCACGGCAAGAGGAAGGTAAATATGAGCATGAGAGTCATTGCTCTGTGTGACTGAATATTGTTAAAGGTAGAGATGCCGCGACTATAGTCAATATTATTCGATATCCGTTTTTTTTAGCGAATAGTCTCTATTATTCGACAATGGCGAATAATGTACTGTATTAATTTTGAAAGAAAGACTATAATTAAGTACGGGCCATTGTAGAGTTATTCCAGTGTCAACTATACGTAATCTTTGGCTATTAAAAGGTAAAACTTAGCGTGGGTAAACATTTGCTATACGGTGGTTCTTGGAGGCGAAAAATCGATCTAGCTAGGTCTCACCTCTGGGAAAGCTACTATTGATGATGAGAGCAAATAGACGGAATACAGCTCAAATGATCGAATCGAAGTATTAGGTAGGTGGATGCTGTACAATTTGACTCAAAGCGACCGATTCTTCGTGACCTACAAAACAGTGGCATAGCGTAACTCAGTTCAAAGCGTGGGCGACTTGGGCGAACGCCCACGACCTTTCCACAAAACTTTGAATAAGACGAAACTCACAGAAGCTTTTTTAATCCAATTCTATAAACGATACCAAAAGAATTGTGGCTTTGTAAGGTTTGTGTAGATTACGTTTGTGTTTTATCTACGCTTTCTTTGATGGTTTCCTCGAAGAAGGCAAAATCTATCTGCTCTTTACATTAGCACACTGTCCCTAGTTTTTTCTGACCTTTGAACAGTTTCTGCATTATTTTGGGAGTATCTACTACATTCCTGAGCTGAGCTGGGGCCTTTTGGACCCATCGTAGCACATACATTTTTACAATGTCGCTTTTTTTTAACAATGTTTTTTTTATAATGTTATGTGTATTATTGCCTTATAAATGTATTGTTGTGTATTGTGTTATTTTGTTGTGTCCAATAAATGTTTTTTTCTTTCCTGTGGACACAATAAAAAACATACCTAGTTTAGTTTGATACATTTGACTTGAATATCAATTTTAAAACCGGCCAAGTGCGAGACGGACTCGCAGACGAAGGTTCCGTAAATACGATTATTGGGGCCCCCACCTCCTTTAATTTTTAATTTTATTCAATTTCTATTATTTGTTCTTACACATTTTGTTTAAATTTCCACTCTCTACGTTCATGAGATACAGCCCACTGATAGACTGTCCGTCCGTCCGGAGGCTTAGTAATAGCTCGTAATAGGGTCCCGTTGGCATCCTTTGGGTACGGAATCCTAAAATAATAAACTAAACAAAGCATTATAATTTTATTATGATTATAATTAACATAAAAGATTCCAAGCATTAGCCGATACGCTTTTCTTTGTATTTTGTACACTATGTTAGAACTAATAGACATGCTGTGTTTCATAGTACCTACGTATATAATTTATAAGTCACTCAGCGTTTTGCGACGTAATCTATTAAAGCACAGTTCCCTTTGTTTCATTATTTTCTTTTATAATGCCAACCTCGTTTACTTTGTATGCATACTTATCTAATTACCCTCTTATTCATAATCGCTTTTAACTAAATCAGTGTAATAGTGTGCCCCGTCTCACTCTTTCGATCACCAAATGTCAGGTGTCAGATAAAGACTTCGGAATTTTAGCTAATCAACGTTTCATAACTTCATTATGAATAAGGGGGTTTGAGTTTAATATCATTGTTATTTTATTTTTAATAGTGTGTTCCTTACCAAAAGACAAGAAGAATGCGAATCCCTGTGTTCGTGAAACAACTGAACATCGCAGTCGAGCGCGAGACAAAAGCACGACTTTACAGGCTCGCCCGTCCACGCTACGCGAATCCGTGCTCCACGTGTGCTCGGCTCGTGCTCGGTTCGCGTAGCGTGGACGCACCATTCGGATTCTCCTGTCTTTTACTTTTTAGTCTCCAATATTAGTTTCTCAGGCCTGAGATGATTCTTATACATGAAGACTTTTCTGGTGGAATTTTATATGAAATTTGGCGCAGTTCCAAAACAAAATAATATATGACCAAGTTCTTGTATGTACTATTATGAGGTCAATGTGAAACGTTTCTATATGGTTTAAGAACAAAGAATTACCTATGGTGTCATGAAAATCTCAAAAAAGTTCTGGGAACAAAACTATGTATGTACCTACCTACCTATATTTACATAAAGCACCATTTTGTTATATCAACTAATTTCCAAATTCAGACAAGTCAAACGTGTTACGCATTAATAAAAGGTCATTTTATTTTTAAACTAACGTTGGATACCTAATTACATCTAATAAATAGAACTCGTTCATCTACATCGTCATCAACATGTAAAAATAAATACATATACATAATTAATTTTAATATAATTTAAGACGACCTTAATCTGTGCTAAAATTACAATATGAAACGTAATATAGTCTGGTAATACTGGTTTCTCGACTACACTAAACTAGGGCTGCAACTGCTCTATAAAATGTGTGTAATAAATTTTTTAAATTAAATTATAGCCAATTGATATTTTGTAAACAAGATGTAGCGACAGTAAAATAAGTAGCATTTTTTCCGCAAGCATTTTTTATATTTTTTTACAATAGATATCGTGCTTTTGTTTTAAAATCTCGTATTGATATATTCGGTAACTTCACTAACCATAGAAGGAAACCGACTCTCAAGTTGGTGCTTAGCGGCAGATTTTCATCATGAGAGTGGTAGCCAGCCATTCTGATAGATACTATACCAACTACATAGTAAGTATCCACTCTACCATTAATAGTAGTATTTATTGCTTTACTGTCACGGTACATACTTTTATTATCTTGAACAAGATATCCTTCTTCACAATGCACGTGTATTAATATTCACTGAACTATACCTACTAAAATTTATTAAACTGTTTTCATTAAAAATTGACAACCCTATAAAAAAAAACTGACGAGATGTTTAATTGATATTCACAGATAATTAAATAGTGGTTATGGAGTGTGTTTATATCGAAGGGATTTCCCGTGTTGCTATGATGTCTAAAAATATATGGAGTTCTATGAACCCGCCAACCATGGCTCGTAAAAGCAGGACAGGGCACAAATCGATAACATGTTCTTTATGTTCTATGAAACGTAGCTAAGTTCATTTTATTTAAAAAAAACTGTTCTTTCAGAGTACATTACAGCAATTATAGTAGTCGTTAGTTATGTATGAACACTGGTTAAGGAAGTACTTGGATCCTATTGACATACCTAGGTATTAATATTAAGTAACGTATAATCTACATACTAATAGAACGGATATGTGCCGAATTTATCTCCGCGAACTGAGTTCGAAACGAGAACATTCGTAGATGTTTAAAAAATGAGCTGAGCTCTTCGTGGACGTAATAATAATAATAATAATCGTTTATTTAAAACAGAAAAGAAGCTTAAAATTAGTGAACCCTGCATCCCACACTAGGGCAACCTGTGTTGTGGGATACAGTACAGTATACAATTTTACCAGATTTCGATGACTGATTTTTAAAGAAATTAATAGAAAACAAAAAAAAAAGATTAGCTTAAGGGGGTTAGTTACAAATTCTTAACAGTATGTTAATATTGATGGGTGCGTGTGTGTTGGGGTGTGTAAGTGTGGTACATTACAAATATAAGATAAAAAAAATATAAATATTAATAGATAGAAATAAATAATGATAAAATTCATATTACATAAAAGTAGGCTGATATTGAAAATACTTAAAATACACATATTATTAATAAAAATATGCTTATGTTTATCGGGTAAAATTAATGGTACCATATTATACTGGAAACAATGAGAGGATTCTTCAGGGGTTCTATAAATTTCAGAAATAGGTATAGAAGGAGGACAAAATTATAGCCATTAAGCAGGAGGGATGGAATAGGCCTGGCCCCCACCCATCGACTGGAGTACCATCAGATTCCAAAAAGCACTAAGGATCAAAGGGTGGAACGACGATGAGAAGGGACTATATGACAGAAATTCATCGACGAGTGAAAGGGTCAGGCCGTGACGTTATATATTTGTCCGTATGAAATTCTCAGTAACATTGTAGTTGAGCGTGCAGAGCAAGTTTGTGATTTTCTTTTTGCAAACATAACGTGAAGATTTCAAAATTTCGAGGGTCCTATCCAGGTGCTTGTACAGAAAAGGTCCTTTGTATGAATATGCACGCCGTCCAATTAGAGTTCTTGTACGAGGAACTACCCAGGAGGATCGGCGTGAAGATCGTGTAGTAGGAGCCACTGCTAATAAAGCTGACTTGTGAAAACGCAAAGCCACGCTGAGCTTGAAAACTAAGCTGAGCTCGTAAAGTCAATAAGGTGAAGTTGCAATGTGCACGACAGGTCATATCGCTTGAAGACTGATAACTGGTAACCGTAGATAATATACAATACTGGAGCTGGTAACAATGGTGTGAGGTTGTCCCACTTGGCGCTTTCGGGTATAGACCTGCCCTGCCCATTGCAACTTCACCTTATTGACTCTACGAACTCAGCTTAGTTTTTAAACTTCTACTAATGTTCTCGTTTCGGACTCAATTCGCGAATTCAAGATAATAGCCCCACAAGAGAAACAAGAAATCAAAAAGATGATGAAATAACTTTATTAAATATTTAAAGGTGGTCAATCAAATGTTTTGGTTCATAAGTTGTTCGGAAATTGACCATTTACCAATAATGCCGAGACTACTCTACTCTTCTCTTACTACTCTTACTCTTATTTTTGTATGACTATTAGGGACTTTTAGGGATATTTTATTGGCATTACAGGTACCTAAAATAAAATACCTAGGTGACAAATTACAGTTTAACAATTCTTCTACTGGGCACTTACGGATATTTTCACCATCTGATTTATATGACCTCGTCACTCATTGTTAACTAATGTAATCCTCATTGAAGTTCCCAGTCTCCTAGAGCCGGGTTGAAAGTAAACACGTTCAATTCAACTATTCAACATTATTTCAACCCATATTCATATGGTCACAGACATGGTCTCGAGTTGCGCATTGGAGTTGACGCCCAGCGCGCATGTCTCTGCGGTCGGATGACCTCCCTCGATGTAGCTGATCGTAGAAATTTCGCGAAGTCTGACGATCTAACGTCAGGTTACGTCACTCTTCCCCACTTCAGCAAGCCGGCGAAGCCTGCTGTATGCTAGAAACTAATAAAGCGAAATTGCTGCTGTAACGCTATGTAGATAACGTCTATGTAGGTATGTCTATTGCTACAAGCTTGTATTTCTTCTAGATTATTTCGGCTAGTAACGGCATGTTGTGTATAAATTAACGAAACCGCATACTCATTATTATGAGACTTGCATAATTAACAACTTCATAATGTTTTTGAAACAACCTATATATTTAGACATCCAGTAAGTTCGAAGTATTTGTTCGACACAACAATTCATATTTATTGAGTTGTTTATCCTTTTATTTCCCAGACAGATCTTTGCCACGTCACGCCTCACGACAAAACCTCATGGCAACGTTTCGTTTATCGGGGAATGAGGTTACGATCTTTTTTTGTTTCAATAAACAAACATTTCTGACGAGATTTTTCCAGTTCTAGTGGTCATGCGAGACAGAGGTGAACGAAGCTATCTTTCTTTGAACCGTGACCTTTGCTCACTGAGATTTCTTTCTAATTGATGCAATAAGTTGTTTTTTTTTGTCACCTTATTTATCTCACTTACTGTGTCGAATGTGAGCGACGGCGATGGAAGGAGGCGAGGACTCTTATCGTATCGTATCGCATGCAATGCACACCGCAATCATTGCGTAAACCACGCCGACGAAGGCCGACATACGGAAACTCTGAGCGAATCGCAAATTGCTGCTAATTCAATACTAATCATGAGCTGGACGAATGCGCGTTCTTTTACAGCATCGTATGGTGAGCCCAACCCACCTCGGTATTTCCTAATGGCCCCGATAACATTGGGGTACGCATTTATCCTCGTACTCTTGACATTGGGCCGCGGCCTGCCCGGTACACATAACATTTCGTAAACGCACATCAACTGAATAAAGAACAGCTCGGATCGATTAAACCTGTCTCTATAGCTTTATTTTATGCCATCTGCAATTTATGTTGCGGCTAGGTAAAGATGTAACTTAGGTACAGTCGGGAGTGGAGCTTAGGTTGATATTTGCTTATTTATATGGATAAGATAAAAATATCGACAAATATGTACGCTTGGACAATATTCTTATTTATAAAGCAGATGGAGTTATGATTCCGTATAGAGAAATAAATACCACTTGGGTTTGCCTTTATCTTACCTATATAAGGTAATATAATAATATAAAGTAAGTAAAATAATGTATTATCATATACATTTAGCACCTATAAATTAAGTACCTACTCTTGTAAGAAATAGTTCCGTGTTGACTAAAGAGGGAATTGTAGCAAAAATTATAAGAATGCTACTTTCAATAGTAGGTACCTACCTAGTTGATATTTTTTCAATGTCTGCCGAGGCGTTTTGTACGCCATCCTATACAATATACCTACTACAATCAAGTATCTCAATGTTATACACTTGTCTTATAGTATTTATGTAGGTTTACCCCTAGGGGGGGTCTTTGTGTTCGGTCACTGGTAGAAGCACAGGTACCTCTAACGGTTTGGTTGTGGTTCAATGCAGTGTCGCTTAGAAATATTGCTTAGTAATTTTCTAGAAATAAGAATCTGTAGACCATATTTTTGTGTGTTTATTTCAGTGTTTTCCCTTCGAGTTCCTTAGAATATTGATCACTTTTGAGGATATTCTGTGAAGGTCTGCTTCTAAAGTCTGTACTTATTCAATATAGGTACTTATTATTAATTTTACTATGGTATGAGATAGGAACGATACGTTTTCTTTTTATATACCTACGGAAATCTTTTGTACAAAATATTTCCTACTCTATCTTAGTATAAAACCATTTATACAAACCAACTTCCATAGAATGCTCCATAAAATTACACCTGCTCCATTTACAGGGGCATTACGTAAATCATGCACAGATATTAAGTATCTAGGTATATTACTAACGTCACATTTATAGGAAAATAACTTGGTTGTGACGCAGTACACAAGTTGAAATTTCAAAATCAATATTCCTATTGATTTGTACCTAACGTTAACACTGTTCTATGAGAAAAAGTAAGCTCTACTTCTAACCAGCCGGGCTATTGCGTATCTTTGGTGGTCATCGTAACGAACACCATTAATTATTTCATCAAATGACGCGCACGCGGTATGACGCGGCGATGACCATTTGTGGGCCCTGATTGGATGAAATTAATTAATGGTGTTCGTTACGATTACCACCAAAGTTATGCGTTAGAGCCCCGGAAAATGTTGTTTAATATACCTACTATTTATTATTTGTCCACTAACATAAGCAATCAAACATTATGCTAATAACGAAACGGGTTATACAGTCTGCATTTGCAAATTGCATACCATAGATTTATGTACGGTAGTAGAAAATTCTAAATCTACACTGGACAGCAAATAAACCGGGCCACCCGCTCTTTTGTAGCTATAATCCGATTTTCTCAAAATGTATACAACTTACAACTATCAAAGATATACCTAAAGAAAGTACGTTTCATGATGATTAAAATGAGTATAAATGTAATCTAAAGCACCGCATGCCACAAACACAATGCCTAACGATTTGCACTATTTTCTCTAGAGTTCGAGCTTAGCGTTTTTTTTTCTAGTGATATCTCTGATAATTTCTTTAGTTTTTGTCCATCGTTTGTTCAGGCGCGTGTATTTTTCTGTTTTTTACGGCCAATGATGGATACGACTCCTCAGGAAGAAGCTCAAGCTGTAGCACTACTTCAAGCAATTGTTGGGCAACGTGAGGTCGCTCGAAGTCTTCGAATCAGCAGATATTCAGTGCAACGAGTTTACATACGATTAGAGACTGGAGCAATCGACCGCCGTCCAGGTACGGGCAGACCTAGGGCTACATCAGCAACAGATGATCGTTATATCCAACTTACTAATCTGCGAAATCACTGCCGGATCGCAGTTCAAGTACAAAAAAGTCTGCGTGACGAACGCCAAGTGGTCATAAGTTCAGATACCGTCAGCAGGAGACTTGCTGAAAGGAACCTGACTCCAAAAAGAGCTGCAACAGGCCCAGGATTCACGGTAGACCACCGTCGGTCACGACTGGAATTTGCTTGAGAGCATAGGAATTTGAGGTTAGAGCATTGGGGTAATTTACTCTGCCCTGATGTGATCTGAAAATGTCACATGGGAGTTATGCTTCTGGCAGATCCACGTTCAGCTAGACTATGGTCTCCAATTAAATTATAAAAGTGAATTGGTTCGTACTCCTCTTGTAACAGCACATTTAGATCTCATTCAGACATATCACGGGAGCAGCTAAATTTACCTACAATCAATCAAGGACTTACAATGGAAATCAAATATCATTATTGCTGAAACTCCGAGAAGCGTCAGTGTTTATATTTTCATTTAACTGTTTGGCGGCTGCGTGGCGAACGACAATTTTGCGAAGTCGACGAGTCGTTGAAACAATATTTTACATCAGCAATCTGTCAATAGACGCTTCACAAGTTCTAAGTAAACATGCGAAGTCTATTCGTAACCTTTCTATGATCGACGTCTTTCGGCGAACGGTATGGATTTTTTGCGTCATAAATTTTTTATCATGTCATTTTGACTCAATCTCTGTTACATAACAATCTTGTGATATAAAATTTTACTAAGATCTCATCATTGTATTGATAAGAACAGTTTAATTATCATACAATTATGTAATTTACCTAGTCAAGATCTTATCTTGTGCAGGGGCCGAGAAATAACTCGGATACTTCGAACCATTGAGGATCTATTGTGGTCCCCTAGATAACTTACTCCTCCCCAGTCTCGTTGAAAAATCTTTTCATGAGTTTTACACCGAGGCTAGGAGATATGAGCCTATAGTCTTCTGGTTTTGTTTGTTGGTTCCAAAGTGCCCAGTAAAGGCCCCAAGCAGGTAGCGGATTTGCCCCCTGCTCATATTCCAAATGCATTCCTGGGCTGTAAACGTAGAACCTAGGAATTTCTTGGAGTGTTGTAGACCGGTGTTAGACAGCCAATGTGTTCGTCCAGATAATAGATATTTGAAAATTGAGCACCAAACATGAAACTGTCGATTAAGTATCAAGATTCGAAGAACCACAAGATTTTGTTTTGATCAATACAATCCGGTTATACTAGTTCTGTGCATTTCAAAACTACTTGATAGTTTTAAAATAAAAGTTAATGTGTAATTATTACGTTGTTGTATGCCGCGGTTGCGCGAACCTGTCTGAGAAGCACTTGACCGAATTCGTATATTCTTACACTCAATTTATAAGCAAGAATCATAAGTAGGTACCTACCATACTTTGGCGTCTAGTGAATCACGTGACTATTTTTAATGCAAGGCATGTGCAGTCTAAACAAAGTTTAAGAATTTTAAGTAAGATTCTCAAGTGACTCTGCCTTGAACACTATAAAACTTTGATGACTTGAAGCCAGTGAGATTTTTTTGAGACATTGTATAGTGTACTATATATACATTCAAACAAATACTTTTTCTTAATATTTTTGTATACGAATTGATTGAATAATCGTGTTTTCTTTATACTGTCAGACTGAACATCTTCGTTATATAATGTGTCACCCGCTTCCAAGAATCAGTAAGAAGTCAAAGGAACGCATTGCCAAAATTTCGGTATTCTTATTATCCGCTGAGTAACAATAATGAGTAGAGGTTGCGAAATAAATTAAAATCATAGTGTAAGACAAAACATTAGCATTAGAACCTCTGTAATTAAATAAATATCTCACCGAGATGATTGATTGGGCACGCCATAAAGAACTTATCTAACTCCATTATCTCATGTTGATAAACGTATTTCTTGACAAACTTGTAACATACGCACGACTGTATTTATAGGTAAATACTATTCCTTTGGCTGGCCTGGCGGTAACACTAAGCATGCAGATGCAACATCCTGCATCATTAAAAGAAACCAAGGCAGTTTTATATAAGTTTAATTTAAACATATTGGAGTTGTGTAGGCATCAGGCAATAAAGACGAGACTATAGGTATCACAAGGCCATTTTAATTGGTGGAATGCTGTGAGAAGTTCATGAAGACAAACCTGTTCTACCTATTGTTATCAGTTTCAAACAAATTGTCATTAAATAATAATGATAATAGGAAGAACAAGTTTCATCATTATGTTTGATGAAACTAGGAAGGTACCTACCTAATAACGGCACGGATCGCATGTCTTTCTTAGAGATAAGGAGGCGGTCTTGAAGAAAGTACCTACTACTTGCGATTTGAGCGTTTTTGCGAATACGTTACTTGCCTTGGTAGGTACCTAGGTACATAATTTTGCCGTCTGACATCTAGCATTCTATATCGAGTTAGAATCGATTTCCAGGAAAGCGTGTTCAGATAGTTCAGGGCCGCACTTAAAAACCGCTTTGCGATTTCGATTGGACACGCAGGTAATAAATCCGATATATTCCATGCAGATGTTTATCGTCTACCATCAGAATGAAAAGTAAAGGAACTTACTAAAATGGGAATATTGAAATTTTGAGAAGTGGGTAACAATAATCATAAGTCACCGACAGGAGTGATGAGTCATCATCATCATGCACTTAATGCACCTTCTTATTGAGTGAGATTTACCTGAATTTGTAGAAGAGTAGATGGAGGTAGTACACACGGCTAAAGATCAATCTATACAATTCCAATATAAGCTGACCTCTCATTGTACGGAAATCCTATACAATGCGAGATCAGCTTATAATAGAAAAGTATAGCTTGATGTGTAGCCGTGTGTACCTACTACAAAGTAAAGATTCTTTACTTTGTGGCAGTATTGTAGTCTCTGCATAAAGCAAATGGTAGGTCAAATTACTAAGTTGTATCTTCGCCAGTATTGCCTCCAAGATAAATAGAGTTGAGCTTGATCAAGATCATATTTTTTGCTTTTATTGATTTAGGTAATACTCAAACCTGCCGAGCTGCCTGACCTCCGAATAGCGGTACGCCCAGTTATGTGTCGATAAGCTACTCGATGATTACGTAATAGGTAAGTTAGATTCGTAAGTAGAATAAAAAAACATTACATAGGTAATAGACAAGTTTGCGATTCGGACGTCGACACACAGACATATAAATATGCGTCGACATTGAACTAACCTTAACCTTTGTTATAAAACAATATGGGCAAAGAGCCGCGCTGTTATCAAAATAGAAGCATTGCAGTACTTATATGTACCTATAAACTACCAACATACATAGGTAGGTACCTACATAATTCCTCAGACGCCTCGGTGCCTATAAAATTTTGTAGGTAGTAAAACCTATACCAATATTTATAACTTCTGGTAACAAAGACTGTTTTCATAATACACTGCATCGGCAAATCAGCATTGAATTTGGCCAAACCCAAGCTCAATATTTCATACAAAAGAGGTGTTTACAGCAAAGATTTTGTGTACATTAATATTAGCTTTTTACATTTGATATTGTTTCAAAGCTAAAAGAGTCAACATGTAGACAGTGATGTAATTTTAAATTGTGGAGGAAACATTAATTTTTACCGATTGATGTGTTAATTTTTTATAATCCTATATAAAAATTAACAAAGCATTGTCCATACTAATTAACATTTTTGGCGTATACGAGAAATGGCACCGGAAAATCAATTGAAGTTTCCAAATGCTGACTTTTCTATCTTTTAAATGATACCGAATACAGAAATCAAAATTAAAGAGGAAATCTGCTGAAAACACATATTTTGTATGAAATTTCCAAATTCGGGCCAAATTCAATGCCTGTGAGTTAAATTTTACATATATATCTACTAAAGGTCATACTGATGTAAGAGAAACTAAAGAAATAATCAAAAATTAAGTTTATTAAATAACCTTATCAACTTACTGAGATTCCCAAACACGATCAGCCCTAATAATCTATATTTACAGAGTGGGCTGCTTATCCTATATATACAGCGCGAGGGGGACAGGCTTCAATCACAGGAAATAAGATGGAATAAATGGTTTTCTAAACTGGTGCTCCAACCTCTTCTTGGTACGAGCTCGTTAGATGTGCGGCGGCGGCTGTGAGGTGTCTGAGGGACCAGCGGAGGCCACGGAGGTGACGCCGGCACGCCGCTGCGGCGCGCACTGCAGATTCTCTCTCATCCTCACCCTCAATACCAGAGTCTCCAGCGGCACTTGAGGCATCACTCTCTGTATCACTTATATCCGACACCCTCCTGCCCCTTTCCACGTTCTCTTCGAGATCACCAGCCCATAGTAGCTCAGTCTTCAGATCATTCAGCATAGAGAACATACTGAATGGATCGTCGTCACCCTCCTGAGGTAGGTTCATAAGACGGCTCGGCACCAGCACTGTCTCATCCATGGTGTTCACCATTTTGACGAACTTCTCCATGTCATTGAGAATGCTCTGTTTTGAGTATTCAGTATCATCATTACGGGCGATTTTACGCAGGGTATTCCTGTAACAATAGATAATTATGATAAATAACATGTTTATTTTATTGCCAGGGACATTATAAATTATTTTGATATTAATAAAACCAACAAGGCAGGCAACATATTGAAAAGTATGTCTTGGTCATATCAGTTTACTTCTGTAGATAGGTATTTAATTTTATACTTGACATGATAAGGTGGTTATCTCTTATCTTTTTAATTATAAAGGTGCAACCAAGAGCATCAAATATGACTTGGTAACGAGGGGAGTGATTTGAAGAAGTAAAATGGTATTTTAAAGAATTAAAAAACTAATTTGAAGGATCACTTGCACAGTTGTGTAGTTAAAGCCACATTTACATAACTATAACACTTATTACATAAGCAACTATGACGGAACACTTGGAGTTACAGATAAATGAGTTTTAAACTGTATTGTGTGAAATAATGAGAATAATCTTATTGAAATCTGATTGTTTAATCAAATTGTTACTGGCTATTCGACAAAATATGCTTTTACAAACATTCAGTGAAAGTACAAGTTAGAGGTGCGATATAAGTGAGAATCCACATTATGACTTAAGTTTTGTTCCTAAAGATTGAAATGGCATGGCAAAGGAGAATTCAAGCTTCTACTTGTACAGTTTATCATACAACTATGAGGGACCTTGTATGTACAGGATACACAGGTTTATTGCAATAAAAGGCAATGTAGGATACAATATTCTGTTAATTACAAGTAAATACCTATCTCATGGGTTTGAGAATGATCCTTTTGAGGAAACTTCTAACCAAGTAATTATCTGGGTATCTACTACAGGTACAAAGGGAAAACCAATGACACATTAACATTTTCTTATAGTAATGTAGGCTTGTGAAGAGTTGTACATAATTCTTGGAATGTGAGGCATATCTATTACACGGAATGGTAAAATAATGGTTTGTGTACAATGCTATGACTTAATCCTTCATTCATGGTGATTTAAATGCAACTGGCAGCATCAAAGCTTTTTATTTATATATAAAATAGTGACAGCTCATCAAGATGGTATGTACAAGGAATGTAAGTAGAGAAACATTACATTATTCAAAAAATTAGAAACATGTGACACAAAATTAGACACATGTCCAAATAGAAACTTGAAAGCTTGCTTGAAGGAATTGGAAGGTGTAAAATATCTTTATTCTGTCATGTTATCTTGTGCCTATTTTTAGGGACCCACCTACTTATAGTTTTTAATTGTAGGTGATAGGTAATTAATGGTTTTATAATAAAAATAACATTAGTTCTGCATATATGCCTTAATGCAAGGCTTTCAGATTATGACATTTACCAATATTTCTAAGATACATTATGTTTCTAACCAAAGTGATTTTTTGAATCAAAAGTGAGTCATACGGTTCGCGCAGGCCCAGTAACAGAAACCGGGATAACCTCATCGATGATATAACAGCGTCCCCTAGAACCGACACATTCCATTCGTTAATCTCTTTGTAAGCCATGAGGGGCTTGCCACGATGCAAGGTTTAAGATCATTATCATTTGAATTTGGTACAGCGAGCTATTATAAAATGTGAAAGGTATCCACCATTTCCTTTTGCCGACATTTTATCGACGCACAAAAACGGATCGAATAATGCACACAGATCGCCCAATAACCACCAAATTTTAATCAAGAATGCATCACACACACTACACGATAACGCATCACAGGGCCACGAAGGGAGGGACAGGCAGGCCCATCAGATACGGTCGATTACAACTAATGCTTTCCGTACCTGCTGTTCTCCAATTTAGACGATATGTCGGTGTTGAAAGACATCTTCTGGTGTTATTTAACAGCTTTAAATATCACTGAACACACACGCCCCAAATTTTAAATGATGTCACTATAAAATTGACGTTTGCGAGAGTGGCTTACGAAACGAAACGACGCGAACTGAACGAACTAGCGGCCTCGGACACGAACGAAACGAACAACCGCACGCTACAAAGATATTTGACGTTTGCTAGAGGTGGGGAGCGTCCACGTATTTATAATATGACTCGATCATACGATGCGGGGGAAGCGAACTTTGAATTTTATCAATGTGTTGTAGAAATGTACGTTAATGATATGCTTATTTTGTCATTCAATTAATGCTACTTAACCACTGTGTATCATTAATTTTTTTGCGTGTAAAAATATTCTGTGTTTATGTCATGAATTCCATTAATTTCTTAAAATTCCGTTGACGACCGGGCGCGTCCCTCCGAAGTCACACCACATGCGGGCGTTCTGATTGGCTGGTTTAGGTCTGTAGCTATTTTTATTGGCCAGTCGATTAAATTCCAAGCGCGCTATTTTTGATATTATTTTACCGTATTGAGATTTTTTCCACAACACCATCATGACTTTCACATTGATTGTAAACAGAACTAAATTGATATTTATAATTATTATCAAGTTTACATGCATGTAGCATGTAAACTAAGTAGATTTAGGAAGTAGATAGGTACCTACCTACTTGCTTGAAACCTAATAATTCGCCTCCTACCTATATAATAATTTGTCTAATAATTTATTGGTATCTAGAATAAAATTAAAGATTAGAAAACTGTAACTGATTACTGTACTTGGTAGGTACCTACTTAATAAGTAAAACATAGTATAATAACTACTTACATTTCATTTATTATTAGTAAGACTAATTACTAACAAATCCTGAATAAAAACTTGCGGGTACTCTTGATCATACTTTGTGTGTGTGAGAGAGAGAGAGAATACAACGTTATTCGATATGTAAATTATGTAATTAATATATCCTATATTAGTATAACTACCTACCTATACGTACCTATGATAACACTTTTAACTTAGGTTTAATCGTTTTTAGGGTTCCGTAGCCAAATGGCAAAAAACGGAACCCTTATAGATTCGTCATGTCTGTCTGTCTGTCTGTCTGTCCGTCCGTATGTCACAGCCATTTATTTCCGAAACTATAAGAACTATAATGTTGAAACTTGGTAAGTAGATGTATTCTGTGAACCGCATTAAGATTTTCACACAAAAATAGAAAAAAAACAATAAATTTTGGGGGATCCCCATACTTAGAACTGAAACTCAAAAATTTTTTTTTCATCAAACCCATAAGTGTCTATGGATAGGTCTTCAAAAATGATATTGAGGTTTCTAATATCATTTTTTTATAAACTGAATAGTTTGCGCGAGAGACACTTCCAAAGTGGTAAAATGTGTGTCCCCCCCCCCTGTAACTTCTAAAATAAGAGAATGATAAATCTATAAAAAATATATGATGTACATTACGGTGCAAACTTCCACCGAAAATTGGTTTGAACGAGATCTAGTAAGTAGTTTTTTTTAATACGTCATAAATTGAAATTAATATCAAATACTCAGGTCTATACCACCATTTACTTATATACCTACAGGTTTGTACGGAACCCTCGGTGCGCGAGTCTGACTCGCACTTGGCCGGTTTTTTTACATTTCATTCTTATTTAGGTTATTCAATTTAATAATAACTGTCCCTACTGATTATCGTCATTGTTGATCGAAGTGATTATCTAAATTAGTAGGATAAGTAGGAAGGGTTGATTTGATACAAAAAAAGCTTACGTTATTTTATAATTAATAAAGTAGGTAATCTAAGTACTTTCTTTTAGTTAGTAGGAATATATCTACCAACGAAAGGTGAAAGGTCTCTAGAATATGTTAACAAATCTGCTGTATTGTATGTTAATTCCATTTGCGTTTAATTATATTCGACCATATTAATTAGTATGGAAATTTATTGCAACTAATAAGTAGTTTAAGGAAATTATAGGTAGGTGCATTTCGTAATCGGGGCTGTATAAATATTTACTAAGCAACTTAGCTCATTATCTACCTGCCCTGTTTCCAATTATTTGCGGTCAGCGCAAATATGA
Organism: Achlya flavicornis; assembly: GCA_947623365.1. NCBI lineage: Eukaryota > Metazoa > Arthropoda > Insecta > Lepidoptera > Drepanidae > Achlya > Achlya flavicornis. The sequence goes on along the minus strand of OX392469.1, from coordinate 13,542,480 downwards.
CCCATCTCTTTTTCGGTCTTCCAGCCCCCCTAGACAAGATGGTTGTCGACAATCGTCATCGTTAATAAACGATCAACCTTTGTATGGGATTGACATTTCAAATCGAAATATCACCTGATTTTTAACAATCTCTTATGTCACTCCAGTACAAAGATTGATCGTTTTCTAACGATGACGATGATCGACAACCATCTTGTCTAGGGGCCCTGTTCCCGTATATCTATGCACTTTGATATTCATAACTCATTTAGTCACCTGGCTTTCATTCCTCCTCACAACATGTCCATACCACGATAAACGGTTTCCTCTCCTTAATTTCTTGACTACTTAAGAAAACTAGAGATATAGCATACTATTAAATATTCTGTGGATATAGGTAGGATCTCTAATTATTTATAGGTATTATATTTTATTATCTTACTAAATGCTCGTATCGGTGGTGGCGATCCAGCAATGGTCCAATTTCTGTAAGTTTCCGATTGCCGTTTTAATCTAAAAAAAAAATGAAGTTATCTATAGATAGCTAGCTGTCCCCGCGTTTTATGGGATAAAAAGTAGTAGTCTATGTCCTTCTCCATATTATAGGCTATTTGCATGGCAAATTTCATTTCAATCGGTCTTAGGTTCTTCGGTGGTTTAGGTGTGTAAGCGTAACAAACAAACTCACATTCACATTTATAATATTATTAAGTTAGAATGTAAAAATGAATGTAAATTAAGTATCTTATAAGTAACATGAAACTATAATATATGATCATAATTATAATGACGTTCACTATCGTTATCAAAATAACAAACAGTTTATTATTCGATGATGTGATGTGATGATGACCCACGGTCATTGCATTTCACTAATGTTTTGAGAAATTATCATCATCACCATGTTTTTGTTTTGAACCATCTCACACGTCATAAAGGACCCGTACCTACGTAATATTTAGAATAGAACTAAACTATTTGTAAATATACCTACTTACTTCAATTAAGGTAAAGAGATTCAACGATGTTTGTAATTTTTTTAAATACAATTTAACTTTTACCCTAAACTTATTTATCGACAGAATTAATTGAGTGTAAACTTCCGGAGCAGAGCACACCTCTATTAATTTTGTGTTTGATTGATGATGGCAATATGAACAAATATTGCCGATGAGCTGTTTATGGTCTGAGGTTTATGGCGGGAACTTGCGAAGTGAATTTGCGTGCGTTCTCAGAAAACCTACTTTGGGTACTGTATAAATGCTGTAGGTAGTATTTTATCCAATAAAATCAATAGTAAAAATAGTGGAATGCTTCTTTGCCACCTTAGTGATACAATAATAATGTATTTGTGCTAAAAGATTTATGTAGAAAGGCTACATTTGACTATATAGGTACGAGGTGTGGATTTTGATGTGGAAAATATAGGTACCTACCTAATTATTATAATTATTATCAGACTTATCATGAAATTACTTTTGATTTTTTGCGTATTACTTAGTTTGGACACGGCAATGAACTATTAACTACCAGGCATCCAATGTCAAGAATACTTAATCAAGATAAAGTAGGAAATTGACGAAAAAAAAGAATGATCGCGTTTCTATCTATCCTTTACCCCCTTGGATAGCCTTATCTCGTAGGTATCGTGTTTTTTCCACAAGTAGGTAGGTATTATTATGTAGGACTTACACTAGGCTCAGTTGTCAAGTCAACATGTTATTTATCTGCTGGGGGTTTAGGTTATCGCATGTCACCACAATCGCATCACACGCTGCGTGCGCGTGATGAAAGCGACACACCCATCCCTCCACCCAGACGTCATCGTAAGGTGTGTTTACATTAATCTAAGTGAGAATACGAGATAAATGCATAATAATTAAACGGGTCAACTGGTGAATGCCAAAGGTTTTTTTGCGTTTGTTATGTTATAATTCATTCATAATAGCTTCGACGGCAAATCCTCAATAATATTTTGTCGTTGGTGGGTACAGCTGTCCTTATTTTATAATAATTACGAATAGGTATGTACAGTCGAGGACATAAATATGTATACAATTAGTAAAATTCAACAACGGTTTCCTCTTAAACTACTTATTGAAATTATGAGATATTATAAAGGCAGAATCTTCTAACATATACTATTATGATTTGTGTAATAGCTTAACACTTAAATGTTAAACATGCGAGAAAATCGCTTTTGAATTTAAAAAAGTGTATACATATTTATGTCCTCGACTGTACTAGCCTTGGTACTAGCTCTCTGTGCCCGCGGTTTTACTATTTTTTTTATTTTTATAATTTGTTCATGACCATGGATACAAAGTCCTTCAGTCGCATACATTTTATTTATAATATCAGTTTCTTATAGTTCCGCACATTAACTTCCACAAAGTCTGCATTATCAGTCATCGTCCAGTCCAAAGATTTTCATAGGGCATCGTGCCCCGTCATGTTTTAGTAAAATGGTGGTCATTGTACCTACTTAAGCTTATCACGGACCTTTTGATACAACTTGTAAAGTCACGATACATATAATTCATTTCACTTCACTGCTGCACATGGATTGATCTTTAAAATAAAATACCACCGATATTATGCAATAAAACTCAAAATATATGAAATTATAAAAGTTACAAAGCATGGATTACGTTTTATCCATGCTTAGCGAACCGAGCACACTGCGAGCACGATTCGCGTAGCGTGGACGGGCCGCGAGCCTCGAACGACCGCGATTGACAGTTTTTTCACGTACAAAGGGATTCGCATGGTGCTCGCTCGTCGTAGGCTCGTTCGTGGCTCGGCTCGTGCTCGGTTCGCCAAGCATGGACGCACCATAATGTCACTTAGCAACTTCCCGCCATAAAGTCCGGTTTAACTCACGATCCCTTGTGTTGCAAGGGTCTATAGTCTATAAGCTACGGTACACGCTTGCCATCGTTGCAGTCGGGCCGTATGCTGGTTAAGCAGCACACGTGTAACAGTAAAGACATTTCAAATTTATTTGCTGAACAATTCTCTTCGGCTTTTGATCCCCCTAGCCCTGACGACGATTACGACCTAGATAATGTTATACCTGCTCCATCAATCACAGCTCCATCTATAGATGATATCACAATAACTCCAGAGGCAATATTTAATAAGCTCACTCGACTCGACTTGTCGAAGGGTGCGGGACCTGACAACATTCCTCCCATTTTATGGGCGCGATGTGCTCGTTACGTTGCAGCCCCTTTAGCAAGTATTTTTAACACCTCACTTCAATCAGGCATATTTCCGAATAAATGGAAACAGGCTAGGATAGTACCTATACATAAAAACGGTAAACGTAAGATGGTTTCTAACTACCGTCCTATCTCAATTCTTTGCACATTGTGTAAGGTTTTCGAATCGCTTGTGTACCCTTGGTTCTATAATCATGTTAAAAGTTTTCTATCCAGTAATCAGCATGGTTTTATGGTTAAAAAGTCTACAAACACAAATCTTGTTTCTTACATTACCGATTTGACATCAGCAGTGGATCGGGGTCTGCAAGTGGATGCTGTATATACAGATTTTTCGAGGGCCTTTGACAAAGTTAATCATAAAATATTATTACTTAAACTTGAATCCTTAGGCATAACCAATGCCACGTTAAATTGGTGTAGGTCTTACCTTGATATGAGGCCGTCTTCAGTTGTAGTATGTGGTGAAGAGTCTGACCCTTATTATGCTACCTCAGGTGTACCACAGGGCTCTAATTTGGGCCCTTTATTTTTCAATATTTTCATTAATGATATTTCTCAAGTATTCAAATATTCTACGCCTTACCTTTTCGCTGATGATTTGAAGTTGACTCGCGTAATCTCGAATGAATCTGATATTGATTTACTGCAAGCGGATATTGATGGCTTGAGTCGATGGTGTACGGTTAATAAAATGTACCTTAACTGTACCAAATGTTACCACATAAAGTTTACCAGAAAAAGCAGAAAAGTCCAATCTGTATACAGTATCAAAGGAAAGAAGCTAACAGAAGTAGCAGTGATCCGAGATTTAGGCATTTATTTGGACAGTCGACTTGGTTTTGTTGACCATATTGATAATGTGGTTTGTTCTGCCTTTCGGGCGCTCGGATTTGTATTGCGATCCTCGAAAGAATTTAAAAAGCCATCCACTACACTTCTTTTGTATAACAACTATGTCCGAAGTAAATTGGAATACTGCTGCACTGTTTGGAATCCAACATACCAGATCCACATAAATCGTATCGAAAGAGTACAGAAGAGACTGGTCCGCCATCTTGCTTTCAGGTTTGGGGTTTGGAGAGCGGAATCATATGATGATAGGTTAAGTCACTTTAAATTATTGTCTCTTGAATCTCGCCGTACTGTGTCTGACTTAATATTTTTATACAAGCTTCTTAATAATGGTTTTGATTGTCCAGATCTTCTTGGTAAAATAAGTATTAACGTTCCTTCTAGAATCCCGCGCTATCCCCGTCCATTACTCAATGCCCTGCGATACCGAACAAATTTGGGTAAACATTCTCCGGTTGCTAGGATGACTCATCAATATAATAAGATCTCGACCTCCTCGGAAGAAGTAGATATATTCTCCAATACTATGGAGAAATTTAAGTATTTGATTCGTACTCAACTAAATGGTGTGTAAGCGTTGATATACCTACCTATCTTAACTGACCTGAGTAATTTTACATTTTACATTACATTTTATATTACTGATAATTTTAATAATAATTTAATAATAATAATTAATTAATAATAATTTTTCAAGTCATCGATGACTATTCATAAATGCAAATATTTATTCTATGTATAATTTAATAATAATTTTGAATTTTGATTGTTTCTTTTTTGTCATAATTGTATTTTTTCTGTGTTATCTGTTTGTGCTTTCTGTGATGTCCTGTAATTGAAGAAGCACTAGGTGTATAAACTGTAGTTATTGTTGATTAGAATGTGAAGTGTATTCTTTGTTGGATATCCAAATTAAATAAATAAATAAATAAACAAACTACCAAGAGAACTAAAGTTGTTAACCACCTATGTGGAGTAAATTTTATTACTATTACCAATACAAACTTTCATCCCTATATTTATCCCGTTTCTAAAAACAGAACTTTGAACGAAAATTGTGCTGTCACAAACAAAAAATACTATGTAACTATCGTAAGACAAGAACGTACAGACTGATCAATTTGCCAGTGATAACTTTTACGGTTTCATTGAACCAATTTGATATTGGTATTAAGTAAATAGTAATAATAGTAGTACCTAATAGTATATGGGACTGAACGAGTACAAGAAAAGATAGTAGCAAAATATGAAATAAGATAATCGTACATATTATTTATTAATAGGTATCATGGTACATTTATAATGGTTACAGACAGTGCACTCGCGAAATCTTTAAAATTCTTCAGCATGACATCATGAAATTCCCAACGATCACCTCAGAATATATAAATACTACGTACAACCCCAGGTACAACTATCTAAACTATCCAACTGAAAAAAAATACAGGTGGCAATAATAATTATATCATTAATACGAAGGAGAACTTTTAAATGGCCTTCATACTCTACATGTACATCACTGTTTGTATTAGCTGTAAGTTTTCCTAAAATAATATAAAATATCAAACCTAGACAGCAGTAAGGAGTAGGAAAGTACATATAAGGTGAACTGTTAACTCAAATTTTGATTTTGTCATTATTTACTTGTTTATTTACATGTTATTTATCTACATAAAGAGAGTAATAAGATAAGAAACCTACTTTGGCTTACTCTTTTGAACAGACGCTATCTATCGTTAAGCTGGTGAAAACCGGTAAATTCCATATTTGATGTACTAATTATGTTTGAATAATAATCGTGTCAGGCAAAGGCGGATCACCGGTTCAAAGCAGTTCTCCGAGAGTCGTTAACAATAAAATTATGATAATTCTGTCGCAATTTTTTTCTTAAATTGCGCAATTCTACCACGGAAACATTGCTTGATCATCAGGCAATGTTTGCGTGATCGCATGATCAGCTCGATCATTCATGTAATAGTTAAGTCTGTGAGGGGCAGGTAGGTAAGATTTTTAAATATAAGTAAGATCAAAATAAATTTCAAGGAATCATATTTGTCTCAAACAATAGGAATAAGGTGTAACTCCTCAAAGTAAATTTCATACAATAGACTATGGATATCTCAGTTGGCAGAGACGTCGATGCATCCATGATGGATGGATGGTGGAATTACAAATATCCAAAAGTGGCAGTGATCATTGACTAGGAATCAGGTGGACAGTCTCTGCCAGCTTGTCAAACTTTTGACACATACAATAAAAAACCTTACTCAAAAGCACAGCTCAAAAGTGGGTTTTCAGTTGAAATGTTAAAATAATTATGTACCTAAGTGTACTTTTCTCCATCTTCTCTCTGACTATGTAATAATGTAGGTACCTACCTACTGTTTTGAAGTCTCCGAATGCTGTGATTATTTTGTTGATTATTTTATTAGACACGTCTTGCAATTTTGGCTTGAGGCCAGTCTCAATGGCCACCACAACTAATACAAACCTACCTACAGTAGTTCCTTGGATGTAGCGTACTTGGTCAAAACAACTTCCTTATGTCGATATATCGATACTAATGTTTCGGAAGTAGTTTTTTGGAGGTGATTATGACCGATACCCAAGTGGATTGTTATTCGGTGTCACAGAATAAATTATATTCCATTCTAAATTGTTAGGTAGGTAACTGGATTAGACGTTTGTAATGTGACTAGCTGAAATACGTTGTTTTATCTATAGGTTACTAATATAAGAAGAGTTTTGTTTTTGATTATTTGTTTGTTTAAACGAGCTAATCTCTGGAAGCTATCAGTTGGATTCGAAAATTTATTTAACTAAGTAGTAGGAAGGAGTAACTACATTATCCCTGGATCGTGGGCACCGAGTATTTGGGTAAACCGTAAGGCTAGTTAATAAACAGTAAGTGCAGTCGTAGTGATGCGACACAGCAGGTCTTGGGTTCGGATCCTATAGGTACCTACATAATTAGGTTGAGGTGAAGGATACATGGAGAGAAGCTGCACTACCATTGAGATTTAGTGTCTAACCATGAGAGTAAGGTGAAACACAACCCTATACTTGTACGTAGTATTTATATACATAGTACTCTGAGCCTATACAAAATAAAATAAAATATTGGTATTTACTTAATTAATTAATATAATAATCTATCATAAGTAGGTAATAATGTCACTTATGATAAATCAAAATCTATTCAGACTAAATAAATACGCGTTTATTTTCATAATTTCCTTCGATAGAGAAACGGGAAAACAAATAAAATTACTGCTAATGCCATCTGTCGAATCATACCGACCTAACAAAGTATGTATTGTCAGCATAGTTTAATAGATGGCGTTAAATAGAAAATGTTACGTCGGGTAGTTGTAACATTTTTGCGTGTAAGCACTTGTAGATGGCGCTGTTATCATAAGTTAGTAATGTTCACACATTCGCGAGATGTCGCTACTATGAGCTAAAATATTTTTTTAAATATCTAAAACTCAATGTAGGTATTATAGTATGTTAAGTTTTAAGACTTTTATCCTACCTGTGAGGAGTTCAGCGTCTGTGGTTACAAGGATATATTGCTCATTTTGCTCACGATGATGGACGTAGACGACGTGGACGAGAAACGCTCGTTGTGTAGCATGATTAGTCGCCAATCGATTAAGAACGGCATCATGCTACATCACGAGCGTTTCTTAAGCTACCACCGTCGTGGTCGGTGCCTGGATGGTTGACCGCCTAGTGGTAGTTCAAGTCGAGCGTTTCCGTGCTTCGGAAGGCACATAAAGCCGTTGGTTTTTTTTTTTTTTTACAACTTAGTCGGTAAACAAGCATACGGCCCACCTGATGGTAAGCGGTTACCGTAGCCATATGGACGCTTGCAATACAAGAAGCATTGCTCACGCGTTACCGACCTTTCCCCCCTCCCCTATGAGCTCTGGCGACCTTACTCACGCGCAGGAACACAACTTTATGGTCCCGGTTATCACTTAATTGTGGTAGTAATTAAGCTAGTTGGATGCCGTCTGGACAGGCGGCTTGAAAACACCAACAGTAGGTTGACCACTAGCCTACCTCCACCGATCCGCAGTGGGCACGCGTGGTGGAGTATCTGCCCATTCCCTTTCACCCTGATTTGTGAAAGGAGACCTGTGCTCAGCAGTGGGTCATTATAGGCTGATGTTGATGATGATGATGGATGATGATGGACGTAGGTTGTATACCAAGTTTTTGTTCATAAAGTCCATGATGCTAATAATATACTTAGTTGTTTCCTAAGTAGGTAGTACCAGTAGAATCAATCACTTTTTGATTTAATATTTTATTTTGTGCACTTTTTTTAATGATAAAGGTAATTTTTCTTACCACAAATTTCCATAGGAAAGTAAAAAAAACAACTATTTCACAATTATTCCCAATTTTGTTTGGTTACAAATAGGCTAGGCTGCATTACGTCTACGTAATACAGTAAATAATACGTAAATAAGTGTATATATACCGACGCCTATCATAAACGGCGCATACATTTTTGTTATACAACAACATTTACATTGGTTAGATATTCAATTAAAGTTATTAACTGTCTGTATAAATACGGTCGGTTAATACAAATTCTGTCGCCAAAGTTTACCGTCCAGCCCATGGAGTGTGCACTCTATGGCTTGCGGCCGCTAATCAAATTAAGCTCTGGATACTAAAGATCAGTTTGTATGGAGATAGATTCTGTATGAATCTTATATCATCATCATCGTCCGCCTGACCTAGGGCTCTATGGTGTATCGTATCGTATGGTAATCGTAACGAACACTAATCCAATGATGCGGTACGATGAAGAGCATTAGTGGGCTTTGATTGGATGAAATTAATTAATGGTGTTCGTTACGATTACCACCAAAGATACGCGGTAGAGCCCCTGTTCCAATTTGGGGTCAGAGCAAATTTGAATTCACAGCCATGTATTCAATTTAGGCCCTAGTAGGGCATTTGTGGAGGTCAAAGCTACTGAAGTTATCCTTGTACACTTCTTCCGTTAAGCCCTTCTGTTACACACAATCCATCCATTTTTCTTACTCTCTCTCTCTTACCATATTATCATGTAATCTCCATTTCTATAACGAATGATCCGGGGAACGTTCAGCGGCCTTATACCTTGCTTGTCCTCTTATCGATGAGGAGGATCATTTTCATCACTACTTTTTGTATAACTTTTGTTCCAGGTATATTTTTTATGGGTTGAAATCGAAGAAATAGTAATGTTTACTTTAATATCTATCTATGATATCCAAAAGATATTTAACAAGTCTATGATATAATTACAATATAATATATGACAGACAACCACCACTTTGGCACAGTGTACCCTTTTCCTGCCTTTGGTTAGATGATATACAGGTAGATATACATTACAATGCAAACTATAATACTTTGCTACTGATTAAGCACAAGGTATAGTACTATTTATTATTATATAACAGTTGAGCTGAAAATTATGTGAACTTACAACGCATGACATAATCGTGAAAAAAATATAAAAAATATATAGAATTTATTCCAGTAATAAACGACGCAAGAATCAAGAATCTACCTTTTACTTTAATGAAACGAAAAGTCATCTCTATATCAGCGGACCCATGGGATATTCAGGCGATTTCACTGCAGCAGGATTTCAACGAGTGAGCAAACAAAAGTGGACCGTTTGGACGCTTTGATTCGTTTTAAGTGCTCTCCATACACACAAAAATTATTGTGCATTTTCGTTGAATTATTCGACGATTCAAAGGTTTAAGTGTCCTGCCCGATTGATTGGTAAAAAAAGTAATGTCCCCAAACTTATGTACCTACTACCTAATGAACCAAAATGTTGGAGATGCATACAGCAAGGAGGATTTTATGCTATATTCTACGATCTACGGTTTTAAGACCACGTCCTTCTATGATAAGAAGCCGTGGTGGTTTAAAGGGCAATGGCTAACGATCATGATGATGCAGATTCAAATTAATGGCCATAGAAAACCAAGAACCTAAGTAGCTTACATATAGATTCATAACTGATTTTCCATGATAAAACATGACATGGTAAGAAAATCTGCGTCGTACGTGTGTCGTTCACTCTATACATTGTTGTCTTACATAATCCTAATCCTAACGTTTGTTTGTTACGCCTTCACGCCTCAACTACTCAACGGATCATCATGAAATTTGGCTTGCAGATAGCCTATGGTACGGAGAAGGACATAGGCCATAGACTTTTTATCCCGGGAAAGCGGGAGAAACCTTAGGGGACAGCTAGTAAGCTATATAATGGCACATCCATGCTACGCGAAGCGAGCACGAGGCAAGCCACGAACGAACATAATTCGTTCGTTGCTCGCGATATCAAGGTACAATCGGGCGGAGCGCCGACGAGCGCGAGACGAATGCTCGTTCGAGGATCTCAAGTCCTTCCACGCTATTTGCACGCACGTACACACACTATATATCTTAAAAACCAATGTTGTGATCTATCGTGACATAAAATACAATTATCATTTTATTTTAACGTTATCTGAATAAGAAAACGGAATTATAATAGAGTAAATTAATTATTCCACCCACCAGAATGGAGGGCCGCGTAATATCGGAGCTGTAAAGACGGGCTTTAAATTTCCTAAACCCAGCTAGAATGAAATCGCCTCTCGAAGAAAAAGGGGTTTGTTTTAATGCCCATCAGAAAATAAATGCTTAGAGACAATAATGTGGGATTCGTAGCCAGATATAAATTTCGAATAAAAATATACTTCACCGAGGAGAATGGTTTTATAGGGATGTACTGCGTTTCTCATGGATATCGATGCTGGTTATGTTATCTTATTGATTTACGTAAATGCTTTGACTAAGTTTATTGCAGATACAGATACCTACCACAAAACTTGGGACGATGTTAAAATATGAAAAAATCTAAAAGTTTACGAATGGGTGTAGATTCGTTATGAAATTGATATTACAAACAGCTATGCATCAATCATGGCAGAAAATTATTGTATAATAAGTAGGTAGATATCCTGCGTATACTATCAAAATGTAACAAGTCATTAAGGCAAGTCCAAAAAAAATCAAATCAAATCAAATCATTAGTTCAGTTGGGAACTTGGGATCAGCGTGGCGATTACGTAACTAAATTTCAATCATTTTCGAATTGAAATCGGTTCAATATATCGGTTTTCTGAAAACTTTTCTACGTTCTGATAGTTGTAAATACAAACAGCGGTTCATTAGAAATGGAACCATTTCTGATTTTGTAATATTTCTACAGATTCAGAGGTAATTTCAATCTGAATTTCATTGCAATAAAGTTACGTAATCCACGTACACATAGCCGTGTGTGAAGAATGTCACATGCATATTATTATACTTTAAGCACACGTTTTATCGACACAAATACTAAATGTAACGTCCCATCACTAGCAATCTAAGTCTGCCCGCGAAAGAGTTGCGAGCAGCATAAACGTTAAGACCGGATGAACAAATAAATGAACCACCCGATCGATAGTACTTACCTACCATCCACGAAATAACTCAATTGTTCAATGGAATTCTAACCGAGTTATAACAGTTATTTGTGTTCTATACAACGCTTTGTCTTAAGGATTTGTTCGATTCCTTGAATAGTGCTAACCTAGTTATACTATAATTGCGGAGGTTCGTATTGAAATTGCGTACTCACACACAGACAGTCTATTCAAGTATGCTACGAGTTAGACAGTTGTGTACCCTTAAAATATGGCACATACACGCGGCGCGTACATACATTTTATACAAACGCAATGGTCAATTTTCGTTTTTATATTGATATAGTTATTTGTATATAAAATACATTACATTAGATTTAACATTTTTTCCTAATTTATTAAAAATATTTTTAGTTTCGCGATGGCTTATGGTGTCAGCCACGGATAGCTTTATTTGTAATGTTATGAGATTACCTTGGCCTATGGCTAGTTTTTTGATGTTTAAAAAACTATCCCGGCCAAGTGCGAGTCGGACTCGCACGCGGCAAGGTAACGGAACGGTATCTTTAATGGTTTTTTTTGAAATATTTTTATGCTTTCGTATTTTACTTTGTTAAACATTTGGAAAAATAGCCAGTTTTATAGTCAAAAAAATATTAAGGTTACCATACTGAGTTTCTTGCCGGTTCTTCTCAGTTAAAGATCGACTTTAGAATTGGTGGTACCTTCAGTAGATTTGACATTCATGACTTATTTTGAATTGTATTTCATTTTTATACATTTTTGGTATAGCTGCAATGGAAATGCACATAATGGGAAGATTTCAAACTGTAAAAACATGAAAAATATATATCCAAAGTAAATTAAACTATTTTCTTATACGATGCCAATTGATTGTCACCAACAATAATATAACAACAAGGAACTTCGTCACGTGCCGTGCGCACTCAGACGTAAAAAAATAGCGATTCCCTCTCGAATTCTCAAAACATTGTTGACACAGCTAAGTAGCCACCCGCGACGCCTCGCTTCATTTGCATTTCTCTTAATCTCCGTTATGAATAAAGAAAAATTCTTGGCGACGTTTTTAAGCATTTCCCGAGGCCTTAAGCGGTGCCCGTCTAATGAAGAGAGGCGGTGGGATTAAGCGCCGCCCGCGCCGCGGCGCGCACTTTCGCGACATTACACTTTTAATTTGAACGAATCTTATTATTTTCTTTTGTTGATTTAAGCCCTCGAGTCGGGAGACGGGTCGAGACGTGACCTGCAGTGGAAAAATGCGATTGCCATCTAAAGCCAACCGTTTAAATGAACGAGATTGGAGCTTAAAAAGTATAATGGACGAGGGGTCGAGGGGTGTGCGGGCGGCGATCTCGGGGGCGCAAGATGGCCGATTTGCGATTGAGATGAGTCGCCACCCTGCCTCTGCCACCGCCCCGCGGAGATCAAGCAATATAATTAAGTCCTCCGTTACATAAGTATCCACCTAACAATGCTACCATTTCAATAGGTATTATTTTGTCTTCAATCTATTCAAATGGTCCAATCAATGATTATAACTCATTCCTTTACAACCAATTGAAATCTATAAACTATGTAAATAATAATTATCTAAATTTTGCAAAAGCAGACAGAGTAATTTGTGGTGGTGATAGCGCAAATTTTAGTGCTACGGACTGCTACGCCGCCGCTACGAGTACGACCAAATAGATTATTTCGTAGCTTCGGCTCCGTAGCGAGTTTCATTTTACGTTGCGAAAATATATTTTGCGCTGTACTAACAAAATACAGTTTCAAAATGCCAAGACTTTGTATCTAGACAAGACTTTATCCAACATTTACGTATTCATAGTAACGGTCCAAGTCTTACACAGGCACCACTCTTCATCTAGCAAGAGAAGCTTTACTCAGACGTTTGCATAAAAGGATAAGATCGTAACTGTCTGTTGATATTGTGAAATTTGCTTCTTATTTCTATTACTTCAAAGTGCAGTTTAGTTTGGAGAGCATGGTTTATAGTGTTTAAGTTTATGAGCAGCTGGCTAAGGGCTATACCGGTGGCGAGAGATCGCCGTCGCTTCAGATGACAAACCTGATCTGGTCACGTAATGAAAAATGACAAAACTGTACTCTATGTCGCTTCAGAGTTTCGAATCCTACAGCGAATGGGTGCTTGCAAAGAAAGGTAGGTACTTGGTTTATGTATAAAATTATTAGTATGTAAATTCCTGAAGTAAATATGTAGATATTTTTGTATTTTTTTTTCTGTGTATAGGCCTGTGTAAGATGTGGCTGAAGGTGGTAAATACACAAATTCTAGAAGGAACTGGCTCCCAAGTGTATCTGTCGGAACACACCGATAGGTGCTTGTCGACAGATTTTTCAACTTGAGGTTGGTACCTAGCACGGTGGTCCGTGCTATGGTTTCCTCACGGTTTTCCTTCTTCGAAAGCTCAACCTAACTGTACGATTCGAAGCAGGGACCTTCGTTTCGGTATCCGACGTCACTACCACTGCTATCATCGCCTTAAAATCAACATGTTTATATCAATCACAGATATCAATACACATTTGGTAAGTTCTCACATAATTTAAGCTTTCAGCAATTACAGATTACCTAATTATAGCTTTGTTTTTACAAAAAGGTTTTATGTTTATGAATAAACTAAATAACTGACAAGATGATTGAATAAATAATAATAATTAATCGTGAGGCTTATACAATCCTACACTCTGCGGCCAATCGAGACCGCAGCTCATCCGTTAAAAGAGCCGCTATGAACGTCTATTGGCAAAGACAAAACAAAACGTAATAAAGCCTTTCCTTTGAAGAGCTATAGAATAAGTAAAAGTTGAGAAGTATCCGAGGGGGGCACGACCGCAACCCCACCTGCTGGCCCAAAAAATATGGCATAAATGAGTCGAAGGGGCCGCCTCTTCAGCCGCGAAATTTCAGCCATACTTCAAAACCTATAATCCCTCATAATCACCTTTACAAAGCAAAGATTAAAAACGATTCTCGCGCCCTCCTCCGCGCCCCCGCGTCTCCCGAACGCTTTTATATGCGTGACAGCGAAAAGTAAGATTAAATCATTATTTTTCTTAAGCTCCTCTCGTTTTTTCACCGCTCTAGTGGAAGTTTTTTTCTTGGACTTTTGATGCGGACGATCAAAGACTTGTGTTCAAATTTACATAACATTCTTAAATAAATTGCGGGGTGGTTGGGGCGGCTCAATTGAACGAGCGACGCCCGGTGTTCTGTATAAACTTATTAATGCGAGTTCCGGGATTGATGTTTAATGTACTATTAATTTATTCTACGGATTAGTCAAGTGCCATCGCATAATTTACGAACAATAGCTTGAATTACATATTTCGCTATACTTATTCACTTGAACATGAATAATTCGACAAACTTATGTAAATAAAAGTAGAATATCAAAGAATTGAAGATAATTAATGTCGACAGATAAAGAACATAACTGCTTATTGATAAGTAAGTCTGAGTCGATGTCTTAATTAAAATGTTTAAAGTAACTTGTGAGGTGAACTAACGATCGCTTTGAACAAATACTGAGATAATTAAGTCGTACTAATTAGCGAATTCTTTAATGTTATATAAATATAATGTAACTTAACTTTGAGAGTATATAAGGTGTGTTTGTGTGGGTAGGAAGAGCTTATGTTTGTACGTGTTAGTTATCTTGTTTAAGCCGAACTTGGTATTTAGTTAAACCTAAGCGGCGCGGCGCTAAGTTGTAGTTGTTTGCTTACGTTGTTTAAGTGGCTGTTTGATTGTTTTAGGCGCAGGTAGCGTTGAGCCCGTATGAAATATGTAGCTACTTACTGTTGGTAAGCCAAGTTTACTCGCCATGGGCTTAAGTTTTACAACTTAGACACGACGTGTTCTACCCGTTGTTTATCGCATGTGAGTTAAGTTTCAACAAGTTATTATTGAATGTAGTATATCGTTAATTTATCGAAATTTCTTGTCAGATTTGAAAGTACAGTAATTAATATTAATGTTTTATGATTACCTATTTTGGGTAAACTGCATTTTTTACTATGTGAGTACTTTTATATACCGACTGTATATAAAATGTTAGAAGAACCTCACCTGCCAGCAACGTTTGTATCGAAACTTATTGATTTTAGTAACGAAGCGAGTGGAAATAATAAAACGATGTCGTCGCGCCGCATCATACTTGGATGGGACCACATTAGGTCCCTGCACAGTTTTAATTTACGAAGTTATTGCGAACCACGTCGATTGCCAATAAGTAAACACGGTTCGCAAAGTCGGAGTATTTAACTTAATTTTTGAGCTTCCAGCCGGGTTAATTGAAAGAGGCGCAGCGGAATGTTGTCACAAAAGAAGCACTTAAATGAATGATGAACAACGGCACTCCACGGCTCAAAATAAACTTATCTCCGCCGGGCAAGGGTTAAATGATTTTAAAGCAAGGTACGTTGTAATTGTCAGGTGGGCGCCTCGAGGGTTCGCTCCTGATTCAATAATAAACCACTGTTCTGGCAATTATGTTATTTATTGAGTTTTTGCGTGCAGTACAGCAGGCTTCCTAGGAGGCTTTTTTATTCTTAGAAAGAAAAGCTGGTGCTTGTTATTATGGGCTGTGTGCGGTATTTAGGAATTGTAATGAAAAGTTAGGTCAGTGAAGTTGATGGTGATAACCATCTTATTGAGATAATGGGGTTATCATAACATTTGTAAGAAAATTATAAGCTTGTGGCTAAAATGTTCGTAGTTTCGTAGGTTACTGAACGTAGCGCTTGGCTACGATGCGTTCAAAACTTGCATGTGTATATGTGGAATTTTTGGTTTATACGACGAATTTACTATAGGTTAAACAGTTCTTTCGTATGCTCGTCTAAACTAGCACTAGGCCACGACGCGGCGACGCAGCGATCACTGGAAAGTCAACCGATCCGCAGTGTGCACGCATGGTGGAGTATCTGTAAATCTAAAATATTTAAATTATAACAGGTGGAGATTTCGAGATGGTATATTTTTGAAATATATGTTGGATTAGTGATGCTGAACAACTTTTATTATGGGAACAACATTGAATTATCAAAAAATATGTTTTTCTTTTCATACATTATGATCGAACAAAGTTGAAATTTTGTAAGAAAAGTAAAAAAAAATGGAGTATTCACTATTGGTACCATAGTAAACGTTGTTGAGCATGACTAATCCAACATAGGTTTCGAAAATATGCCATCTCGAAATCTCCACCGTATAAGGGACATTAATACAAGAAAAGCTCAGACTGTGGAATGAGCTCCCCGCCGTGGTTTTCCCAATGGAGTACAGCATGGGGTTCTTCAAAAGGGGTGTGAAGAGATTTCTGCAGGGTCGGCAACGCGCGCGTGATACCCCTGGTGTTGCAAGCGTCCATAGGCTACGGTAACCGCTTACCATCAGGCGGGCCGTATGCTTGTTTGCCACCTAAGTGGTATAAAAAAAAAAAAAAAAAATAAAAAAAAAAAATATGTAAGAATTGTATTCTCCGTGGATTCTGAAGGCACAATATTTTTTTTCTTTCATCTGAACATTATTAGAACAATCTTTTAAAAAAAACACTAAATAGTATAATTAGACACTATCCATCCAATAACTTAACAAACATGACAGCATAGAACTCATAGCGGATCTTGTCTCACTTTCCAGTACAGTTGGTATCTCAACAAAGCTGTCGCAAAGTCAGAGTATCGACATGCATCGATAGCACAACACTATTGTCGATGGCCTGCCGCTTGCCACTGACGACATTGTGTTCGCGCGGATTGGCACTGGCGATGCGACCCATCACGTCTCTATTTCCAGTGGCCGGAATTCGTGAAACTTGTCGGTTTGTGCGATAGTAGGAGGGACATAGAGAATACTCTAAATTTATACTAATTTACCTTGTGACAAGCGTGAGCAGTTTGCATATACATCATTCATACGATATATCTATACCTAAATGCATATACGATCTGGATACGACAATAAATGAAACCACGTAAAGTACTTATATACGAAAAACTTTTACTTTGGGATCATTGTCGAAATCGTTCTAAAAACATAAGCTGTTTCATACATTTTAGCTGAGGAGACCTTGACTTTTTGTATGAGACAGGTGTTTTTTTTGCGATTTCGAAGTTCTTAGTAAAAGTTGTTCCTGGTTATGAGTACTTTACGTTATCTGCGGGCACGGGAGCCATCCGCCAAGATGAGACGAGCGAAGCGCAAGGGCACTACCTACCTTTTCTCGAAGCGTTTCGTCGCTCATACTTGGTTTTGGATTATACCAGATAAAAAAAAAATTATGGTTAAAATATGATCACGAGCACTTATGATGTTCGCATTGTTGAAGAAAGAAAAAAAAAGATGTCCACTCCTATATTTTAGGGCTTACGACATTTGGGTGGATGTACTCCATTCCATTCCATTTGGTGCTGACAAAAGTTTGCTCGTGTTGTGCAACTGATATAATCATTCGAAGCCAAACAATCCTAGCCATTTTCAATCGACTATACCTAATGACCATAGGTCATTATGGTATGCACATGGTAGAAGCATAGGGCTACAAATACCCTACATCAACTGTCAACTATGGCAATTTCATATAGCATTTTTTAACCACTAAGGTGGCAAACAAGCATACGGCTCGCCTGATGGTAAGCAGTTACCGTAGCCTATGGACGCTTGCAAAACCTGGGGTATCCGACCCTACAATTTATTAGCAAACATTGATGCCCTAATTATATGAATGGTGTATTTTATCTTATTTTGTCATATCATTGACAATAAGTAGGTATTGTCTATAACTTTGGCTTTTTATTGAACGCCTATTACCAGAGATCTTTCAAAATATGTGGAGTCAATCAATCCGCAGAAGTTACGCAATAGAGCTCTCCACGTATACAAACAAAATGGTTGGTATTGACTTGTTATTAATACTTTATGTTGGTAGCTGTATGTTTTGTTTATACAGTTGTTTATAGAACTACCAGAGGTATATTTTTGTATGTTTCCATTTTTATGGCATTTAAATGTTAGTAAGCAACAGATTCAGCATCATTTAATTTGGCTCTTCTTTAAAACCATAAGTTTCTTCAGGAAAATGGATGAACCACGCGCATAAATCTATTCTAAAGTAAATCAATTCATGAAGACCCCAATAATGTTTATAAGTATTCCTTGCCCATCTAAAAGAATTGTCATTTCGTCGACTTCATTAGCGACAGGGGTTTTTACCGAAACGACACTGAATTAACATAATAAATCTCCGCAGCGCCATCAATCAAGCGCCAGATGACTTCTTTCAAAAGGCTTCTTAAGCCCTCACTTTCATCTGGACTTTCCCTAGGAAGCCCGGGACCACGATAATTACGTTAAAGCATTAATATCATATTTTGTTGGCATAAACATGTATTAAGTTACATTTTTCCTTGTAAAACTTGTTCCACTTAAGTAAATACTTGAACAATAAACTCTACTTGATACTCATATTAATGGGCATTGTTTAATCAGATGTTAATGCATCCGAAATCGTCTACGAAAAAAGAGAACCCATACAAGCGGCTCGTTGGTCTAGTGGTATGATTCTCGCTTTGGGTGTGAGAGGTCCCGGGTTCAAATCCCGGACGTGCCCTTCTTTTATGCCAACTCTTTAATAGTTTCAGCTCAAAGTATACAAAATATAAATGTAAGAGAGAGCAAATAGAAACAACAATTTACGCTTCTTATTTCCCATTTGGATGGTAGCGGCCGCTCATTTATGTAGTTTTAATTCCTCCATTCCTTAGCTTGGAGCCGGGATCTTATTTCATTAGCCGGCCGCGAGTCGACTGTGCGCCAGCCATTTAGCTCTCAAGCTACAGAGCCATTACTGTGCGTTTATTGTGCATAAAATAGCGATGAGAGGAGCGATTAATTCATGAACTCAATAGTTACCATAATACTGATATAAAAAAATACTATGGCTCAAAACTAGCAACATTGTATCCCATCCCTTGAGAATACGAGTGTAAAAGGCGCAAGAACTATTATTAGTATAGCGTTTTTCAGTTGTACCGACCCGCCAGAGAAGGGAGCGTGATTGGATTCCGTGCTCTATGCGACACGCTAACTCCAACTCGCTACAGAATTTCCCGCGTTTCTTTGTGTGTACCCTTACGTCACTCGTGCTACCGTAAATACGACAGAATTGTACAGCTCATAGTAGGTACTTGATCTGTTTATATTTGTTTTCTCTTTGAATTCAAAGCGACAAAATTACTTTAATTTACGGAAAATTCAACAATTATTTTCATCCAATAATGTTCACTGTATGATAGCACATAATAAACTATTTTTACGTTAGCAGATTGCGAACAGGCAGATGGTTCATCTGATGTGAAGTGGTCACCGTGTAACTTGACGGAAGTCCAAATGGTAGTCTAAAAGTCTATACTCGAGAGCCTTCCTTCCCCATCCTTACTTCCCTACTAATATTATTAACGCGAAAGTTTGTATGTATGTTTGTTTTTCTTTCATGCAAAAACTACTGAACGGATTTAGATGAAATTTGATAGAATATATTCTGGATTAACACATAGGATACTTTTTATCACGGGAAAACATACAATCCTTAGGGAATGCGGGTGAAACCGCGCGGTACAGCTAGTTAATTATAATTATTGCGTCTTTTAATTATTCTGTTGAAATTATTTTTATCATTCAAACGATAAGTGGAACAGTTCTCCAAAGATCCTTTCCATCTTGCAAGAAAAATGTTCAGGCTTATAATACAATTGTCAACGTAGGCCGACTGTCAGCCTCTGATTGATGTTACTTTTAATTACAATTTTTAATGTTAACAATCTATAAATCTTTCCTCTGAATACATAATGAAATATTAATATCAAAGTATTTGCAGTCACTTTGGAATAAGTTATTTTTATATTTATAATGGGAGTTTAGGAATAAATCAGTTCTACCAACGAAACGTTATGTGCGTTACCAACATTTGATTATATTAAATCAAATTAGTGTTTGGCCTGCATTCTCTGCAATATACAGTTTTACTACTTTATCTAAGCATGAAATAAAGTGCTAGGGAATGTAACGAGCGGCGAGAGGACAAGCCTCCTAGTACGCGGCCGCTGCCGGCTCGTGGGGAGTCGACTCTTGAAATTTACGATTGTAAATAGGGCATTTCGTTTGTTTACTTATGACCGAGTAATTCGTTGAATCCGTATAATTACCGGCATTAAGATGATTCCCTTTCCCTCGAACAAAACGAAGAACCCTCAGTAATGTTAAAACATTCAAATGTCCGGGGCTTGTATTTAAAGTTGCGGTTATAAATTTGTTACTGCCCCAGAGATTACAATTCTGGGAAATGAATAAATTGTTTTGGGAAGCTAAAAGGAGGGCACGTCCGGCATTTGAACCCGGGACCTCTCACACCCAAAGCGAGAATCATACCACTAGACCAACGAGCCACTTGATGGGTGCACCTATTACTTAGTTCGTAACAAGTTACAGTACATTATAGTGTCCAATGTTTGAACAAGTGTGGGTCTCACCACCCACGAGTCACCAGTTGCTGCGCTTCAGTACAGCCTTCGGGCGGCTCGTTGGTCTAGTGGTATGATTCTCGCTTTGGGTGTGAGAGGTCCCGGGTTCAAGTCCCGGACGGGCCCTTTTTTACGCCTCTGGAGCAATGATCGAACGTGTAGAGTTGCTAAGTGTATACATATGTTTCATGATATTTCTGGAAGTTAGTTTGGTGTAGAAATTATAAAAAAATAAGTTTATCTTCGGTTTTATTATGAGCAAATTGTTATGTCGAATTCTATTGTGTGATTTGAAGTAATAAAAACGACATTCAGTTCACTCGTGACCACGATCAATGCAACTCGGTCGAAACGTCGAGGATAGTCAAAGTTAAATTTTGATACTAATCTGTGCGCGAATAGAACCGATACATTAATATTACAATAATAAAAACGATACTAAAATATACTTATAATGATCGATACCTAATGCAATATCATGTAGGTATCATATTATTTGATTCCATCAGATACCTAATTTTGTATCGTAATAATAATCTCAATATTACTACCTCGTAGATGCCAAAATGAGCTACCAAATGCATAAAGATCTACTATTGTATGTTGTTATTTACAGGTACTCTCTTAATTCGTACAAAATATAATTTGTCTCATTTTTGTATTTACGCAGCAAACCCAAGGTAACTCTGTGATCTGATCATTATGCTCATACTGTGCAAGCATCAATAAAATGGTTTCTGTTAGTGAATTTGACTTTTTGATTTCAATTCCTTATCATCGTTTTTTTACTTGAAAAAAATATGATGCGATGGGATTTATCTACCTAGTATTACTATTATTTTCAATAGATTTAATCTGATATTTTTCAAGGATTACCTATAATTACCTATAATACATTCTTTATATAAATAGAACTACGTCTGATACCAATATCCGACTGAACTAAAATATTATTTAAGATTCCTAGTTGTTCCTATGGTAACAATTGATCTTGATTGCTGATTGAGTACTAAATAAGCTACAATAAGATTATTCATGATATTTATATGAACTAGGTACACGTGGCAAGTTGAACATAATGAAATGGTTCTTCAAAAGATACCATCTTAGTGCCGTTTAGTCTGTTTGCGCTCGATTGATAGGAAACGAGGCGATCCTTCAGAGGAAAAATGTAGCGGCTAATGATTTGCTAACGACGATATTTATATTTTAATGCACCCCGGGCACAGATTATTTCCTTTGAGGGGCTGTTTGCAGATCAATGGCTGCGACAGGATTCTTACGAATCGTCGCATCTTTACATTTCTATGTAATGTATGAAAATACAAATTTCGGCCCCACGGTTTCACTTGCGTTGATATTATGTATTCCTGGAATAAAAGGTATTCTATGTTTTATTGCAGGGTATAATCTCTCTATGTGCCAAGTTTCATCTAAATCCGTTATACGTGATTGAGCTACAAACAACCAAACATTCAAAAATCTACTAGGAAAATTAGTGAGATGAGCTAAAATCAGATTTGGTTTTAATCTCTACCATAGAACATATAGCAGTAGGTAATATTACATTTATTTATATATATATAGTAGGTATATGATTTTGATACTGTTTTCAAATCTACTCGTGGATTTCGACAAAAGTTATGTCTACTTTATTATTTGAACAAGTGTTTAAAAAAAGACATTTGGTTATTCAACTTCAGAGTTACTTTCAAGCGGCTCGTTG
Organism: Achlya flavicornis; assembly: GCA_947623365.1. Classification (NCBI taxonomy): domain Eukaryota; kingdom Metazoa; phylum Arthropoda; class Insecta; order Lepidoptera; family Drepanidae; genus Achlya; species Achlya flavicornis. Next base: position 13,519,645 of record OX392469.1, on the reverse strand, counting down.
GTCTAGTGGTATGATTCTCGCTTTGGGTGTGAGAGGTCCCGGGTTCAATTCCCGGACGTGCCCTGTTTTTGAATATATCAGGCATTTTGAGAGAGGTAGAGAGCATAGCGTTTATTTGCTCAAAGAGCAGCTCAACTGGGGAAGTAAACTCCACCTTACAGAATACCGCAGCCAAATAACTTTATGTTGTGTAAAGTTGTGTTCCTGCGCGTGAGTAAGGTCGCCAGAGTTCATAGATGAGGGGGGAAAGTTCGGTAACGCGTGAGCGATGCTTCTTGTGTTGTGAGCGTCCATATGGCTACGGTAACCGCTTACCACCAGGCGGGCCGTAGGCTTGTTTACCGACTTAGTTGTATAATTTTTTTTTATTAATATTATGGTAATCTAAAATTTCATCAAACAAACGTGTAATATTTGAAACAAACATTTGAATTAATAATTGAACCGCGTTTTCTTTTCAAAGTCAATCTGGGAATTCAGTTTTGCGTGATACGTAAGTAGTACTTAGACAATAGCATAATCTAAGAAGTAGTAGACGTCTTGCCCTATGAGCGAGTGAGGTTGTAGAGATATTGCTCTGAAGCCATTTCTGATCAATTTCAATGTATGTGCTCATGGGTGCTGGAAAGCCCCGAGCACGCCACGGAGTCAGCGCCCCTGCTTACTAATCACTAGGTTTCAACAAAACGCTGGAATCCAAAGCAATTGAACATAGCAACACCACAGATTCAACACATTATTAAAACCTCGCCACGAAAATACATTACTGTACTGCTACGCAGGTTTAATCGTAAATCATTTAATATATATATTTTTTTATATCCTGGGACATATTGGGAGTACTGTGCTAGTGTTTCAATACCATTTTGGATAGCTAATAATGTGTAGATGTAATTTTTTAATTACTGCTGCTATTTTTAGCAGCTCAACGGCTCTTAGAAACAGGCTCAACGGCTCAGAAATAAACAAAAATAAATGTTCTTTTATTTGAGTTTCGGAGCCCTAACATAAAAATTTTGGATTTAATTTGTATTTTATTATTATAACGTACTGAAATTTAATCTAATTAAAAATAATAAATAAGTGAGAATACCAGCATTTGTTTTTTTTTTAAACTCCTCTCCTAGTTTGTTTTAGATATACAAAATTGTTAATATCTCGAGACTAGTTCACATTTAAATCCCATTATCCCATTATATTATATTATATTATATCTCTTTTTCTCGACTTTTGTCGGTTTTTTTTTAAGTACCCCGTCCTGTGACCCACAGGAAAAAAGGTACCTAATTCCCCTTTCTAGTTAATATTAAAATATAGGTATATATTATATGTGTATTTATAAATATTTGTAAACAAATAATATGTTATATATATATATATATTAGAATTATAAATATAGTTTAAAATATAAGTACATATCATATGTGTATTTATAAATATGTGTAATCATATATGTTATATATTATATAGATATTAGTACAATAAGAAAAGTTTATGTTTTGAATGTGTAAATATGTATATTATAGCAATTTAATATTTAAGTTATAAGAGGTATCCATAGTCACCCAGAATGTATTTGCAGTATGTGTAAGTGTGTGAACTAGTGTAGGTACTATGCGCTGATAAAAAAAAAAATTATGGAAAGGGTGGTTCATTTCTACTAGTAACAAAAACTGTATCGCCTAGTACTTTGCTTATGATGGTGACTGTGTGGATGGCTGCTTGTTTTTGGATAATGTTGGAGTTTATATGGGAGTCTAATTTATCAGAGTATCTTTTAAAATTCTTAGCAATAACGCCTGTGGCTCCTACTACTATAGGCACAACCTCAGTGGGTATTTTCCATAATCGGGTAATTTCTGTTTTTAATGCGTGATATTTGCTTAGTTTTTCTATTTCTTTTGCTCCTATATTATAGTCAGATGGTACGGTCACGTCTATTAAATATGTCTTATTTTCTATTTTATTTATGTATATTATATCCGGTCTATTGTGAACGATGGTTACATCTGTTTGTACTGGTATTTCCCACATTATCTTAGCACTCTCATTTTCTTTAACTTGTGGCTGCGTTAGGTGTTCTTGCCACCACAAGTCTGCTACTTGGAAGTTGTGCTTTTTAGCTAGGGTCCAGTAAACATACTGTACAATATTATTGTGACGTTTAGTGTAGTAAGTGCCGGCCAGTTTTTCACAACCCGATATAATATGTTGTGTGGTTTCGTCTTTTACCAAACATAATCGGCACCTACCATCTATTGCTCTTTTTAAGATGTCTCTTTCGTGTTGTCTTGTTACTATTGCTTGATCCTGTATTGCAAATATGGATGACTCCAACGATGATGATACCGGTTGTTTCTTAAGCCAACGGAAGGATTGAGCCCTATCAATATTTTCTTTTTTTAGCACTGCTTTATAAAACTGACCATGAAGTGGTTTTTCTTTTATTTTTTTGACTCTATTTTTTACTACTGCGTTTTTTAATTCTCTATCTGTGTACTTTTCATTAGGATTAAGTCCTATTTCAGTTAAATTTGATCGAGTTTCTTTGAATATGGAGTATTTATTTTTACTTTTATCATGTGCTACTATTGCTGTAAGTATATGGTCTTTTTCAGTTTCTAAATATGTTTTGTATTTTATTATTTGGGTTTTATATAAAGTTTCTAAGTTAGATAAGCCTCTTCCTCCCTCATCTACTGGTAAGTACAATCTTTCAACATCTGCTTTTTGTTGGTGTGCTTTGTTCATTGCTAACATTTTTCTAGTTTTTATATCTATTTTCTTTAAATCTAATATTTTGTAGTTAATGATTCCAAACGTGTACAATAAAACTGGGACCGCATATGTGTTGATTGCCTTTAGAAGGTTTCTTGCATTCAAGTGTGAGGCTGTGAGACATTTTATGCGTCGGAGGTATTCTTTTTGGATTTGTTGTCTAACTTCACCATGATCTATTTTTCCTGCTTCATTAATTCCTAAATATTTATAATTTTCATTAATCTGCAAATGTCTAAACTCTTCTCCATTCAGTAAGATATGCCCTTCCCCTTGGCATTTTTTTCTTCTACCCGCTGTCAGGTGTAAAACGTTGCACTTGTTTAGTCCAAAATTCATGCCTATATCCCTAGTAAATATTTCTGTGCTGTCCAGTAAAACTTTAAGATTATTTTTATTATTAGCATAAATTTTGAGGTCATCCATGTATATTAAATGGTTAATAGTACTATCATCTTTAAGCTTGTATCCTTTAAATTGATATTTATTAAGAATTTGTGAAAGAGGGTTAATACCAAGGCAGAAAAGGAGAGGGGATAATGAGTCACCTTGGAATATTCCTCGGCGAATGTATATTGGGTCAGTGGTTACAGACGTGTTTGCACCGTGAGCTGTCATGATCACATTCCAAGTGGGCATGACTATCTCAAGAAAACCTCGGATAAGCGGTGGACATTTATACATTTCTAGAACCTTGAGCAGCCACTCATGTGATATGCTATCAAAGGCCTTGCGATAGTCTACCCATCCTACACTGAGGTTCTTTTGGCACAAGTGTGCATCTTCAAGTATGGCCTTGTTGATCATAAGGTGGTCTTTGCAACCACGAGCGCGACGTCTGCAACCCCTTTGTTCTGGAGCTAAGATGTAATTTTTATCACAGTGGATGTAAAGTTCATCGGCAATTACGGAGGTAAGTATTTTATACATAGTTGGTAAACAAGCTATTGGTCGCCAGTTTTTTGGATCCTGTGTATTATCGTCTTTCGGTATTAATATTACTTGACCTGTTGTAAACCAACTTTCTATGGGTTCATTGCCTTTCAATATCCTGTCAAATAGTTTGGCTATATATTTATGCGTGGTTGTAAGATATTTAATGTAGTAATTTTGAATTTTATCTATCCCTGGTGTTTTCCAGTTTTGTGTTTTTCTAATTGCTTTTTTTACTTTCTCTAAATCTATTTCTTCAAACTGACTCTCCTCCATCTCCTGCGATGAGTCTTCTATTTCTGAAATCCACTGTGCTTCCCTATTGTATGCAACTGGGCTAGATAATATTGTTTTCCAAAAGTTTTCTATTTGATCTTGCGTCGGAATTTGAGATGGGTTTAGTTGTGATTTGTTTAGCGATCTATAGAATTTGTGTTGGTTTTCTGCAAATAATTTATTTTGTATCTTTCTTTCATTCATATCGTCGTACCTACGAAGTCTACCTGCTAGCGCTTTTACCTTTTGTTTAAGTATTTCGATTGAATTGTCTAGTTCCCCATCATTATTTATTTTGTATTTTTCATATAATTTTTGTTTGATGGTTATCATTCTTCTACTATTAACCCCCCTTTTAATTTCTACTAATTTTCCTAATTCCTTTCTTAGTTCTTCTATTCTTTGTTTAATCCTTCTTTTCCACGGCGGGTCCTGTTTTGGTCTGCGTACGGTCGGTGGTGTATACGGTTTTTGTTGATTAGATGTTATTAATGTTTTGGCAGCCGCGTAAATGATATCATTAATTTCGCGCAGTGATTGATTTATGGAAAGAAGATTAGGTAAGTATTTATTTATTTTATTTAGATTGATTATGAATTGTTGGGTGAAATTTGGTTTTGGTAAAAATGTCCTATTTTCTATGGGAGTTTCTTTAGTTTCCGCTAGTGTCTGTAGGAGTTCAAGTATAATTGGATCTTGGTCTTCATTAACTACTATACCATGTATTTCTGTTTGTTCGTGTGTTATGTCATTTGTGTTTTCTATGTATGTTTGTGATTGAGAGAGTAATAGAGTGTTTTGTTGTGAGTATTGAGTAGAATCTGAATTCTGTAATGTATTGTTGTCTTGTTGGAATCTGTCTGGTGAATGAGTAAATATCGGTTCGTCAGGTGTTAAATCAGTATCCAAGTTTTGTATGGTAGGTGTGTGTATGTTTCCTTCAGGTATTATAGGTGTGCCTGATGTTGTGTCTGTTTGTTCAGCTCTTCTTTTTATTATTTGCAGTTCTTCTGTTGAGATACACCTACGAGATAATATACTCCGAACCTGATTAGATAGTGTGTTTCCTGTAAATGTTCTAGTTTTTGGATTATTTGGATTCCTATCCTTAAATATACGTTCAAGCCTTTTTATGTAACCTGGCCCATTGGCTCTGGCTTTGTAGTAGCAGAGCATTAGTTCTTGTAACTCTTCCTGTGACCACTTTCTTCTTGCATCATTATTCGTAGATCCTGTGGTCGATATCAATGAACCGGCAGAGCTAGCGGGAGACACATCCCTGCTCCGCAAAGTAACATTGGTGGGTTCATCGGCTGTAGCATCTGAGGACCCCCTACTTCCATCCCCTACTCTCGACCAGCCGGTGCGTCGAGAGTCGCTGGCTAGCATTCTGTCACGTCCACCACCAGCCATAGACGTGCCCCGGCGATCGCCCCCGGGCAGCGGCCCTATACGATTATCATTATTATTTCTCTCCATTTTACTGGGTTACCTTTACCCAGTTAGCCGTATATGTTTTGAGTGTATACGTTGCCCGCCCCCCACGAGGTCTGGTGTTCGACTCGGGCGTTGGGTAGGATTTTGGGGGGCATATTATATTATATTATATTATATCTCTTTTTCCTCGACTTTTGTCGGTTTTTTTTTAAGTACCCCGTCCTGTGACCCACAGGAAAAAAGGTACCTAATTCCCCTTTCTAGTTAATATTAAAATATAGGTATATATTATATGTGTATTTATAAATATTTGTAAACAAATAATATGTTATATATATATATATATTAGAATTATAAATATAGTTTAAAATATAAGTACATATCATATGTGTATTTATAAATATGTGTAATCATATATGTTATATATTATATAGATATTAGTACAATAAGAAAAGTTTATGTTTTGAATGTGTAAATATGTATATTATAGCAATTTAATATTTAAGTTATAAGAGGTATCCATAGTCACCCAGAATGTATTTGCAGTATGTGTAAGTGTGTGAACTAGTGTAGGTACTATGCGCTGATAAAAAAAAAAATTATGGAAAGGGTGGTTCATTTCTACTAGTAACAAAAACTGTATCGCCTAGTACTTTGCTTATGATGGTGACTGTGTGGATGGCTGCTTGTTTTTGGATAATGTTGGAGTTTATATGGGAGTCTAATTTATCAGAGTATCTTTTAAAATTCTTAGCAATAACGCCTGTGGCTCCTACTACTATAGGCACAACCTCAGTGGGTATTTTCCATAATCGGGTAATTTCTGTTTTTAATGCGTGATATTTGCTTAGTTTTTCTATTTCTTTTGCTCCTATATTATAGTCAGATGGTACGGTCACGTCTATTAAATATGTCTTATTTTCTATTTTATTTATGTATATTATATCCGGTCTATTGTGAACGATGGTTACATCTGTTTGTACTGGTATTTCCCACATTATCTTAGCACTCTCATTTTCTTTAACTTGTGGCTGCGTTAGGTGTTCTTGCCACCACAAGTCTGCTACTTGGAAGTTGTGCTTTTTAGCTAGGGTCCAGTAAACATACTGTACAATATTATTGTGACGTTTAGTGTAGTAAGTGCCGGCCAGTTTTTCACAACCCGATATAATATGTTGTGTGGTTTCGTCTTTTACCAAACATAATCGGCACCTACCATCTATTGCTCTTTTTAAGATGTCTCTTTCGTGTTGTCTTGTTACTATTGCTTGATCCTGTATTGCAAATATGGATGACTCCAACGATGATGATACCGGTTGTTTCTTAAGCCAACGGAAGGATTGAGCCCTATCAATATTTTCTTTTTCTAGCACTGCTTTATAAAACTGACCATGAAGTGGTTTTTCTTTTATTTTTTTGACTCTATTTTTTACTACTGCGTTTTTTAATTCTCTATCTGTGTACTTTTCATTAGGATTAAGTCCTATTTCAGTTAAATTTGATCGAGTTTCTTTGAATATGGAGTATTTATTTTTACTTTTATCATGTGCTACTATTGCTGTAAGTATATGGTCTTTTTCAGTTTCTAAATATGTTTTGTATTTTATTATTTGGGTTTTATATAAAGTTTCTAAGTTAGATAAGCCTCTTCCTCCCTCATCTACTGGTAAGTACAATCTTTCAACATCTGCTTTTTGTTGGTGTGCTTTGTTCATTGCTAACATTTTTCTAGTTTTTATATCTATTTTCTTTAAATCTAATATTTTGTAGTTAATGATTCCAAACGTGTACAATAAAACTGGGACCGCATATGTGTTGATTGCCTTTAGAAGGTTTCTTGCATTCAAGTGTGAGGCTGTGAGACATTTTATGCGTCGGAGGTATTCTTTTTGGATTTGTTGTCTAACTTCACCATGATCTATTTTTCCTGCTTCATTAATTCCTAAATATTTATAATTTTCATTAATCTGCAAATGTCTAAACTCTTCTCCATTCAGTAAGATATGCCCTTCCCCTTGGCATTTTTTTCTTCTACCCGCTGTCAGGTGTAAAACGTTGCACTTGTTTAGTCCAAAATTCATGCCTATATCCCTAGTAAATATTTCTGTGCTGTCCAGTAAAACTTTAAGATTATTTTTATTATTAGCATAAATTTTGAGGTCATCCATGTATATTAAATGGTTAATAGTACTATCATCTTTAAGCTTGTATCCTTTAAATTGATATTTATTAAGAATTTGTGAAAGAGGGTTAATACCAAGGCAGAAAAGGAGAGGGGATAATGAGTCACCTTGGAATATTCCTCGGCGAATGTATATTGGGTCAGTGGTTACAGACGTGTTTGCACCGTGAGCTGTCATGATCACATTCCAAGTGGGCATGACTATCTCAAGAAAACCTCGGATAAGCGGTGGACATTTATACATTTCTAGAACCTTGAGCAGCCACTCATGTGATATGCTATCAAAGGCCTTGCGATAGTCTACCCATCCTACACTGAGGTTCTTTTGGCACAAGTGTGCATCTTCAAGTATGGCCTTGTTGATCATAAGGTGGTCTTTGCAACCACGAGCGCGACGTCTGCAACCCCTTTGTTCTGGAGCTAAGATGTAATTTTTATCACAGTGGATGTAAAGTTCATCGGCAATTACGGAGGTAAGTATTTTATACATAGTTGGTAAACAAGCTATTGGTCGCCAGTTTTTTGGATCCTGTGTATTATCGTCTTTCGGTATTAATATTACTTGACCTGTTGTAAACCAACTTTCTATGGGTTCATTGCCTTTCAATATCCTGTCAAATAGTTTGGCTATATATTTATGCGTGGTTGTAAGATATTTAATGTAGTAATTTTGAATTTTATCTATCCCTGGTGTTTTCCAGTTTTGTGTTTTTCTAATTGCTTTTTTTACTTTCTCTAAATCTATTTCTTCAAACTGACTCTCCTCCATCTCCTGCGATGAGTCTTCTATTTCTGAAATCCACTGTGCTTCCCTATTGTATGCAACTGGGCTAGATAATATTGTTTTCCAAAAGTTTTCTATTTGATCTTGCGTCGGAATTTGAGATGGGTTTAGTTGTGATTTGTTTAGCGATCTATAGAATTTGTGTTGGTTTTCTGCAAATAATTTATTTTGTATCTTTCTTTCATTCATATCGTCGTACCTACGAAGTCTACCTGCTAGCGCTTTTACCTTTTGTTTAAGTATTTCGATTGAATTGTCTAGTTCCCCATCATTATTTATTTTGTATTTTTCATATAATTTTTGTTTGATGGTTATCATTCTTCTACTATTAACCCCCCTTTTAATTTCTACTAATTTTCCTAATTCCTTTCTTAGTTCTTCTATTCTTTGTTTAATCCTTCTTTTCCACGGCGGGTCCTGTTTTGGTCTGCGTACGGTCGGTGGTGTATACGGTTTTTGTTGATTAGATGTTATTAATGTTTTGGCAGCCGCGTAAATGATATCATTAATTTCGCGCAGTGATTGATTTATGGAAAGAAGATTAGGTAAGTATTTATTTATTTTATTTAGATTGATTATGAATTGTTGGGTGAAATTTGGTTTTGGTAAAAATGTCCTATTTTCTATGGGAGTTTCTTTAGTTTCCGCTAGTGTCTGTAGGAGTTCAAGTATAATTGGATCTTGGTCTTCATTAACTACTATACCATGTATTTCTGTTTGTTCGTGTGTTATGTCATTTGTGTTTTCTATGTATGTTTGTGATTGAGAGAGTAATAGAGTGTTTTGTTGTGAGTATTGAGTAGAATCTGAATTCTGTAATGTATTGTTGTCTTGTTGGAATCTGTCTGGTGAATGAGTAAATATCGGTTCGTCAGGTGTTAAATCAGTATCCAAGTTTTGTATGGTAGGTGTGTGTATGTTTCCTTCAGGTATTATAGGTGTGCCTGATGTTGTGTCTGTTTGTTCAGCTCTTCTTTTTATTATTTGCAGTTCTTCTGTTGAGATACACCTACGAGATAATATACTCCGAACCTGATTAGATAGTGTGTTTCCTGTAAATGTTCTAGTTTTTGGATTATTTGGATTCCTATCCTTAAATATACGTTCAAGCCTTTTTATGTAACCTGGCCCATTGGCTCTGGCTTTGTAGTAGCAGAGCATTAGTTCTTGTAACTCTTCCTGTGACCACTTTCTTCTTGCATCATTATTCGTAGATCCTGTGGTCGATATCAATGAACCGGCAGAGCTAGCGGGAGACACATCCCTGCTCCGCAAAGTAACATTGGTGGGTTCATCGGCTGTAGCATCTGAGGACCCCCTACTTCCATCCCCTACTCTCGACCAGCCGGTGCGTCGAGAGTCGCTGGCTAGCATTCTGTCACGTCCACCACCAGCCATAGACGTGCCCCGGCGATCGCCCCCGGGCAGCGGCCCTATACGATTATCATTATTATTTCTCTACATTTTACTGGGTTACCTTTACCCAGTTAGCCGTATATGTTTTGAGTGTATACGTTGCCCGCCCCCCACGAGGTCTGGTGTTCGACTCGGGCGTTGGGTAGGATTTTGGGGGGCATATTATATTATATTATATCTCTTTTTCTCGACTTTTGTCGGTTTTTTTTTAAGTACCCCGTCCTGTGACCCACAGGAAAAAAGGTACCTAATTCCCCTTTCTAGTTAATATTAAAATATAGGTATATATTATATGTGTATTTATAAATATTTGTAAACAAATAATATGTTATATATATATATATTAGAATTATAAATATAGTTTAAAATATAAGTACATATCATATGTGTATTTATAAATATGTGTAATCATATATGTTATATATTATATAGATATTAGTACAATAAGAAAAGTTTATGTTTTGAATGTGTAAATATGTATATTATAAATACGAAAGTTTGGATGTTTGTGAGTTTGGATGTTTGTACCACAATCACGCTTCAATAACTCAACGGATTTGGATGAAATTTGGCACACAGATAGAATATGTTCTGGATTAACATATATGATACTTTTTATCCCGGGAAATCAATATATCCCTCGGGAATGCGGGTGAAATCGCGGGTAGCAACTAGTAAATAAATAAATTAAAAGGCGTTAAGAGGTTACACACATATTAACACAATTTTCTATTAAATTTTCTAATAAAAACAGAATATTTCTGAGTATTATCTATCTAATAGGAGATAGGTACGTCGATAAAATATAAGCAGCTACACCTTGTTCGTAGAATACCTTAAATACGTACGCTATTCAATTCATTCGTGTTCAGAAACACCCAGATGTGAATATTTTTACATGTTACGTTACGATTTTGACCAACTCTTATCAATTTACTTTATGTAGGTACCAAAATCCGAAAAATAAAAAAACATTAGGCAGTAAATAATAATTAAATTATAGTGACAAATACATTTTGAATGCTTGCCATTAGTTTACTCTCGTGCAAGCGGTAACGATTTTGAAAATGTTGTGTATTTTAAAGCAAATAATTAGTTTTGCAGAATATATAATGCACTAGCCTTGAATATTTTGAATGCTGTATCGTGTGTCATCTTTTCTGAGCGGTTTTTGCAATTTAATAAATTATATCTTTGCTAAACAACATTATATTTTTAACAAATACTTGGGACACGCTCTTTTAAAATGCTCTTTTTTCCTAATACGTGTTTTATTTCAAGTGCCGTAAATAAATTATGCAAACATGCAAAAGCACTCCGGCTGTATTCACTGAATTTCGCAAAATCCTTATTTTTTTTAAATATTATTTATATTTATATATTTTTTATATTTACATGTATCTTTCTGCTTATATTTATTTACTTTATTTAGTATATAATAATGTATTCATTTTTATTACTATTTATTTATTCTTAGTTTTGGTTTTATTGTACACCCCCGTCTTTACAGTTTGTTTTAACTCCTCTCCATCCAAAGGTTGCCTGGTAGAGATCACTTTTAGTTATCACTAAAAGTGACATCCGCCCATTGTAACACTTTATTATTTTTATGTTTTGTTTGTTAATTTTTTTTTGTGTAACAATAAAGTATTATCTATCTATCTATCTATCCTTTCTAAGCGGTTGCAAAAGACTCAAATGGGCTCTATCCATATCGATACTACCGACCGACAAACTCTCCAGTATACAAGTTACTATATGCGACCGAATGATCCGATAATAAAATCGCACAGTATAAAAGCATCATTGAGCGCCTGTCGCGCGTTTCCCATCTCTCTCCGAGTAAGTAAAACACAGTATATTCTTATTGCGAGCGTATCGGTTCATAACATCATATCTGGAAATTATTCGAGACAACATCTGTGGCCCGTTCCGCTTTGGAAAATAATAAAGTTCCGTTTAAACGCAATTCGTATGTGAGATACAACGAATGAGGCGTAATAAAGTGTATTAGGAATATATTGCAAATAGAAAAATATCTGTTGTTCGGTAAAATATACGAATGGTTTAATTTAAGCGATGTATTCGTTGAAAAATATAAAATATAGGTACCTATTTCGTGCTTATTTCGTTGAGGTACATCGATTTAGGTTGGTTATTTTCATGTTTATATTTTGAGTGTTTACTTCATCTGACATATTCGCATTTAAGAGCAATTGTCTATTAAGGCAATGTTTGCTTACCACCCTCGGCCACAATCAGCCACATCATAACATAACTTACTATCGGATTATAATATCCAAGGCAATTTAGAGTAATATATAATAAGTAAGTACTCTCCCTAATGGGCTCTCATTTTTGTAAGCATCCATTTAATTGGTTTAATTTAAGCGATGTATTCGTTGAAAAATATAAAATATAGGTACCTATTTCGTGCTTATTTCGTTGAGGTACATCGATTTAGGTTGGTTATTTTCATGTTTATATTTTGAGTGTTTACTTCATCTGACATATTCGCATTTAAGAGCAATTGTCTATTAAGGCAATGTTTGCTTACCACCCTCGGCCACAATCAGCCACATCATAACATAACTTACTATCGGATTATAATATCCAAGGCAATTTAGAGTAATATATAATAAGTAAGTACTCTCCCTAATGGGCTCTCATTTTTGTAAGCATCCATATATATGGCTATGAAGTGCTCGAGGTGTGGCATGATAAGCCGTTCTTAATCAATCGGCAAGTTAAGCTACTACCGTCGTGATCGGTACCTGGATGGGTGACTGCCTCGTGGTATTTCAAATCGAGCGTTTCCGTGCTTTCGAAGGCACGTAAAGCCGTTGGTCTCGGTTATCACTTAATTGTGATAGTCGTTAAGCTAGTTGGAGGCCTTCTAGGCGGCTTGTAAACTCCAACAGTAGGTTGACCACTATATAGCCTACCTCCAACGATCCGCAATGGGCAAGCGTGGTGGAGTATCTGCCCATTCCCTTTCACCCTGATTTGTGAAAGGAGGCCTGTGCTCAGCAGTGGGACATTATAGGCTGATGATGATGATATGGCTACGGTAACCGCATATCATCAGGTGAGCCAAGAAAACATCATGAGAAATCACGGGGAAACCATACCTCGTTGTTAGGGTTCTGTAGTGCCCGCCTGCCTGGGTCAATTCAAGTTGAATCTGTGACCAAGCCTATTGTTGTGTTGCGGCCATTGCAATTGAGAGCCAGATCTTTTCCAGGCCTTGTGTTACCACATTCGGTGAAATCATAATTTACGATGGTGAAATTGTAGTCAATCACACGCCAAAAACAATGATCAAAAGTTACGTCACAGGAGATCTATTCGGTTTTGGGGCTGTTGTGACGACTAAAAGTAGGGCACGTCCGGGATTTGAACCCGGGACCTCTCACACCCAAAGCGAGAATCATACCACTAGACCAACGAGCCGCTTGAAGGCTGTACTGAAGCGCAGCAACTGGTGACTCGTGAATGGTGAGACCAACACCTGTTCAAACATTGGACACTATACTATACTGTAACTTGTTACGAACTAAGTAATAAGTGCACCCATCAAGCGGCTCGTTGGTCTAGTGGTATGATTCTCGCTTTGGGTGTGAGAGGTCCCGGGTTCAAATCCCGGACGTGCCCTATTTTGGTAAGGATGCTTCAGTTTTATCACTATCAGCGTAAGCAACATCGTTACTCAAAGACTCTCTGAAAAAGTGTTTACAATACGTAAGTAACATTGTGATTCATCGCCATCGTTCAGTTCCTTGTTGCTACATATATTTGGTGTACAGAATATTTAATTTTCTTAAATATTGGGTGGAGATTTCGAGATGGAATATTTTCGAAACCTATGTTGGATAAGTCATGCTGAACAACTTTTACTATGGGACCAACACTGAAGTCTGTAATTATTTTTTTACTTTTCATACATTATGATCGAGCAAGATTGACATTTTCTAAGAAAAGTTGAATATTTTTTTGAGAATTCACTATTGATGCCATAGTAAAAGTTGTTCAGCATGACTAACCCAACATAGGTTTCGAAAATTTGCCATTTCAAAATCTCCATCTGTTATACTTAATTCCACCCCACGGTTTTACCCAAGGAATCTAATGTTCATCAAGGGGTAAAAAGTAACCCAATTCCGTGAGTTAAGAATAAGATTGGAGAATATAAATCATCATTTTAAACAGTTTTTTTTTATACAACTTAGTCGGTAAACAAGCATACGGCCCAGCTGATGGAAAGCGGTTACCGTAGCCATATGGACGCTTGCAACACAAGAAGCATCGCTCATGCGTTACCGACCTTTCCCCCCTCCCCTATGAGCTCTGGCGACCTTACTCACGTGCAGGAACACAACTTTACACAACATAAAGTTATTTGGCTGCGGTATTCTGTAAGGTGGAGGTACTTCCCCAGTCGAGCTGCTCTTTGAGCGAATAAACGCTATGCTCTACCTCTCTCAAAATGCCTGATTTATTCAAAAACAGGGCACGTCCGGGATTTGAACCCGGGACCTCTCACACCCAAAGCGAGAATCATACCACTAGACCAACGAGCCGCTTGAAAGTAACTCTGAAGTTGAATAACCAAATGTCTTTTTTTAAACACTTGTTCAAATAATAAAGTAGACATAACTATGCTCTACCTCTCAAAAATTAGACTAGAGATATACGTACACTGTTCATATCATATGTTAACCTCGTAGATTTCTACTATGCACGGTATAAGGCTATGAAGGCTACTTACAACCAGCGACCAGACAACCGCTTGGCACTTGGAACAATTGGTTCAAAGCGTATTAACAATTGGTTCAAAGCGTATTTAGAAAATAGATTTTTGAAAGTATATGTAAGTGGAGTAGAAAGCGAGTGCAGAAAGATAAAATATAGCGTACCGACCGGTTCAGTATATGGTCCATTAGGATATATTATGCATGTGAACAGCATGCAAAACGTTATTAAACATTGTCGGATGTATATGTATGCTGATGACACTTGTCTCTTATATAGTGGTACTGATGTGGGCATTATAGAGGAAAAAATGCAGGAGGATTTTGATAATATTGTAACGTGGGCTCATGATAATGGCATAATCATAAATATAAATAAGACTAAATATATGAAAATTTGTTCACCTTATAGTAAATTTAAAGACTCCAACATATGTATAAAAGGTCATACTTATGAGTGCTTCCATAATAAAAAGAATGATTGTAAATGCAGAAATTTAGAAATAGTTACATCCTATAGATATCTCGGGCTACTCATAGATAATAATTTCAATTGGAATCTTCATATAGAAAATGTATGCAATAGATTAAGATCAATGCTCGGCAAATTTTACCATCTTAAACATGTACTTAGTAGGAACATCATGTATATACTGTACTATGCAATGGTTGACTCAACGCTGAGCTACGGACTAGGAAGCTATGGATTGACTTTCAATACTCATTTAGATAAAATAAAAAGTCTGCAGATAAGATTCTTAAAATATTTAGTTGATAAAAAAGTTAAAAAGTCATTAAATAAAAACTACAATAAATTGTTTGGATTATGTAAAATATTAAGTGTACATGAAAAAGTTAAATCTTCAATATTATTAGAACAATATGACATTGAGGATAACAAGAAGGAAAAAGAATATAGCTTTCAAGCCCGTGGGTCAAATAGACCAAGGTATGTAATACCCAGAGTATGCAATTATTATGGTAGGCGAACGAGACGTTGGATAACTCCAACACTGTTTAATCAATTGCCACATGATTTATTTGATGGTGTTAAATGTAGGATTCAAATTAAACGTAGAATTAAAATGTTTTTGTTGCAACAATATTAGCGGGATTATTATAAATTTAGGTACCAATGTTATGTTATTTTTAGCTTAAACGAACGAGGGCTGTTCTGTCGACAAATCGTTCTGCGATTTGACAGAATATTATTTTTTGTAAACTATGTAATTAAGTGTGAGTAAATAAATAAAAAAAAAAAAAAAAAAAACTTCTTGGTGGCTTTTCTTCACAACTGTTTATATTCTGTTAATTAATTTCTACATTGGAGAATACGAATACTGGTTTATTTTTGCCGCTATTCAATTAATAAACTTAGGTACTTTAGAATTCGTAACACAACGTTTATTCGTATTCGAAGAAGTCGAGTTATTTTCAAGACATAGTTACAAGCTGATTCAAAAGCTTTGTATATTAAATACACAGATTATAGAATAAGGGAGATGGAGCGCGCGGAACACGGGAGTGAGGCCAAAAAAGCAAATACAAATCGAAAAACACGTACCTGGTATTCGCTTTTGAATGTGTATTTGCTTTGATTAACAAACTTTATGTAACAAAAAACACTTCTTTATTATTAAACTGTGGTTAAACAATGCAAATACAAACTGGAAAACGAATACCAGGTATCAGATTTTCAATTTTATTTGCTTTTTAGGCTTCACTTTCGTGTTCCGCGCGCTTCATCTGCCTTATTCTGTAATCTGTGATTAAATACTTATTTTTAATTGAATCATTTGTCCCTACACTAGCAACATATATACTTCATAATGAATTGCTACTTCGATACCAACTTAATTGATTTCGCACCTAAATATTGGGAATAGATTCCCAGAATACGAAATCCCATGTCCAAATTCAACAGGTAGGTATTAATTTTGTGATATTCGCAAGGATAGTGTATTTATTTAAGAGAAGAGAAGGAATAGGGTCAACAATAACAGAGCGGCCGATGACGGTCAAATAGCAAGTCATATTGTTAGAGACTTCAGTATAATATAGATACGGCAGGCGTTTATTTTGAAACTTACTACACCCGTTATAATCCGTATAGTGTATGGGAATAAGGTAGATATAGTAATTGTGAAATATGTTGATAAATAGATTCTTAGGCTATCTAACTTCAGTAGAAGTATTCGCTACTGATGTTTTGTTTAGTAATTGATCTGCGAATTTCGGATAACTCCATACACAGCACGTCATAGTACTTTTAGTAATTTAATTGCAAAGTTATTAATTCCACTGTTACAGTTGTTTGACGTCAATATACCTTCTATGGTATATCTAAATCTTCCGTAGTCAACCGCTTACCTGTAAAGGCAGGTATTCACGCGGGGCGAATTTCCCGGAATCCGGCGATGATCCGGCGCATTCAAGCTTCAGTGTAGCGTCTCCATTAACTCTTACCATCTGATATACAACTTTATTTCTATCATGTAAAGGTTTATGATCAATTGATAGTTTTAGTCATGTATTCGACGTTTTAATTTCAAAGTGTATCATAGTTGCCTCGATAAGATTGATCGAGTGAGGTAAGGAGACCAGATAATCTGGGCTCGAGATAAAAAATCGGTGACTTGTCAAATTCATCGCATTCTAAAAGTAGCTTACGGATCGGCCTTCGGTCTTCGAATTGGTTTTGGTTGTTTAATATAGGATGGATTTTATGAGGTTAATATTGTTTTTGGTACAACCCTACCAGTCAGTAGTACTTACCAGTCAGTAGTACTTACCAGTATAAGCGACATTTCAAGAAAAATCGCTAACAAATCTTGGTTGTTAAACATTATGAAATTTGGATTCTAAATAAGTTCTTCTCGTTTACAACTCTATTTTGGTATCATTAAATGAAAATGTCGAATGTACTGTAAAGCTTATTACTGCTATTTATGTAATTTAATATTGCTAAGTAAATACATGTATGTTATTATTTCTTCCAATAATTCTGGAGTTGAACTTAGAATAACTGTCATCTAAATATCAGGTAGGCAAAAGTCAAAAATCTAGTGACATTTCATTAATTATAATCCCAAAATCTGTTTATTTTTTTGATCCTATATCGTTCTCCGATTCGCAGCGGGTTGCAATAACTGTACACCAAAGAAACATTTTGTACCATATTCTTGTAACCATAAGATAGCAAATTGATCAGAAACAGTCAACAGAGTTGAGTACAGAATTTACCTTTATGGTTTCGATAGAAATCCGTTTCTTTTGTTATTTTTTTGTGCTTTAAGGATTATTGATGATTATTCGATTACGATGCGTTAAATGTGTGGGAGTATCAGTTCTTAATCTCTTTGAGCCATGTTCTTATCTCCAATATTTTTTAACAATATCAGCCTACATATCGGCAAACAATTCCTAAGAAAAATACAAATGCCTTATTTTCAAAAACTTAATCATTGAGTCATAAACGTGGGGGGGATCTCCTTTTAAGTATAGAAATACTATGCTGGGAGGCTCTTCCATAACAGAGTATACTTATGCTATGAATAAAAAATAGACACAGATTATACGATTTATCCCTTTCACGGTCCGGGGGGAAGACGTTAAGTAAAAATCTGTTCTTTTATTATAGATCCGTTTTTCAATCACAGCACGGTGTGCAGTGTGTGATACAACTGGTGCGTCCACGCTTTGCGGACCAAGCACGACCCGAGCACACGTGGAGCATGGATTCGCGTAGTGTGGACGCTCCTACGAGCCTCGAACGAGCGTTCGCTTCGGCTCGCGCTCGACTGTGCTCCGCCTATTGTAAAATTTTGACGAACACAGGGATTCGCATCGCGCTCGTGTTGTAGGCTCGTTGTAGGCTCGTTGTATGTCACACACTTGACATCGTGAGCAACGAACGAATATAGAGGCTCGGCTCGTGCTCGGTTCCCATAGCATAGAAGCACCATGATTTATCGTTAGATAGCATTGCGACGAATAACTGATAGCGCTAATACTATTTGTTATTCTTTATTTAAAGTTAATGACTATTTGATTATCTATTATATTCTTTGGAGGTGAATTGTTGGACATTTAAGCGACGAATGTGAAGATCTTACTTTTATATCAATAATTGAGTTATAATGTTAGAATTCAATGTGTGAGTTTAGGTATATTAATAAATAAATAATAACCCCCTTACTCTTACTCATAAAACGCTATTTAACTAATATACCGTTTAAAGGTTCACGTAAATAACGTCACTCTATTGTCATTGTCAAATAATGTGACATTATTTACGTGACCCTTTAAACGCTTTAAACGGTATATTAGTTAAATGGCGCTTTATGAGTAAGGGAGTTTATGGGTAATAGAAGCAGTGTACAAAAATAATCGGTACCCTGGAATTTTTTATTTTATTTTATTTTATTTATTAAGCAAACTAACAGTTGTTACACAATTTTCATACATTAATTACAATTATTTTGGAATCTAAACTATACAATAAAAAATTCTGTATTTCATTGCATTACAGATCGTCACGTCACAGATATCATCGGTTGCGAAGTTTGCCGATGTCTACGACTGTTTAGATATCACTGTCTATTGAAACAAAAGGGTTATAAAAGAAGTATTCACATGTTGCGGGAATTAATCTTCTATAGTCTCTTTGTAGAGATAACAAATTCGCATCAGGGGTGGGGGCAACAGGCACCTCTTTCCATTACCTCCCACCGCCCACCCACCCACTCGACATTGTCTCACGGTAACTCTGTTATACAAATTATACCAACATACCTATATTAAGTATAATGCTTCGTTTAGTTAGTAAAACCTAAATTCGTAGCAAACATTTTCAAGAAACCTTTGCTGATTGAAATGATTTGAAACCAACTAAAAGGATTGTCATCTGAATGGGTTTTGCGAGCAAATCTGAGCGTTAATTCTCGCTGAAGTAAATAGGTTTGATTGAAGAAGTGTGCGAACTATAAAGTGACCGTGAACGAACACGCGGAAATCGTGACGCAGTCGAGGTCAATGAAAAATATCGGACGAGTCTATCGTCCCACTAATCAATTCTTGATTGTTTCTGCAGCGCCTTATAAAGATTTGTTGCGCAGTTGCATTATTGGTATCTAGTGTTCCTTGTTAGTTAATGTTTATTTTTAATACTACAGCATTATTATCTTTATAAGCTTTAATAGCCTGATACTGTAAAATCTAGTAGTAGCTGCTAAAATGTTGAATGAATGACTGTATAATTTTGATTGTTGTGTTATTTTCAAAGATTTCTCTACGGGTCTGGTCTTATGGCGTTTTATTCTGATTACAATTCATTATTATCTCCAATAAACACCGTAACATTAAGATATACACGCCAATTTAAGTTTTATTATGAGGATATAAGGACTATAATAGAATAAAAAAACATTGTAATGAACTATCATGTTAGTACCGTTTAAAAACGGCTACTTACTGCATGACTAATGTCCGTCAGACTCGAGCATACTATTATAGTCTCTGTCCATTTGAAAATAGATAGAGTATTGCAAACAAGGATAAATATAAGTGAATGAAATAAATTCAAAGGTGCAGTTAGGATCCGTATTGCTTTGAGTTAAAGACTATATTTTCGTAACTGAACTGATATGCTTAGTGATCCCTTGGGAATTTTAACAAAATACTCTCTCTAAATGAAACTTGGACTAAATTAATCTACAAGCAACAGTTAGGTTCTTATTCACTGATATTGAATATATCTATTTATAGGACAAGGGCCCCGCGGGATGGGTATACGTAGGCACCATCCATGATAGATAGGTAGGTGAGTTGAGTGACGTCACAGAACCTGAGTTACCGGTGCTTATCTGTGACGAGCGCCGGATGAGCGTGCTGCGTCTCGGATAGATAACGGAACAATGAGCGAAGTGTGCTCGTGGGCGCTCGCATCGACCGGTGGGCGTGGCCCGACCCCGCCCCCCCGCCAGACAGAGAGCGCCTAATCTCACGGATAACGGATAAACCTAACCCGGACACACCCGTATTGGAGGAGGTTTTAGCGAATGTCAACGCCTAGCGAATGCTATTGGTATCTCGGATTCAGCCGGATTAGGGATATGTACTGGAAAAGTTTACCTAAACACGATTTTCAGCGGTCGAGACGTTTCAGAGTGTTATGTAACGGCGGTGTGGGGTAGGGGGCGAGAGGCTGTCTCTTAAGTTGTCGGGGATGAGCACTTGTAAATTGGGTTAATGTATTGACGTCATTGGAATGGAACTTATATATTACCAGTTAAATTTAAAGAATATATCTCTGGCTGGCTTATGTATGACATTCAAGAACGTTTTTTTTTTATACAACTAATTCGGTATACAAGCATACGACCCGCCTGATGGTAAGCGGTTACCGTAGCCATATGGATGCTTGCAACACACAAAGCATCGCTCACGCGTTACCCACCTTTCCCCCCTCCGCTATGAGCTCTGGCGACCTTACTCACGCACAGGAACACAACTTTACACAACATAAAGTTATTTGGCTGCGGTATTCTGTAAGGTGGAGGTACTTCCCCAGTCGAGCTGCTCTTTGCGCGAATAAACGCTTTGCTCTACCTCTCTCAAAAATGATAATGATCTCAACGAATGATCTAGGCTTATGATATTGAAGTACAAATAATCATTTGTGATAGCATTTTGGTGTCAAAGCATGTTACAGCTCTCGTATTTAGTTTACACAAACTTCTATGATTCGCTAGACAACAACTTTCAGTTTTATACCTACGTATATGACAAGGTGACGCCAATGCCGCTATGGTCTAATTAAAGTTACACGACCTCTACGATGATTCCTCAATAGTTACTCATATATTTTAGATTTTGAAGTATTTTGTATTCAATGACACGAATTGTATCTTTAAAACGAATTGTAATATTATACTATAGCGCCGCAGGTCGTGGTTTCGATTCCCACACAGGACATGCATTTTTGTGCATGAACATGTGTGTATATCCTGAGTCTGGGTGTACCTAATTATGTATATTAAGTATGTAAGTATTTACAAACAAAATGTTGTAGATTATATCAGTTATCTGGTTTCCATAGTACAAGCTCTGCTTAGTTTGCGATCAGATGACCGTGTGTGAGGAATGTCCCAGGATATTTATTTTATTTATATTACACTTATTGTTTTATCTGTATATCTGATCGATACGTAAATAACACATCCGGGTTAAAAATAGCTTTTGCAGAAACCCATTTAGCTCCAATGTTTTAAGAAGGCTGATTACCTATGACAACGTTTATTAACGTGCAATATTTTAGTAGCTATATCTATTTAGCAAAATTGGTATCATCAAAAACAAATTAGGCGAAATATTAATTAAATCTTACATCGCCATTAATCACTTCTTGTGGTACACTTTGTCAAAAGCTTGTTCACTAACAAGCCAATTAGTGTTCTAATATTTGTAATTTGGGATTTTTAAATGATCTAATTTTGTGTTGCTCCATAATAGTTTGTAGATAAGAAGGTCGTATTACTACTTTGAGTATTTGTTTTTGAATAAAGGAAGTAACGGGACTTACTGGAGTGAGCTGTTAAGTGATTAAGCATACAATTGTGTTAGTTTAAACAGCATTATAGAGCTTTTAAAGTTAGAAGTTTTCCTTTTATACATGCTTACCTAACTCGTAACTTTTTGTAGGTAAAAAATATACCTTGTATGGACTATTATTATCTATATATATAAAATTCAAAGTCCTGACTGACTGATTGACTGACTGATATATCAACGCACAGGCTAAGCCGCTGGTCCTAGAGACATACAATTGTGAGGGTATATTCTTTGTGAAGAGTAGGTCTCCTCTAAGAAAGGGTTTTTCGAAATTCCGCCCTTAAGGGGGTAAAATAGGGGATGAAAGTTTGTATGAAAGTCCGTCCGTTTCGAAGTTAGGGTCTTCAAATTTTGTGTTTAGGCTGAAGATTGAAAATTAATTTATACGTGTCTCAGCGTTTTTAATAATTCCACCAACGAAGCGGAATGGAGTTGTTTTATTTTCTTTTATTGTTGTAGAAAAATATGTCAGAAGCTAGTTATTATATATAACACAATCTGATATAGTAAAAACAAATAACTAAAAATATTTATATCAATAAACCTTGGAGCATATAATTCATAGGTGACATAGATATCACGTTACTTTAGTGTCAAACAGATAAGTTTGTTTGTTTGTTAGTATGTTATTTATCTTCACATCTTAAAGACTGTGTGCGCTACATTTAATTCTACGTTACGTAATTCAGTAAACTCAGGTTAGCCTTTGAGATAAGATATTGAAACTATCTTGCACTGGGTTTAGGTTTTATACAATTAGAATAATAATAAATGCAATGAAGGCTGCATTCTTGACCCCTGCTTTTCTTCTTCTATTATATGGCAGCTAGAATAATAAGAGAATCTCCGAAATTAAGAAACAAATAGTTATTAAACTCTATCATAACAAAACAAGGAATTTTCAATTTCGTCATTAACAACGAAATCTCGAGATAGTATTGTGTCTAAACGTCTGTTCAAATCTAACCGCAAATTCGTCATCAAAACATTGATCTCATCGTAACAGTTCTTATTTTGTATGTAGTTAGGGTGAAAGTCGTACGGCCTTTACCATCTCGCATGCATTACAATTGTGGTAAATATTAAACTCTTAACTAAACTGGGACCCGCTAAAAAGATAAAAGACTTCCACTCAGGTGTTGATTGACGAAAGGTTATTGTCATTGTTTGTTTAGCTATGTGTGTACTTATACAATTTACCGACCA
Source organism: Achlya flavicornis (assembly GCA_947623365.1). Lineage (NCBI taxonomy): Eukaryota > Metazoa > Arthropoda > Insecta > Lepidoptera > Drepanidae > Achlya > Achlya flavicornis. The sequence continues at coordinate 13,496,271 of OX392469.1, read as the reverse complement.
TTATGTATACTATGTCAACAGCATGGAGGAAAATCATGGTAAAATAATTTGCTATTGTTCAAAATCTCGTGACTAAACAAATAATATCTTCACATCTATTTGCTTATCTAATCTTGGTATGCTATGTGAAATAGTACTAAGATAATTTTCGCGGTAGCCTTAAGTTATTTTATCCGAATGCTGCATACAATTTTGGGCTCTAACGTTATATAATACAGCTTAAAATAACGTAAGTTTTCAGATAACATGTCGGTGCTAATAAATTAAAATGGGACATGATTTCTCGAAAGAACATTTGAAGCGTAAGATTTATGGAATGCGTTGTAAATATCTTATACTTATTCGTATTTTAAAAAGAATATTGCTTCTATAGTCCATATTGATAATCATGATTGATTAGATCTAGCTATTTAAATACCCATAGAGCTTTTATTAAGGATACATCCAGATTGAGCGTCGAAGCTGTGCACGCGACGAAAAAAACTGTTAGGGGCTAAATCAAATAAAATTGCAAATATTTAAATTTCTCCCGATTTTAATTGGAATATTTCAACAACTGCTATCATTATGCGCGTCACTATGACAAGCAGAATGACGCAGAGCGATCGTAAAGCGTAGCTGTTACGCGCAGCAGCCTATAAAAGTTGGCTTGTTTTATATATTCGTCTAGTATACGGCGACGTTAGTACCATAGAGTTAGAATATTATAGAGTGATAGCGTTAACAACGTTACCATATAGATGCATTAACAGATATATCGTACACTAGTTGATTTACAGTCAGACAAAATATCGATATGGATTCCATGTCATTTGTTCTCGGTAAGAGTATCGATAAAAACGAGAAATTGGCATTCATTATATGTATTTTAGTCGTCAAACTGTGTACGAGCTCTTCGTTTCAAGGTATTTGGACCATACCGGTGTTCACGCCGTACTCAAATACATTTGCTCTGTTCATATCCTAACTCTATGCAAATCCAATTCAATGGTGGTAGCTTTGACCTTCATAAGTGCACTATTAGGGCTGAAATTGGAAAAATTGCTATGATTTTGATGTATGATTTTAGGCCCTGGTAAGGCACTTATGAACGTTAAGTTGGTACATATAGTTGAATTTACTACCGGTTCGAAAAACACTTAAACTGAGAAGACTCCGACAAGAAACTCAGCAAGATCTTTTATAATTACTTTCATACAATTTTCACTTAGCCAGGGAGAATGCAAGTGCAGAGAGAAGCTACTACAACCATATATCAAGAATATATGGTTGTAGTAGCTTCTTCCAAGTAATGAGCCACCTTAAATAAGCTTTGTCAATTAACCTCCTAAAATAGAAAATTATGTACAAATTATATGAAATACCTAAACCAAAAGCATCCCACTTAGATTTAGCTAATATTATTAACAACTATATTCTCGGGGTACAATGTTGATAGAGTCTGAAGCTATATATTTTGTAAGAGAGCCCTCTAAGCACAGTTCTATTGTTTTATCCATACGGACGAGACAAAGAAAGTCGGTCGGCACAAAGCATCCTCTAAACGCTACCTACATCGCCCTAGCCTACTTTATGTTCGATATTCTTATACTTTGAACGCGCCGTTTCTTGTTGTGCCTACTTAACGGTTCTATTTTATATTCTATTATTTCAAGATTATCTTTGGCACCTTTATAGTGGTAAAGTTAAAGTGCGATTTATTTGTTTTTATTAAATATGATAATCTCTGGGAAACAATATCCTGTAACGAGATTAGGAATTCTACAGTTATTGACAAGTCGGCATACTTTACTGGATATTTTTGTGCACGTGGTGGTTATATTATTGATATTTAAGTTATAAAGAAGCAGTTACGTGCATTAATAAAGGTAATGGTGCCGATTCTGTTGTAAATCGCACTAAACTAATTTTAATGACATCATATCTCTTTCTTACAAACATTATTGAAAAAGGATAGAACATATTTTAAGCTATCAGATTAGTGTTTGCCGTTTTCATTTTTGATGGCGACAACAACAAGCGTTGGACTAATTTGGCTGTTTTTTTTTAGATATAGTTAGACTAAATTAGTTTAGTTAACAACAGAATCAGCACCATTAGATGCCATTGATTACTATTTCTTCTCCAGTTGTACGAACGTAAATGGTATTAACTATTATTATATAAACTATTACATATATTTTACAAAATATGCTAATAACAGTCTCCCTGCCCTTTTAATAATATTTATTTCCTTTGAAACTTTATAGTCCAAAAGTGGAGTCTTTAAAGCTCCTGAAATTAAGAAAAATTAACCTTCCGGAAGGTAATAAAGGTTAAACGGTCTGTAACGGCCACGTACAAAATTATAGGAAGCTGTGACATTTTTTTTCCTACATCCCGCTGAAGAGACGGGAAGCCACCGTGATTTATTTAATGAATAAAAATGCTTCCTAGGACACGAGAAGCCATTTTGCAAGGATATTGCAATTAGCCAATTTGATAGCTTTTCAAATTGAGAAATTGAGGTACCTAACTTAATAACTCAATAGAGTCAGTTAATTATTTTGTCTCTCCACAGACCCAAAGCAAAGATAAAATTAGATTAAAGACATTATTAAATTTAGATCATTTAAGGCTTCTATTCTAGAATAATAGAAACAATAGACACGAAGCTAGCACAAGTAGCCCTCAATAGCTGGTAATCCTATCGAGATAGCGTCTAACACCCCTCTACACAACAAATTAAACGTCACACCGTAGCAATCTGTGAATTACAAGTGTAAATAATCCAGAGGACGCCCAACCACCACCGTGGGCCGGGCTTGGGAAGAAAAAAAAAGAAACTCGTTAAAATAGCGGCTTAAAAAAGAAAAGCGCTGAAACGGGAAGGCTCGGGTGGTATCGGTTTTTCTCGACGCGGGCGGTTCGCTGGGCGGGGCCGAGCGGCAGTAGCGCGCCGGCGGCCGGCCCGTTCGTACGTGTCGCAGGTTGATTGTTCCTCTTCGCCGCACCGTGCACATGTTGTGTGAATTTTCGGCATGTTGATGTCGTCGTGACTTTTTGACAAGATGGACTTTCAAAGTGCTATGGAGACGTTTGCAGAGGCATGGGCCGCCGCCAACACGGTCAAATCGGAAGTTCCGAGCGATCTTTCACAGGTTAGTTTTGTTGATAAGCCTTTTGCATAATTTTTACGACTATTTTTTGGTATTTTAATTTCAACTTTGTCACTTTGCTGATGTGCCCTTTTACTGAATGGTTTATAGTTTGAAACATGTTTATTTTAACAATATTATATTTTCCTGAAAAATTGTTCTTGGAGTGGCTATCGAATATTGTATAGATAATAACAATGACGGATTGATTCGTTTGCAATACCATATTATAGATGCACTAGCTGGACAATACACTCAAGTTCATCATGATAGCAATATTAATTAGCATTGAAATAAATACATCAATACAGGTAATACTGTTCTTTTTAATAGTGTTTTCAGGCAGATCCTACAAAACCAAAACTGTAAAAGGAATAATTAACTAATACATTTTTATGTAGAGCTTTTCAAGCATGTATTTTGAGTATTTTTAAGTATTTAATATACTACGTACTTTGTATTTAAGAAATAGTATTAAACTTATCTACCCCAATATAAGTGCACTTTACATGTACAAGATTTTTTTTATTAATAATGGCACCAATTCAGAAGTAGATTTAATAATTAAATGGTTCTGGATTTTTGCTAAAATCTAATTTATATTTATTTATTATAAATATTATAATTACCTTGCATATAGATTTTTTACAACATTACATACTAAAAACTTATTTATTCAAATTAGGCCCTGGAAGCTTTACCAAATTAAATGAATGTTAAATTTGTAACGTGACTTCATATTAATCTTTCATTATGTACCTTATCTTAGTAGAAATAATGATTATATTAGTAAACATATACTCAGAGTATTATATTAATATAATTCTGTTTCGATAGAGTTATGTAAGTCCTTTCTACTATGAATTAATATTATGAATTTTATGTCAAAAATTCCTATATGATTGTGTTATCTGATTTGCGGGGTTTTTTAAATCGATGCTGGATTATTTGGTTTAAAAATAAACGTGCTATTGTGAAAGTAAATAGAACAAATACCTACATAAATTGATAAATATTAAAACCATTGCTGGCAAAATGGTTCAACTCGCTGATTTATTTATTACAATATCTATATTTAAATAATACCTAGAAGACAACTGAGGTCTCTTGAGGATCAATGCAATCTTCATTATCTTTAAACTTGTCTCAGTCTCTTACACTCAGTCCTTTCCTTTCATTAAACAGGTACTTAAAATTGAGTTTTATCATGAATTAAAATACTTTTCAGTTTAAGGCACTATTCACAGAAATTACTTTTTATCCCGGGAAACAGATCCATCGAGAACGTAGATAGAAGAAGCCAGAAGATATGCGTTACGAATTTCTATTCTATTTTTCCCTGGTTCTACTTAAATATCAACTTTAAGTTTTTTTAAATAACATTTTAACTTTATCTCTGTAAGAATCTTTTTAGGTGCTATAATGATAAGGGATATCATAACAAATGTGATTTAATTTGGAGTGGTGCCGATTGTGTTGTAATTCACACTTTTAACTCACATCGTATCTCTTTCTTTCAAACATGATTAAAAAAGGATAGAACATATTCAATGCTGTCAAATTAGCTTTTGCCGTTATCATTTGCGGGTAAATAGTCGTAACCAATTTAGGATTATTATGTTGAAAACAAGCAATTGGACTAATTTCACAGGACTACATTTCTTACATCCTTTGTTTATGTTTCTTGATAGAAAGAGATAGAGTACACTTAATTAGTATTGTAAATTGGTATTGCAAATGTCCATAGGCGGCGGTGACCACTTACCATCAGGTGGACCGTCAGCCTGTTTGTCAACCTAATGACATAAAAAAAAAAAAAAAAAAAAAAAAGTTTAGTTTTAGACAACAGAATCAGCTCCAATGTCTATTTTCGATATAATTTCATAATGTTTTGCTAATCATTTCATAATACTATTGTGGTTATATCTAATGAAGCACTCTTAACCTGGACTATTATTATAAAACTGTAGAGTTTGTATGTGCGTTCGGATGCGCTAATCACGGGAACTACCGCTCGGTCTTTAAAAAATCTGTGGCGTTAGATAGCCCGTTTAGAAAGGTTATTTATTATTCCTACCGCGAGTGAAACCGAAGGGCCCAGCTAGTGAGATATAATTTTCTTTGTAGACTATTTAATTAAAGTAAGGTATAATTAAACTAAACACTGGTTCAGATCTTTTTATAACAATTAGTATTTATGCTGACTTCTCCTGTTTGCTAACTGCTCTACAATTAGTTTATTAAAAAAATCTACTCATGTTTTTTTTTTATTTATTTATTACCGTTTTAAAAATATAAATCAATAACAAACATTATTAGACAGCATTTGAAAACCACAAAGGTTTGTAGCAATGCTGAATTTAGTCTACATCTAAATTAATATAAATGGAAATTAATTTATACAAACTTTTAAAATAGGTATAACATTCGAACAAGCTATTATACAATTTTTTGTACATAAGACATAATTATCAATTATGATTATAGTTCTGTAATGTAGTTAAGAAGTAAGATTTTAACTTAATTTTAATATTTTTACAAGTTAAAACTATTCTATCGATTCTAGTCTAGCCTTCTAGTCACCTTTAGTCTGTAAACTTTAAAGATATATTGACCTTAAATAAAAAACAGATTAAACCGGGAGAAAGGTTTTTGTCGGTTTTTTGTTTGTTCAGTTTTTATTTTACATTCAGTAATAATAAGGAAAACGTTTGTGGCATGCTTTAGTTTTAGGGTTCCGACATTGAACAAATAGTTCGAAATAGGCAAGATTTATCTGGATGTAGTTCGTACCATACATATAAAAATGCCCATGAATATCAGTAGAAAAATGGGGTCTGTACTTGTTTACTGGAATCATCGAACAACTAACCCAAAGAAGCCCAATTAGTTTCATTTTGCTTGAAATCTATTCCACCAATTTTCGACCACCGACTATGCGCTCTGATTGGCCAAGTCAAGAGCACACGATACAGTGATTGGTCCTTACTTTTCAAAATCAGTGCAAAAGCACTGACTAGTTGCGGAATTGGATTGCTCTGTATTACTACTCTAAAGGAATGTTTCCTTGTTGCAATACACTTACACATAATTCGTTTAACTAAAATGTATAATCCAGTAAATCGAAAATGTTAGTAATGCTAATCCTTTGCAAAGTCCTCTCTATGTAAGTTCCGTTTTGTATGAAGTATGAGTACCCATATTATCTTATATTATATCCAATGGATACGATTTCCATAATTTCCGAACAAAAAAATATATTATCAGTAACTTACAAGCCAGCTTTTCACTATGGGATTATGTAATTTCTGACACTAAAATACTTCCTCGATATGAATAACTACGGAACCTCATGCACCTCAAGCAAGCTGTCGTGCAGCCAACTTAAAGTCAAACAAAAAAAAGATGACTTGGCGATACTTGTAATGCAATCTTCAAATAACACCTTTATGTGAGCATTCTATTAAATAAATCATGTTTTTTTCACAATTAAACTGACATTAAAGTGCAGTGTCGAAGATTGGTCGATTTCAGAGATCAAAACGAGAATTGTCACACAGAATATCCTTCGCGTGTCAGTTTTTATCTATCACACAAATCTGATCGCGATAATGATGACTATCAAATCGTATCATTATTAATTTGGTCATTATTTTTTCTTCCATCACGTGTATAGGTATATCTGCAAGGTGGCCTATGTATGGCATTTATCCATCTTTTAGGTAAGGCTAGAGGTGATCAGTCTGATCACCACGGCTTTGATAATATCAAAGTTTATTATCATGATAATGATAGAACCTAGGTTTTTTATGAAACTATATCTAGCGATTTCTGATACATAAATATGGTGTTTTTTAATAGCCAATCATAAATTTTGCTTTATTAGTATATATTTGCTGATACATTATCTTGTCATATAAATACTCTGATTATTTAATTTAAAAACAATTTAAGTGCTAAACCTATTGGGCGACAACTGGTTTTACTGCGGTTTATTACGCGAAATAAATTAGCTTGTTTCGACATCATATTTGTTATTGTGACATTATGTTGTCGTATGGAATCTTGATCTAATTGACTCTCACTAAGTATAGACAATTTTGATTCCTGTATATTATTATAGTAAGACGCGAAAAAACTAAAATGATTTGGTACCTACACACATTCAAAAATCTATGTGCCGTTAAATTGTCAAGTTGTTAAATAATTCAATCCAAAATACTTAATAGTTTGATGAATTATAAAAACAAACGAAGGTAATTATTGTACTTGAAAATGAAGTCACCACCACAATCTGTAGTCATTAAATCGTGCCAACAATAAAATCGATCAATTGTAACTTGAATTCGACTTTTACCGATTAAACCGATAGCGGTGTTTATAAATAACCATCGAGTGAGCTAATCCATTATCGCGGATTATTGTTCCTACCGATAGCCACACTAATATTACCTACCAATCGCTGTTATCAGTTGTTATGGCACCGTTTCTTGCAAACTTTACAATATCATTTGCATTGATTGATTCATTTTAATCCAATTTGAAATCATTATTTTATTGTAAAAAAAACGTGTTTATGCTTGAAAGTTTATGAAAGTGATTAACGAGGTGGCAATAAAACAGCATTTTGCGACATATTTGTATAAACGTTGACCGTACGATAGCTGATGCAACCACATAGTCGAGAATACGTGCACATTTTCACACGGTTTTCCACAAAGTCTTAAGTGATTAACATAAAGAAGGGGCCCCTCATACTGTTTGTTATGATACCAATGTACTGCACTACCTGGAACGCAAAACATAACACCGTTACTGATTGTCGATGTCGATGATGACTTAGACGTTTCGAAACACAAATAAAAAAGGGTATAAGCACAATTACGTCTCTAGATGGGTACATAGAAAGTGGGCGCGTGCCAGAGCTCTACTACTACAAAAAGTGTTGAGAGGTTTTAGTAGATAAATAATCCGTGCAATTAGACACGTACGGTCAGGTGAAATATTCCGTGGTTCAATTTGCGTTGGAGTCGAACACAATACTCTGATATAAACCTAATTACAGCGCCACGCGCGACCGTTCTCTTTTTGGTGCCTTACTGAGAGACTCGCTATACTTAACTACTCCATTTTGAGTCGAATGTCATGTGGAATATGTATTTGTACAAAAAAGAAGACCTTGCATCTCGGTAAATGTCACATCATTATCACAGCATCTATGGAAATTTCATGGTATAAACAATCTATCTGAATCACACGTTCGATTATTTTTTTATAGCTATCTGTAAGTGCATGTCGGTAGAGTCGGTAGCTAGACGGCACGCGCTGCGCCCGCGCCGCTTACATCGTGTCCGGTAATAGGCTCCATCTCGCGGATAAAGCGGCGACACCGTTACCTTTCTCAAATCACGTACACTATTGTAATATCCAATCGCTCAGAAATGAGATTGCGGCTAACAAGTTATTTACATTGACGTTTTAATATCGACACCGGCTGAAAAAACTATTTAAAAAGGTAATTATAATGTGGTGTCTGTAATAGCTACATTACCTACGCGCTGGAACGCCGCCTTTGTGACGCAGCTAAGCTCCGAGATTAATTTTGGCGGCACAATGAACCAGTTTATAGTCAATAATGCATGTCTTAATAAGTATCGATTGCGTTATTTGTTTGTCAATTCTAAAGTTTCGAAAGCGAGCGTACGTCGACGTCGACGTGCCGAGCTCCCGGGGCTGGCTCGATAGGATCTTTATTACCGCTCGTTTTTTTGGAAGAAAAAAATGATTAATATAAGGGATCGGCGCGGACGGATAAGTAGTGGAGATTGACGGAATGACGCGGGGTCTGTGACCGGGTGAGGCCGGGGGAGGGGGCGCGGGGGGAGGGCGCAGGCGAAAAGCCGCGAGGCCGCATTGCGCGGTCGCAGCCAAAAACTAACCATAAATTACTGGCTACTTGCTGGACCGCTGACGACGACACGCGCGGTACTTTTTTACAGTGGCTCCGATCCTGTTACAACGTAAACTTCTCACGAACATCAGATCATTATAAGCATATCTTTAAGAAATTGCTTGGAGTAATGACGTTCAAGAAATATGAACTGCCTACTGCGTCGTGGGATTTCATGGGAAATATCATATTGAGACATTGTCATCTTAATCAAAACTCTCGCTGCTTTTCCCCTTTATGCTCCTCTTCTGTATGTAAACAATCAATTTCTCTAATTTTAATTGAAGAAAGATCGGTTCACTATACTCTGACAACCACGTTCCATAATAGTCTTTTTTATATTGCTCCACACATACGAACAGAAACTAAGTTTTATTAACATTTTACAATCAATAATTTGGAGACAAGAAGTTTAGTTAGGTATATATTATTCATATAGTAGGGCCTTTTAAAATTTCAAATTTCATATAAACTAAAGGCTCATGAATAAGTTCATAACAACACGCATATAATGTGTGGTGACGTGAGGATCGTCGTCGCTGCAGGCGATTATGGTATCGACCTTATTTAATAATATTACTCAAGTAGCCCGTGTTAATACATGACTTCAGGTCTTTTGAAGGAGATGCCATGCTTTGACAAGAAATTATCGTCGGTAATCGTCTGGCGTTTCCATAATAATAAGAAAATAAAATAGCAATGCGGGTGCGCGGCCTCTCCTTAAATATTCATCGTATTCGAACATACATACATCAGACAAAGAGTGCCCGCCTTTCTCCAAGGGAAGGCGACGCACACTCTAGCGATTACGTGTTTTTTTTGCCCCCCTCATTATGCAGATTCTGGCGAAAAAGGAATAAATTTAATAACACGCGTTCGTGCGCATGCGTTATCGAACGCACTTGTTTCTGATAATCTGCGCGCGCGCCGCGCCGGTTCGCGCAATTACAGTCGACCGGGAGAATAGCGTCCGTGCACGACACGCCGCGTTCCAAAACACAATTCCGTTTTTTAATTTGGGTTTCGCAATTTCTAATACAACATCACAATAATCTATTAAAGTCGTTACTTAATCCATTTGTAATGAAAGGTGGTTGCATTTGATTATTTACTTACTTGTAAATAATTGAAAATATACGCTTGTTTCTTAACAATGGACACCAATTTGCGTGGATAGATTGTAAAATAGTTTGACCGAGATAAATGTGTCGTGTATCGAGATGGCAGTATCTACTGAACTTTATGTAAAAAATATGTTAATTTAACTAATAAGTATGTAACCCATCCATTTATCGTTGATATTAAGACGATCCGAGGCGCGAGAGACATTGCATGGTTGTCTCCAGTTTTGCGGTGGCCTAATAAGGATAATCTCCGCACCTGAGGAGTGCAATTAATAATGGACGGGTAGAGCTTAGTGCTCGTGGGATCTGTGCAAATTCTACTTAAGATTATGATACACATGGGGTTGATGTATTTACACTGCTGGGAACTATTTACCTAATGTATAATACTATAGGTAAACTTTATAGCGGGAAACTTATTGACTTGAACTATTAATTGAAAGCAATTTCACGAAATCCCTTCTGCAACATGGCATAAGAAACTCAAAATATTAGTTTATGCAAAGTTAATACATAATGTTCCAATGAATGTCAGATGTATTTAATCAAAATACTTGGAAATAGTTAACTTAGACATAAATAAATACCATTAATGCACAACAGAATAAAGCAAAGATACATGAACTCGTGGAGGTTCACTGTGGAATCTTGAGCGGGCGATGAAGCGGGGGCAAGTGGCGGGTGTCCAAGTAGCGGATCAAGTCGAAAACAGCCAAAAACTGGCCCCGCGCCTTAGCCTTGAATGGTTTAGCCCTCTGGACACGAGCAAATAGCTGACGTGGCCCGCGGGCGGCCGCGCCTTGCATACACAATGTGCCAGCAATGGGACACAAGTGGGATGGAGTCGACGCTTTGAAAATTATTTGTGAACTTAATGTTAGGGCTATAGGCATGGGTAGTGGTAATTTATATAATACTAGCTTCTACCCTCCGCTTTCACCTACAGGTGAAAAGTAGTCATTGTTACTTTTTTACTGCCGCTGCATGAAAGGACCAAAAACCAATAAACACACTTGCATTTATAATGCGTCAATTTTAGGTAGATAATGAATTTTAATATTATTATTATTATTAGATAGGATAAGACGATTGTAATAACTTATGGATTCTAAAATTGACGCTAAGGAAACAAGAAAAAATAGTTGATTAATATGCGCAAAAGCTTCGATGATCTACTTTAATAAACAAGCTTCTAATATTTTTCGCTGAAACTTTTGGTAAGTGTGTTGCCTTTTAATTTAAGGAATTTTTTCGGTGATATTGCTTCAAAAAGTACGAAATAATATAAAAAAATAATAACTTTATCATGCTGCATGCATGCATACAATGAAAGTGTTTATAAGCATATGAAGATAATGTTTGATTTTTTTACTTATTTCGTCTCTACGGTTTTCTATAGCCAAGCCAGTAATGGAGTATTTCGTATTTGCTTCATTTTTTATTTTTTGCAGGTTCGATTACGCGAACGCGATCTCCTCATCATTCTCGGCGAAATTCGGGAGCGTCTCAGCCGTCCAGCCTCCAGATATTAATTATTGATTGATGATAAAGTACCTATACGTAAATATTGTATGCTCGCTATGTTATGAACTAACTTTTTGCTCAAGTAACTTAATGTCCAAGATATCTTAGATTGTTGTTTTTATGACGGAGAAAGCATGTCGTTGATCATAAATAAATTCTGAAGTAAAATTGCTTGCAAATAAAAAAAAACAACATAATTATTCTTTAATTATCTACCAACATCTATTATGTCATTTAAATACAGTTAAAGTTTAATTATATATCATGCCGATTAAAAATCTAGTTGAGATGAATAAAAATACCACCAGACAAATACGAAGTAAATTTAAGAATTTTTATGAATAATCACTATAATAAAGGAATAAAAGGTCGTTTAATTAGTTAAAAAAAAACTATGGCTCTCTCAAAACCGTCAGCTGTCGCCTGCGCCGGCGCAGCCTGAAGAGCTCACTCGAACACCCCACTTTTAATCCACGCTTAGCGAATTTTCTATACGACTACACAAACTGCGGACTTGCTTCGTTATTAGATTTTTCATGAAAACACGTGTAAATATCACAGGGTACAATACAATAAACATTATTGAGTAGATACTACGAGTTGTTGTAGCACAGCTACGAAACCATAAATGGTTATTTTATAAAATTTAAACTCACCCCTATCAGTTTATTTGTTTCATTTTAATTCGAAGTACAAAATCGTTACAATAAACCAGTAAATCACCAAATTTCAATTTTATCCAATCATTAATCAATTATATCAGTTAGCATCGTTTCGCGTATACGTCATTGCATTCTTGCGGTTGGACCAATTTATTACTCATGATCAAAGTTTTCGATGTTGCATGCCAAGTGCGTGTATTGTGCTTAAAACAAAAGGTTCCACAGTACCACTCGAGCTTAATTTTCGAGTGCGAGTTAGTATTTGAATTGGTTTTAATCGTGGGATAAACAATGGGGAGGGTGCAGTGGTGCGCGGCGACACGCCCTTCACATGTGTGCGTTCGTTTCTATGATGCTACCACTGTATGTGCTTAGTTGAGTCCCTAGTTTTTGCGTTCAATTTTATTTTTAACGAGAATTTAAAGACCAGTCTTTGAGAACTTTTGCGGCAAACTATTTTTCTTTAACACTGAAGATTATGACTTCAAACAAATTCTTGTTACTATCACTATACCTACTGTTAAAAATTACCAATAATAGTTATCAATAGGCATATACCAGAAAAAATATTGCCCTTTCAATAAAACTTTTTACATAGTAAATGCATAAATCCTATAGAAATATATTTCTCATAAAGTGTGCAGTAGTTTGGTACAGTTTGTAGATGTTTTGCTCTATTGTTACTTGTGCTAAGTCTAGGAGAACTAACTAGATTATCGTTTTAATGTCACAAAAAACATTACTGCATACTAACACGTATGTAAATTGTATGTGAACGAGTTATCCCTAGGGTGGGGGTGAGTGATGCGAAACGCGTGAGCAATCATTGCGATCGACGACTCCGGCGCAGGGAAATGACGGAATCACGCACACATGCAAACACCACAGCCTCACACACAAGCAAAACCGTGTACGCTACATTAGTAATCCATTGTTTAACACATGTATATGCAAATAAATATTAATACAGATATTTTACGTATGCAACTGCGTTTTTCCAACTTTTTATTACCGTGCAATGAGAACGCTGATGCAAACTGTATTTTTATTCCAAGGAATCGCATAATTGTGTATTAAGTATAAAATATCTATGCAGATATGTTCGTTTAATGAATTTGACGCTTTCGATAACATCTGCCGGTGAAACAAAGACAACGGCAATGTGAGGCAATTTTTATGTTGTGCGCCCTTCTGTAGGTACTTGTCATTCACTTTCACACACACTTTGAAGCTTTTTCGAGCTTAATAATTGTTGCGTTACAGGAAGTTGCGGATTCAAACGCAACGAGTACGTTTTCGGTTGCACGCAATGGTTATTTTGTTTAATAATTAATAAATGTACGTACATATATCATTACAACCAAACAATTATAATAAGTAATAGTAGGTATTTCGTGCGAAAGTAAATAGCGTTACGATTCATGAACACAGCGATAAGCTCTCAAAAAAACATTATCTTTGTTAAAGCGAAAAAAATATAATTATGGGGCGTTGCGTTAGAAATTGCATACGTTTATGCACGCATCGGAATTAAGTAATTAATACGCCGCCCCCGCAATCGGCCGACGATCTGCGTAAAAGGCTCTCAACGAACGTACAACAATCAAAGCTCTGTCGTCTACTGTGAAAACAGTAGCACCACGATTATTATAATTTGCGGGTAGTTGGGAAACTCGTCACAGTCGCGCGACTTGTTTATCGATTTATCGGCGGATGCGTAGACGATTACCATCGGCCTGACCGTTACACAGCGTAAGTTTTTCGCGAGAAAAAAGCACAATTATTATAATGATCGTCCTAGTATGGGATGGCCAGCGCTTGTTTATGCAAATGTATTTACTAATTAAGAGGGAAACTATTTTCAATGTTGTTTGCATGTTGTACGGCTATGGAAAAAACTATGTGGTTTGTTAGTGGGGTGTCTAGATATACCCGATCATTGTCGCTGGCATATCTAATGAGCTGTGTAAAGTTGACTGATCTATTGACAGCTCTACATACTTTACCATGTTCTGGAGCATGGAACTAGAAAGAATTTTACTGATAAAATCGCCAAATGCCTATGCTTTTCACATAAGATTCTTATCGATATTTATATCGATTCCTTGCTCCCTTATTTAAATCGATTCTTTTCTTGGGAACAATTCTTAGTCGGTTACGCATTATAAGTCCCTTGTTTGTCGAACTCTACGGCTTTTTAAAGCGGCTTAAAAGTGAATAGAGGGCCGGGAAGTGAAGTAAAGGGTTCTTACAGAATGCCGGTTATCGCGAGCTTAATCTTAGCGAGCAAATTAGGATTAATTGAACTTTTTCCTTTTAATTCCGAGCGCCTTTGTATTCGTGCGTAATTCGTTCAACGTGTCACTTGGGGAATTATATAAAGCTGTTTTCTGTTAACAAATTTTTTATTTACAACAAATATGTACAAAATACAATCTATATATAGAACATTTCCTCAAGTCTGCCGCTGCTTCCGATTAACGGCAAGGCTCCCAGAAGGCTGTCAGCGTTTCCTCTTTGGATAGCCAAGCTGACGCGTTGGCGGAAAAAGCTCCTAGCGCGCTGTTTTCTTGAATTATAATTTGTTGATATACCCCTTTATTCATAATCGCTTTTTAACTAAATCAGTGTAATAGTGTGCCCCGTCTCACTCTTTCGATCACCAAATGTCACGTGTCAGATAAAGACTTCGGAATTTTAGCTAATCAACGTTTGATAACTCTATTATGAATAAGGGGGTTCGAACTTTACGAAATACAATCTGTATATATGTCAGCCTGACAGCCGACTGTTGGCAAGGATTCAAGCAATCATTTCCTCTCTGGATGGTAATTGTTGATATTATAATAATAACCTAACACCGATACTGTATAATCTGATAAATGCATCTACTTATTAAATCTAACACTTGACTAACTTATCCTTCAATTGAAGAGTAGAACCACTTGTCTATTGCCATAATCTATCGATTAGATAACTAGCTAATAAAGTACATTATTTTCGCTACTGGTTTACTAAGTTGACTATTCAAAATGGTAATTTGTTAATTTATATTTGTAAATACGAATTTAAATACAAGTGTAATTACGCTAATGTGTTTCGGCTTCTTGAAAGCATTTAATTTTAATTCATATTTGCTCTAGTTTATCCTGTTTAGTTTAATTGTAAGAATGTATTATTCTAAATGATACGTCATTATCACTAAACTAATGATTTCAATAATTTTGAAAAATTTGTAGCGAACTATTATTCTAGTAGCTTCTCTTGCTTGAATGTCCATGGAAATATAAGCCTCTCATTATATGGAAATCCTATACAATGCGAGATCAGCTTATACTGGAAATGTATAGCTTGATCTGTAGCCGTGTGTACTGTGTGAAATATTAAAATTGCGTTGATTGGAACTCAATCAGCTTAAGTTTTGTAAAACAATGGTAGGACTGAAATTTTATGTTGTCAAACAGGCATGGGATAGGCTTACTATCCAGGTGTATTTTTTGGTTTGATTTATATTTTTTTTTTTTTTTTTTTTTATACAACTTAGTCGGTAAACAAGCATACGGCCCACCTGATGGTAAGCGGTTACCGTAGCCATATGGACGCTTGCAACACAAAAAGCGTCGCTCACGCGTTACCGACCTTTCCCCCCTCCCCAATGAGCTCTGGCGACCTTACTCACGCGCAGGAACACAACTTTACACAACATAAAGTTATTTGGCTGCGGTATTCTGTAAGGTGGAGGTACTTCCCCAGTCGAGCTGCTCTTTGAGCGAATAAACGCTATGCACTACCTCTCTTAAAAATATTCATCATCATCAGCCTATAATGTCCCACTGCTGAGCTCAGGCCTACTTTCACAAATGAAGATGACAGACAATGGGCAGATACTACACCACGCGTACCCACTGCGGATCGGTGGAGGTAAGCTAGTGGTCAACTTACTGTTGGAGTTTTCAAGCCGCCTAGGAGGCCTCCAACTAGCTACCGAGACCAACGGCTTTACGTGCGTTCCGAAGAACAGAAACGCTCGTTTTGCAATACCACTAGGCTCTTCATCAATCACTCATTCAGGTACCGATCACAACAGTGGTAGCTTAACTTTGCCGATCGATTAAGAACGGCTAATCATGCTACACCACGAGCGATTTATATTAGCACAAGAATATTACCGGTGGTAGAGTATAACGTACATAGTACCGGGGCCTTTCAGAATAAGAATAAATTATTATTGTTTTTTTTAAAGGAAATGTGTTTTTACAGCTCTATACAAATCCAAGAGGCGAGTGCGTTCAGAGTTCTGAATTAAGGGGTAAGGGGTGGCGGGTTAGGTATCTATAACCCGATGGCGGTTACGGGCTCTCAGGTGTGACGCGACGGAAGCCCACTATCATTAACCTACCCACATATAGGTGCGTGTTGGAAACGCACGCACCCTCACACTAACAAATAACCTTATATGTGCCCATGTGTGCGTCTGTTTATGCGAGGGGACGGATTAGAAATAGTATGCAGCTTTTTTATTCTGAATCTATAATTTATGAACTTTATTACAATAACCGATATTATAATTCAAATGACTTATTGAAGTCTAGATAAAGCCTTGCAAAGCTCACAAAAAAATCTTGTTTTTTTTTATTTTTCTCCTGAAAATATGTAAAGTACAATTTAATACTAAGTATGCGTCGTAATTATTTCAGATCTATGATTTAATATCATCTCGCCGTTTAACCAAAGGGAAGTATGCCTTTCCAGAGATAAAGAGAGCCTTTATGATACGCTAAAACAAATTCGATCAGCAACTTTTAAGACTTTTAAACTCTTTTAAGAGAGGTAGAGCAAAGCGTTTATTCGCTCAAAGAGCAGCTCGACTGGGAAAGTACCTCCACCTTACAGAATACCGCAGCCAAATAACTTTATGTTGTGTAAAGTTGTGTTCCTGCGCGTGAGTAAGGTCGCCAGAGCTCATTGGGGAAAGGTCGTTAACGCGTGAGCGATGCTTCGTGTGTTGCAAGCGTCCATATGACTACGGTAACCGCTTACCATCAGGTGGGCCGTATGCTAGTTTACCGACTTAGTCGTATAAAAAAAAAAAAAACTGCAGCGTATAAATTTACTTTCATATTCCTTTTAAACTATAGAAACAAAATCTATCGGAGAACTTCAACAAATAAACGTGATTGATTGACATAAACTGTTTAAAAAAACCTACTAATCCTGCCCTGTGCGTACGATCCGTGGATCCGGTGAGTGGACACACGTCGCTAGACACCCGGTGGACAATAAAATGTGAATGCCACTAAATATTGAAATTTCACTTTATACTACACCACCCGCTCCGTTCCGATACACTTAATCGCATACGGGGACCCAGTTGCAACGTTTTTTGCGTAATTATATTAGTTTTAATGACACATTGCTCGGAACTGAGCCTTTATTCAAAAGTTGAATTGGTATTTTGATACACAACCAAAGATAACGGTTGTTTCTTGCAACTTGATCTTGACACTAATATTTACGGCTGCTCTATAATTAAAATAAACAGAGATTGATAGTTTCCTATCAGCTTTGAATCTGCCTGAAACTGACTTTTTCCTGATTTATGATTTCTTACCATGTCCTTTTATATATTTGGTATTCAAATTTAGTTACAGAATAGAGCTTTTATTGAAATAAATTGAAGGATTTTATCGATTGATTAACAGAATAATTATTTCGATAATGAAGAAAGTGATAGGACGATATGATGACCAACACCAATACACACTTATGCGGTGGCATCGCCTCGTTACGTCTAAAAGGTGTTCATAATTAACTGGTATCATACTGCAATATCAACGTAATTACCTATTTTTATTTCAAGCCAATTTTCACTTACGCACGAATTACACTTATTATTTATTATCGGATCGTCATGAGCGTGTTTGTTATTTCAAACATTTATACTGTTATATTTAACTTGTTTGTAAAATACGAAGTAATATAAATAGGAATAATTATTCACCGATGCCCCCGATAATTGAAAAAATAAGCGTATGCTTTCAAAAATCCTGTCGAAATCTAATCCTCAAATCCCACTTGAAAAACTTCCAAACAAATACTGTACCAATAGGATCACTTTCATCTTAACAATACGACTCCCTTTCAATTGACACAACCAAATGTCCCTTGAATACTGTCTCCTAATAGTGCGTGTGCTGACATCAGCACCTCGGATTGCCGATAGCATAAGTCGCTATATTTAGAATCTGTGCGCCTGATTAATGGACGTTTTAGTGGCTCGTGTGTCGGTTATGGTTAAGTCATCTCACGTCAACAATTGACACCGTAACCCCAGGCTTTAGGACTATCTGCCATCACTGCGTAATTAAGGTTGGCGTAGAAAAGAATTGTTTAACTAGTCGGAACTGATTGTCGCTAATTTACTAAATAGCTTTGATTTATGTTGTTGTGTTCGATTTGGGTTAGTTTTGTCTTTATATCTAATGGTGCGTCCATGCTACGCGAAGCGAGCACGAGCCGAGCATCGAGCGAACAGGATACGTGGACGTACTTAACGAGCCTACAACGAGCGCGATTCGAATCCCTGTGTTCGTGAAAAAACTGACAATCGGGCGGAGCGCAGTCGAACACGCTACGAATGCTCGTTCGAGGCTCGCAAGCCAGTCCACGCTACGCGAATCGTGCTCGCAGTGTGCTCGTTCGTGGCTCGGCTCGTGCTCGGTTCGCCAAGCATGGACGCACCATAACGGTGTTTTTAAAAAAATGTTTATGCTTATTATCTAATATGTTAAGGTAAATATTAGAATTATACAAAAAAACTATTTCCCTTTATTTTTACTATTTAAAACTTCGATATATTTATGCAAAGCGTTTTAATATGCAATTCATAAAACTTTCTCAAATTAATTTGCTCTCAATGATATTCAAATATCGATAATAATATGCTGCGATATAAAATCAAATATTTCTAATTTAAAATAATATTTGATAAAAGTAATTAATCCAATATTAATAAGCAGACGATAACAACGGCTGTGATATGTTGAGATGAATAAACAAGTGTTTTTTTTTTACAATTAATTGATATTAGTAAGTGATAAGATAAAAGCGTTTGAATAAAAAAAAAGTATTCTTTGCAAATTAAATAAATATATAGGACTTAATAAATATTTCTGTGCTTCGGATGTAAAGCGTTGGTCCCGGTTATAGGTAATCGGTGGCGGCTTGAAAACAATGGGCATGCGTGGTGGAGTATCTGCCCATTCCTTTGCACCTCAACAGTGAAAGATTAGGTATAGGCATGATGATGACGAAATAAATATTCTCGGATAGTGTTTTCTCAAAAAGTACACTTAATACATAAATTTATAAATATCTTGTTGAACATAATAGAGAAATTCAAACTTGGATACTGTGTTCAGGCTAAAGTCTTGCTAGGAATTTCGCTATGCGGTTCCTATGAAAAATGTATGAGATCTGTAATTTTAAGATTATAATTGCACTTGAGTATTTAGTGAGATCAAACGCAGTCATTGTCATTGTAGAATTGTAATGCAATTGGGCAGATATCAAATACATTATCGTGTAACCTGTCCAAAATAAAAAAGATAGTTCTTCAGAATCTTGTCTAAAAACGTTTTATTTAAGATTATCTAAATGTAAATTAAACAAATTTTCTGTGAATTTTCCTATCAATTTCACCAGATTACCTGAAAATATTATTTATTGGTAAATTTATCAAAGCTTATCTGGTAAAGATCACTATCAGTGATAAGACCGCCCATTCTATTGTTATGCACTATTCCGATCACATGTGGTTTAACAAAAAAACATTCTTAACTATGTATTTTTTTATCAAAAAGATATAATATCGCGTATTGCTTATAACTTGAACTGGGACTATTATCTGCAAATACTATGCATCGCATGACCATCATACTGAGCATGTTAGACTGAAGAATTTAGCGCAATAAATGTTTATGTTCTATTTCTATTAAACCATTGACAATTTTCATCTTCTCACTTTTGATATTTAAAAGAAAATAAAGCTGATAAATATCAATCTTTTTTTCAGATGAGCTCAATAGAAAATAATATTTTGCATACAATATTTTTTTCAACACTCTTCCTCGTAATTTTAAAATTATTGCACCGTTTTAAGTATCTATTACGCACTAGTGCCATTTACTTTACACTACCGCACAGTTTTATGATAAGTATAATCCCGATTATGTAAAGTTTGTACCTCAATGCAATTGATATGTGTGTAGAATAAGCATTCTTAATTGAAACGTGTAAAACATTTTGAAAGCGCATAGCTGACAAAAAAATACTTGCGCGCCATATTTGTTAACGTTGCGTTGTCATTGTGTGGTTGATTATTATCAAAAAATCTACTTCATAAATACAAGTCTGCTTTTTTCCTCACAAGTGTGTTGTAAAACGTCTTATGACACACGTGTGCTGTGCATTGATCATTACACTCTCGGCCATCTTATCGCTTAATACCGCATCGAGTGTAATAACCAGCTTTGCAAACATGTATCATAATGTACTATTACGATATAGTATATCCATAAAAAAAAACCTTACTATATTTATTGGCATATCTTAACAAACCTATAATGAAAATTAAATGATCAATAATAAAACATGGCTGGTCTATAGATACATAGTAGGCCCACCATTTCATTATCAAACAAATTATACCATGTAACTATAAAGGCCAGTACAGAAAGACACGAAATAAATACTATCGGTCTTATTACAAAAAACGATCTTCATCCTGGTTTAAACCATAACTTACAAGTCTTGGATTGTTACGGTACTAACGTTGGTCCTATGATTATAATTCGATCTTATTACAAATCGCAGACTAACGGAGGATGTGTTAGTACCACAAGCTAGTCCATGATTAAATAATATCCACAGATTATCTATAGAAAACATTCATTGAATTTGACATCATTCGTTCGCACCGTTCCATTTATCTACATAGCTGATTTATTCTATAAATTATTAAAATTTAAAATAGTATATATACTATTAAGATATAAATTCAAATATTGTTTTTTGAAAAGATTTTGCTGGTGCAACTAAATTATCAACTATAATTTTGTTTTTGGCGTTGTTTTCACGTATAATAATGTAATATTACCCGTGAATATTACATATTAGCAACAACTCTTGCGCGTAACGGAATAAATGAAGTTCGCGCGCGTATTATAAATACGAAACTGCTACTACTAACATTAAGCAACAAAAAGTTAAATGAAAAGTGCTTATTTTATAATAAAAACTACAATAGATGATCAGAAGAAAGGAAGGGGTGAAAATTGGAGCACCGAAGAGAAAGTTTGTTTTGATGTTAAAACTGTGCGATACACATAACATTCTTTATGATAACTCTAATTTCAAGCATTCTAGGATATATTATCAAAATATATTATATTCTTAGTGACAAGCAGGCCAGAACAAATTGATATAGAATTCGATCAAAGAAAACTAAAAAAGGTTCTCAACACATGTAAGTACATATAATTACTAGTACCCATGGTTTCTCCTGGTCCTAGGGTAAAAAGTAGCCCATGTCCCTCTCTATACCTGTCCAGCAGTCAGACACAAGTTACTTTCATGTTTATAATTATGTATGGAATCTCAGGGTGAAACCGCAGGGGACAGCTTGCTTTTAAAAATGATGTTTGTTTGATCAAGCATCTCTCAAAAAGTAATGAACCAATCTCGATGAAATTTGGCATGCAAACAGCCTATGGTATGGATAAAACATAGGAGACTTTACAAAAGTTGGAGATTGAACATTCTTATAATATAATTGCAGAATGAAGAATGAAAAAACTGGATTTAGAAATAGATTTATTAGAAATAGAAAGCAAGAAACACACTAATGAATAAAATGTTAGTAAAACAAATTCAAACCAAATTAAATAAACCTATGCAAAACAAGAGCAGCTTTCATAAAAATAAACTAATATCTCTTTTTTTTTCAGGTCAACCACAACAGTAATAAATAATAATCAATGAAATGTCTTAATTTTACAAAACATAATGTGAGAATGTTAGAAATTATATTAGTATATAAATTTCAAAATTGAAAATAATAAAAGTGCTAAGTACTGTAACTAAACTTTATAAATAAATAAATATAATCAATGAATATAAGTTTCAATGAACTGCCTTCCATGAACTGTGTTTTCAACTCTTGCTTGTGAAAATGTTTCTCTAGCGGATGGTGTCAGGCTGCTATCATTTTAACCAGAAAATATCTCCTCTCTCATGTCAATGGCTATATTATGAAGAACTGCACATGCTACTATAGTTTTTTTGGCACTTTAAATATCACAACACATGCCTCTTAGTAGGCAGCGGAAACATTGTTTCCATAACCCGTAACATCTCTCCACTGTGTTCCTTGTACGCATGTGAGACTGGTTATACCTTTCTTCTGCAGGTGTTGTAGGGTTCAGAACTGGTGTAAATAAATATGAGGTGCAAGGATAGCCACTGTCACCCAGTAATATTCCAGAGAAAGCACCAGCCGCTACTTTTATTTGCAAATCACTGTTTCAGTCTACATTCCCGGAATATTCTGGAATCATGTACATACACTGCCATGCCACCTGGTTACTACATCCATTATTCTGAGATCAGCATCACACACCACCTAAAAACAAATGCTTGTTTTATTTCACATTACAAAATGATTCAAGAAAGTTGAAATTTCAAATTATATACCTGCACATTTATAGATGGATATCCTTTTCTGTTAATATATAACTGCCCCCATCAGCATCTATCTTTTTGATGCGTGATGAACCTGTGTGACATCTGTGCAATGGTTCCTGCTACTTTCTTACATATATTTGGCTGACAACTGGCTGAGACACACCGTGCAAATCGGCTGTGTTGTCTTGAATCTATGAGTAAAACAATAATAATACATTAAAAAGTTATATTGCATATTGTTTTGCTATTATTAGACAAGGTTTATAAGGCACTTACTTCGTTGCGAGCAATGCGAGCCCAGCTCCGTTATGGGCAAGCCACTTGAATTTCAGGGGGTATTCGGCATCCTCGGGGATCCTGGGATATTTCAGCTTTTACCAGGTCCACTATTTTTAAGCCGAAACGCTTCGTGATCGTGTATTTATATCGAAATTCTTCGTCACACAACTCAACAAAAGGGTTCAGCCAATAACGAAGTCTTAAAGGTCGCCGGGGCACCCGTAATAAATCTAAATCGTCCATATCCTCTAGATCAATAAATTAAATCAATATTATCCATTCTTCTTGTAATCAGAAAACAAAAGTAAAACAATAAAACTTAACCTCACTGTGCAATTTGACGTTTGTTAGTGACTTTAGTCCTCTGTCATGCGATAGTCCAAAGACAAACTAGGGGTGCTGTTGGTTTATCTTTAGTACCATAACTAGTCCACGAATTTGAGATAATCTACGTTTTGTAATACGAAATATTTTAGTACATGGTTTATTACCATGTTTAATCCAGGTACGAAATTTAGTCCACGTTTTGTAATAAGACCGTATGTGTCAAATAACTGTGCCTACATCCTCATATACATAGGAATTACAGTGAGAGTATAATGTCTGGGAAAAGTCTCGTCTAACACGCATGCGGCGTATAAATATCCACATTTGCTGGTTAAGCTATGCCCTAAAACAACGGTGCTGTTTCTAGCTGCCTAACGTCATGTCTTTATTTAATACTAGCTGCCCCACGCGGGTTCACTCGCGTTCCCGGGATAAAAGCTATCTTTCATCGCGATTGGGCCTTTAGTTTTTGAGTGATACTTGAACAAACAAACAGACAAATATACAGAACATACAAAACAAAGTAGCTGTTTTGGGGATTATGTATGTAATACATGCCATTTACTTAGTTTCAAAAGATATTTAATTTACAGATATGGCGTCCTGATGATTTTATTATATTTTACTATGTTGGTGTATATAGATTGTAGCGATATTAGTAGTTATACTTCTTACTGAAATACATACTATGAAAGTAAGCTTTGTACTGAAGCTTTACTTGTCGCTGAGATAGCTGAAACCTTATCTATCATCCTAACTATCCTAATCCTAACTTGATATTATAAATGCGAAAGTGAGTTTATTTGTTTGTTACGCCTTCACGCCTCAACTTCTCAACGGATCATCATGAAATGTGGCAAGCAGATAGCCTATGGTATGGAGAAGGACATAGGCTACTTTTTATCCCTGGAACGCGGGTGAAACTGCGGGGGACAGCTAGTCTGGAATAAATGATACCTCTTACGACTCTCGTATTTAAGTCTCGATTGAATTAATTTCATGTAAGCAGTAAAGAATTAAAATATCTTCTGACTCATTTGTTGAAGTTAATTAAACAGGTAACCTGTCGAAACACTGACATTTGCCGTGATGTCTTGTTTATAATAGACTGTTAATTTATCTCGCTGTTTTAGGAAACCGTTGGTTTAGAGTTAGAACAATAGATTACTAGGCGACGGTCGACAATCGGCCGGTTATCGCAGCTGCGGCGTAGCGGATGCGATAGTGGTAATAGCGGTTACTATCGCACAGATAGATTCGGCCTGTATCAGCCCTGCATGGGAATTTATATGGACAGCGTAGGTATAGTTCGTTTGCGACAAACCAAATATACTGGTGATGTTTTGCTGCGAGTTGTATACCCGTAGTGTTATCGATAACGCACTGTTTCTATGAATTTATTATCCAGAATATTGAGATTACTGAAAATTCATGCATTTTGATCAATGTTGGCTCTATAATAAAATACATAAAGATCAGATAAAGAGTCTTTGTTAAACATGCAACTAAAACGTTTCAGTTTTTTTTAAACTGTCGATGAATTCTTTTGTGAGTATTTCACTGATAATGCTAAAGATGAAATCAAGCTATTAGTGGATGGTAATATATTAAAATCAGTGGCAGTGGAAGACAGGCAGTGTCCTCGTATCAAAGCTAGCTGCATATCAAAGCTCGTAGTAAAGTTCAACGCACAAAGTGCATAATCGTAGTAATCGCCGGCCGGAGCCAAATGTCATCGACCCACTTATCTCATCCGCCATCCCTTTTACAATTACAACAACAAATGAGTAAGAGCTGTGCACCGATATGCGTGCGCGCATCGATACCGATGCAGAGGAATAAAATCCTGTGTGAACGAACTCTAATCTCTGTTTTGTGGCAGCTTCCAGACTCGGCCGAGATGTAAACGTGCTCACGCACTGATAGATAGTTACTTCTATGAAACTAAATGTCGATTTTATTGTGTAGACAATACTCACCGATAAGTCTTGATTATAGTTTAATTAAATGACGAATAGGTTATTCAATCAGTAAGTATCTTAATTTTTGCATTTTCCAAAAAGCATACCTTCCTTTCAGTATGGTATTATATGTTAAAAAAAATTCTTCAACAGTATAAAAAACTGCAGCAAATAAATAAAATGCGCATATCATTAAAAGGAAAAGTAACAAAGTTACAATCATAATTCAATGAACGTGTATAAAACATGTTAATTACAGAGTACTACGAACATATAATAAGGTATAATTTGCAGGATTGCCATGCACGGTGGTTCATTATGTTGACATTATTTTATCACGCACTTTAATATATAAGATTCATGCGGAAACTGGAAAATTTAAACTTTACGAAGTTATAAAAAAACTGCCTAATATTGAGGTAATATGTACCACTAGAGAAGCCACTCATTAAACAAGATAAATCATCTGAAGGTGCGATACTTTCTGATTCTTTTACTTACCTGTCTCTTTATGGAATTTCATAGTCATTTGAAGAATTAAATGGCGGCAACTGCTGTCACCTCTATAATTCAATATTTTGGTAAGACACCTCTTTTTGTAATGCATTGTCAAAAAAATTAAAGCTCCAAACGTATTGGGATAATGTTTAAGATTTCCAGCGCTTACAAATTTTTAATAGTTTTAAAATATTACCGCTTTAGAAACCAGGTAAATTCTTTTGTAATCTCGTCCTTGTTATATTACCGTTAAAGTGATGAATGATGATCCTATTTTAAACAATATTGTTTACTACTTCTGACGTAATGGGATAAACAATTGATGTCCATAGGATTTCTTGTTCATTGTTAAGCTATCGTAAAACTCAGGTAAACGCTACCTCACTTACAGGAAAGATCCTCTTAATTACTTTAACACGATCCCTTGGTCTTCCGACACGGTTGACTTATCTTGCTTAAGATATTTTAAGTAAGCTATATTTTTTTGTTTTGACGATTCAAAAGTTCTGACTCTATTTACCGATATTACCTATTCATCATCGTTTGACTGCCCTGTACTCCTAGACAAAGTAGGTACTTTTCGTTACACAAACGCAACGAAATGTACTTTTTCTAGGGATACTGTTCCCAAACATTTGGAGTTGGCGCAATATGTATGCTTCTTCCATTCATCTCTTGTATTCTTCAAACCAGTTTCACAAAATCCATCCATCTCTTTTGCGGACTTCCTCTTCCCGTATATCCATCCATTTTCATATAAATAACTATTACCTAATAATATCCCAAAATATCCTATGCATATTGCAAGGTCAATATTTATTTAAATTGCGCTTTTCTTAAGCCAATGACTAATAGAAAAACCTTATTAATATTCATTCTATTCTACGCTTTTACTTTATATGTGACTGGATCTACATAAACAGTATAAGTATTGTCACTTACTCAACTTGTTCTGCATTAAAATTACCATACTATTACTCTGGATCTCTGTTCAACTTTATTATAATGGGCAGAACAACTTTTTGAATAATATGTAATTGAAGTCATTGAAAGGGCAGACACCACGTCATATCAACAGTGTATTCAATCCGTATGTATGCACTTTACTTAGAAACTGAACTGTCGAATAATAAGTGCATTGTGTGACCGTATACGTATCATGCGGATTAGTGAGGGGAATACCATAACGTCGATAATTTGCACATCGATACGATACTTGAAACAATTTATTGTTTCAGTAGCTTTGAGTACCAGGTGTTCACTGCAAGTTTGTATTATCGAAATTATTTTTTATAAATTAAGTAGGTTGAAATTATATGGCGTTCATATATGGCCATTCTTTATTTAACTCATGTGACTGAACTGTGTGATGATAACACTTTGTAAACTTAGTTTAGTAGATAATAGATAGCTTTTATATTAAACCTTATTATTAATAATTAGGTACCTACATACCATAACCGTGTGTGGCTAAAGTTAAGTAATAACAAAACATCTCGCGAGGCTTCTTAATCTATCTATACGGTCAATAACGGTCTATCAGATGCCCATTATCGAAGGTCCTGATCGAGGTCAACGACTCCATGTGAGCATATCGACACATCGACAAGCGGCGGCAGGGCGGCGCGCGCCACGCACTTCCGACGCGACGGATTTGCCGGAATCGGTGCGGGCGCATCAAACGCTCTGCAAAATTCGGACGGAGGCGCGCGCGCGTGAATCGATTTGAATATTTTTTCGGTGCCGACATGAGAATGGCTACTGCCCATCGCGGGTGACCGCGCTCACAATGTTCGTTATATCGTTCAGCTCATGAGTTAACGTGAACGAAATATTTTCGCGCAAAACACCGAGTATTTTTATAGCGCATAATCTCAGCATGTAAACGGTTTATGAGGTGACTTGTCATTTTTCGTTGACATTATACCTTCTTATTACATTCAGATGGTGCTCGTAGAAATTAAGGCGCATAATATTTTCAACGTTCACTTCATGAGTGTCCTGCAAAAAGCTACAATTTAATTACGAAAAAATGTTTCCGCTCAATTAGGTGGTTTTTAGTCGGATTCAGTGTATCCGAATTTCGTCGAGCCTGGAGCCCACACGGGCTTTCTTGCTACCTACATCTCACGTTTTTGAGTAGCCGTAATATTTAAATTGCCGACATAGCTCCTGCGGGCATACCTTGCATGGGAATGTGCGCTGGCGGTCGTCGAAACCCGCTTTTACCAAATGCGTTATGCGTTGTCCAACCAAACGTGCCGAGCTAACGTCTCTTTCCCTGTCTAACTGGCAGCTAATAAGCGCCGAAGACAAAGAGACGACGATGGAAAGTATGGCTACTTTTACTGGATGCTCATTACGTCACCAAACGCATCCCGCCAAAAATTTTGCATGGATGCGTCGCGCATGCGAAAATGTTACCCGTGGGCGCTCAGCGGCGGCGGCGGCGCAGGGGCACGTACTCAATATTACCTGCTGATGCATATTAATCGAGAAGGAAGTTTTGTCAACAATATCTAATGTGCTCCGCGAATTGTTAGCGGTCCCATTGATGGCTTTTTGTTCATATTTAGTTCCCAAAGTTCCTTTAGGAGTAATACGCGGCGCCTTATTATATTCTGCATCAGTATTGCATAATGTATGACACATCTTAATACAAAAACAATCGGCGCGATTGTTCACTGTCGGTAGTGTTCTACGATATCTCTATTCGCCCGCAAGTGGTTTATCTGGGTTATTCCATTTAAATCGTGCTCTACTTGAGTATTAATTAGCGATAATCATGGCGGCAAATAATCTTCGTCGATTACTGACAGGTTTATTCTACGAGTGGAAATATCTCGAGTGGTTTGTATCGCTTCCGTGATAAGTAGACTAAAAAATTCTATGAATACCTACTAATTTGCAAATAATCTTTAATCGACAATTGATTATATAATTAATTGAAATCATTGCTGTAGTTAATTACTGATAGTTATGAAGTGGAACGTAAAATAACTAAAACTAACTCTCAACTGGTAAAGTAGATGAGTAATTTGTCAATTAAAGAATTCAATATAATTTACGAGAATAATTGCGTGACATTCGTATAAATATATATAACGTTGGTATAGATAGCACACGTTGCGGATAATCCCCGCGGCTAGATACGGATAACGCACGTAGATACGGCACAAATACGTGCATTATCGTGCCGAGTCCGCGGATTATGTAGATTACAGCACAGATTTATTGTTTTATCGCATTTTACTGTCGGAATGTTCTTTGTTCAATGATACCGTTGATG
The DNA here is from genome assembly GCA_947623365.1 of Achlya flavicornis. NCBI lineage: Eukaryota > Metazoa > Arthropoda > Insecta > Lepidoptera > Drepanidae > Achlya > Achlya flavicornis. Next base: position 13,466,777 of record OX392469.1, on the reverse strand, counting down.
TTTTTGACGTGTGACGTACAAATAGCATTTACTTTTATTAAGATTAGGGTATTTAAATGATTATAATATAAGTTATACAATCAAATTGTTGACGTGATTTGTTATGGCTCATGGAGTGACGGCATGATCCTTACACGTGCATATATATATCATCATCATCATCATCATCATCATCAGCCTATAATGTCCCACTGCTGAGCACAGGCCTCCTTTCACAAATCAGGATGAAAGGGAATGGGCAGATACTCCACCACGGCCCACTGCGGATCGGTTGAGGAAGGCTAGTGGTCAACCTACTGTTGGAATTTTTCAAGCCGCCTAGGAGGCATCCAACTAGCTTAACGACTATCACAATTAAGTGATAACCACGACCAACGGCTTTACGTGCCTTCCGAAGCACGGAAACGCTCGATTTGAAATACCACTAGGCGGTCACCCATCCAGGTACCGACCAAGACAGACGTAGCTTAACTTTGCCGATCGATTAAGAACGGCTAATCATGCTACACCACGAGCGCTTCATATTTATATCACTTAAAAAGATTTAATTAACATTTCGTAAGTTATAAAACTGAAAATAAACGGTAGCACAAAATCTTCATAGAAACAATAATAAATTAAAACTTATTTTATAACCACATCATAAACGACCCCGTGTTTAGTCATCGATCAAATGATGACATTTGTCGAATACATATAAGCGATTGTTTTAGTATAATCATCAACGGAAAGCGAAACCCAGGAAACTTAATGTATACAATACAACGCAGTACCCACACAATTTGTTCGTACCATTACTAAGTAGCGATATTCATAGATTATCCTACAGAAGAGCATCAGAATCGAGCTCCAATGAAATAAACTGTAAACTTAAAAGAGTGAGATGATCTAGCCTAAAGTATCGGCATCCAAAATACTTTCTCGGAAATTGTCGATATTTTTAAATTACCACGTTAGCCTCCCTAATTTGGGCAGTACGAAGTTATCTAACGGTATTCCCAGTGAACCAAATCACACGTTCGGACGTGAAGCAATAATACAAAACCTCCGTTTGATTGCTCACACGTTAGCAAAAGCCGAACAAATTAAGTTAGCACTTGGATGCCTAGAAACCATTTGTTTCCAATTTGTGGGATGTTCGACAATATGCCCTCCTGTGTTTATCCTCGTCCAAAAATAGTGCAAATGACACTAATTACGACGTTGTAGCGGGCCCGTGTTAATTGCTTGCTCATACCGTACAATTCAACTAAACCGCTCGCTGTACACGTTTCGGTGATTTATATTAGCCCATATAAGAGAGTTAGCTGCTGGTCTGTGGGTTGTTCCGCGTAAACTATTGATATAGATAATGACACATTTATTAAAATGAACTAATTAACTTCGTGATAAATATTTTTGTATATCATTATGAAGGACTGGCATGTATTATTTAATTATTGCTGAATGCCAAGTATTACGTACGACTCTACTTAGAGGTCGTACTCTGGCTAACTCTTTTGGATCTAAAAGGCTCGAATATTTAATCTAGCATCACAGAGTAAGGATAGATACTAGTACATATCCAAGTTTTTAATTTCAGTTTAAAAATCATATTCATTATTAGGATAGCAGTTATTTTTAAATGTTTGTCCAAATTGTATGGTTGATCTGACCACAGTAAAAAAAGGGAAAATAAAGTGAATAATTTTACAAGCTTTTATCTAACTTGCAATGTATGTATGTATGTTCGGGTAGGGTCGAATTTTACCCACTTTCAGTGGTCGGATTGACTTGATATTAGTATATTGGATGACAATGCAAGTAGAGCCGACTAAAAGTATAGACACCAATGTATTAAAAATGAAATTTTAACAAAAACTTATTATTATAATTTATATTTTATAAAGTTCTGGATTGTGTCTTTGGAATTGTTATTACAAATATAGTAGTCAGATTGTTACTGTCTTGAAACTGGCAACATACGTTTCTGCAACGAATGACGCATTTGAATTGTTAAAATATCATTTCATTATAGTAGAAGTTTAAAGAAAGTCATTAAGGGGGATTTGGTTTTATGATTAAAAGTTTAAGATTAGACTTATGTAATGCCGGAAATAAAACATTAACCCCCTTATTCATAATAAAGTTATCAAACGTTGATTAGCTAAAATTCCGACGTCTTTATCTTACACGTGACATATGGTGAACGAAAGAGTGACCCGGGGCACACTATTATAATGATTTAGTTAAAAAGATATTATGAAAAAGGGGGTAAAACTACACTTTTCCACAACCAAAATAATGAGTTCTCATTTCAAGTACCCACATTCACGTAAAAGGACGATCAATTTTGAGTAGTCCTTACGCATTAGATGCCACATTTTTTAAAATCTAATGGTGTGTCCATGCTACGCAAAGCGAGCACGAACCGACCCTCGAATGAACAGGATTCGTTCTTTGCTCGCGATTTCAAGCGCCTTCAACGAGCGCGATGCGAATCCCTGTGTTCGTGAAAAAATTGACAATCGAGCGGAGCGCAGTCGAGCACGCTACGAATGCTCGTTCGAGGCTCGCAAGCCCGTCCACGCTACGCGAATCGTGCTCGCAGTGTGCTCGTTCTTGGCTCGGCTCGTGCTAGGTTCGCCAAGCATGGACGCACCATAAGACGGACTAAGTCTCGGACAGAAGTATGTATTTATATAATACTAAATACTCCGATATAATCTAGCGATTACCTTACAGCTAAGTATGATAATAAATAAATAATCCTTTCCCCTTACATGGACATATACGATTAGCTGAGATTATCATGATGCAAAAATTGACTAAAGTAGGTAGGTATTATAGATTTGAATCGTTATTATTACTAAAATTTACCACAAACACGGCACACACAGCCGGCACGTAACTTGGCAAGAATCATTGTAATATTGATACAATCACTATAGTATTGTAATATTACTAGGCAAGAATCGTTAGATTATCTTTCTTTTTTCTTTAGTTAGTTAAAAACAGATATGTTTAAAAATAAAACAAGCAATAAAAGGTACAAATATTTTATTGCCTACTAATGCCGGGTTTCTATAAACAAAAACGAATCGTTTTGCTTACCAATGGTAGGTTTTTTTATTGCCAAACTGGGCATATAGATCATTTCGTAAGCTAGTTTTACCTGTGATATATACATACATATGGGAGGGTCTGCTATGCTTTGAGGTCTTTGCTTCATTATTAGTAAAGATATAAGAGTCGTAATTTTAACCCATAACGTTCCGTAAAAAATAGGAATCGGCCATTAGTGAACACGAGCGAACCTACTCCCACTACGCCAAGTACGAAAGAACTAATTAATCACTTTTTCAGTCACTTTGACGAAATGAATCCCTATTTCCCTTGGTCACGCCATCACGCTTGAACGGCTGGACCGATTTCGCTAATTCTTTATTTTTTGTGTTTGTTATTGTCAGAAGAAGGTTCTTATGAAAGAAAAAATTAAGAAAGTTGCGAGGGTAGGGTAGGGGTAGGGTAGGGTAGTAGGGTAGTAGGGTATGGTAGGATAAGGTAAGGTAGGGTAGGGGTAGGGGTAGGGGTAGGGGTAGGGGTAGGGGTAGGGGTAGGGGTAGGGGTAGGGGTAGGGGTAGGGGTAGGGGTAGGGGTAGGGGTAGGGGTAGGGGTAGGGGTAGGGGTAGTGGTAGGGTAGGGTAGGTTAGGGTATAGGTTAGTAGGATACCACGCGAACGAAGTCGTGCCGGGCAGCTAGTGTTATTATATTTTCCTTTTCGTGACTTTCATAATATAACTTTTATTTAAACACATACTCAATGTAGGTAAGCATTATCTATAAATCAAATTTTAAACAAATTAATTAAATATAAGTGCGATAAACGCAATTTCCGTAACAAATATTGGTTTTAAAATCTAGAATGTGGGAATCAGGAAATTGAATAAATTAATTGGATGAATTTATACCTACAATATTGGTTTATGAATGAAATATTGATAAGTATGTCTCTTTAATCGGACTCTTTGTGTTGCGATAGGACTATTATTTAAACTTACCTATGTTTAATTATATATATAATTATTATGTAACATAAGTAAATAAAACAACATCAAATAAAATATTTGGTTAATGGACGGTCATTGATAGTGAATGAATTTCTTAGCGAACGAGAACGTAACCAAAATGTTGTCGCAGAATTGTCAAATCACTAAAATCATCTGAAAATACACTTTTGGCGACAAGTTTCTGTCAATATAGATGTCAAAGTTTTTAACAATTGGTTCGGTAACGCGTGAGTGCAATGCCCCGTGTATTGCAAGCGTCCATATGGCTACCGTAACAGCTTACCATCATGCGGGCCATACGCTTGTTACCGACTTCGTCGAATAATAATAAATAAATAAATAAATAAATACAAAATCAAACATTCTCGGCTCATCTATACTAATATAATAAAGAGGAAGATATTTTGTTTGTTTGTTTAAACGGGCTAATCTCAGGAATATCAGTCGGATTCGAAAAATTCTTTCACTAATAGGAAGCTATATTATCCCAGAGTATTATAGGCTACTTTTTATCCCGGGAACGTGAGTGAAACTGCGAGGAACAACTATCTGAATATAATTTAGACTTAACAGTTAGGAATCGAAACGACAGTACCTTATGATCGATAGTGGAGACTGGAACTGTTACTAAGTAGAACTAGCTCTAAATATAGTAGACATGACAAAATATTATTTCCATGTATTATATTTGTACAAAGGTACGTAACCTACGCGACAGACAGCGGTAAAACCAAGAATTCCGACAAATCCTTAAATCGACATCCCTATACAAACGTCGGATAAGAGAACGCTCCCCATATGGATTAGGGCTGGGTTTAAATCTGGCTCCCGGTGCGGTAGTCAGTGTAAACACGACTTGGCGTCTCTCCTCGACTATCTGAGCTACACTGACGAAATAACCCATCGGTTCTCGCGAGGGACGCGCGTCCTATTATAACAATTGATGTCATTGTTATATTTTTAACAAGTTTGAAAGATAAAAAGTTTGGTAAGTGAGGATGTGGACCCGTGATGTGGACGAAGATGGTAAAAAGTCAAAGCCTGAAAGGAAATGACGGCAATTATACCTACATTATATTTTACTTATCCTGTGAAATAGTTTCTGTTCTGAGCGACTCCACTATAGATTACTATAACTGTATATAACAATCCTCTATGACTCCACGGCTCAGTTCAAAATTATACGATTGTTACGTAAATATTAGTTTTGTAGTTAAAAGAAGACCCTACGCTGGATTGATCTAGATTTTGAGACTGCGGTCCAAACGTTTACCTCGGTATTCATGTTATTAAATGTTCAATCTGATTAAATAAATAATGAAAATTATCAGCTGTTTACACCTACAACTGTTCTTTCATAAAATGTCATGTAGAGAAACTACACGACTATGTAATCGCTCGAGAGTACCTCGGGCGCTTTTATTGAACCAAAATTATAGAATGTAACAATAATTTCAAATAAAATGTGTACCTATCTAAAGTTAAGACCTCTATTAACCGCTAATCATGAGAGTCGCTTAACATACAGCTATGGTTACAAACATGGGTCACGGATCACGTCCCTGACACTGGCCCAGTGACGACATTGGCTCAAAAGCCGAGATAACTCGCTCGTGTAAACTATCAAATCTGCGAAGAATAAAAATACAAATCCCGATTAATTTTATGTAGTCACAATGTCAATGAGACACACGGGCTAGAGCGTTCGGTCAGCATTGGTATTTGTTGGAATGAACTTTTCTGTTGCTGTATATTCTCATTGGAGTGGCTTTAGTATAAATAAATAAATAAAGTATGAATAACATTGTAGGATATGACATATGAATTGTGTATGGTAAAGATCAAAATCAAAAAGTCATTCATTCCATTTAGGCCCTGGTAAGGCACTTATGAACATGAATTGGTACATACAGTTGAATTTACCACCGGTTTGGAATACATTTAAACTGAGAAGACCGGCAAGAAACTCAGCAAGTCTTTTTTTTTTGTGGAAGATTTTTTTGTCTGGAAGGTCTTTTCATATTACAGCTTTTTTCCAAATACTTATACAATATATATATTATTATTACTATATGTACATTGATACTATATTTACATGAATACCAATTTAATATCTAACCCGTATTCATAATGATCAATCTCTACTTGTATCTATTCCAGATTCAAAATCCAATAAATTCATTCAATTATAGAGTTAGACTAGCTGTCCCCCGCGGTTTCACCCGCATTCCCGGGATAAAAGTAGCCTATGTCGTTCTCTATACATGGCTATCTGCATGACAAATTTCATGATGATCCGTTGAGTAGTTGTGGCGTAAAGGCGTAACAAGCAAACAAACCAACAAACTCACTTTCGCATTTATGATATTAGTTAGGAGAGTGGGTATTAGTGTTTTTTTTATTGTATTAAATATAGTTGAAAGATTTTTAAATTGGCATGGTAAGATTGTCAATTTGAGTAGCCGTGTGTCATAGCGGAATTTAACTGTAGCCTTATCTTAACTATTTTGTGCGTGTCAAATTATCTATTTTTTTTATGACATGTTTAAAACCATATTCGCATAATTCGCTGTTATTACATGATTCAAAGCGGATTTCATTTAGTTTTAAGCATACTAAAAAGACACTTCATTTCAATGATTTATTACGTAGTATACCATGCGTAGTACTTAGTCACTAACGTATTGTACATAATAGAGAACTCGCTACTATTTATACGTTGAAGGAAACAACACCTACTTGTGTGATCAATATATGTATATATTTTTTACTTAAAGAACAAACATTTGATCCAATATTTGCCTTGCCTCATCAGTGACAAGCTGGCGTAATAATAACTTATTTCGTAACCTACCGGAGTCATTTACTTTGGATTCACTGAAGGAAAAACCTGAGTATTCTTCTCTCGTTGACAGCTCAAGAATTAAAAGATAAGCTCAAGTGATATACAAATATAAGTCGTTTCTATACACTATCTTGTACAAATAAGTGGGGCATAAATTAATCAGGGCTCAGAGCGATAGACAACAGAAGTAATGCCATGGTAAATGTTACTATCGCATAGTTTCGGTGCTTGTTTGTGTGTCACCATTACGTACTGCCTCCTGTATTCGAGAGATTAACATATAATGTCACAGATTTGATTTGTTTCTAGGTTTTGAGAATTTTCCGCCGTCATTGTCACGTTTCATTGCCGGTTCTGATAACTACATGATTTATGAGACTTTATGCTGTATCAAATCTCTTAATATTATTGAATGCAACTGTTTACCTTATCTGAATGTAAGTAAGATTTACTTACCTTTGGAATGTTGTTCTTAATTTAACATAAGGGTGTATTCACATCACATGGAAATATATGAACCTACTGGATATTTTTTTCCTATATTTGAATAGAACTATCGTTATCATTTATTATAAAACGGTTCACACCGCAAAAATAACTTCTATACATTTCCGTAAAAAAAATCGATACATATCGATATTCATATTTACACCCATATAGGAAGTAGCAGTCCCATTTATTATTTACTGGCTGTTCCCTGCGGTTTCACCCACGTTCCGGGGATAAAAACTAGCCTGTAACACTCGAAGATAATGTAGCTTCCTTGGTGAAAGATTTTTTCTAATCCATCTGGTAGAGCGCGTTTAAACAAACACAAAAAAAAAACTCTTTAGCTTTATTTCTTTATTAAATATTGATTGATATTGATATAAATAGGCCCATTTATAGGATGTTTATATCACGAATGTATGCGAAATAATTTAAAGCGAATAGATCCGCGGCAAACGGCCATAAATTGTGTTCACAATTATGTTCTAAAAATATGTTTTTGTATGTAGAATTTACCCTCATCGTTGCCTATATTTATCAATAGTGATAAACGGTGTAAACAATATCTTGTAGGATATCTATGAAAATAGTAGCTGACAACCGTGAAGCTCTATTTGCGCAGAAATTGTTTCATACTTTACATGTTTACTGATCTTGTAATCTTTGTCTCGTAACTGCATACTACCATCATTTACCCGTGACTTCGTTTGTGTTTCACGTGGTGCAAATATCTATACTTGACTGCAAAGAATTTAAAACGTCCAGAAGGATAGTCGCCTCTACGGGAACATGAAATAAACAAGCCAGAATTGACAGTATGTGACAGCCGTGCGCAGTACGAACTGAGAGCGATTTGCTCAGGGAGCCCCTCAAGCGGAGTGAAATTAAATGTCATGCTTTAGTAAGGCGGATTATCCATCTGGGTAGAGGCACGATGCCCTATGAAAATCTTTGCTTGGCTGTAGATATAAAAAATGTGAGAAGTCCGATCTTTAAAGTTTATCTTTCAATAACCGGAAAAATAAATTAATTCCGAGAAATCAAATACAAGGTTTGTTTTTATGTCAAAATGTTGACGGCAATTGCGTAAGTATTATATTCGTTATAGTATAAGTGGACCGATTTTTCTATAGCTAGATAAATCTCGAAGCTATTTCTCTGATATGTCTATACAACATCTGTTCTATTTTCAAATTAACAGCCATATACCGCCTACTAACTGGCCATTGAAATCAGCTGATTAATGATTTAAGCAAATATTATTTTAAACTTAAAATTAAGAAATGAGCATGAGAGTCGTGAAAGTGATTAAGATGCAAGGATATCTAATGTGGGAAGATAAACATAGTTTAGGGATATATTCGGGTATAATTTATTGTTAGGGTGATAAGAAATGAGTGTTTGACAAGGCATTATTAAACTGATTGATGGATAGGTACGTGGAATCGCAGCGGCTGGATAACACACGCAATATTATGGTGCGTCCATGCTACGCGAGCCGAGCACGTCGTGCAGCACGGATCGCGTAGCGTGGCTACGAGTTTCGAACGAGTGTTCGGCTCGCAATCGGCTGCGCTCCGCCAATTGTCAGTTTTTGACGAACACAGCGATTCGCATTGCGCTCGTGTTGTAAGCTCGATGTACAGTCGCGGAATGAGAAGGTCACCTTAGAGTTGGTTTTTGCTTGCAACAGATTGCAAGAATCAATTTTATTATATGTACCAACATATTACAAGTGTAGTTCCTAACAGGAAGAAACAGTGCTGCTAACATTAACATAAATGTGACGTTTGCTATCGAATAAGGTTTTGCTTGTTTTTACATCACGTCAAACACAATTTATGGTTTTTGCGGAATAAAATATAAGTATTATTTTAAAACATAAAATAAAAACAATCTTGTTGACAAGATAACCAGTCGAACAACTTTGATCTGAATAATTTTGAACTTTGATAACGAACAGTTAAATTATTAGTTTCTCTAATTCAGTGCATTCTGTCTATTCAGTTTCAAAAGGTAATATGTGCTCGTGATACGTTGAATGAATCAAGTTGAAAACTGACGAACCTTTTCATTCCGCCACTGTACGGCCACACTTGACATTGCGAGCAACGAACGAATAGAGGCTCGGCTCGTGCTCGGTTCGCGAAGCATAGCATAGACGCACAATTAGATGGCCGCCGTTACCGAAGTTAACTGAAACGTATTTGTTTGAAAACTGTTTAACAAAACGCGTTACTTAATTAATTTAAATAAAAGTGAAAATGAAAATTATTTTAATGGTTTTAAAATTTATTTAAAACACAGTTACGGAATATTTATGACTAGGTACGTACTAAAATCATTATTTTGCCACACTTAAGTAACGATTAGAGCTTAGACCGCAAATAGGGATGTTTCTAAGGATGTGTTTGCTCCCACATTACACCGATTGAAATTAATTAATACAAAAACCAGAGATAATTTACAAATGTCACCGAGAACAAAGTACAACAGAGGGCACAGATCGCTCCAAATAAATTGTAAGTTCGGCGAACATATCCATTGTAATTGTCGTACGTGCTAGCCGTGATTGCAGCAAGAGTTAACACATAATACATTACAGTTTGTGTCACAACACAATCAGGCTCGTCCGAGGACGAATCAGGCGCCGAGGAGCGTAATCTGGGTTAACAGGGGTCAAACGGCATCACAAATTCCAATACGATATTAGACGTATCTGTGGCGCGAATCAACCATTCTATGGACGGTCTGACGGACGCGGACGGTGCGCTACATATTGACTCGGGCGCACTCGTTCTTAGAGGGAAGGGGTTTTCTTTCAGTAACATTTTCACGGCGGTTTTGGATTATAAAATTTTAAACTTCTTTTATATTTTTTGTTGTATGGTATATCTATTATTATCTATGTAATCACTTTTTTGGCTTTTCGGTTTGCATTTATGTTCACCAGAACGAATTTTAACAAATAAGTATAACGATATTAAAAAAGCCATCGGTTTTATTCTAGCCTATATCTCTTATTAAAATTGGTTTTGTAAATTAATAGAACAAATGTATTTTGCCATAATTTCATTCAATAAACCATAATTACAATAAATTGTTCATTTAAACAGCGAGTCGTAGTTTTTTTTTGTGTTTTCAGCTTCAGCATAGCGAAATCATAAGATATGTCGTGTTTGCGCTTCATTAACCTTATTAAAACGCTATCATTCGCGTTGAGATTCACCAATAATGTGGTCAAATCGTCGTACACCAACAATATTCAATGAATGTAATCAGTGTGGCTCATGAACGTTTAGTATCGACTGACGCAATGGCCAAGTGTCCAATTTGAATCTCGATTCGCCTTAAGTGGTTCGACTTTTCTTAGATTAGAACATATGCGGATAGGACATTTGTTTCGCTGACTTATATCGTCTGTTTAAGGTTGTTGTTTTTGATTGTTTTGTTATATAGATGGTGCTTTTTTTTATCTCCTGGTCACGCTATAACTTGAGAACGGCTTTACTGATTTCATTCATCTTTTTTTTAAATGTTTTAAATAAAAAAAAAATATAAAGAAAATTACGCAAAAACTTAGAAAATTTAAGAAAACTTGACGACAATATAAACTTTTCTAATGTAATTTAGCGCGGTAGGGTAGGGTAGGGTAGATTAGGGTAAGTAAGGGGGTAAAGAAGGGATGAAACCGCGGGCAAAAATTGTTGGTAAATATGGCGTCTAAAACGTAATTTATTTCAATGAGTTGTCTCAGGATATTATTAATTGAATGATGATGACTCAGTCAAGGTCGGTGGAGTGGGCGAAAGCAGGATATTGAGGAGAGATTACAATGTGTTCACCAGTGTTGTCAACGAGTTATCAAACACTTGATGTAGGCTAATAATATTTTGATGAGTCAAAGAGTCAAATAAACCTTCGCTCATTTACATTGATTTCCCACTTGACTTTGTTTTAGAGAAAAAATCTTGTTATTTTTTTTTGAGTTCCTTACACCTTCTGGCCAAAAATGTCACCTTATAAAGAGGACGACTTTATCACGAAACGCATTCGTAACTTATTAGAACAAAGGTAGAAATAGCAAAGTTAAGTCTATTTTAAGTATATCAAAGTGCAAATTGGCGCTAACGAATGAAGTATGACCAAAATTATCCGAAATCTAACACTACTACTGACATGCCGTTTAAAATTAAAATGGCTCTTGAATTTTTTTTTATGTCTTGGTAACGTGTTGTGTATGAAACATGTATGACATTTTCACTAATGCTTAATATAATTTTCATTCATTTTTTTGCTTTCATTCATAGGTAATTGCCAAAAATCTTTCAGAAGTTAAAGAAAGTGAAGTTTAAGTTAGTGTTCAGTTCTTTCATTCTTTTTTTAATCATGCATCTTCTTAGTATGTATTTACCTCAACGCTTAATAAGAATAACATTTGTCCAAAAATGGCAACACTAAAATAATTCCATCTGGTCAACGACATCATTAATATTTTGTTAAGGCTTCATAATATTTGGTACATGAAAAAAGTACAGTTACATAATACAATTAAATGTAAATCAATGGTTCCCTCCGTACTTAGTTACATATTTTTCGCACGTTTGCCTTCACTCGGCTAAGCGCTGCGCATACGCAACGACGTTGCACCAATGCATGCAAGTGTACTAAAGTAAATTGTGGAATTATTCATTAACATTGAGCCTTAATGGTAACGGTGGGTTCTCGTCTAGACGAACCACCATAAAATTCCGAAGATTAGCTGGTCATGGATACCGAATTAATCGTGCCGTTAGATTGATAGCCTTTATGCGTTTTGAATATTTGCTCTACAGATAATCATAAATCTTGACGTAATTGGTTACAGCAGTTAAGCTGTTTAGTAATTTTAAGATAGGTATAACGTTTTTAAATAAGTCCCATTTAATTTTCCTTTCATTTTCTTAGCATTTTGGAGCTAATGAAGATTTTCTTATGTTTTTTGTAAATACAAAATTAGTTTTAGAATATTCAGTCGTATGGTTTTCTCAATTAATTACAGGATATTCTGCGACGCGTACTTATTTTTTTTTCGTTGCAGAGTCTGTCAGCTGAACTGAGGAGAAGTAAGACCCCACCACGGAGGTCACCAGAGGAACGTGCCGTGCCAAGGCCTCCGTCGGCCCCCGTGCACCACGACCGCACCCCTCATCTTTCTCCGAAAAAAGAGGCCTTTAACAACCTCTTCAATAAGGGCATATCTGGTGAGTAGATAGTATGATATTTGATTGTTGATGTTCACGTTTGATTTTTACAAATGGGAGTTATAGTGGTAATCTCAAATTGAAAATTTTTACCTAGCACCTGCAGCTGTATTTTTTATAACTATTATTTTAAAAACTTTCATAATAATACCAGTTCTAAATTTGTTTAAATAAATATCTTTATATATAAAATTCTACTGTACGTGTGTATGTCACTGAATTCCTCCTAAACGGCTGGACCGATTTGAATGATGTTTTTTGTATGTGTTTGGGGGGCGCCCTGGATGGTTTAGATTCACAAATCAGCCCGGCAGATGGCGCTGCAGTCGATAATAAAATCTAGATACCGACGCATACAAAAAATATCATTCAAATCGGTCCAGCCGTGTTCAGTGCAGTAGAATTAACTTCCTGGATGGTTTAGATAGGGTAGGGTAGGGTAGCACCACGCGAACGCGCCGGGCAGCTAGTATTACATAAAAATGTAAATATCTATTTCTATTTCGTCATAAACCCAATAAAACAACTTTACAAGTAACATAAAAATATCAAGTGATTAAAACATTTCTTTAGTCACGAGTAAAACGAACGTCTCTCAGAACCAACAGCCATAGATCGGTACGGATGGCTTTACAAAGAAACATCATATTGATATAGTTGAACATTATTCGTAGTCACGCGTCGTCCCCACGGCCCCTTTGTCTGGGCATCCGAGCTCATCTCAACTAATCTGATGCCATAATTGATTTACCGATATCTTTTACACGAACCGAACCGTCGTTAAAGCGTCGGCGAATATCTGATTGATTTTATACTTCATGTATCAATTTTAATGAAGTAATAAAATTATTGTCGTGGAAGATGTTTATTGAAAAATTTATACAGTGTTGATGTGGTTCTAATGGTATTTGTGGTTCTTATGGCTCTTTCTTAATTTCTCGTTAAACGGAAAGTTTCACATAAAATATGTTAGCTTTTTAATAAGACTGTTTACGAAACTGTAGGCATTAAACTTTTTATAACAAGTGTGTTAGTAAGCATTTCTTGGTTTTTAGGGTCCCATACCTCAAGATAGAACCGTTATTGGATCACTTTGTTTTCTATCTGTATATTCGTATATCAAGGCTCTCTTTCAGAGATGGCTTGAGATTGAGATTGGTGATACAACTTGCAAATAATATTGAATACCTTTGTACAAAATCAATAGTTTGACGCAATAAAAAGTCTCTTCAAGCAAATCCACTCTAATAAGTAGCTTTTTTATGAGTTTAAACCCCGAATGCCACCGTAATAACCAACGTTGAACGAAACTCAATTGTTTTCTGACAAACTTCATATTAGTGATGTAGCATAACCAGCTAATCATTATGAGACCTAATCCGCGGGCAATAAATCTCACAATCAGCTTGCCGTGGCGTACGAAATGAAATCCAAAACGCGAATCCATCAACCCATAGAGCACAGGCCCTATATTACCCTCGTTTATTCCCTACGTAATAATTTTCCATTCATTCGCTTCTCTTTATGAATCATAATCTCTAAATCTCTGTTGGTCCTCTGTCCTTGTCTATATAGAGTAAATCCCTTTTATTCCGTCTCCTTCTAGTTCTTTTACCCCTTAAATCTAATCCGGGACATCCCGTCTGGTGTAAGGCGCGCTCGAAGTATAAGTCCGCGTGCACACATACGTATTAATACATGGGTGCGTAGGATTATTGTAATTCTATCAACACATACCTGGGCAAAAATATAAAACTTTTAATAATGTTTTTATTTCACTAGAAAAAAAACATAGTTCTTAAGTTAAAATTGCTATTTCCAAGTAGTATTTATAAACATAAATTCTAGTTGTAACTAGAGAAATTTCAACGAACTTAACGATATCTTAATGAAATTACAGCTAGTTTCGCTCTCACAAATAAATAAAGAATATCTTTACATATAAAGCTGGTAGCACAACTTCGTGTTTCAAGTTCCCGGAGGCCGCCAAAGGCCCGGTGGTGTGTTAATGCCTAATGCCTCTAATCGGGCGTTATAAATCATTATTAATTTCGAATCGTCTCTCGCCGTCGATCTGCGCCGATTAACGATTGCACAATGGTCCACGGATTATGTGCGACGTGGAGATATATCTTTTTGTCAATTCGTACCTGTGTACCGTCAGACGGTTAAGATTAGTTTTGTATTTTTTTTTCATATTTATAGCATAAAACGTAAACTTGGCAGATGTAATTACATGGTTTCGTTTCAGATGGATGTTAATCTACATAAGAGACGATACTGTATGGTTCTCCAATTTAATTAGAATATATATTTAACTGACATAAGTTTGGAGCATATCCACATTAGTGAAATTATTATAATATTTCCATAGTAAATAATTAATATATGAAATATAAATAGTTTAAATTTAAGTTCACCAGGATAATGTAACGGACTCTGAAAAAATAGATTTGAACATTTAATTTCAAACTTAAAATCATTTGTGCTGTCTCTACTTTATACGAATAAGCCGGTTTTATATAGATAAGCCGATTTATATTTTTTATTGTGCCGTATTACTTCTTTTATTTTGTATGTAAGACATAACGTGTGTAGTTAAGCATGACTTTATCGCTAAAATCAACGGTAATTCGAAAGGTTTTGAATGTGAATTAGCTTATAATTTAGGAGTTAATCGCAGAAATTCGATGCTTCAAATAACAATATTTGGTTATACGAGTTTTGTTAGATAAATCTTTGTATTAATAAAAAATAATCTAATGCAATATGAGACATGTGATTAAATAAGATTCAGATTTCATTTAAATATTTATCTATGTATACATTTCTATTACAAGTTAGTATTTTCATTAGAAAAATCCGCGGAATTAAAAGATGAATCTATATCAACTTGATGATGAAAAACAAAAAAGGAGCGGCATGTCGTCAATTTTAAAGGAACACTCAAAAGTTACCGCAGTGAATTTGGCGTGAGTGTAAACCATCTCGTGGTAGAGGGTGATACAGGGAGGGTAGTGTAGCTTTATCTCCGGGCGACACGAGGCTGATCCGGCCCGGGATGATCCGGATGAGCGCGCGATCCCCCCGTTCTACTGTGTGTGTTGCTACACTCACTAGTGCTGGACCTTCGTTCAGAATTATAAATAAACAAGAAAACAAATGAGTAGATTTTGAAAAACAAAAAATCGGATTAAGGGTGTCAAATAAATTTAAAATAAGTCTTGTATCATAAAAGCGGCAGGTGTTTTGCATCTTGCAAGAATAAATGATAAGCTTACTAAATCGAATATATCAGTATTTGCAAAAAGTAGGAGTTTGTTGGATCCGTAAAGTGATTTATAAAGTTGGATACGTTTATGTTTGAAAGATTTAGCTATTAAAGTGCTTTAATTGTCAAAATTAAACCTAAAGCTTTTTTTATCACCTAAAACAGATTAATTTCCTCCGCAAAACAATTTAGTGTTTTTGTGGCAGCCGGATAAAACTTGACTAAAGAGATCTTAGTTTAAACCTAAATCCAAGCTAAAACCTACACTACGAACAGGTCGGCAGTGGTATCGTCTACTGGAAATCTTTTTCACTAGAGATGTAGAGCGATATCCCGGATATTTTATAGTGTACCTATCTACCTATTTAAATCTCATTTATACCTTCACTTCTAAAGACATTTATCGTAGTTTCAGAATTATAAATAGTAAAAAATAGTTTGAAATCTTTAGCATAGCCAACCTCTCCACAGTACTTACAAATCCTACAATCCAGATCCGACGGTCGCGTAATCCGGCTTAGGACTGATCCGCGTACGTGTCTACATGTGTGCACAACCTATATATGTATTGTTTCCTATAAATACAGGAGGCCAACATTTCATGATATTTATTATTTAATAGTTTAAATGAAAAACTGTAGTTTTAAAAATGTTGTAATTTAAAGTATCGTTTGAATCCGGATCCGTTCTGTTGAGTAGCTAGTTAAGGTTAAACGATTATCAAATATTTGAGAAAAGAAATAATAATTATTAATGTATGTAAACGATCAGTTATATTGAGGTTGCGTTGATCTCTGGGTGGCCATAAGTTTTAAATTTATTATGAACATTACTGAATACTAATAAAATAGTTGTGTTTGTTTAGATTTCGACACATAGAGAACCAGTATGTGTATTTTATTTTATTTAGCACGTGTGAAACAAGTTCTATTAAGAATATTTTGAAGGAACAATTTCTTATATTTATTTAAATAAATATTATATTGCAATTTTATGCTATTATATTATAGGAACTGAAGGAAATAGGAAGTGAAGTTGCGGTTCAAAGCTTGTTCAAAATTATCGTTGAGCTCTTTATTATATTTAATACAATATTAATTAAATCTAGGTGTTATCAAAACAAAATAAAGGTGTGGAGGTCATTAGGCTAGAGAAACTAGAAATGACAAGATGATATTTATGCAAAGTTTAGTATTTCTTGATAGTTAATGTATTTAGGTTTTATTTATGACATGATTATTAATTTTTAATCCGCATCCCGTTTATCTAGGTATACATATAACACTATTTTGTATATATTTTTTTACGTATGATAGTTTTGTTTCTACAGATGTATGTATATAACTATGTTCGGGTGGAATCGTGTACAATCAATAAAAAGTACAGTCACAAAAAAAGATAGTATTAAAAATGTTTTTTTTAGCACAAACTTATTATGGTATGTGAAGATAAGTTAACATAAGTTTTGATTATATACAATAAATATTAATAATCGCTTTGATCGATTTTTAAATTATTTAAGGCTTTATATTATCCAAGTAATATCCACCTATGACCTCGATAAAACTCTATTATCAAGATATAACTCCTTGGCAAGCTATTCTACAAAATCCGGATTGCAGTAATCCGGTCGGAGATGTATCCCGGGCGGTGGGCAGCCGCTGCCACCTAATCTCCGCTCATCCGGATCAGGTTCTACTTAACTCCCGATGTATGTGTGCTTTACTTGCAAGTAAATGTACATGTCCAGTCCCACTGGTCTTTGTTACGGGCTAGGGTTTTCGCTGTGTTGCGATTTAGATCTTAACATAAGTACATAGAGTACATAAATCTTAGCAGAAAATTCGGTAAAGATGGAGGTACCTAGTTGTGAGTCAAAATAAGGTTTTTTTTAATTCTTCAAATGTAGATAAGTAGTTATATAAATATGTTTAACCAATCTTCCGTTAACGATTAAAATAGCTACTGTCATTTTGAATTATATCAAACTAGCAATGTGTATGGTAAACTTACACGGGTGTTCCGGGGCGAAGGGGCCGCGGGCCTCCGCCATCAATCATCTTGAGATAATCTCCTGCACTTCAGCCCAATTTGAGGCATGCACTCGGCTTAACGCACACAGGCGCAGCACAGCACGTGTACCTACACACCGCACTACCGTTACGAAAGTCAACATTCTTTCTCAAGACATAAAGCATCGAATCGTACGATGGATTTACTACAAAAACATTTTCGATAAATGACTTCAGATTACGTACGATTTTGATTGTGTGCGTATCACAATGCAAATCCTTCGTGATTATTCTTTTGTGTCTGACTTTAATTCGGTTTTAAAGTCACAGCTACGTGGCCATATCTATGTGTGGGATTTAATCTGGCGGCAACAACAGAGAGTGGCAATCAGCTGAGCCTCTGATCAATCGATAAAAAATCGTGCCGGTCGAGTCGTGTGGACAAATAAGCGTGGCCGGTGTACTGGTAACGGATGATCCGGACCATTTGTCAAGATTAGGCTTACAGGCGGACACGCAGATTGCGCTCGCCGCACAGTCCGGTCCGGTTCGGTTCTATCCCGGATATCGGTCAAGTGGGAATTCATTCTGTCTTAATCGACTCGATGCTCCTGTATTTTTGTCGATTATGTTTTGACGTCGATTATTTTTTTCGGTAGGACCTATTATTATGGGTTTATTTATGGTTTATTTTTCAACCTTAGTTATTCGGTTATAAAGTATAGATTTGTGCAAATTATAATTAAAACTATAAATATAGAATAGAAGGCCTCTCATTGTTAAAGCATCATAAAAACCATAGAAGTGAGAGGCAAAGGGCTCGTTCCCTCGCCTAATCGGGACCCCGTCTGGCTGGGCTTAGGGACGCGACGCCCTTAACAAAATCTTAATCCCTACAAAGGGTTAGTAATATTATCTTATTACACTGGCAAGAAATAAACCTTTAATTCTCGTCGTTTCCTTTAAATTATGGCTGCCAGTTTTACGCGCGGGTGGATCGGTTTTGATATTTTAAATTGCATCCCAATATTGGTTACTGGCATTATTTTTTACAGTTTTTAATTAGTTCGCCATGTTCAAAAGTTTAAATTTCACCGTAAATTGGTGGATTATGTTATTGTAATAATTATGTAACTTAAAGAAGGAATATAAACTTCATTATTTATCACCATTTTTTACAGCGCCTTACTGTCTAATATTCCTTTGTTATTAATTTACCTATCAATACCCTTTAAATAACAAATAAAATGTCATTTTAAACACTACATAGTCAAATCAAAAATACTTAATAACTTGCCAGCACTTATCTACTCGTAGGTCCAATAAGCTCGGTCCATTGATTTCTATTTTAGAAAATCCGCATACCATAACTAGGTTCATTTGGAGACATATCAAAGCAGCTGTTCATGCCCTGCGTTGATGTCGCTATAATCTGGCGACGAGTTGCTGAAACATAAATTTAGCTTCAATCGCGTATTCAAAGCCCATTAATCGCGGATTCAGTGTGGACGCACCTTTAATGTATGCTCGCGTGTTAGGGATGTACAGAAAAAAATGCTAACTATCGCAAATTAAATTCTAAGTTTTAATACTATTTTTTAATAATTCCGAAACAAATAAACTGAAGTGTTTGAAAAACAAATTATTTTATTTAAAACTTATTTGTAACGTAATATGTATGTTTTAGGAATTTATTCGTCAGCAGTTGTATCTACGAGTACAAGAAAATTGCATACAAGTATAACATTGACATAAGTGAATAAACATTGCTCCTGTGACTCGAGCTCCTCTTTGAGCGAAAGGTTTCTGTGCTCTACCTGTCTTAATTTATTTGTAATGTAATTTTATTTAAATTATTATTTAAGATAATTTAGAAAAAAATACTAATGTTAGTATTAACCGACCCTAATCTTTTTATCGGCAACCCTACACGATAAATCCACGACTACATACACACCGGACTAAGACCACTACCGGTGTATCTCCTGAGATCTGATAAGATTCAAATAAGGGATTAGAGAGGGACGCGGTGAGGATTTGCGCGTAACACCTGCAAGTGCGAGCGAGACAGACAATGGGATTATCTCCCGACGGACTGCGCCAAGTGGCGGTGTACGTTGTATGTGAACTAGGTACCTATAAAGTAAGATTTTGGTACTTTAGTTTTGCTAGAGTGGAATTTATAATGCTTGAACAAGCCTGTTCATTCTACGTACTGTTTATAATTTTACCCACATCATACTACCTTCCTCATGATTTTTACTGATAAATTAAAGGTTTCGTAGTTCATTGTAATAAAAAAAATGATCACATCGTAATGAAAGTTGCTTTGAAATATTTTTGAAATTTCCCATTTGTGAAAAGTACTCTCACATGCTCATATTATTTATCTGGCACGGGATTACGGTAAGGCGGGATGAACGAAATCCCAGTAGCCGGGATAGCAACATGACGGCCTTTTTCGGGATTTTCTCGCGTTTGTACCTTTTTCATAGGCTTTTATTCATGTGTACAGTACAACCTACAGATAGGTGAAGTTACAATTTATGCGTAAAAGTGGTGCTATGATTGAGGTCCCGAAGCAAATTTCTTTGCAAATTGTGGAGGATGATTTTGTCTGCTACATACTGTTTAGATATTTGTGACGTTTTCCTTATGTTTTATGTACCCCAGTTTACGCTTAGCAGTCTTCTATTTTAAATCAAATCTGTCATTCTGACACGATCCCATTGCGTCCATTGAATTAGGAGACTAAAAAACTATCAAATTTTTACACCACTTTTGTTCATTGGAACACAATTATAGTAGCAGACTTGGCCCCAGGTTTTTTAACCATATTTTTCAAGGGGTAGTATATCCATCCGAAATTTAAAAATGGAATCAAATAATAGGCTTTATGATTGTAGGTGTTGACTAGGTGGGTTTCACCACGACTTTTATCTGAAGTAAAATGGATGTAAAGTTACAGTCAAACTTTTTAAATCGAAATAAAATCGTTCCTATGCATCGAACTCAAACAGTGTTAGAGTTATACTTTTTAACGTTTTTACATTTCGTCGAACTAATCTGGCTTATCTTTAATTTGCAGTGGAAAGCTACCATGTATTCGACTGCATGCTTAAGTAAGTCGTAATATTGAGGTATAAGGATAAAAGTTGTGTGATGAATTTTGTTAGGGGTACGTCGTGAAGTAGTCAATGAACCACATGGGGTGAGACCGCGACCTACCGTAGAGTTTAGTGTATTGTCGAATCAAAGGCGGAACTCTCCTTTACCTGAGCACCAAAAAGTGAAATTGGGATCTCGTTTATTTTGGTAATAAAACAGATTTAAATGTGTTCATATGCCACAGACTCTACAGACCTAACTTTTATTAATATTTCTTGTTCTAAATAACAACATAGCACCACCATATACTCTATTCGATCGCTTTTTTGTAGAAGGGCTTTCATCAGGCTCACGGTTTTTTTTTATATACTTATTATTTTTTGTTTTTAGTAAAAATATCTATTTTGGTATGCAATATATACATAGATAGCAAACAAAAGCTTTTTTTATTCAAAAGGATTATTATAATTAGTATGCATGCGGTTAAAGTCATGGTCGTGTGCACAACAAACGATTATAGCATTAACCTTTTATATGATATTATTCGATATAATCTACTGTCTCTTGCAAATCGCCGTAAACAATTCGACCTCGTTACATTACACAAAATTCTCTGTAATAAAATTGACTCCCCCGTACTTCTTTCTAAGATTAACTTTATAACTAAAGCCCGATTACCCGTTCGCCCCTCACGCAAATTAAATACTTTTGTACCACCCCGACTGCGAAAAAACTACACATGCAATAATTTCTTCTCACGTTGTATCAATATGTATAATAAAGATTTCCAAAACTTAGATCTCTTTAATAACTCTTTGAATACACTTAAAACTAAAATTGTTAAACAACTACAGTAATCTGGATGTGACTCGCATCCTTTTTAATGTATGTATTTATATGTTTCTGCTGTTCTATATCACGTATTGTTTTCTTATTTTATTTGTGTTTTTCTGTTTTGTTGTTTTTATATTGTTTGTATCTTCATTTTGACTGCTTTTTTTTTATCATTTAGTCTTTCTCCATAGGCTGTTTATCTCAACAACTATTGGGCACTCTTTGTCTTTATACTAGTTATTGTTTATAATTATACATTTTGTAACTAAATGACTGTATGTGCCAAAATAAATTAAAAAAAAAAAAAAAAAAAAAAATATGGGGAATCCTAAAAACGGTTGATTTTAGGGGGAGCAAATTGTATTTGCCTTCTAACTTGTTTGTACGTAATGGTGACGATATCTCTAGAATTTCGGTGCGAAAAAGTTTTACAAAATTAAAAAAGTTAGCTTTTGATAATATTGGGTAAATGCTAAAGCTAATGAAGGAAATCACGACGATATTTCTGAAAACCCATTAGATATTTTTATTGGATATAAAAACTCGTTGATGTATAGTTAAAACTAGCTCCAGCAGCGGTTCTACATACGCATTCGTCAGAAACTTAAGATATTAGAGAGGTCAGACTTCACCTGGGATTACGTTTTTTTTTTCATAAAGGCTATATTATCGAAGAGCAACAGTCCCAGGGCAATGTTTGTCCATCGCCGGTGGCTCGTTATGTTGGATATAAATATATTATTCCAGGATAAAGCCCAGCCCAGGGAATAATCCCGCGTGGACGAGTACAAAAAGAGATAAGCCCGTAGTACGATTATGTGTGGAGTTTTTTGTACGAGTTTATGTTATTGTCACAATCTGCCGACTGCTGAGTTAACAGTGTGAAATTTGCGGATTGATAGATATGCATGATTGGTTTTAAATAAGTAGAATAATCTATAAACATAAAAGGGTTATACCACTCACTGATTAATCCCGAAATCTCTGAACCTATAAAAGCCTACAAAGTTTGTTCAGTTTGTTTCAATTTCTTACGCCTTAGGATTTTTCAAAAATCAAAAATTAAGGAAGTAAAATACCAAAAAGAAAATTAAGGTTAAAAAAATCATCTCTATGTACGAATCAAACATTCATATCTAAAATTATGAGAAAAGAATAAACAAATTAGCAACATACCTACTTGATCTCAGCCCATGACTCGTGTAATTATAATTATTTGATAAAATAAAACAGAGATAACCTTGTTCTTTGGAGACATACAGTTACCTACGGGCATATCTACACATGACTACTTATGATATTAGTCGAGGAGAAATATTGAATGATGTATTGGTGTAATTACGTAGTCTTTTCATCCGGGGAATGGTATTTGTTTACTGTAACCTTTTGATGTACGCACCTCATCGCCTCACTCGACTTATCCAATAACTTAATGCGTCATTTGCTAGGTGAGGTGTGCTTCAGTCTTTACGGAATGTTATGCTTCCTTGTTGCTACATTGAATAGCTAATGTAATGTATCAATATGTTTCTGCATTCGATATTGTAGGATTATTTATCAGGTTTTTCCGCATCACTTTTATGTATAAAGAAATATAATAGCCAGTTGATTTCGAAAGCTGAATTAATCAAATTATATATATTGAATAAGCTATATTCGTTCTTATTAAAATAATAGCAAAATTCATTTTTATATCATGAAGTGCATAAAACACTCAGATAAATTAATATAATCTTCGTTCCGTTTGAGCACGTAGAGCCTGGCGAAGCAGTCAATTGAAATGTGAAAATGTATAAAAGTTCATTTGTATATTACTTATAAGGTATACATATGTACTTTTTATTATATATTTTATTATAGTACTTAGTGTACCGATTTGATTAAACCTTCTACAGTATATTATATTGCTATTCATAGTGTAGGTACTCGTCGGTCGTATGAAAGGTCATTCCCGCTATCCGTTCCGCTCATACCCCCGCATAAGCCAGATTTCAATAGAGTATAATCTCGCCCTAATGAATCTCCAATCCGGATTAGTGATGGCCCCCTATAATGGTTGAACGACGTTCATTGCAAACGAGCGGGATTTATTTTAGAAAAACTTTGATTAGTCGAGTGCATAGAGAGATTCGAGCACCCAATAACGGATTATGTTTTTGTGGGTATTCATTATTTTTACTGACGCTTTAATATTGCACAGTTTACAATCGCTACGCACGCTTTGGTATATCAATCGTTGTTGTGATAAAAGCTCGGTATTAATTAAAAAGTAATCAATTCAACCTTAGCTACGTCTCGTTGAGACGTATGAAAGAAACATGTCTTAATTCAGATGTCTGATGTCTATCCAATAAATTGTAAAGGCCGCACGACACTAGGCTAATCCCATTGGCGGGCATTAGAACGGCTTTGTGCGGACAGATCGCGCTCGCACGCCGAAATTACCTAGCAATTGGTAGCCGTGCCGAATTGCCAGCGGGCTCAGCCTAAATCGGCTGCAGACACTTTTATTGCCCCGGCAAAATCCCGCTGACCCGGGCTCGAGTCGATCCCGGCCTCCGTTTTATCCCGGCCCGCTTAATCCCGGATTTGACGTCGCTTAATCCGAACCCGTGTTGGATATCGCGTCGACACAGGCCTCGCCCGCACTCTTGTTTCTATACATTTCTATATTGATTTCGGATTTTATGGCACACCTTCATCGAACTCTCATAAAAGCGCACGTAAACAAAGCGGGATGGTGGACCTTTCATGGATTATCTCGGTATACCGTCGAATATAATAAATTAATCGTACATTTTTATTATGATGAAATAATTCAATCGCGACAAAAGTAATCCATAACTATCACTGTGACACGGGATTACGCATCGCGAAATGCATCGCATTCGGATATTTGAGTTCAATGATATAAAATTGTATGCAAAAAATGAGCAGATTAATTTGTGTTTTCATTGAACGATGCGTTATGCGAAAAATTGAGCGGTCAGGGAGCAAATGAAAATGATCGCCTCGTATAATTTTATTCTCCGTGGATTGTCGTTCGCAACATATAGTACTCTTTTACAGTATATAGGGAACAGTACCCTACATTATACACTTAAATTATGGACGGAAAGCTTTGTTTACGGCAAATATGTTCAAATCAGACTGGCAGGTATCATTTCCTAATGTACTATGAGGGATATTTGCATATGTGATTATACAAACGTACCGTGCAACATTGAAAAGAGAACGATATTAAATGTTGGTACATTTGCCTCGACGCTCATCGGATTTGCCAAAATACATAATTATATTTCGCGTTTAGAAGCCAAAATTATATTTGATGGCAAAGTGAATAGTCGACTATTTGCCATTTTAATGAGGATTATAGTTTCTAGTGCATTTAGAGCACTTCGCGTGGTAAAATTAATTACTAAATCGAGTCTGTCTGCACGTCCTAAATACGATTCGTTCTAAAGCCTACGCTCACATGCATTTTGCATTCACGCGCCGCAGAGCCGTGTGAACCGCGATAAGTTTAAAATATTTTTTTCTCAGTAAGCCTTCTCTAATACAGATTAATATTTACTTTTTCCAAATAAACATTAATACCTCTGTTTTTTAATCGCTATGAATCGCGATGAAAAGATTATCCTTGGAAAAGCTGTTAGTCTGATAAGTCAATACAAACTGTTCTAATTTCAAATTAAGCCGATAAATACAGTTTATCGGGCCATTCAAAAAAAGTTTATAAATCGTTGAATAGTTAAAATTAGGAGAGGTTTTCTGAACGTGATATTTTCGTACTGAGACTGAGGATGATGCACTGATTTATTAAACGTGTATAAGTACTAAACGTCACTCGTATTCCGGTTTATCAAATTGCATTATCAACAAAACATTTGTCCAACGTTTACAATGCGTCGGTTGTTGTGGTTCAAATTAGTATCTCAAATCATTAACGGCCACCTACGTCCACAACTAAACATTAGGACAATTTAGGCGATAATGCCACTAAGTCCGCGCTCACACTAGGCGTGGTATTACTGCGCGACGTTAATTAGTCGGCCGACGTGGCCGCGGCCTAACAACGGGCTTTTAACTTTTCAAATGCGTTCATTAACTGTGCTGCGATTATTTGCTCGCTATTTCGATTGCCATTGATTGTGAATAGTGTGGTATTAGCGCCGAGTAGATAACCTACTCAATGGTATTATCGACTCTGTTATCTGGTTAATGGAGATTTCGAATTTTGATTTATTAAAATATCGTTATTGACTGAAAAGTTGGGAGGGAACCGTTTACCGCATGGATATGTTATGAGAAAGGAAGCCATGTGACTAAAAGAGTGATGAATATGAATGTGGATGGTATTCACGGAAAGAGTAACGGGAAAAAGTAATGATAAATCAACAGTATTGACTTCGGATGTCATCACCAACGACGAAGTTTTGATACTTTGTTGGTCGTAGCAAGGTCGTTTCGAATTCTTCCATGAGTTTGATGTTTCGTTCTTATTTTTAATGGAAAATATGAGGAAGCCAAATCATAATGGTAGAGTTCTTTATAGTAACAACGAGCTGGCTACCACATTCAAGTTGAATATCTGATGCTAAGCACACTGTACTATCAGCTGCCTCTAGAAAGCTTGCCACATCAATGACCATAGTGAGATTATCGTCATACACAAGGCTGAATCATACATACAAATGTATACAATATCTAGATTAAACTTTATTTTAATAGGTGTAGGGCACATTATACCTACACTCATGAGAGGTAGTTATATTAGTAAACACACATTTCACAAAGCACACAGCCGAAATAAAAGTTTCAGTGACACAGACAGGATTAAACTGTGACGTCAGTGACTCATACATTAACGCATCAGTGAAAAGTTAAGTCATTTAACAATGCTCTACTAGTTTACCGTCAATATAAAGGGAAAGTTTCATACAAAATTGTATTGTTCCTAATCCAATATCCCTAGCGTGAGTTTCAGTGCAATTGAGTTTCAAACATACCCATGATTAGCGTACCAAGTTATCATTTTTAATTAAATTGTACTATGTTCTCTCTGTTTAGGAAGGATTAGGCACTATTTATATCATTTATTTTTTAAATTAGTTTTTTTTTTGTATAGTTCCTTCTTCAACTACTATTTTATAGCACAAAATAATATAATAATATATATATCTGCAATTTAAAATAACCTTAATTTGTAATAGTAAAAAATCTTTTATTCACAATTTATTGGAACTCCGGTATTTTTAAACTAGTTAACACTTAACCAGTATTTTTTGATATTTCCACTTAGGTGGCAAACAAGCATACGGCCCGTCTGCTGGTAAGCGGTTACGACGCGCGCGTTCCTACCCTAAAACCACAACCTAACTTTGCAACAAGGAACAATTTGTAGTTAGTTAACTTACACAAAAGTCATTATTAAAAAAACTACACGTTATCTATGACAAGTAAACTGTATAAATACAGATATATAATGCCGTCTCCGGCGGGTAAAGCCGACCTAATCCACGGCGGATCCACCGGAGCCGCAAGACGCCGCTTGTTGCTCGCCGGTGGGGCTTCACCACGCTATGTTACTGTCATCTATTTACATAACATACGATATGTAGTGTAGTACCTATTAGGTATGTAGTATTTATATACTCTGAGCTATTAGATATATTGTAGAAGACTTAAAAAAAAAATCTGGCTCAAAAAATATCAATATGTTTTTTTTTTGTTATTTTGAAAATTTACCATTTATTAGAATATAATAAAATTAAAATTATGTTTATAATTGTTAGTAGGTGTAACTCCAATATACTTCTTATAGGTACATCACATTCATAACAAATCAATCAACTCTCAAATGGAAAAAAAAATTATAAAAATAGTAATTCGATATAAATAATACAACAACATTCAGACAAGTGGTGGCGTAGGCGATTGCTGTTTATTGACTACGACGTAGAGCGTGGGGGTAGCACTCGTAGCACATCTACGACTATTTAAATTCGTAGAGTAAGCTCGCAATGAGGATACCGTTTTTGTGGCCACCAGTTGGCGCCACTCGCGAGTAAGGTCAGATTAATGTGTCGTTGATTTTTTTTTGTGGCATGGCCATTATCGCTACATAGTATAACATGAAGTCGCTTTCCGCGTCTGTCTGTCTGTTTGTTCGCTAACTCCTTCTAAACCACGCAACGGATTTTGATGCGGTTTTCACTATGAGTTAGATACTTTTTTTTTTTTTAAGATTTGAAAAGATTTTTATATATATATATATAACATAGATGTATTATATATATATATATATATATATATATATATATATATATAATACATCTATGTTATATATACAAAAACAATGTTTCGTAAACACATAGAATTGTTTGCGCTTTCATTGCTAACGCTGACTAAACTTTACGAGATATAACTATCAAAATTGTGTATCTTAAAAATATCTACAAAAAGTCCTGGTTGGTATATGTCTATATCCTATGGATAACCCACAGTAACCAATTTATGCGTTTGAGTTTTTTTTTTTGTGGGCTATAGGTCTTCGAATATATATATATATTATAACTTTCGAATTTATTTTGACGCTTATAATATGAATACTTATCTAAGTAAATAATTTAGTTACGACGGCCATTTAATGTAGATAAAGTCTGCTTTTCACAGAAATTCATTATCATTAATATTTTTTAAAGATATCACAGATTTAATTGTAATAGCTTTAAAACAGAAACGGCAAGAAACAATATTCGGTAGTTGTCGAGGTATCCCCGACGGCCAGTTTCCTAAACCGCCGCAGGATTTAGTTAACCGCCGGTCGCACATCGCTGCAGATTAATTATTTATGGACGGCCCCCTACTGGCCGGAGGGTAGGTTTAGCCGCCCAGACGCTCTCGGATTCCTCTCTCATGCAAACTACTCGTCTTAAAGCAAAATTGACGCACTAACTTAAATATTTACAAATGACGTCTACGTTCGAGACATTAAGGTCGCTTTTGCCCTGTCTGAATAATTTAAACGTCCTTTGTCTTCATTGTCCGGTATAAAGATCTAGGGGTTTGCGATGACCACCTTGTCATGGCGAGCTTTGCTTTAAATCTACGTTGCATCTTTGCCGTAGCTTAATCGCTTAAGCTCGGCCTCGCCTAGGCTTGTCGCTAAATTAATACCTATAAATTTCACGAGGTATGTATAATCAATATTTACTACTGTGCACATAATTATAATAAAGTTTGGCGTAATGTAAAATCAATATAGGAGTGTACGTCTTCCCTCACAATACGTATCGAATTATATGCGTACACGTCGTTTTAATCCTTAAGGCGTAGCAAAGCACGTAATATGTGGAAACCTTCTTAACCTAACAGGATTATCGTATGGAGGCAAGCATTTCACGGCCGGATCACGCCTTGCCATCGGCTCGGCTAAGGCACAGATTTTATTACACAAATGAGATTAATACTGTAACACACACACACACTGTTACGTGGAATCGTCGAGCCTATTTGGTTATACGCATGTGTTACACCTACGGCGGATTTAAGCCTCGGTAATGTTGTTGTATGAGCTTATTACTTAAGAACTTGAGTATACAATTCTATATTTTTTACTTTGACTTTCACCCTTAGTACGAATGTACTCGTTTGATCAATTGTTACTGAAAGCAACAGTCGCTGAAGAAACGTTGTACGTTGGTAAACAATTCATACGTTGACATATTCGCACGGTGAGCGTGCTATAAATGAATATCTCAGTGCTCCACAAAGATATTTTCGCGGTGTCAATTAAAATGGTAACAAACGAGACGCCTCAAAAAGGCCATTTGTAATGTCGAGACAATCATCGCTCCCGGCGTAAACTGACAAACGACATAGCGATAGCGAACGTCTAAACCGAGCTTTTGAACTTCTTTGACGCGCTGGCATCGATAAGCGCTGCCAGCGCCACTGCGACACAGCATTGTGTCTGTACCGATCTTAACAATGGTGTTCGTTTTGCAAGTTTTCACCCAGTCGTAAGTGGGTAAATGTGTTAGCGATTGACGAGGGACGGGACAAAGGCGCGGGCGACACACGTTGCTCATTCATATCGAGTTGCCGCAACAACGGCTAAGATAATGATGACGTTTCCTCCCGGCGTCTCCCTCATGCGAGTGAATTAATTAAAGGTCGCGCTTTGGGTTTATTAAATCGTATCGTTATGTGTAACTG
This sequence comes from Achlya flavicornis, assembly GCA_947623365.1. Lineage (NCBI taxonomy): Eukaryota > Metazoa > Arthropoda > Insecta > Lepidoptera > Drepanidae > Achlya > Achlya flavicornis. Next base: position 13,436,705 of record OX392469.1, on the reverse strand, counting down.
GGCTTTCGTCTTTCTTTGATCATGACATCAGATCATTCTGCTGTGTGTGTTTTATTCTTAGACTGCTGACATTATATTTACGTCTCAATCTTTACGATAATGGAAAATATACCTATACATTTTTTATAAATTATAAATATAGTTACACTTTCTATCATATCCTATGATAACAATAATAATCTTGTTACGTAATGAATGTCATACCCCGAAGACAATAACAATATGATTCGTCTAACAATTGGGCCAACATTTGACGGGGGATGAACCGAGTTCCTTAATTAAAACCACAAACACGCCCTTTGACAGTTGTAACGCCTTCACAATCATTGTTAGCGTTATCTCAGATCGTATTGTTATTATAAATTCTATACGAATGCTTACTGTAACTTATGGCTGTATTAGCGAGTCGAGTATGAGAATCACAAGCAGGTTTAATTTTCAATTAGGATTTTCGTGTTTTCATCATTTGAAATAGATTAGATAAAAGTCCATGAAAAGACTTATAGGCTTCATGCTAGATGTGTTTTTTCTTAGATTAAACTAAGAGTACAACGTGGAGTTCTTCAAAAAGAGTGTGAAGAGATTTCTGGAGGATCGGCAACGCGCGAGTGATAACCCTTGTATGCAAGCGTCCATAGGCTACGGTAACTGATTACCATCATGCGGGCCGTATGCTTGTTTGCCACATAAGTGGTACAAAAAAAGAGTCTAATAAAAATAATACGTTTTTAAAATCATGTTTTATTTTTTTACAAGAGCATTTTCTGTCCAATTTTGTTTAGTTTTTCTCAAAATAATAATAATAAAAATGCCGTTATTTAGTGTACTTAGGTAATAGGTACGCTTAGAGGAAGTTATTGTTAAGTTAAATCTGAGCGTTAAAGTAGAGCATATAATAAAGGCGGTGAGGCTTAAGGCAGTTAAGCCCTATGCGTTGCAAAGACCTGGGAGTCGCGTTACCTTCCTAGACAGTGGACGGTCAGTTGATACCTACGCGCGTGGCTTAACTGTCTAGGTACTCGTAGATCTATAAACTTATTAGAGAATAGACATGTACAAATTGTTATTAGTTAAGTATCTATTTGAAACGGTAGAGGGCGTGGATAAGATACAAAAAAATGATTTTTTTGCTTGGGTACATGACCAATTAGATTAGGGCCGATCGCATTCGATAGAATTTGATCCAGGTTTACATTAAATAGATCCGAAAGTAATTCGAAGAACATTAACGGAACTTTTGTTAAAAAATATTAAACTATTCCGTTTCGATTTGCTACGTTTGTAGCACTCAATCTAACTCTTTTAAGAGGTAGAGACTCTACCTTACAGAATTCCGCAGCCAAATAACTTTATGTTTTGTTCCTACGCGTGAGTAAGGTTGCCAGAGCTTTTTGGGGAGGGGGAAAAAAGGCGTATAAGAAATAGTTGATTTTCATATATCATAAAATTCATTTACAGCAACCGCGGAGTACTCTACTACGACACTTCTATTGGCTATATTTTCAGTATTTCTGGAAACAAAAACAAGGTGATACCTACCTATTCCTGAAGGCAGTATTAGTCCAAGAGCTAGGTCGAGGAATATTTGCATTGTTTTGTATAGAATTAGCTCGTCTACAGTCAGGTGAAGTTTAGAGTCCAGTGTAAGGGGATTAACAGACTGCGGGTAGGTGTTAGCCACATCTGCCATCCACCTAACGAAATTGTACTCAGTATACGAGTAACTCCATTTTCAGTTTGGTTTTTACTAAATTGTGTTTGAATAAGTACATTGCCTGTATTTATGACTAGCCTTTGTCGTATGGATAACTACAGCAAAAGGGATTGGTTACGCCTGCAAGTTATGTTTCTGTAAACATATTATGGCAAAAGTTGTACAGTATACTACTGACTACTACTAACTGCTAGGTATGTTGATTATCAACTCATTAAACCTACGGGTTTGAACATTAAATAATGTTTCTAATTAGACCAATTTTTCAGAATTTCATTGTTTATTTTTAGCAACGTTTTATGTATTAAGGTTGAACTTTAGTACAATTTTATAATACTTCGAGTACATAATATTGTTTTCATCTTAAATACACTGAAAGATGTAATATTGAGTGGGATAACCCTCGTTTTGATTTTACGTGCTATTGACTATACTCAAGGAATTCACTAATAAGGTATTAAGGAAAGCTACTTAGCTTTCATTATTCAGTTATTACGTTTGATGAACGCTTTCAGTTATGATTTATTAGATAAATTAAATTGAGTTTATAAATACGATCGCATTTTCATATTTATTTTAAGATCCATTTAATCATTTTTATGTTCTTGTATTTTTTAATAGGTATCCTGTCAGTATCAGAACAATACTATATTTACAACGATACTTGTGTAAGTAATTTATTTATCAAATATTCAGATAAAGCTGATTAAAAAAAAAACATTTATTCAAATAGATTTTCGCAGGCACTTATGAAAAATCTGACTCGAATACTCTAATACCGGTTCGGACGGTTGAGTTAGCTGAGAAGAGCCGGCAATAAATTCAGCAATTTCTCTTTTCAAAACAAGTTTAGATTTCATAATATTTACATTCTAATCGCACTGACAACAATTGGTGGCAAAATTACAAAGTAGACTGATAAATATTAATTAAGTAAATAAATAGCAAACTTAAGCAGACCAGCCCCCACAAGCAGCACCTGTTCACAAGTATGACGTGTGTGGCAGCCATCATCGCCCTCTTCGCCATATTGGAGGGAAGTGAACGACCCGTCACACGACGCCGCCGCAAGCAAAGGCCTTAAAGTTTGTCCCGGCTATCCATTGTGATAGTCGTTAACCTAGTTGAAGGCCTCCTAGGTGGCTTGAAAACTCCAACAGCAGGTTGACCACTGGACTACCTCCACCAATCCGCAGTGGGTATGCGTGGTGGAGTATCAGCCCATTCCCTTTCACCCTCATTTGTTAAAGGAGGTCCTTGCGTTTCTAAAACAACCTTTGCCCCTGCTCACTGAGAGTAGCTCAGTACTTTAACCTTTTGTATTCATGCAATATTTACTTTATCATGCCCTGACTGGTCAGTCACATAGACACATTTTATGATGTTATTATTATAACAAACAAAGGATTCAGTGGAATACAGTTGCATGTAGCAGTATTTGATAGGTTTCAGCATCCGTCACGCTAGGACTTAGCCAATCTAAACAGATCATCGCTCACGAATGGGTCTAGGCAAACACGCAAATCCAATAGCCTTCATTGTTGCACTACTATATTTATATACTACTATGTTCTACCCCGGTTCTAGATCGCTCTGGTTCCTTCTAAATTGTTCCTCTATAGTTGTCTAAATTGTTCATCGAGATTACATAAGAAGGAAAAGAGAGAATAATTCTTGTGAAGCGGAAATAATAAGTTTAGTAATTATCCATTAACTTATTAGTATCCTCGTACCCTGAAGAGAATATAATACTACTAGCTTTTCCCCGCGGATTCTCCCACGTTCCTGGGATAAAATGGCTTATAATACTCGGGGATAATGTAGCTTCCTATTAATGAAAGAATTTTTCGAATCCGACTGGTAGTTACAGAGATTAGCCCATTTAAACAAACAAACAAGTATGGATTATGCTATTTGTTAAATTATAAATATCAAAATATTTTAACATAAATAATAAAAGCAATAAAAACGCCACTTTGAAAATTAATAATATGCATAATTTCTATAAAAGTAACTAAGCTAATTAAGCTTCGTCCCATACTTGAAAGCAGGCTTTGGATGAGACCTCTAGCTAAATACTTATGCTAACTCTGAGTTAAGTACACACGTCTCTCACAGTTCATTGTTAATGCTACGTGACTGATATAAATCAAGCACTAGATACGATATTTTATTTAATTAATTAACACTTCAGTAACTTAGTTAGTTTCTGATTAGTAGAGTTTTTGTTAAAAAAAAAATATACGTGTCGACTTGTAAACCTCCTCCGTTTTTTCGTCGGCTAAATACCCTATATTTGACCCGTGAGTAGAACTTTGAATTGAAAGGTATTATATACCTGAGACTTGTTAGAATTGGCCCGATGGATCATATGCCTTTTTAAGTTAGTTTGTAATATTTTGATAGAGTAGAAGATAAGTGTGAAAATTCAAAATAAAATATCGGTGAGATATCTGCTGCATAAGTCTAGACTAACTCAATACAATTTTCATTGTAAGAATACCTAATATTAAAAAAGTTCTTCAATGTTTTAATAGTCGATTTCAAGAATTAAAATTAGTTTAATTTCGGAATAAAAATTGTGCACGTTATAAATATTCCAGTTGCCTTATATCCTTGCAGACGAGTTAGGGTGGAGCGCGGAAAGCCCCGGCGAAAAGCGGCGAATTTGATTCTGAACATATCTGTTTAAGCCCCGACATCTAGTCCGACGGGAGTTGCCAAGTTGCCACGTCACTTTCAACTATTTGATGGATTTCTAAACACTTCAGTTTATTGAGAACCTACATATTGAGAGTTATGCATATAAACTTGGCCGGTATTCAGAATGCCTGAAATTTTATAAATTTCTTGATATTTGCTGAAGATGAGTTTCATAATTCACCGATCCGCAGTGGGCATGCGTGCGTATTTGCCCATTCCCTTTCACCCTCATTTGTGGAAGGAGGCCTGTGCTCAGCAGTGGGACATTATAGGTCGATGGTGATGATGAGTTTCATAAAAATTTGGAAACAGCAAAAAGTACAGACTTTGATGTCAATTTTCACTGTTTGATTTATGAAGAGGAAGTATTAATTAAATCGATAGGTACTAGGAAAAACCTTTTTGTATATAATTTTTTTCTCTAAAATTTATCTGTCTTTATAAAAAAAATATAAAAACAAATTACCTACTTCATACGTAATTCTCATACCCGCTCATCAAAGACGCAAGCACAACCAACTTGCAGCTTAATTCCTGCATTAAGTTTTAATTCGCCTCACATGCACGCAGACTTGACATCGCCCCACGATGTTTGAACTCTTTTCAAGTGAGCTCGGATCGGCTTAGCTCGATCTTCTCCTACAGTACAGCTTGCCTGTCTTACTAATTGTTGTTTTATGCTGTGCTAATGAACGTAGTATCTTACTAAGATTTTATGGAATTCCTTGTTAATGTTCTAAGCTTGTTTGATGTGGTGTAAATTATAGATTTGTCTAATTTCAGGAGAATTTGCTTCCCTAAGCTGCTGCAATTTTATGTTAAAAATCTGTGATGTTTAAAGTGAATCTACGATCTTCGTGAATTAAACCCATAAGAATTACATGTTTCAAAATGAAAATAATAAACATAGATATTTAAATTTGCAAAATAACGGAACAAATTAGTATCCACATAATGTGGTTACAGCTTTTTGTCGTAATTTCGGTGAGGCTTCGCTAATGCGATTTAATGTAATGCCAGATTTAAGATAAGGTTTTCGCAAATGTTGAGATTTGCACTACCACATATCATTTATGCCACAATTCTTCAGACCAATTAACTTTCAAACTGCAATGACAGTCACGTTGACTTTATTAACATTAAAAAAGTTAGAATCAATTGTATTATTATTTAAATAATGGTTAAACTAATTACAATTAAAAATAGATTTTCATTTTCAAATAGTTCTAGCCTATGCACATATGTTAAAAAATCGATGGGCTACTGCTTCACCTATACCTTGTATTAAATTATTAATTATACAGCGCAGCTCTAGTTTCATAACTAAGGGATTTAAGTGACCAAGGGACCGTCCGGCCGGCGGGCGCTCCGCTACTAAACCTCAACTAATCCAAGCTTCATATTAAACCATAGGTGCTAACCAAAAACTACCCAACCAACCCCCAAACACCTCGCCCACTAAAGAACTTGATAACGAAAACTATTGAAAGTTACTTTGTGCGATTACCGGCACCCGGAAACTCCACTTATTTTAAACGTATAACCCACGGGCTAACACAAGTTACCTCCGTGGGTATTACAAGAGATTATTTCACGGTGGAAAATTCATAATTTCACTATACACCTACCTTGTTTTGTTCCGCCGAATTCCGGGATAGTATGTAAATTCAATAACTGTATGTTATAACGCGGTTAAAAACATCCATTGTTTTCAATTGAAATCATTGTTAAGGTGAACTGTAATAATCTAATTTAACTTATATTAGGTACTATAGAATTTACGTTTTTTGTTAATAAAAGAGAGCTATCAGAGAGCGCCTGTAATGCTTCTCTTTAGAGTTTTATGGAGAAGGCTCTGTGAAGTTCCCAGACGCGCCACTTAAACGTTTCTGAGTAAAAAAGTGCAACGAGACAGCAACAACTATTTAATATCGCGCTAAAGAAGCATTTATACAAAGAAGGACGGTAAAAGCATCGACCGGCACAAAGCGGCGGCGCCCAGGCACCCGAGGCCTGCGAGACATGCTACAAGGATTAATTATTATTTTAACATTTCGCTCGGTTTTTTGCCACGTCCGCGAGCAAGTCAAAAGCATCGCTTTTTCGCTTGAAAAGTTGCTAAATAATTAAGACGCCTCCTTAACGACAGCGTTTCGACGTCTACGCTCTGAGTGCCTGATTTTTATAAGAAACTGTAGGTAAAAGAGGATTTTTGTTAAATGTCCCTATCTACTTCATTGGTTCCGTTGATCGACGTTAAGCTATATTATTTGTTATTAGTTTTTCGGTAGGTAGGTATAGATCAACTTTGCTACTGATCTGATAAATATATATTTTAATTTAGATTTTTAATTTTTACTCGAGTGGAATGGCTATTTAAATCAATTTGTATAATAATTAGAAACTAACATAATTATTGTTATCATAAATATTAAAATACCTTTGCAAGATTTTAGTAAATATACAAGTATTAGTAGTATAGGTGTAGTAGTAGTATAGGTCCTACATCAAATCACAGAATATATAGATAGCTCTTTATTGGTTCACCACATACAGACATTGACTGTGCCACAATGACCGGCCTTAGTAAATTGTAATAATAATATAATTATTATAATACTTTTGTCATTGTTCCAGGTAAAACCCTGCCAGTCCACTGCGTGGTAGAAGCAGTATCTTCATTGGAGGAAGGCACTTGGAGACGTAGAGCTGTGGTAGAGACAGACAGCTACGTCATCATACCTGCAGCTACAGCCTTTCATGAGCTGGTGCCAGCCGCCATGATGAGGCTCGGGTATCCTCATGAGCTAGCTGCTTCTGCTAAAGGTAGAGTTCATTGAGTGACAGGTGTTATTATTTTTAAAACTTAGTATTTGAATTTTGGATATGGATTTGTAATCATTTTCGGATTCGTTGAATAAAATTACCCGAAAACATAATATTTATTGATAATTGAAATAGTATTTGTAGTTATTTTTTTATTTTTTATACAAGTCGGTAAATAAGCATACGTCATACCTGGTGGTAAGCGGTTACCATAGCCATATGGACGCTTGCAATACACGAGGCATGACTCACCCGAAATAATACTATGCCATACGACTCTTAAAATTAAGTTTCGTTTCCTTTAGATTTCATCATAAATGTAAATAAAAAGTAGGATTAAAAAAAACACACCCATCTAATTATATTTTTTTACTTATTTGATATATTTTTCATAACGCATGAACCAAAATTATAATTGAATTATAAGTACCTACATCATTTCATAACAAAAATATTCATTATAAATATCTTCTACAGGATCAGTGGTAATAAACAACTGGAAGCCACTCTCCTTCGAGAGGATTTCTGATGGGCCTCTAGCCACGGTTGGGGAAGTCCTGGGAGAGCTGACGACTGTGGCTACGTTAAGAATCCAACTGCTGAGGCCTCGGCCTACTCCGCTGCAAGACATCAAGGATAAGTTACTCAGGCTGTTGCTGGTGCAGAGCAGGCCACTGCTGATATCTACTGGATGCCCTTTGGATGAGGTACGAAGAGTTTTTATTAGTAGTGCCTTAGTTTCAATCAAAGATAAAAATAGGTAATAACTTCATGTCAACCTATATCAATTTATAGCTGTCGTAGCGGTGTTAAAGTTATATCATAACTAGCTGTCCCCCGCGGTTTCACGTTTCCGGGATAAAAAGTAGCCTATGGCTATGTCCTTCTCCTCACCATAGGCATAGGCACATACGAAATTTCATAATGATCGGTTGAGTAGTTACGACGCGAAAGCGTGACAAAAAAACAAACAAACTCACATTCGCATTTATTTATTTATATTAGTAAGGATGTCACAATATTTCACCTTATAAACAAATCCACAACAACGATTGTGTTTCACGAAAACATCTGTCAAATCAGATCAAATCACATCAACCGTTTGGGGCGTTAAAATCATCCAAATTCGTCTTCTATGACAAAGCGCTCTCGGTACACTGAGCTAAACCAACATTTACAATATTCAATGCGGCACTGTAATGTTCTTTAATGCCTGATGCTTGAACCCCCACCTGTCCTGACAATGCTCTCGCCCGCAGACTAAACCTTTACCCCTTATTAACGTGGAAACTCATTGTTTTCCATATTTTAAGCTCGCACATTGTACGAACGTTTCCAATCGAAAATGTACCGGTTATTGTATCTGTGATTTAATTAGAACTGTTCAGGTTTTAACGGATGTAAATGCGTTACGTAATATGATAATATTCAGTTTATTATTTTCTATCACGTACTGCTTCGATCAAAAGTTATTTTATATAACTACTTTCATTTTTGTTTCCTTTTTTAAATGGAAGGCAATCCGATTCTTTTGTACTACCTATATACGTTAGGTACAAAGCGAAAGGATCGGATTAATGTGATTTCACACAACATTCTACAAAGAGCGTGAACACATTTTTAGAGAGGTACATTAAAATAAATCTAATACCTCATTATTTGTCCCTGAGTCAGTCACCTGGCCATACGAAAGCCCATTAAAAAATATTTCAGCGTAGGTAGAAATATAAAACAGGCAAATCCCTTGACATGTTTTCGTTTATGAAAACCTTATCACAACAGATGTAAAGAATTCTCGATGGAGACAGATTATCAAACTCAGTTAAGTAGGCCAGAGTTGTACAATTTAGACGGTCGTTATAATTTGCAAGGTTACGACTAAGTCCTTGCTAATAGGGATCATCACTCGGGGGAAGAATTAAGGAAGCATTTGTTTTGATGTTCGCGGGTGTTCGGTGCCTTAACAAAGGAAGACGTGGCTAATAGAAAATGTTCATGTTATGTTAAGTGAGCTGTTTATGAAGTAATACATTGTTTTATTGTATTTTAACTTGTATGTACATCAATTTTGAAGTTTCAGCTTCATAGTACTTTTCATACATTTCGGTAAATGTTCTTAACGTGGAATAACATTTTTCATTCTAGAGATATTTATTTACGACATTTTAAATGTAATTCTGAATAAATTTTCTTTTTTTAACCAGACGATGTTGGGTACTTATAGAATTATCTTTATAAGTCTAAAAACAATTACTCAAAATAAGTAAATTATGGAGAGGTATAAATCTCCATATCGCGAGATAGGTACAGCAATTTGTCGACGCGATGAGCACCTGCCTCACACGCAGGATCTCCATACATAATAAATTTAATTGAATCTCAGACTCATCCACGCTTCGCGCCCGCGCCGCCTTATTATATTTTCTAAATATCCGCCTTGTTGCGAACGGGTTAGGGCGGCGGGAGGTATCCCTCGTCTTACCAACTCGAGTCTCGAAAGAGGGTTAAAAGGAGTTTTAGATGTACGAACGCTTTTGATCTTATTAATACCATAAAATAATGCTTTATAATCTTATTAAACGCGAGGTTAGCGCTCGATGCGCGCCCTTCCTAAGGCTTAACCGCTCGGATGTCGGGATCGCTATTTCAATTTGGTGATTTCAGCCTCACAACGTGAACTACTTACTATAAAATTAAACGTAGCTTTAAATGAATAATAATAAATAACAATGATAAAGAAGTTGTAACTTGCAAATTGAACTTACAATTCTTAACGAAAAGTTCCTACAAATGAACCAAAGGAATTCCCAACCGGGGAAGATAATCAAACACCTCGAACACAGAAGTTTTGTAGCTAAACGGCAGATGAACTCATCTCTATGATAATATGGTAATTTATCTCGCGCCAATTTGTGCTGCTTCGAATCGAACTTCGGACAAACTTTTAGAAGCTCGAGGAAAATTCTTTGGAGGGGTTTTAAAGTGACATCTTTGGAACGGGATCCATTTTAAACCATAAATCTTCACTAAGTCTTCTTCACTACTTGTTGTCGAAATATCTTCAAGATTTCAAGGTTCATTATTACAGGCTACAATTTAATCACTCCTCCAAGCGCACGTAAGTAGCGAGCGTGTACATACAACGAACGAAAATAATATTAGATAAGACTAAGCCTATTGTTCAAGTTGTCCTTTCTTGGCGCGAGTACATCAAGAAAATGTTCGCAATCACACACCGAATTACGTACTTAGGCGGATTACACGTGACGCGAGTTATCACGCGCAGGCGCCAGTTCTCGTAAACCTTCCATGAAGCTGAAGCAGACAATATCTGAAAGCAAATATGGCCTCACTATTTAAAAATATAAAACAAAGAAGCGGATTAACGTATCACATGAGCTCGGCGCTAATTCCTCTGACATGATTTATAGGCACAATCTCGATGTGTAACACTTATACTTAATTTAACATCTGATTTAGCAACACTCGCAAAGCAAACGGTCGGGGCTGACAACTCGGTTGACGTCGTAATCACTGGCATTGTTCTATGTAATCTAGCGATATGGGCAGATCTCACTTGCATAACTGTCAAGCTGGGTAAACTCAGCGACGGAGCTATAATCTGACAAGTTCTTTTATGATTGACTACTGCTGTGCGATTAATACCTTTCTAAACATGCACTCGTGCTATCATTTTAAATAAATAGTTGTGAAACTTAAACATTGCATTGATAATGTTTCGAGTCGCACGCTCTATTTGTTGTCTAAACAGCGGTGCAGCATCGGCCGGGGGCATTCCGGGTGCCTTGTTTAACCGAGTTGCCGCGAAAACGTTTTAGTGGAACCACTTAGCCCGCACCGCGCACCGGTATGCCGGCGCCTAGTTTAGGGCGAAGTGGGTGGATGCTAATTGTTAAGACGCCCTTCCCGCTCATTGTTTTAGAGCAGACCATGATTGAAGTTTCGGCGGCGCGCGAGAGTGATGCGCACTAACCACCGAATAAACACGTCGCCGCGTCAGAACCGAGCCGACCGCTCGCGCATGACACATGCATTAACAGCCGACCTAATATTTTCATAATCTAATGGCGATGTTCTGTGAAACAATGCTCGGTGTTTATTCAAACAATTATCTTTGTATCTGTTACTGGTTAGACTGACCTCTTTAAAACCATCTAAAATTGTTTGTGGTATCTTGTTTTTCCATTGGAAGCTAGTTTAGATAGCTTCGATTTAAAAATGTTTCTTTTGTTGCAGGTGACGTTAGCTCAGATATGTCGAGGGCAAGATAGAACACCGGGGCCGCATAATTTGCATGAACCATCTGAGGAAATGCGTCGCAAGTTTGAATCTTGGTGGAGCGCCCAAGTTTCACCCCGACCTCCTCCATTCAGCCCACGACGATACCCATCCCCAGGGCCAAAGAACCGTTCGCCGACTCTCAATCCCATGCCAGATCATTTACACCCGGCGTTACAAACTGTCCAAAGTCAATATCCGACTCAGAAAACTCGGATGCGAACAAGTTTTGACCCTGAGCTGGAGTTACCAAAATTGCAGCGTTGGTTTTCTGAAAACCAACATCCAAGCAGGCAACAAATACAACAGTATGTTCGTGAATTGAATAATTTAGAATCGAGGCGAGGACGGAAACCTCTAGATGTAAATAATGTCGTCTACTGGTTCAAGAATGCACGTGCAGCACAAAAACGCGCTGAGCTCCGAAACATTGGAGGCCTAAGCTGCCACCTCAGTGTAAATGGTTTCAACAGTAGGAGTCATAGTCCTACTAATGGTTCATTAATGACAGGGAATGATAGTTATGTTTCCCATGATCACAATTCTTTAAAAAGTCCAATGCAATTATCAGGCAGCCCTGGCAGGTACCCAATGTCAGTGATGTCTGAAGATAATTTATCAAATGGTGGCTCAGACTTGGAGGATGATGGTGGGGATATAAATCCAGATGACAGGGCTGAAAGTCCAGATGCTCCTTTGTCTCTAATTACTGCTAACAATAAGAAAAATAATAACGATTCTGAAGACAGGCCCATTGAGTCACCAAAACCACCGGACATCATAAAGGTAATTTATCTTAATGTTTTTACCTGTAGGTACTTAGAAGGTATTTTTACCTTTGCAAAGAAGGTTTTTTTCAGCTACTTTTTCGTCCCGTGCTTTCATTCCCTATTTAACGTCTTTACGGGTAACATTTTCAAATTCGTACATACGTATTCGTCGGATACGTACCTTCGCTACGTTGTGTAAGTAACCTGTGTGAAAAATGTCTAGACCCTGCAGTTTCAGCTGTACATTTGTCAGTCATACAATTTCTTCATTTATATTTATAGATTAAATTGAAAGCTAAGCTAGCTTTTTTTTCACAGGTGCATGATATCAAGCAAGAGCCAAGAGATTTGAGCAAACCTGACAATACTCACTCACCACAACGGTCTCCAGCTAAGAATAGCGATAGCTCACATAATAACAACAGCAACAATAATAACAATGAAGATGAAAATGGCGTCGTTGATGAACACGAGGTATCAGACGATGACGTCATTCAAGAACGTCACTACGGGCCCACGTCTCCGCACCTTGACCGTCTCCCATTTCCCATGGTACCGAACCATCCGATGTTCGGTCACGGAATCATGTACATGAGTCAGTACATGAGTGGATTTCCTGGTGTAGGGCCAGTTCCTGGTGAAGGTGCTAGTGGCCTGAATCTAGCTCTCGCCGGAGCCTCAGACGAACGCCGAAAACGCAACCGGACATTCATAGACCCTGTATCAGAGGTACCTGTACTCGAGCAATGGTTCTCGATGAACACACATCCTTCGCACAACCTGATACTCAAATACACAGAAGAGCTCAATAGAATGCCATACAGGCAGAAGTTTCCACGCCTGGAATCGAAGAATGTGCAATTTTGGTTTAAAAACCGAAGAGCGAAGTGTAAGAGATTGAAGATGTCGTTGTACGAGCCATCGTCACCCAGCCATTACACCCATCCAGGGCATCCGCATGCTTTAACCGAAAGGAAGATGGTTTGAACTATTCATTACTTTACTAGATAACTGTTTGGGTATGAGTGATCAGTGGCAACTTGGTGATTGTGGTGTCGTAGGCATATCGACGCGTAAGACTGACTTCGAATCGTTTAATGGTGTGCAGTGCCATGTTAGTATTAATACAATGACGATGACGTCATCCTTATTTTATCAACTCGTATTAATCTGAGGACTTTATTAGTAATCCTTTTAGATATATTCATAGTTTTTGCTTAAGGTAGACTATTTCAATGCGATATCTTTATAAGAACTTAGTATAGAATAGCAACCTTACAAATATAGAGCAGCGATCACATCGTTTTGTTTATTATGTACATATGAATCAAAGGAAACGTCATCAATTGTTTGTGAATGAATCTCAAATTACACTATAGTGTTATATGTATATAGGAAACTCACGACTCGGTTTAATTTATTAAATTTTACAGTAGTTATTAAAAAACTGTTATTATTATACGAATGGATACTCAAATTAAAAGTTCCGCTTACGTAAAATTTTAGTATAAAATAAGATATTTTAAAAGACGTTTAGAATGGTATTCAATGTTATTCTAATGTACATTACTACTATAATTATCTTAGCGAGTCATTTAGTCCTAAATATTATTATATTGCACATAATAGAATATAAAAAATACTATTGATGACATTTTTTTTTATGCGCAGCGTTATAGCTGACTTTTGGCTCATGTCATCTACGCACATTCCGTGTTATAATATTATTTTGTTAATTAGATATTGATGCTTCCTCAATCCAAAGATTGGTTTATAACTAGAGTGAACAAGTAAGATATTACCATACCTAGCTGATCACGAAGTAATAGTTAGTCTGTTTTACTTAGCAAAGCGTATGTTTTAATTCAAAAACTGACGATAAGAAACAAATAAGTTTTTTTTAAAGTGATTGCTTTCATTCCGCGTTGCACAGTAAGACGTTGTCCTATCCTTAAATAACAGTATTTAAGCATTTATCGATTGAGGCTGTTTTATCAAACTATTCCTTATCTCGTACTATTTTGTTTTATAGTTTTAAACACATTACTAGTTGTAAATTGTCAGATTGTTTTGTTGTTCCAATGTTATGCTTGTTTTGTGAAGCTGTGATGAAATTTCCAAATAATTTGTAAATATTTTTTATTAATGTTATATAAGGTTTTAATTATAAAACTACGTCACTAGGCTCACACGAACAATTTAAGCATTTACTGCTTAGGTAATGAAGATATTGGCTAAATGTTTATTCGATTCAATTATATAAACGAAAATTTAATTGAATATAATATGAAATGGTAATTCTGTTATTTTATTTCATTTTTAGGAAAATTCAAAGGCTTTATATGTATAATCGATCTAGCTAACAACGACTCATAATTTTACCCGTACCAGTTTTTTTATGTTGAATGGTCGCTGACCCCATGAGAATTTATGTCTCAGATATAAAAAGGTATTCTATGGTTATGACAAGGCCGATGATGCAGCACGCTTACCCAGAATCCTATTCACTCAGGCCTTGAATACATCTAGGTTATAGGTATCGGGAAACATAGACCCCGGAAGAGTGTTTCACTCCTTTGCGGTTCTCATGAGAAACGAAGAGACGAAGCGTTGTGTCCGGATACGCGGGATGTCGACAACGTATGGGTGGAAATTCTCCCGGCATCTTGTGGTTCTATGGAGAAATGGGCATTGAGGAATTAGATTTAACAGTACTGTACCACACTCTCTAAAATATATCCTAACAATTACAAGATTTTTTAAACAAGCTTTTTTACAGAATAGTCGACCAACTTAATCATCAGACCCTAGAACCAGAGTCCTTCAAGACATTTTAGGGTCGGCAACAGGCGAGTGATACCCCTGGTGTTGCAAGCGTCCATAGGCTACGGTAACCGCTTACAGTCAGGCGGGCCGTATGCTCTTTTGCCAGCTTAGTGGTAAAAAAAAGACAAATTAAATGACCCCAAACTCGATGGGGTTGCGTCATTTTATCAGATCAGCTCCATATAATAATAATATATGCGTCATTCAGCTCAATCGGAAACCGGGAAGTGGTTCAAATTTAACTTTTAAGGTTTGATTACAGACAGAGAGACAGACACTGGGACAGCTGAAACTATATAAAAGCTTGTAATAGATTTTAAGAAACCTTGTAGGCTATTAATTAATTCAAATTAATAGTCTTACTTACTTTTATTACACCTACAGCAAGAATTAATCATCTTTACAGATTGCTTTTTTATTTAACGAACTTCTACACTACAGTAATGAAATTAGGCTTTCATAATGTTACATATACTGATTTTATATAGTAGTAAAGCTTTTAAATATGTTTTATTGGATGGAGGAGCTATTATCTCCGGAACGACTGGTCCGATTCTGAAAATTCTTTCTCTTATAAAAAGCTACATTTTCTCAGTGTACCATAGGCTAACCAGGAAGTGGGTAAAACCGCAGGGGACAGCTAGTTTTATACAAGATTATGAAATAAACTTATATCACCGCATCAACAGATGGTATACAAAAGACCTGACAGTACAATAACATGTGTCAATAGTTATCGGTTGGTATCGACGTGTTTCGCGGTACAGTCGACGGCGGAAGTGGTCGGTAGGCAGGGACCCAAATCACCTGTCAAACTTAACTTACAAGTCTTGGTGTAATCGCCGACGATATCTGCAGACGTCTTTGTCGAGTCTTCGATCTTCAAGTGAATGACCGCCTGGTGTCTGGGTTTCGGGGCTTTAGGCAGTTTAGTTTAATTTTGGTATTACCTGTCCTTGGTATAAAGACTAGCTGAGCTTATGAACTAATTGTGCTGAACCTACCTATGTCTGATTGATTTTTGTAGATAATTGCTGTCACATTTATTATAGGCGCTCTAATAATAGTAGGGCATTATATAAAATGAAACTTCTCAGAAAAAAAGGTAAAGAATCAGAATCAGAATCATTTATTGTCATAACATTGCTTTGAAATACAGCCTTGTTGTAAAACGTAGCCATGTTAGACGAGAACGCAAGATTAGATTTGTCAAGGAGGTTGCAAATTATTCTAGTTCTAGTTATAATAATCATTAATATCAATCAATTTACAATAATAATAATAATAAAAAAAAGAACAATCATCAAACAATCATTATCTCATACTAGGTACTTAAAAATAAGGTTTATAATGGTAACGATTTTAAATTAAAAATTATAATATATTCATAAATTTACCTTGTACGGAAAGAAAGTTGAGCTTACAAGTACTAAAAGTTAAATAATTTCATAATAAGTACTTACTTAGCAGTACAAACTATTCATAATTCTACAGTAGAAATGCGTTGTCTTGAGAAAAGTCATAAACCAATTAAAATATTTGAGAGAATACCTGGAAACAAGTATTCTAGGGGCTTTTATAGAATGCAAGGGCGTCAGTGATAGCTGCCTCCGACTCGTAGAGAAATGGATTATACCAATTAAACGAAGATTTGAGTTCCTTCACTGAAAGATCTTTGATCACAAGTATCTCTGTATTCTTATCCACTCTTTAGCGTATTCGCTTTGAGTAAGATAGGTACCATCTCGTTAATTATTTGGAATTATGGATCCAATGTTTTGTATAAGTAGATATTAATGACTGCTTATATCTGTCTGAATGATTTTACACGATAATCTGACTCTACAATTTCGTATTTTGAATTATGGTGGTTACTATATCGGCACTATTGTAATGTTACACTCTTTAGGTTGAATTTAGGAATATCTTTTCTTCCCTTTGCTATTAGAAGAATTACTTATATCTATTGGTTCTATGACAGTTGTTGAGGCTTCTGATTTTGCACTGAACAGTAAGTACCAATCACTGCATCGAAATGTTTAGAGAGGCGTTGAGTGGTGGGGAATTGGCGGAATATACTTCAAACAAAATGAACGTCATTGAGCTTCTTTGGGTAAATTTGTTCATTGATTAATGCAGTGATAATGATGTTCTCCTAGCCTATCCTGTTCCCAAGGAGCTGCATGTGTCTAATAAATATTCTGGATTTCTTGGAGATATTTTAGGTATTAATTTAACTTCACGTCTAGTCCAATCGTGTGGAGTTACAGTTCACACAAATTATCATTAAGAAACATTCAAGCGATTTTGCTATAAGAATTTTTGTAGGCGTTAACATTAAATAAATATGGCGATGAGAGTATCACACTTACCTTTTAAACATTTCTAAACGTATTCTACACCTAAATAGGTCCTTTATTATTAATTAAAAAAAGACTAAAGAACTAAATAATTTCACGATCTTTATTACTAAGTACCTACTATTGAAGTTCGCTGTCTAAGCAATACCTCAATGTAGCCCTAAAGAAAATGACCTAGATTCTTGAATATTATATGAAGAAATATCGCCGTAATATCAGTTAGGGCATTAAGTTTTAATCTAAACAAAGTGCGGACCGCCGCGGGTGAAGCCGCGCATTTATGTTAGTTAACCGTGGATTATGACTCTGTTTGTAATAAGGAAAGAAAAGAAAGAAAGAAAGAAAAAACATTTATTTTGACATACACACAACATTACAGAATTACATAACACATACACTATAATAAATACATTAAATATATATACATATTCAGTAATATTGTGTGATGTCGAAAAAGGATTACGACTCAGTTTGACTCCAAGGTATGTGGTACATACCTTGGAACTGGTTTTCAGTCGAACCCTACCCGATTCAATTAACGAAGGCAATTTATTACAGGCTGTAGAGGTGGTTGATGTCTTGATTATAACTACTAACTAAAGTTTATAGTGTCCTGGTACTGTACCTAGTATCCGAAACAGTTTTTTTATACGACTAAGTCTGTAAACAAGCATACGGCCCGCCTGATGGTAAGCGGTTACCGTAGCCAAATGGACGCTTGCAAAACACGAAGCATCGCTCACGCGTTACCGACCTTTCCCCCCTCCCCAATGAGCTCTGGCGACCTCACTCACGCGCAGGAACAAAACTTTACACAACATAAAGTTATTTGGCTGCGGTATTCTGTAAGGTGGAGGTACTTCCCCCATTAAACAATCAATTATTACAAAAAAAAAAGGGGTTAAGAATATGTTTTTTTTTAATGTATATAGTAGGGTTTCGTTTTTCCCGGCCTTTTTCCATTCCCGCGACCCGGGAATGAAAAAAATGACTTCCCGGGAATTCCCGATTCCCGGGAAATTTTAAAAAGTTGTTAGTTTTGTTATTTTAACGTATATAAAGTCAAGAAACCACGTAATTTAATTAAATTAGCAATTTATTTGTCTCAGAAGTAAATAATGGTACATTATGAGACGTGTGCAAAGTTGGTAATCACACACGATACGGTACCTATAAGCAAAGGAACCCGAGAGTGTAATAATCAATGCACACGCGTGTCATACGACGTTTTTCAACACACTTGTGAGGAAAAAAACAAACTTGTATTTTTTAACTAGATTTTTTGATAATAGTCAATGAGAATGTCAATAAAAATGGCACGCAAGTTCTTTTTTGACAGCAAAACTGTTTAACCGTTTAAATTAAGAATGCTTCGTCTACGCTCATATCAATAGCATTGAGTTACAAACTTAACATAATCGGGATTATACCTATCATAAAACTGTGTGGTAATGTAAATTAAAAAGCATCAGTGCGTCATACATAAGCTACATTATGATACTAAAAACGGTGCAATAAATGTCAAATTACGAGCATGTGTTGAAAAAAAAATTTACTAATTCACAAGGAACGATCTATGCTCGGAATTTCTCTACGAGACAGGGAAACGACGACATTCGTAGGAGAAAAAAAATTACCGATATAGCTCTTAGTGATGTGGTGTGAGGTGTAAGCTGATGTGATAGCAATGGGCAGGCCACATCGCTCGAAGACGACGCGAGTGGCGACAACGTACAGGAAAGTGCCGTAAGGGACGACCAGACGGATCGACGACCTGGTCAGAGTCGCTGGGCGCCCCTGGATGCAAGCAGCCCAAAATAGTTCGAAGTGGAAGTTTAGGTCTTTGTTCAGCAGCCGACATCCTTAGGCTGATAAGATGATGATGATGTGTTTTACTTGACTTTTGGTGGGTAAAAATAATAATACTTATTATTACAAAAAATATGCATTTTCGGCAATATTGAAATTTTTCAATAACGCTGATAAGCTTTATCTCCAAAAATAAATATTAAAAAAAAAAAAAATGTTACTTTCATTTTCTTCAAAATTACGCGCATTCAGAGATTTTCTCTCAAATCGGCAGTTTAGAAACTACCCATAGTAAGCTTGTATGACCTGTAGTTTGATATGATTATTTTTAATTTTCTACTTATGTTTGTATGTGAGACACAAATAGGTCATTAAATTAAATTAGGTACGTATTTTATTTGACTTTTGATTTGAGAGAGGTAGAGCATAGCGTTTATTCGCCCAAACATGTTTTTATGTGTTTTTCCGGAAAACTTGAAATTTTTCTAAGAAAAAACGTTATCTCCACAAATACACACTTCCTACAGTTCCTCATAAGCTTGTAGTTCAGTTCGTTCGATTTCGGTGGATATCGACATTTGTTTTAAGAACGTAGGCAACATCTTTGTGTTTCAAAGGTTTTTCGTTAATTTTGACCAATATTTGCAGTGTTTAAGAGCATTCAATCTCATAAAGAAATTCCCGGGAATTCCCGGGAAATCGCAAAAAAAATCCCGACTTCGGGAACTACGTATTTCCCGGGAATTCCCGATTCCCGGGACCCGGGAACGAAACCCTAGTATATAGGCTTGTGTTTGTCCGCAATCTCACCATGGTTAGTGATGATGTAACCGAAGGTGGTAAGCACACAAAATCTAGAACTGAAACTGAAAGGAACTGGCTCTCAAGCGCATCTGTCACAAGACACCATAAGTGCTTGGCGAAAACTTTTCAACTAGGGGGTGGTAGCCAGCCAGGTGGGCACTACAAAGAACCCTACCACCGTGCTATGGTTTCCTCACGATCTTTTCTTCCAACGAAAGCTCAACTCAGTGTAGGATTTGAACCTGGCACCTTCGTCTCGGCATCCGACGTCACTACCACTGAGTTATCATCGCCTTAAATTATATCTTGTTATAAGTTCAAGATTGTTTTATCCTATGATCTAAATATCAGTTAATAGGCATATTTTACATTTACGTTTCATTTATTAAGGTACACTAAGCTAAAGACACGAGAGCGGACATCCCGCAATCTCCCCCGTACACGACAATAAAACTCCTAAGCCCAGTGCCTAGCAAGAAAGATTTACTCGAGAAACTTAATACACCGTAATATCGTTGTCTGTTGTACATTTTACGGTTACAAGTTGTTACACTGAAGCGAGCGAAATCGCTCGCCACAGTATTAACAAAGTTAAATAAGATCATCGTTGCATAATATATGCGTCTAACTCATAGACCTGGAACTGACTTTAGGCCAACCATATTTGATACCTAGACGTTAGATGATTCATGAACAAGATATGTGGTCTAAATGTACCTTATTCAACGTGTAACGGAAAGGATATATCCATAAAAGAATGCGACTTCTTTGGTAGTACTAGGCGCACAGAGTTATTTGCGCACAGTTTATGCGATAGAGTTTTTTTTAAATACCTAATGGTGCGTCCATGCTTGGCGAACCGAGCACGAGCCGAGCCACGAACGAGAACACTGCGGGCACGATTCGCGTAGCGTGGACGGGCTTACGAGCCTCGAACGAGCATTCGTAGCGTGCTCGACTGCGCTCCGCCCGATTGACAGTTTTTTCACGAACACAGGGATTCGCATCGCGCTCGTTGTAGGCTCGCTTGAAATCGCGAGCAACGAACGAATTCTGTTTGTTCGAGGCTCGACTCGTGCCCGCTTCGCGTAGCATGGAAGATTAGCAAGTGACGTGAAAAGATAATGACCCTCATAGAGCGGTTTATTATATTCAATAAAGTTGGAAGCAAAAAGCTATGAATTTTTGAGTTAGAACTTTTTATGGAGAGTTTGATGATGTAGTCTTCAGCCCTTTCGGATATATATACTCTATCAGTTGCACGTTGTATATCAATTCAGGCTATAATATACAAAATAGCTATAATCTAGATTGGTTGTTCCGTTGAGGATTCAAGAGGTAACAAACATACAAACAACCTCACTTTCACATTTATCCTAACTTTAATATTATAAATGCGTAAGTGAGTTTGTTTGTTTGTTACGCCTTCACGCCTCAACCACTCAACAGATCATCACGAAATTTGGTATGCAGATAGCCTATGTCACTGGTAATACTATGCCTATGGTATGGAGAAGGACATCATCATCATCATCATCATCATATCAGCCCATGGATGTCCACTGCTGAACATAGGCCTCCCCCATTGATTTCCACTTCGAGCGGTTCTGGGCCGCTTGCATCCAGCGGCGCCCAGCGACTCTGACCAGGTCGTCGGTCCACCTGGTGGGAGGTCGTCCCGCTCGGCGCTTTCCAGTACGTGGTCGCCACTCGAGAACCTTCCTTCCCCATCGGCTATCAGTTCTACGAGCGATGTGGCCTGCCCATTGCCACTTCAGCCTACTAACTCTACGAGCTATATCGGTAGTTTTCGTTCTCCTACGAATGTCCTCGTTTCGGACCCTGTCACGTAGAGAGATTCCGAGCATAGCTCGTTCCATAGCTCGCTGAGTGACTCTGAGCTTATTTATGCGGCCAGCAGTGAAAGACCACGTCTCTGTCCCGTATGTCATCACTGGTAACACGCACTGGTTGAAGACCTTTGTCTTCAGACTCTGAGGTATTTTGGACGTGAAGATATGCCGTAGCTTCCCGAACGCTGCCCAGCCGAGTTGGATTCTTCGGTTGACCTCTTTGTCGAAGTTGGACCTACCTAATTGGACAATTTGTCCTAGGTAAACATACTCGTCTACAACTTCGAGAACAGTGCTCCCAACAATCACCGGCATTGGCGGAATATGAACATTAGACATAATTTTTGTCTTGTCCATATTAATTTTTAGGCCTACCTGTTGGGAAACTCTGTTGAGGTCATTGAGCATGATGTTCAAAGCATCCAGCGATTCCGCCATTATGACTATATCATCGGCAAATCGAAGGTGAGTGATATGTTCACCATTGATGTTGATGCCATATCCCTTCCAGTCCAAGAGCTTGAATACATCCTCCATTACAGTGGTGAAGAGTTTCGGGGAAATTACGTCACCCTGTCTTACACCCTTCTGCAACTGGATTGGTACCGTACTCTCGTCCTGGACTCGAATTGACATGGTGGCTTTGCTGTACAAACACTTCAACACTTCGATATAGCGATAGTCAATTTGGCATCGCTGTAGACTCTGTAACACCGCCCAGGTCTCGACTGAATCAAAGGCTTTCTCATAGTCCACATACGCCAGGCATAATGGCCGATTATACTCCTCAGTCTTCTGTATAATCTGGCGGAGTGTATGTATGTGGTCTATGGTACTAAAGCCTTTACGGAAACCGGCTTGTTCGGGAGGCTGGAAGTCGTCAAACCTACGTGCGAGACGATTCGTAATGACTCTCGAAAACAGCTTATAAACGTGGCTTAGGAGGGAGATCGGGCGGTAATTCTTCAATAGGGCCTTATCGCCTTTCTTGAAGAAGAGCACCACCACGCTTCCACTCCATACTTCTGGCGTTGTACCTTCGTGTATGATGGAATTAAATAGCTTCTGAAGTACGTATATACGTACGTACGTAATTACGTATGTACGCTTGATGTGCGATCAGAACATTTGATGTAAATAAATTGACGGCTCATAAGTTATTTATGTGCGTTTAAAAAATATCTTATTTACCAAAAACAATAACAAAAATCGCGAACATAACATTCGCCCATTCGGTGCGGCGTGGAATCCCCTGTCCGAACGCCTATCTGCCATCCCGTCTGGGCTTTAGTTATGATATAACAAGGAGACCAGCTAAGCCGAGGCTCACAGTAGATTTTATTAATTGACATGACATTTTTTGGCCGTAATCTCGGATGCTTTACCGTAAAATGAACATTGTGTTTACAATGGATAAAACTAATTAGGAAAATAAGTTATTTGTAGTAGAGTTAGTTGGTTTAGATGCAATCAGAAATGAATTGGAACTGATCCTGCACTAGACATGTGATTAGAAGACAATCCAACTGCTAAGCCTAAGCTAAGGATAAGTCTATAGATTATAAAATTTTCTGAAAATCACAACAAATTAGACAATAGACATAGCTTTATTTGACATCACAAAAATAAAATAAAAATTACAAAGTATGCAAAAAACCAAAACAAAAGCTTAAAATAAAAATAAAAATTAATAACAAAAAAATATTAATAATAGTAACACACAAAGCTTTTATAATTATGATATACAATAAAAGAAAAAAAAGATAAAGCATAGATATTTGTGGTGTGATGCCAAAAAGGACTCCAACTCAGCATATTGCTGTGGCACATAGGTACCATCAGCACTGATTTTCATGGAGCCCGAAAAGTTGAGATTACATGACATTTCAGCCCAATATTTGTACAAGATTTTTATCCATTAATATCGCGAGGAATATTCAAATTATTTTAAACAAATATAAATTAAAAACCATCAGAACAAAAAATTCAACCAAAAAAACTTGCAAATCTTCTTAACGTAACGAAAAACGTAAATCTACTTTCTTTAATAACTACCCCAGCTCCTTAGAGCCATAACTCAAAGTTGATCCTTACATTGACTTAAGAAGATGAACCACCCTCGGATATGTAGCGCTCATTTTCGCTGCGACCTCTCTCCGTAATAACTGCACGTCCATATTTGCACAAGATGAAAACTGTAGCTGGATACTTTATGTCATTACTTTTGACGATAAAGAAAATGAAAAACTAATGAAAATAATCTTTTTGAAAAAGGAATGATAATTTGCAAATATATATCAATATTTTTTAAGTTAACTGTACCAAATAAACGATTGAACAATAATGCATCAAAATGAATCTTTGAGTTAGCATAACTGCAGTTTCACTTCCAAGTATAGGTTAAATATTATACCAAATACGTGCATTTAGAGTCTGACTATTCATTAGTGCATGTGAAGGCCAATTTGAATGTATAAAACTATAAAATTCAGAATCAGGCATAATAAAAAATTTTAACCAGACAAATTTAATCTGAATGCTAGAATTGCTATTTTAAGTCAATCGTAAAAAGAACCTTTGCAAAACGACGTTACTTACGCCACGACTACCATAATGTCTCCTGAAATGCGATATCGAATACACTTTTTAAATCAATGTCAAATTGTCAGGCACACGTTGTATTTATGAACTTCTATGTATATCTTTACTCTCCGCAAATTATCAAACGAAGTGTCCATATACGTACGTAGCGCGTTTTTTCGCTCAGCCGCCCGCGCTGCTCGTCGTGGTTGGTGTAATCTCAAATCTCCCGCCGCCAATTTATTTTCATTAGCGATCATCCTCGGTTAATTTTATTCCCTACTTACCCCGGCAAGGATCGGGAGATGACTGGCTAAGGTAATGTAGAGTAAGCTTCTGTTCTAAAAATATTAAATGCTTGTCATTTATTGTAGTAGGTACTATTTTTATTGTTGTAGTAGGTGTAAGTTACTCGCTTCAAAATTCTATATCAATTGGGTCCCGAGGGATTTTATGTATTCCCGGGATAAAAGGTATTCTACATGTTATTTCAAGGTGATAATCTATCTATATGCTAAGTTTCATCAAGTTCCGCTCAGCCGTTACAGATCTAGGTACAGTCGAGGACATAAATATGTATACACTTAGTAAAATTCAACAACGGTTTCCTCTTAAACTACTGATTGAAATTATGAGATATTATAAAGGCAGAATCTTCTAACATATACTATTATGATTTGTGTAATAGTTTAACACTTAAATGTTAAACATGCGAGAAAATAGTTTTGAATTTCAAAAAGTGTATACATATTTATGTCCTCGACTGTACATACAAACATTTATAATATAAGTGGGAAGAAGGAAGGAGGATTACTTATTATAATCTAAAACAAACATTTCTATTGTCTAAAAAAAAGACGACTGGCCTGTAACAAGCTTGGTAAACTAATAAAAAGTCCGTTTCCACACATCAGAACCGTGTCACAGTATTCTGACCCACAGTATCTGCGAGTTGCTTAATTCATTTCCACAGGATAATATTATTTTTTTACTCCCCCCGCTTTTTGTGATGAGCCGCGGCTTATTTTTTTATTCATTGGGGTGGGATATTCATCTCAATTCATTCGCTGTTGAGTTAGATTGAGGTGCAATCAGGTTGACAGTCGCTTTGTTATGTTTCACTTAAGATTTTTACTGGAAATATAATTGTTTATGGACTCAGATAGTTGATAATAATACGATATAATCTACTAATTACTAGGTGCCTAATTTTTGATTATTTTTAATGTAATACACAATTCAGCATTAAAGTATGTGAGTGAACAATAAATCACCTCTATTTTCCCACTCTTAGGGTAGATTTTGTTTTCCAAATTTATATCGGACCAATTTTGAGGAACCTATCCAATAAAAAAATCAAAATCGGACTACTCTATAAAAAGTTATGTGTGATAATACATGAAAAAAAAACCTATTTAATTTTTTCGTCGGTTAAAAATCGTGTAACGATCCCCTTTTTCTAATTATTTGGAAACTGACTTTGCACAATATTTACGCTTCTTCCATTTGGCTCTTCTATTATCTATGTGCTACGAAATATCGTAGCACTCGCTACGATGATGTGGAATAATCACTCAAACATAGTTTTTATTTATATTTTTAATTAATTAATTAAATCATAATTAAATTAAATAGTGATAAATTTACCACATACCACATGATACAATCATTGTTATTGTGGAAAACTTTTAAAAACTATTTTCATAAAATATTTTGTAGTATTTCAGGCAAATGCACTTTGTTAACATACAATAAATACAGTAATGCACTTCTATTAAGGGGGTATAAAACATATGAGAACGCTTTATTCACATCCAAATCTGTGCTTGAATTAATTTGTCGCGTCTCGCAAAATTAACGCATGAGTAACGTCGCCCACCCTGACATCTCGCTAAATCGCACTTATGCATCTCACTACACAGGAATGATATGGAGTTGTTAGTATCACTGCATTTGGTTGAAAGCAAAATATGTCATTCATAGTTTAAATAGATTTATTTAATTTTACTTTGAATAGGTTGGTCGTGAAATATATATAGTTGTTCTGCAATAAGAATATAATATGTATGCGTAGTTTTATTACTTTTTGCATGGTAAATAATGATATGGATAAAGATGGTGAGCGTACTACGCCTAGAATAGATAGACGGATGAACTGGCTCTCAACTATTCTTAAGTGTTAGTTGAATAAATAAAATAAAATTGTAGGTTCACATAGTTATGAAAAAAATTAAAATAACACTCATCTTTTAACCGACGAAAAAACGGAGGAGGTTTACAAGTCGACGCGTATATTTAAGGTAAAGTATATTGTAAAGTACCTACCAGGATAATTATCGGTGGTAACAGTATGCATTATATCTACTCATTCGTTTTTTCTTTTAATTACCAAAAAAAAACTTCGAAAAAAAATCTAGATTTTTGTAACTACTTTTTCTTTTAGTTGGTTATTATAGTTGTAGAATATTGTCATTTTAAATAATAAATACATAATAAAATATCATCAGGTATATAAACTTATTAACAGATACTAAAAACGATCGCAAAGTTCCGCCAACTAATTTGACATAACCTAATTTTACCTTGTGGTACAACTCTATATAGATATTCATAATATACCCGAGTGTGGTGTTTACCGCGCGCGGCCTCAGGTGAAAAGATCCCACGCTCACCCACCGTCTGCATTGCTGGCTTAACTGTTTAGTTTCTACTTCCATCGCGACGTATGTCATACCAACACTACTGGCTAGCTTTGCAAGAAGAATTGTTCACTATCATGCACGTTGGATTGCAAACTGAAGCTGTTGTAACGACACAGACAATATAGTTAATTAATTTATTTTCTTCCGAAGTTAATGAGATCACATGGAAATTATAAGTTGGTTTAGGGTCAGTATGTGTGAGTGACCCTAAGGTCTAAGTTGACCGACCAGATAACGGTCCAGAAGTTGCAAGAATCTGAAAGCGCTTGTATAACTGCTTGCCACCAGACGGGCTGTTATGCTTATTTGCCACATTAGTGTTATAAAAAAAATTGCATGACTTTGTTTGGTTTACAATTCTAAGTAATTTTAATATTATAAATGCGAAAGTGAGTTTGTTTGTTTGCGTCAGCAAACGGGCAGCGTATATAAGCGTATTATGTGTAATTAATTAGTATATAATAAAAGGTACGTAAGGTGACATTGCGGGCAGCTAGTATTGTATATAACAGCGAATAAAGCTTTTAAACTGGCTTCCGCCAAGTGATACACTAAACCAATGCGTAATTTTTTTAGATATAATTATTATTAAGGTCCATTGCCACATCAAAATAAGAATAAGACTTTAACATCTATCGTAACCGTCCTCTCTAGACAAAACAACTTAATTTTTAACGAGCACTCATCAAATTGTTTAATTATGTCCCTAAGAGACATCTCAGTGTAAAACAGGGCTGGATCTAATCAACCGTTTAAGGCATTAACCATGAAAGCATCCCTCATAAAAGAAATAAGGAAATTAACTTTTTTTTTTTTAAACCACCTCTCCTTTACGATTGACAATGAGTTGATGCCTCATTGTACATTTAAAACAAGGGTGATTTACTTTAGATAGATGCTTGAGTTTAAATATTTATACGATATTAATATGTCATTTGGTAATACAAAGAACTCTACCTCCGAGCTATGGTTTTCTCTTACAGCCTTACTAATAAAAAGTTACACGCGGTGTACACATCTGTTATAGGATAATTGCTACTAATAAAAACATTTTTGACACAAAGCCTGTATACACGTGTTTTAGTTACCTAGGAAATTTACACAGGGCTTACACGGGCCAGGAACCTTGTTTAGTGTTTGTATAAGAACATTATGGCGGATTTCAATAGATCAGCTGTGTCTGACAATCAAGTGTTGTGTCCATTTACTACGGACCAGGTCAACCGCGCAACAAAATGACACCAACGCGCTGGCCCTAAAAAGTCATTTTAGGGCCAACGCGACTCAGTCGACTGCGGTCATACTGCGGTCCACGGAACAGTTCATTCGTTCGTTCATTGTTTGCTTATAAATGCCTAGTTGCGTAGTGAAAGGCTTGTGTTTTATACTGGAGTTATAGATAAAATAAAACAAAAATTTACAATTTATTTGATTTTGATAACTTTATGCAAAATGTTCCGGTAGGTGTATCCTTAGTTTTGAAGTCATTGGCACAGCCATTTGCTTCGTTTGTTGACGTAACATTTGTAATTTGACAATGACGTTCTTCTTTCTTCTTCTTCTTTGGTTAAATGGCTACTGTAGCCATAAGCACAAGACAGTTTCGTTCAAAACCACCATTTAGCTATTTGAAGCTTTTTAAAAGTAATTTTATTGTTTAATTATTAAAATAAAAATAGTCTTAAGAAAAAGAAACCTGATTTTTATGATATGATTAATATTTTATATAATTATTTTTCAGTATCTTTTGGTGTTTACACATTTTTCCCCATATTTTCTCCCGTATTTTGAAGTTAGATAGTTTTAGTTTCAAAACGTTCCTAAAAAGTTGCCAGTCGTTTTTGTTTTAACAAATAGATAACTACACAACGCTTACACACTGATTATTAGTAAAGGGAGTGTATAGCAACTGTGTAAGGCTTACACACTGCATAACTATACAGCTGTTAAACAACCGTGTTCCATATTTTTATTAGTAAGACAGTTAGTGTTTTCCTAAACTCACTCCTAGATCAGTGCTACGGTATTTACAACACTATTATTAAGCTGTAATCATCTTATTAATCGTCCAAGTTACCCTATCATGTAGGTATTATAGACTGAGATCCCTACTATTAGAGACATTAATGTTTTATGAATAGTGACGATACAATCGTAGTCATATCGTGCAATGTTAAAACGCTTTTAGAAAAGTTCTTTGTCAAACTAGAACAATACAAAGATTTTTTTTTTACGGTATTCTTTCTTTTAATTCGTGTTCAAATGAATTGGAGCGACGTTTCCGTTGCAACGCCCATCGGAATGGGGATCGTTTTGTTTCCGTGTCGGTTTTAATTTTGCATTTCGTAATCAGTTTACAGGACATATTTTTAATTAAAGAAGACTTAGTTTAAGACTTTGTGATTGTTATTTCATGACCATTTTATTAAGACCCTTTGTATTTTTATATTTGGATAATAAATGCTATTATATGAAAAGGTTTATTATTATATTTAGTTAATTGGTCACTGTATAAATAATGAATGCTTTTACTTATGTGAGAGTCCTAAATAAACGTTTTTTTTTTAATTCATGACATCAAAAGCTTTGTATCAATGGGTATATTCCAAATCTCAAATATTATATTATAATGAACATGACTTATTATTCTGCAAGACCAGAAGTACAATATTTATATCCACCTCATCATACAAAGTCATCAGTCGTCAGCCCCATGATTATCATTATAAAAGTGCGTCTACAATGTAAAACGGAAACTGAAGGAATAAAATATACTCAGCCATAGAGCGGAAATGTGCAGCGTTCGCTAACGCGCGGTTTATGCGACAGATAAGGCTTGCAGACGCAAATGTATTCTGATGCACAATCTTTATATTGGAACATAAACCGAAATTGTCTTTTGGTATTTTAATAATTGAATTATGGTGCTCATTTCACGTTTGTTTATTTGGGACAGGAGGATAAATATTAGAATGATGATCAGTTGAATTTATAAATAGAAAAATAACCTAGTAATTTGTGGTAGGTACGAGTAAATATTTTGAAGATTAAGAAAACGCAAGTAATAATTAATTAAATAAGCAAACAAATATATGTATATCGCGTATATACGCTCTAACTTATCTTTAAGTAAATGTATCTTATACCTTGTTATACACAGAGGAATCTGTTCTCGCGAAGTAAGTTGTAAAGTGCTACGTCTAACATAGAAAATTCAATAAAAAGCTAAAAGCCAATCTTATCTCGGCAAGAGGAAATTAAGAAACAGCGGCGGGCATCTGACACGGTGGCTCTTTCCAGATCTGTCACTAGGCGCGGGCAAAGGGCGATGTGCGTGTCGAGTCGACAGATTTGAGTTTTTTTTATCTTCAATAATTTATGCTAGCTTCCAACATTAATAATAAAATAAATTATTTTTATAACAATTAGGTAAAGAAAGAGAAAGAAATACTTACGTTTAATCATAATATGAGGTAAAATGTAGGTATGTATAATTAATAGTTATTTTATTTAAGAGCATATTCAATACCAGACAGTGCTTAATCACAACGCCGATTCCTTATAAATACGTAGGTATACTAGCTGCCCGGCGCGAATTCGTTCGCGTGGTTTCCTACCTTACTTTACCTTTTTTATTCGTTATTCTGCTATTCAGGGCGGCGACAAACCTAAGATCATGAAAATCGGTCCAGCCGTTATTGAGTTATTAATGGTGTAACTAACACGACTTTGACAGATACATAAGAAAATTTACGTAATTACTCGATACTGAGATTTCCAAAAGTAAATAACATCACTAAACATTTTTAAAGATAGAGTGTTGAATGCGACAGCGACACGACATCGGGTTTCGGCGTCGAATCGCTGAAATAATTCCAGTATGACACCCACCGCGGCCGGCGGCCCGGGGGAGACGACGGAAACGCAGCCTTATCTCGCGGTATACCCGCTTGTTCCATTTTTAAACAACTCACTTCTTTATTTGTATTTATTCCGCCCACCCCGCGACCCGCCCGCTCCCCCTTCCGCGCCCATGTTACCACATGAATAGAGACGCCTACTTAATGGTACTTTCAGTTCCTAAGTCATCATGTTTTTTTTTTAACAATATACTCCGCGAAGATAAGTAAGGAGGTCGGCGGGCATGGATAATAAACGGAGAAAATATACGTGTTTACTTCGGGGAAATTTGAAAGAAAATCTTGATGGGACGTCGTAAATACTCCGATGTGGTTGGAAGTTTCTTGTCTGTTTTCATATTGTTTTGTGTATTGCGGATATTATAGCAAATTGAAAAGAAAATTTAAGCGTAAGTATATCAAAGTAACTGCGACTACAAGGACAGCATCATAATGCCAGATTACACACATCTTATACCTCATAGTTTTAATTCTTATTATATGTTGTACGTCAGGCTTGTTGGCACCACGGTTGGTTAAGCCTCCACCTACCGAGCCGAAGGTCGTGGGTTCGGTTCCCCACAGGACATGTATTTGTGTGCGTGAACATGTCTGTATGTCCCGAGTCTGGGTGTAATTAAATTCAAAATTCAAAAATATATTTATTCAATTTAGGCCCTGATAAGGCACTTATGAACGTTAACAAATGACTCTACACCTATTCTATTATTTATACTAAGTACGTATTTACAAACAAGAAGTAGTATATGTTGTCGAAGCTCAGAAATAAATAGATTTGAGTTCAGTTTAAATTTTCTTGGTTTAATCAAAATTTTCTTTTTGACATACACAATGACGTTTTTTTCTTTTTCTTTTTATAAATCTAACATATCGCCTCCCTAAGAACATATTTCTTAAACATAGGTAACAATACAATAGATAACAACACAAATGGGTTTTAAAATTAACCAAACTTAAACAAATCATTCTCTAAAAACAAAATATAGGGGTCGGTAATAATAATAATAAAATGTGGACTGTATATAGGTAACTGTTTCAATTATTCGAAAGCTATTTAGTTTATACAGGTAAAAAACACAATTTTGTAACAGGCCGTTTGATGAGATTATTGTTGCATCGCAACGTAACAACCCTTGTTATATTGTCGGAACCTGGGTGCTTCTCAACTACTCTGCCGTACAACCATTTTGTCGGAGGCAAATTATCCTCTTTGACCAAAACAATATCATTGATCTTAGGCTCCGGATTTACCTTAGCCCATTTATAGCGCTGACAAAGTTGAGTCAAATACTCTCGAGACCAACGTCTCCAGAAATCCTGAACCATACGTTGAGTCAATTGCCAACGCTTTAAAGAACTTATATTAGACATTTCAAAATTTCTATCTGGTGGTAGCACTAAAGGTTCACCAACTAAAAAGTGTCCTGGAGTTAAAGACAAAGGGTCACTAGGATCATCACTAATAGGGGCCTGTGAAATTGGCCTCGAATTAAGACAAGCTTCTATTTGTGACAACACGGTAGCCATTTCCTCATATGTTAGCGTACTGTCACCTAATATACGTTTCAAATGATATTTGGTAGCCTTAACTCCCGCTTCCCATAAACCTCCAAAATGTGGAGCGTGTGGCGGGATAAAATGCCATGCAGTGCCATTATTTGCTAACCATTCCGCGATTTCTGAAGCCATGCTTGATTTCTCTTTTGTAAATAAAACCTTCAATTCTCTGCAAGCACCTACAAAATTTGTTCCATTATCACTCCAAATCTGACTACAGTGACCTCTTCTTGCACTAAAGCGTTTGAAGGCTGCTAAAAATCCTTGAGTAGTTAAATCACTTACTGCTTCCAAGTGCATAGCCCGTGTGGCCATGCAAACAAATACACATATATACCCTTTATAAGTATGTTGACCTCGACCCTTGGAAAATCTCATGTTTATTGGTCCAGCATAATCCACTCCAGTATTTGAAAACGGACGACCCACATTTATTCTTGAAGAAGGTAACTGCCCCATGAGCTGATTATTGCAAGATGTCTTATATCTCGTACACGTAACACATTTACGATAATAATCTTTAATTAGGTTTTTAGCTCCAATTATCCAAAACTTTGAGCGTAAATAAGCCAACATAAGTCGGGGTCCTCCATGTATTGTTTTCTTATGAGCATCATCAACTAACAATCGAGATATGTGACTTCTATCTGATAGAATTATAGGGTGTTTTGTTAGTTCAGATACTTCAGCATTATCTATTCTTCCTCGTACTCTAAATATTTTATGTTCATCTAAGTAAGGAGTAAGCGATGAAAGTTTGCTGATTTTTTTTACATTTCCATTCTTCTCATAAAAATTAAAATCTTCATTAAATTCTTTTCTTTGAGTTTGTTTTATACATGATAAAAGTGCATCATTGATTTCATCCGTCGACAAATATGATGAAAACAGGTGGCGATTTTGTCTTTTTTCACTACTTCTATAGCATAACAATCTTCTACAGTAGGCTATAACCCTTAACATTCTATTCAGTGTAGAAAATCGTAGCAAGAATGTATCTTCATTTTTACCTACAACTGTAGTCAGTGACTTAACATTTTTTTCTTCAAGGTTTGTTGATGTATCTAGTTTTATGAATTTTATATCGTTTTCCCATAACCATCGTGGACCGTTAAGCCACAAATTATTTGACTTTATTTCATTTGGATTCAACCCTCTCGATGCTGGGTCTGCAGGATTATCTTCAGAAGATACATGAGACCATTGGTTACTAGGATGGTTTGTCATAATTTCAGAAACACGATTTGCAACAAAGGTTTTCCATCTACTCGGATGACTACGCAACCAAGCCAGTACTATTGTAGAATCGGTCCAAGCAAACACACAACTATTATTTATATTCAAGACGTGGGACACTTCTTTAAGGAGTTTTGATAATAAAGTTGCTCCACATAATTCAAGACGAGGAATCGATATTTGTTTAATAGGAGCCATCCTTGTTTTAGAAGTAAAAAGATGGACATGAACTTTCCTTTCACTATCAATTACTCGCAAATATATAACAGCAGCAAATGCAGCATTAGATGCGTCACAAAAACCATGAATTTCTGTACGTATACTGTTGGCTTTTTCCTGAATCCACCGAGGTATTGCGAAACCACATAATTCTTTTAAATTTAATCGATATGCTATCCACTCTTCTAATAAAGTTTGTGGCAACTTCTCATCCCAAGATATATTAGACAACCATAACTTCTGAATAAAAATCTTAGCTTTTATAATACATGGAGCGATCCATCCCAGCGGATCAAAAAGACGAGATATGTCTGATATGACACTTCGTTTGGTGGCTGGAACCTTTTCCGGTAGTAATTGTACTGAATATACAAAAGTATCAGTAGATTTGTTCCAAGTAAGACCTAAAATCTTAGTAACGTCATCAGTTATTATTTCTAAAGAATCTTTGGTAGGTGAGGACGTTTTAATTCTATTAATTACTTCTTCATTATTGCTAGACCATTTTTGTAGGTTAAAACCTCCTTTTTTCAATAAATCATTCATTTGATTATATATTTCCACTGCTTCATTTTCACTATCACAATTGGTCATTAAATCATCCATATAATAGTCGTTAAGTACTCTATTCCTCGCTAGGGGATACTCCCCACCATGGTCTAGCGCTACTTGTTGTAGTGACTTAACAGCTAGATACGGAGCAGACGACACTCCAAAAGTAACTCGAAATAATGCATAATCTTTTATTTCTTCTTCGGGATCTTCACGCCAAACTATTCTCTGAAAATCGCTGTCAGTGTCGGTAACTTTTACCATTCGGTACATTTTCTCAATATCGGCTATTAGACATATTGGACGCCTACGAAATCGCATAACCAGGTGACGCAGATCCGGTTGCAGTCGTGGTCCAATCATTAAACAATCATTTAACGACACACCGTTAACTCCC
This sequence comes from Achlya flavicornis, assembly GCA_947623365.1. Classification (NCBI taxonomy): domain Eukaryota; kingdom Metazoa; phylum Arthropoda; class Insecta; order Lepidoptera; family Drepanidae; genus Achlya; species Achlya flavicornis. The sequence continues at coordinate 13,401,578 of OX392469.1, read as the reverse complement.
TTACAAGATGCATCAAATACAGTTCTTACCTTGGTAGTAAGCCTATTTTCACGAATGACAGCGTGATGAGGTAGGTATACTGCATCGATCTTGGTAAGATTATCTTTAGCTACAGGTTTCATGTGTCCCAGCTGTAAATATTCTTTAAGTCCATTATCATACTGCAATTTCAAATTAGTATTCTTCATCAATCTTCGCTCTTGTGATTTAAATCTACTCATTGCAATATTTCTAGATTGTCCATATTTACAAGCTGGATCTTCATCTCGAAATGGCAATTTGACTATATATCTACCTTCACAATCTCTTTTGGTGGTAGAGGCAAATATATCTTCACATCTTTTTTCTTCGCAGCTAAGAATTCTAGGTTTATCAGCAAATGGTTCATTTCATTTTCGTCTTGTAAATGAGACATCATACACAGAGCTATATGATAATTTTGAAATAAAGGAATATTATGTCCCACTTGACCAGATAAAATCCAACCTATATTAGATTTCTGTGCTATAATAGTACCTTTTGGACTTTTTATAAGTCCTTCTAATATTATTTGTCCATAAACATCACTTCCTAATAATATATCAATTTTATTAGGTGTATGGTAGGTCGGGTCAGCTAAGTTTAATTGTTTCAATTCTGACCAATCTGCAATTTCAAGATTTTTTACAGGAAGCAATGTTGTCAATTTTTTCAAAATATGAGCACTCACTTGCATACTAAATTCAGGTAAATGGGTTGATGACAGGTAAAAGTCAACCATATATTTGGATTCTAAATCTTTGGAATTACCTCCTAGTCCTGAAATAAAACTCTTTAATGAAATCTTTTTCAATCCCAGTAACTGCACTGCTGATTCTGTAATAAAAGAGGCTTGTGAGCCCTGGTCGAGCAATGCTCTCAATAGATGGTAAGAACCATCTCTCGCCTTTACTTTAATTAAGGCGGTTGCTAATAAAATATCAGAAGGTTTATTTCTTTGCGAAAAATAGTTAGTAACAAGTGGTGGTTGACTCGGTCGGCCGATAATGGTGCAGATATATCTAATGAACTATTGGGCGACTCAACTGTATGATTCACAGACACAGGTACAGTTGAAGATGTTGGTCCCGATGAATGAAGTAACGAATGGTGTTTTTGCTTACAGATGCGACAACAAGTATTTAAATAACAAGTTTTAGCTGAATGGTTCATTCCAAAACAATTAAAACATAATCGTTGATTTTGTACAAAATCACGCCTGGTATTAAAATCAGCTTCATTAAACTTTTTGCATTGGTATAGTTTATGTTTATCAGAACAAAATAGGCATACAGAAGAGCTAGGTGTAGAAGCATGAAATGTCTTTGAATATGTATTATTATTTTTCTGGTTATTATGTTTATTAGGTTCTAAAAACTCTAGAGCTCTAAATCTGCTTATTAAGAATTCTTCAAAAATAGAAAACGATGGAAGATCTTCACTAGACTCACTTATTTTAATCTCCCACTGTTTTCTGGTCTCGGTGTCTAATTTCATACTAATTATATAAATAATAATAACATCCCAAGATTCAACCTTGATGCCCAGGTTGGATAATGCACTAATGCAATCCTTGGTTGTATCTAAAAGCTCTCTAATACCACTCGCAGTCTGCACAACTAAATTCTTTTGACTAAAAAGTCTTTTCAGTAAACAAGAAGACAGATATTTTTTATTATTGTATCTACTATGTAATAGCTCCCAACATTTTAAATAATTTGCATCTGTGATTGGTATATTCCTTAAGATCTGTTCAGCTTCGCCTGTGATGTAAAGTTTTAAATAATGCATTTTTTGTACATCATCTAAGGTATTATTTTTATGTACTAGCGACAAAAACAAATCCCGAAATGTAGGCCATTCGATGTATCTGCCGCTAAACGTTGGTAATTTTATAGTCGGTAGCTTATAAGCTGTTTTAGACGGTGCACTGTCAGATAAAACCTTTACATCAGTCTGCAATTCGCCAACACCACGAGAAGAACCGAACCTTGATAGAGCATCTCTCAATTCGCACATGTAATTAGTGTATTCTTCTTCTAACATTTCAAATAAGTTATCAATGAAATACTTTTCAGAAATCATTAATTCCGGTGTTGCTAATTTAATAATTGTTTTATGCGCATTCTTAATATCTAACCACAATTCTTTTAAAAGGTCTAACTTTGTCTCAATATACGTTTGAGTAAGCCGTATTTTAGGTGTCTTTTTAAAATTCACTTGTTGCCTAACTAACTGACATCGATAATCTTCCTGCATTTTAATAAATTCATCCATTTTCAAAAAATAAATAAATTAATAGGTATAGGTACTTTATAGTAAGGTAAGGTAAGATATGGTAAGGTAGTTTATATAACCGCAGACAAAATAAGGTATTTATTTTGTCCGAGTTAATGCAATTGTATTTCAACTTCAATACAAATGCATTTGGTAAGGTAAGGTAACTAAAGGTAAGGTAAATTATGTTAAGGTATTACATATTCGGTACTACTGTAAATTATTATCAATGAAGGTAATTGTTATAAAGTTCATGGTAAGGTAAGGTATAATTTTACAGTAAGTAACCTTTTTTATGAATATGAACTGGTATAGTTCTGAATCTCTGGTACTATCACCGCTGTCGACTGCTGATTGCGCCTGGTTGACCAGCTTCCGTCACGTTCATCGATGATACCAGGCACCACATCCCAGGAGGTCTCAACGCTGCAATTTAATGCTCAAGATATTTACTTACACAATGTTTTCTACAATTTTACAAAATAATATTATTTACAAATATGCTAAAACATATTTGTTAATGATATTATTTTAATGCAAGCAAGGTTTATGCTTTTCAAACATGTTTTTTCGTTTAAAAATGTTGCTATATCCTCAAATAATTATTCCTATTAATTACTAGCTTTTCAACCGCGTATTCGCACGCGCTGACTTTAAAACAAATCTCACTGACTCTTAATAAAAATTCTATAGTTTCAGAGATTAGAATGTTCAAAAAGACAAACTGACACTTTTGCTGATTTTGTTGCATGTATAGCAGACTAACCCGCATGGATTGATCCGCGTTCCCGTGATAAAAAGTAGCATATGGCTATCTAACTATCTACGTGCAAAATTGCGATCAGTTCAGTAGTTCAGGTGTGAAAGTAGTCATATTTGACAAGAGGGTGTCTCTCCTTACCGCACAATGTTTGTCTCTTTTTGACACATGGATGTATATGGGCTGTCAAAAGTGATCTATTAGGAAGGCCCTATTATAGTATTGATATTAGGATGTATAATTTTACTCACAGCATTAAATCATCTCACATCTTAAGACTATGTATAGCAGATAGTAAAATATATATTTATAACATGGCAAAATCGTCTTAAATCGAGATAAAACCGAAACTCGGTCGTTATTCAACACGAGCGAGGTATATAAGTCTTTAGGGTACAGTTTATCCGTTATCACCGGCACAATGCATTACAGTAACAATATCATTACGGGGGCTATTCAACATTTTTATTATTGCGTTACTATTGTCTTATGGCGCGACGGTGGCAGATAACACTGACGACACACGGTCGGTTGGGATGGCGAGGCGATTTGTTGGTTCTGAATCTTGATATTTGATATTAGAGCTGAAACAAAATAATGGAGTTAGTTATAGTGTATAATCAAATACAAGCAAAGTATTATTGTTTTGATGTGTTTTGAATAAACCTTTTATTTTTTTAATAGCAGTTCCTATTATTCTATTTGTATGTAGTATAAAATAACTTTTTAACAAAAAAAAAACCGCCTTCAAAGTACACTAAAAAGTAAGAAATAACTCTTATCTGACACTGTTTTGAAGTGAGCGAAATCGCATGACGTGTTCTGTAGAAAATATTTCGCTGACTTCAAAACAGTGTCAGATAAGAGTTATTTCTTACTTTTTAGTGTACTTTGAAAGCGGTTTTTTTTTGTTAAAAAGTTATTTTATTTTTGAATTTTTAGTTTCATATATACTTAAATACTTTCGCGTGTAAAGGCCTTCGTAAACAATGCATATTTAAGCGATAGCAGCAATTGCGGTAGATTTGCTGTCATTTTTTATGAGTTCCGTTGTCTGTCTCCGAAACTCATCATCAGATCTATATGAAATTTATATGGGAACATTTCGGAATAAAACCCTTTCGAACAAAAAAATAATTTTGAAAATCCGTCTACATATGAAGGAGTTATGCCCGAACATACATAAAAAAAAAAAAAATATATAAACATCCGAATTGAGAACCTCCTCCTTTTTTGAAGTCGGTTAAAAAGGACGCGCGTCCTATCCTCGAGCGAAGGGGTTTATTTCATTCTTTCAATCAGTGTATTTAAAAATAACGTCAAAATTCCAGTGAAACCTGTAGAAAAATCGGCAGGTAAAGCAAGAATTATGTTTCATGAATTTTAATTACTTCTTGGACTTTTCCGTACAATGACAAAATAATTATTATACTGTTAAACGGAAAACATTCTCAAAATAGTCACGAAATTGTTCAGCTATCAGCTATCTAAAATTCTTAGTAGCGTTACATTACACGAGCAAGCTCGAAATTTCGTTTTCCATTCCGTACAACCGCAAGTTGGACAAATAACTCGCAACCGAGATACGTTTCAGATTTATGTCTGTAATGTTTGTTGTTTCACCTTCCCGCGAATAATGCGCCGTCGAGATTTATGAATAAGCCCTATTTGTGTTTAGGCGGATGATTGGTGATGATAAAGGGATGCTTTGACTAATTTTACTACCTTATTCTCGATTTCTCGTTTCTGTATATTGTTTGTGATAAAAACAAGGATTTCACCTATATTTATTAAAAGCGAAGAAACCAGAATCAGTTTACTCTTCCTTATTCCTACTGCTATTAGCTTTTATTACAATAATTTATATAGTACAGTTGCAGTAGTAAACATAAATTTATCTTTTGTCATCGCACATCGATACAAACAGTCTATCGATAGGCGATACACTGAATCCAATAGATAGGTTTTTTTAACTGAAATTTTACAATAGTACTTAGTTTTCATAGTGATAAGCCTCTTTGAATACAAACAGCAGTGGTATCACCACAATCATCAAGCGCAGACCGCAGAACGAGCTCACCTACAATGGCAACATCGCCAGTTTCCAATTATGCAAATACCCACACCCCCGCGAGAGCTTCCTGCTTACAGGCGATACCATTAATCATTATCTAAATTAATTTCGAACGTTTAACAAAATCTCCTCTTAGTTTCTTAAAGTCACAATAAAGAGGATCGCGGTGCGGTGGCCATAACTCATCCGAACCTAAGATTACTGATCTTTAATCCCCCCTCCTGGCTTCACTTAAAGTTAAGATTTACGACCAGAGGAATTATTATATTGCGCCCCGCGAAATAAGCTTCCTACGAGACACTCAATGAAAAAAGTTTGCATGGATTCTGGACATAGGTCCTACCTTTGTTAATATTTTGAACTTATAATCAACTCATCTCACGTCATTTACATCTTTCGACTTTTATATATAAAGCCATGGAGTGGCCACGGATCATAAAATAAGATCATCATCATCATCATATCAGCCTATGGATGTCCACTACTGAACATAGGCCTCCCCCATTGACTTCCACTTCGAACGGTTGTGTGGCGCTTGCATCCAGCGGCGCCCAGCGACTCTGACCAGGGGCTCTACCGCGTAACTTTGTTGGTAATGCGGTATGACGCGACGATGACCATTCGTGGGCCCTGATTGGATGAATTTCATTAATGGTGTTCGTTGTGATTACCACCAAAGTTACGCGGTAGAGCCCCAGGTCGTCGGTCCACCTGGTGGGAAGGCTCGGCACTTTCCAGTACGTGGTCGCCACTCTTGAACATTTCTTCCTCAGCGGTTATCGGCTCATCGAGCGATGTGGCCTGCACATTGCCACTTCAGCTTACTAACTCTACAAGCTATGTCCGACGTTTTCGTTCAGCTCAGAGTCACTCAGCGAGCTATGGAACGAGCTATGCTCGGAATTTCTCTACGTGACAGGGTCCGCAATCACGACATTCGTGGGAGATAAAATAAGATACGGACGATTAATTAAAAAGCAACAAATTTATTAATATATTTTTAAGAACTAATTATGAATGTATTATGCAGTATTTCTTATATTCAAATAGGCTAATTAACCCATAATTCTAAAATACTAACGCGTGGGCAAAGTTTTAAGTAAATCCGTCTACTGTATAAGCCAAATAAAGACGTAGAGCCTTTTTACCGTGTTTCAGAGTTAGCTGAAGGAATATTTATAGCTGTAACTTTATTTAATATCGGGTACAGTTTACCCCGCGCTTTCCTTCGCAGAAAACTTTTAAGCTACACCTGTATATTGCAGTCTGTAATAGACACATCAAGACAATTTTATTCTTATAACTCTTTCAATTCACCTGCTGTTCCTAGGTATTGTGTATTATTTGATTGATTAACACAGTGATCGTGTTAATACCTAATCCAAAATATTACATCTATCTTACTTACATAAATAAAATTTCGCTGTGTAACTTATGTAAGAATATTATATATTTAATAAAATAGCAAATCCTTATAAATTAAGTTTCATAAGTAAATGTTTGTTAAACAATGACAACTCTGTACTAATTAAAACATTAACTTTAAACCAAGTAACGTTGCGTCCCAGACATGCTTTTCCTCACAACGAAAGTTCCAAAACATAACTAAAACTTTCCAACAAAGGTGTAATTGAAAGATTGGAAATTCCCAAGCAAGCACATATTTCACAAGCGCTCTTCTTGCTCGGATAATATAAGGAGATAGAGGACAGAGTCGGATATAAAATATGGCGTCCTTTCATGAATCTTATTAAGATATCCTCCGAAAATAGAATAGGACGGATATATACACTCTTTCCAGTGCACAAGTGAGACAAAATATGAATCGGTTTACGTATATTAAAATAATACAGAGCTGGTTAAAGAGGTGTGCGAGTGTTCGCTGAGAATTTATCGTCTCTATGAATATGATTTTCTTTAAGAAGTGGATATAGTTCCCAAAAGAGGTGTTTAGTGTCATGCCACCATTATGCTGTAGTAAGTTATTATGTTAAATATATATTGCTAAAGCCTTCTTTTTTCCTTTTTCCATACAGCTTATAAATACCTAACAAATATATATTCAGGTCTGCCGGACGCAGGACTTGACATTAGTTGCAAAAAACCTTTGAATGTTGACTGTAGTTGTAACCGGGAAAAGTTGATGCGTCCACGCTACGCGAACCGAGCACGAGTCGTGGAGCACGGAATAGCGTAGCGAGCCTCGAACGAGTGCTCGGCTCGCGCTCGACTGCGCTCCTCCGAGTCACAGTTTTTTGACGAACCAGGGCTTGTAGCCAAGATGGTTATCGACAATCGTCATCGTTAGTAAACGATCAACCTTTGTATGGGTTTCGCATCACGTTCGTGTTGTAGGCTCCTTGTACGTCCATACAATCGCGAGTAACGAACAAATAGAGGTTCGGCTCGTGCTCAGTTCACGTAGCATAGATGCACCATAATAGTACCGAGACTGTATTCATTTCTTTTGTTGTTTATCTATACTTAAATATAATAATAGTAACATTTTACATGTCCTCACAGAAATTATAGCCATTATAGATAAACTGTTGGTACTCGGGTGTGTGCGAGTGCCGTAGTGTCCCATAATTCATACAAGTTTCTTTCGGAAGTGCAACACACGCGCCCCCGTATCTCGGCTAACATGCAAAATAAGTTTCGGATACATCGTTTAGCGAAAACCGATAATAAAGTTTCAGAAACGATGTCAGAAGTCCTGAGTTAAATATGAAAGGGGTAATGTAGCTATTATGAAAATCATTTTTAGATAACTGTAGAAAAATGTTCTCGAAATTTTAAGGTTTGAAATTATAAGATCCGGGGCATGTCGGTTTTAAAAATAGCACTGCTGGGGCATCTCCGTAAACATTTACACAAAAAGCAGGTAATTAAGTAAACATAATCGAAATCTTCACAGCAACATCATCACTTACCATGGTTTGGAGTGGGGTCACACACTGGCCTCTACACAGTAAAAAATAAATAATATGAGTAGCTACAATGGAGTAGGTAATCATATTGTTGACTAAATCTAATCTAATCTAACTACGTTTCCAATAAAATGAAAAATATCACTTAACTCGCAAACATTTTCCAAAGTATCTCAACCTTATCATTCAATTTCTTTCGATAGAGGGGGCGATATGCAAAAATTACGAGTCGTCGTTTATCCCCGCATAAATAACATTAGGTGCGGGTGAGATGGCGTGCGTGAGAGTGTATTTGTAATTACCTTATAAATAATAATTCTGTGGCGTCGTAGATTACGGTTTGGTAAGGATGATACACGACACGGGCGCGGGAGTAGACACGCTCTAGACCAACATTAGCGATTATTCGACTTTGCAGTTTCAGCGAAATGAAAGAAGAGGAAGAAGAGGAAGAAGAGGAAGATGTGAAATATTTTATGTTACTTTAAAATGTAAACTATTTTTCGTACCATAAATTACTTGGTGTTTTAGCAAAAAAAAAAACTAAACTAAGCAGAGCTTGTACTATGGAAACCAGATAACAAATATAATACATATATTTGTTTGTAAATACATACTTAATATACATAAGTACACCCAGACTGGACATACAGACATGTTCATGCACACAAATGCATTTCCTGTGTGGGAATCGAACCCACGACCTGCGGCGCGATAAATGGAAGCATGCAATTAATTTTTTTAACTCTTGAAAATAGTTTTAATAATGTATCAAAATAACTTGAGCAGAATTTTCTTCAATTAAAAATAGTCCTCTCAAAGAGTAAATTTTTAAATTCCCAATTTAATACGTACCAATAAGTACTTCCCACACACGACAGTTTTCATCCACACATAAACCATGTTAAAGTAAATGCACAAACATTATAAATATTCATTAAAATTATGAAGATATCGCATAAAGCGGTCCGCGGAGAACGTAAGCTCAAAGGTGGCATATAAAGCAAAATTCCTATACTTTATCCCCTTCGGCAATAATCAGAGGAGAGATACGGCGAAATATGATAGTCATTATTCACCACGCTTTGTCAACATACAGTTGATAAATTTACATTAGCCGGGTTACACCTAATCATTTTTGAGGGTCTTTTCGAGCTACGCAAAGAAATTGAAGGTACCTTGGTATTATTATGAATATGTTGCCGATGAGTTATCGTATAGGCAGCTTCGTTTCTAAGGCCCGATTTATAATCGATAAGTGTAATTCTTCTAATAAGTCTGTACAAAAATTTATCTAATTTCTAATTAACAGCTGGTTGTATCTGGATATCTCTGGTCATTAACAAATCAGCCCTAAGTAGTATAATTTTGATTAACCATGCCGTAAACATAGGTTTAATCAGAAGGAATACCTCATAATAACATTCACCTGCAAAGCCTTAAAACCATAGCTATAGAGCACAGCTCACATTAATCACGATTTAATACTGGCAATAATTAAAAATCTCATAGGTGCCGCTCGCTTCTGCAACTCACTTAATCGTTACCCCATTTGATAGATGGCCTTATTCCTTATACACTAATAGAACCTTTTCGTTGTTACGTAGGAGTGAATTCTCTCCAGCAATACCCATATTATGGATTAAGTTCACTTTGCAAAGGTTCCAAGACACGAGCGTAGATGGAGTATTAGGAAGCGTTTACACGGGCGGCACGTAGCGTAATAAATAATATAGTAATCAGTGCGATTCCTTACATCCCGTCTCTTATTAGGCGAGAACCTACATTCAACATTCGCTAATGCCTTGGCTTACTAACACATGTGGGACGGAAAGATTCCACCAGAATTTATTGTACTTCGGCTTATGAATCATAAATAAGGAGGGGCTAATTAGAATTGCCTTACGAGGACGGAATTGGTACTTAGATTTTCTTAGCTGTAGATAGAGCTATAACATGTCTTATAGACATGATACTATTTGGTGCTTACCGTGCAGTAACACATTCATATTAAAATACGTCAATGAGATTTATTTTTGGAGCGAACTTATTTTCATAAAAACTAGACAGATTATTTTGAGCTGACGTTATATATTGTAAGAAAGCGTACCTAAAAGATCTTATCACTGACCCATACTCTAGTCCTATAAACAATAAAAACCGGCCAAGTGCGAGTCAGACTCACGCACCGAGGGTTCCGTACAAACCTGTAGGTATATAAGTAAATGGTAGTATAGACCTGAGTATTTGATTTTAATTTCAATTTATGACCTATTAAAAAAAAACTACTTACTAGATCTCGTTCAAACCAATTTGCAGTGGAAGTTTGCACCGTAATGTACATCATATATTTTTTATAGATTTATCATTCTCTTATTTTAGAAGTTACAGGGGGGGGGGACACACATTTTACCACTTTGGAAGTGTCTCTCGCGCAAACTATTCAGTTTAGAAAAAAATGATATTAGAAACCTCAATATCATTTTTGAAGACCTATCCATAGACACCACACACTTATGGGTTTGATGAAAAAAAAAAATTGAGTTTCAGTTCTAAGTATGGGGAACCCCCAAAATTTATTGTTTTTTTTCTATTTTTGTGTAAAAATCTTAATGCGGTTCACAGAATACATCTACTTACCAAGTTTCAACATTATAGTTCTTATAGTTTCGGAAATAAATGGCTGTGACATACACGGACAGACAGACAGACAGACAGACAGACAGACAGACAGACAGACAGACAGACAGACAGACAGACAGACAGACATGACGAATCTATAAGGGTTCCGTTTTTTGCCATTTGGCTACGGAACCCTAAAAAGGGTAAACAATTTTATTCGATGCTACATTGATATACCTAAGGTTAAACCTAGTATCTTTACTACTTATACCTTTTTTTTAAATCCTAGCGTTGATATTTGAAGCTGAATAAAAATCTAATATCGATATGCAAAATATGTAGCTAAGATATGATATTTTATTAATAAATTACCCACAATATTTCTCCGTCTAATATATCTTTCGATGAGCAATACATCAAGCATGTGATAAAATTGGCTCGCACACATACTGTGCCGATAATACGGGCAAATTATGAAGTTTTAACAAGTTCTCGAAATAAATCTCTTCGCACACGGTTATCGCGGCGTAGGCCCACACCGCGTTTTATATAGGGTTGTCAGCATATCAATAGCATAGAAACACGATGAAAAATAGTATATTTATAAATCTATACAAATATCATAAAGAATTTAGAGAACTGACATATGGATTCTGAAAATTCTTTAACTAATGGGAAGCTATATTACCCCTGAGTGATATATGCTACTCATACTAGGAACGCGGGTGAAACTGGGGGGAGAGCCAGTTAATAATATCTTCGAAGAAAAATAATAACTAAATAAATAAATAAATAGATATCCTGGGACATTCCTCACACACGGTCATCTGATCCCAAACTAAGCAGAGCTTGTACTATGGAAACCAGATAACTGATATAATACATATACTACTTTTTGTTTGTAAATACATACTTAATATACATAATTACACCCAGACTCAGGACATACAGACATGTTCATGCACACAAATGCATGTCCTGTGCGGGAATCGAACCCACGACATGCGGCGCAATAGGTGGAATCTTTACCAGACTCTTAACCAACTGCGCCAACTGACCCGTCAACTACCAATCAAGTTATAATAATAATACTTTAGGTATTAATTATGTTATCAGTGCGATGCTAGCGGTTGTATTTTTCTGATGTAATTTACATCTTGACTATTCATTTCATGTATTTAGAAAAATGTATGCTTTGTTTTTCTTCATCCCAATAACTCTATCATATAGTTCAACTGAAAAATCAATTCTTCGCAAGATTTTAGAATTATTGAATGTTATTCCAAAATTTGGCAGCCCCATCCCCTACCGCAGATGTATAAGTGGTAAGGTAAAGAATGGAAAGTAAAGTTGGCGCAATAAATTAATTGGCGACTAAGTTGCGAGTAAGGCGAGAGAACGCGTGCGGGATCCAACCAAGTTTAGACTATTAATTTGGGTCTTAAAGGACGTACGCCGACAAATAACCAAGAGTACGTAGGTGTGTGTATGCTATTGTTATTAATATTAATGTTAAGTTAGCTGATATCGGTTAATTGATTGTTTTGTTTTTTGATTTTTTACGGAGTGCTAGTAATGGATCCCTAATCAATCGATAATGAAATCGAATGGTGCGTCCATGCTACGCGAAGCGAGCACGAGCCGAGCCTCGAACGATCAGGATTCGTTCGTTAAACATCTAACACAAATCCCTATGTTCGTGAAAAAACTGACAATCGCGCTCGTTCGAGGCTCGCAAACCCGTCCACGCAACACGAATCGTGCTCGCAGTGTGCTCGTTCGTGGCTCGGCTCGTGCTCGGTTCACCAAGCATGGACGCACCATTATATAGGCTACAGAAATAAAGTTCTGTGATCGTGCCATTATAGTGACATATGTTGTTAGTTGGAATCCTACAAGGAGCTGCCACTTTCTGTGAAAAAACATATTGGTACTAACTCTAACAATGTGTCTGAAGTACCCGACTTTTGGTATTCTAGTAGCAGCGTATGGGAGCTTGTTATCTTCTAAGCTGTTAATGATAACTACTTTTGGTAACAAGAGACCACATAAATATGGTATAGTATAGGAGTAGTAATCAAGCATATTACCTTTGCGGCTACGAGAATGAGAACGTCTACGAGAAGTTTATTTTTCGTAGACATTTGCTACGAAAAATTATAGACAAATTCAATAAAGTTCAGCAAACTTGTTACGGTAATTTAAAACTAAAGAAATTGTTATCATCTCTGATATTTTTCCTCTTACTTGCGCAAACAAGATGTTTTTCCAGTCATTACACGCCCTAAAACTCAAGTGATTACCATAAATAAACTACGCGTCACACTTATAATCATTTCCATCCCCCTGTGTATTGGGCCTACTAAATGGCCCTGATTGATTCGACTATAATGGCACCCTAACAAACTTTACGTACGCAAAACGACTGCTTTCGTCAATTTTACGCATTAAATACTAAAGTGGCCCAATAAATTTTGGTCTGGTGATTATTTCGGCTCACAATTTAGTAATATTAAGTAGATTTATTTTATGTCTCAAAAGAGATCCTTTTTATTTATTGGATGATTTTATAATTAAAATTAATAGTCCTGCTTTATTGGTTTCAATACATTATAAGCTGTTTTCAGGTTCAGTGATTTACTTCAATAAAATCTTATGAATATCCGCAACGGAATTTCGTTATGGGTATTAAACTACTTAGTTTTTATCAAAATATTAAGAAGATGGGACACTCACACACACCCAAAGTTACAATAATCATTTTAAACACACAACGATTTCTCAAATCTGTCAGTACTTTATAATGTTCTAATAGTTTTGAGTTGAGGTGGAACTCGCAAAAATATACAAAATAAATAAATAATAGCTTTATGCTTTACTAACATTAGGATTAAGATAAATTGTATACTAACACACATGTACATTGTATGATATAAATAAATAAAATAAAAAATACGTATTCCTGAAAACTGAAGTAAACGTTACAAATCCAAGTGAACCACGTGACTTGCCACGTGGCGGCCAGTGGGCGGATCGAGACGCGGCTCATCCCCCACCTGTTGGTTATCCGGCTGATCCGCCCCTGCGCGGATATAAACGGATATACCTATGGATATAGTGGATACGCCGTTTATCCACCAACGCCACGCCTGTTAACTACGCCCAGCTGTAAGAAACTTAGGAATATTTAGTTACTTGTTACAAGCAAAAGCAACCTTCCGAACCGTGCATTAGAGTATTAGAGTTTGACTATTCATAAGTGCCTGTGAAGGCCTATTTGAATGAATAAATTATTTTATTTCATTTCATTTCATTATATTTTTTGTTTTAAAATTGTAGCTTTTGGTCTTTGGGGCATGTTGTTTTCTACCTCTAAATGATTGTGCATTTATGTGATACCCTTTAGTTATATTGTAATTAGATTGTAATATAATAGTCTGTGGCAGTTGTTTTCACAAGCATAATTTAAATTCAACAACGAAATATAAACAGTACCTGGGTATAAATATTGTTAGTTTTACGATATAAATCACGAGTAAATAATATTAAACTTTATACAAGAAAACACACAGTTATCCCCAAGATGAATACACAACTCATCAAACCTAGTCATTTTCCATAACATTTTGATTAAGAAAAATTACAAACCAACAAACACTTTCTCAAATAAAATTTGAGATTAAAATTTACTTGAATAACTTATAAACCAATTGGAAGGTCAACCGCAAAGGTAAAAGGGTTGCAATTAATATATCCAATTTGAACGTAACAAGCTCCTATCCAATAATGAAGAACCCCAAATCAGGCTAGCCCTTCAAACGGACCTTAGTACTAAGTAACATTAACTCTATCTTACCTTTAAGATGTAGCGCCCGACCGACGACAACTAAACTCCTAATTGGCACTGAATCGAATTACAAAACGGGGAATCGAACCCCCGATCTTGCACTTAGCAGTTACGTATCCTTTTAACGGTTTAGTGAAGACGGATCCCTTTTGTGAGACGATATTTGGCAATTAAGGGATATTAGTGCTTTAGTTAATTGTAGGTACGTCTATCGATGTAGATGCGTACTCGTTTAATGTATTGTATATTTCATTTACATACTTATTTATTGTTTTACTATTTAGTTGTGTTTTTAAACTTTTGTATAGGCTTGTGTTGACCGAAAGTGGTGAGCACTCAAAGCCTGAAAGTGAACTGGTTCCTTTATTTGAGTTTAGCTTTCCCCATTCTCCGTTTTTCATGAAAAAAGTATCCAGGTACATAAGAATGTACCTGGTCGTATAGACTCGTACGGAGATAACGTAGTCCGTAAATATTCAATTTCATTTTTATAATGCTAACATGAGTATTGAGACAATTTTGTCGATCACACACGTAAAATATCTCTGTAATCATACCGGGGGCAAGCATTTAAAAACTGCAGTCCAATTTTAGCATTAGTTACGTATGTTACCTACTGGAGACTTCACAATTATTTCACAGTTTTTTTTTGGACTTGAAATGTTACTTACCATTACTTACAATTACATTTACTTACCATTAAGTAGATCATAAAATGGGTATTTCAATGGAGGATATACAGTATATCCGGTATACAGATAAAAAAATATGTTTCAAAAAATTCTTCCCTCCGATGTGCCAATGCCAATTAGAGTACCCATGGCCACTAAATTTCGAGAATCTCGAATATTAAATGTCTAATTTGAAAAATATTAACCATCAGCTACTAAATTCTAATAATGTATAAACCGATCAAATACCAAATGTAAAGGATCATTATAGGTATATTGAAATTAAGTTCTGGTCGGAGTGACCCCAAAATAGTTGCTAGTAAGTTGGTCGGCTCGCTCTCTGTGGACACAAGATGCTACGGAGAAGGCACTTTGCTGGCCGATAGTTCTAAATTAGCTCGATTGGGTTGCACCGTCTCCTTGATTTTAGGTTAACAGGTGTTTATTAACTGTCAGTTCTAAGTACGACGCAATTTGTAATTGAATTTGTTTAGGCGTAAATTATAACTAGAACTACAATCATGTTTTGTTTCTTGATTTTGATATCCCAGCCAGAGATTCCCAGTTTCCAACTGAAAACAGGTCGCAATTATAGTAATATACATAAATAAATATCTCTATCTTTATTATGACAAAATTATTTTTGTATGACACCGTTTTATGTATGGCTTTACTTTATAAACAAGTATAGATGATTTGATTAAATTTATTTGTATTTAAGCTAAGCTAAAGTAAAGCAAAGTAAAGCAGTATTTTAAACAACATAAACTTTTCTTAGGGTTAAAATATTTGTGCAACCGACTGACCTCTTTGGTCATCGTGCGCCAACCGTCTTTAGAAGCATTACGGGGAAATGCACTAATGCTTCTCCAATACCGTGGAAAACTGTTAAGGGGCTGGTTAGGGGCTTTCTAAGATACTGATATAATTAGTGCATTGTGCCTCTAACGTTCTCTACAAAACTGCAATGATTAATTTGCGCTTCGATATGAAAATTGACGCGCCATTTTCGACCTAACCCACTCGACTATAAGGCAAAAAGTTATATTTAGAAAAGGTATCGAAAGTAAGTTAAGGCATAGACAAGTTTGCTTGAGTTACTGGCCACATGCAAGGGGTCATTATCATCCAAAAAGCGAGGTTTTGAATTTGGAACGTTCGAAGCTTAATAATTCAATATGGCGGCAACGTCTTACGTTAGGTTGTTTTCTTGGATCATACGTTAGGTCTTCTTGAATGACCAATGCGGCTGTGGGCTTCCGTTTAGGGAAAGTACTTTAAGTACTAATAAATACTTGTCACAATTTCTTTACCAGACTAAGATAGTGACAGACTAAATTTAAGTTACACGCACACATAACATACAACACAATACTAAATAATACAGGACAATAAATAGGCAATTTATGCATTTGGGTGTACATATTCTGTAGTATAATAGGTGAATTATGGAGTATTTACAGAGCATATCTATCTTTTCTCCTGTCATAGACATAAATGACGTTCTTTACTTACTTTTAAAATACCTATACAATCATGAGAATCAAAACAAAGCATGCAAATAAAACACAAACCTACAAAACCAACAACAACCCAAACTTATTACGTAATCAGTGTAATCAGTAGCATTGCGAGCCATTTACAGCACTGGGCTAGTGGCTCGGCGAATAAATATGGATCTTTTAAAGACCGCCTCCTAATTGCTTGCAGATGGACCCGAGCCAATTACAGGCGACATTTAGCTCGCAGTTCAACCGTGCTGATAAATGTTGCAGATACCTACCCCGGTTGACGACTTTCGACTTGCAAATGACTAATGACTGCAATACAACTATTAGGAAAGTTGAGTGAACGTGCACTATTCAATATAGTATCAGATACTTACATAAAGTTTTGACTATGCGTAGTCCATATTATGAATATCTTATAGTCTTTTACCACTGGTTTTGATATAAGAATATGTTGCGTCCATGCTACGCGAAGCGGGCACGAGCTGAGCCACGAACGAACAAGATTCGTTCGTTGTTCGTGTAGCGTGGACGGACTTTCGAGGCTCGAACGAGCATTCTTCTCGCGCTCGACTGCGCACCGCCCGATTGCCAGTTTTTTTTACGAAAACTGGGATTTACATAGCGCTCGCTGTAGGCTCGTTGAAGGCCTACACTTGACGTCGCGAGCAACGAACGAATTCTGTTCGTTCGTGGCTCGGCACGTGCTTGGTTTGCGAAGATGTAGTTTCGTAACGTTGAAAAGAAAACTCAGTAACTGAAAATGTCATATTTTTCTCGAACGTTATTTTATTGTAATTAATAAAGTACAGGGGGCCTACCACAAGCTCTTAAAACAAGGTTAAAATAACCTTATTTTGCGTTTTCGTACCATGACATCCTTAAAAATAAGCTTATTATAGGCATAAAACAATATTGTTTTGTTAGCAGGTTTGATGACGTCACCTCTAATCGTTCATTCAAATCGTACCATGATGTGTCTTTTGACAACTAGCATTATGGTTTTTATGTCAATTGCATATATCAATCAAAATATAACACAATATACGCGACGAATTATCCAAATTTATGATAAAAATATCTATTATTATAGTGATATAAAGTCAGTAGATCGTATTTATTTAACTTATCGAATGAATTGTGTATCTCTCTCTAGCCTTCTAGCTTTTGCATTTCTAGATGGCAAATGACTATGAACTATTTGTGTTTTTGGAAGCAAATACCAAAGAAGCCAATAATAGATACACGAAAGCGACGTGGTATGCATCTATGCTACGTGAGGAATCAACACTTTCGCATGCAATGGACCAAAATGCCATTTGCTATCGAAACCATACGACCGTATGGGTTTGAAGCTCACCGAGTGGCTCGCATATTGTCACCAAAATAATCGAGGCCTCGGGCGGGGAGCTTTTACCGCCAACGCATTAGCTTGGCTAGCCTGTTGGGAACCTTGCCGATAATCTACGGCAGCCTAGAGGAAAATTTATATACGAGTGCTAGATTGTATTTCATTTATTTGTTGTAAATATTTAATATCGTATAGATTAAGCTTTACTGTGATTGTACTGTATTCATAAACGTTTATATACCTAAATACACATAATGTTTCATTGTATGACCTGCAACTACAGTAGCATTTCTGACAAAAGGTAATAAATAAAAATATGTGTTGATTCCTGTGGTAAATTCTTTATTCATATAATTTAAAGACAATAGGTACCTGCCTAGACTATAGGTATTAAGACTGAAGTGCCATACATAAATATAAACTTACCTAGGTATATATTTATGTATGAACTTTGTCTCAGTTTTTGTAATGACCAAGAAGTGCTCCATTGCTTTGCTAGTTGAGGATTAGGTACCTATTTCTCTCCAGCACATTTCTTAGAGTAGTTACTTTGAATTCCGGCGAATTCTTCACTTCAAAATGAATAAAATAATACTTGAATTACTTCTGTTTGTAACCATGCCATATTAAATTTCATTCACTGAATATCACTATTGAACGGCGGCCCCTTGCCTTGTTTTCATATTGACCTAAGTAATATTAATTCAAGTAATATAAAAGTCGATATACATAAAATAAATATTTGTATTATTTCAAAATATGTAGTGCAACAGGGCACATTGAGTTTCAAAATTCGTGCGTCACAATTGACAAGTTTTTTTTTTGTCCCGTTCCATCCTATAGGGCCATCATCTTCTCTCACAAAATAACCTTATTGCCAGACTGTTTTGTTTTCACCTTATAATAATATTACTTTGATTCGTACCATGAGCTCAATCGTTCAACATATAACATTGCTAAGTGCCGAGAAAGAATGAATGATTTGTAAGAATTTGTCTATGGCTTGCTACAACCTGATAAAAGATAAAAAGAAATAACGATATATTAACTGTATAGTGCCATTTCTTTCACACGTTGGACCGAAATGATTTGAGATTCTTCATCTTTTAGCAAAGTATTAAATTAAACTAATTGTAAAGTTTAAGTAACTAAAAGAATAAAATATTTTCGAGTAATTTCTATAAAATGCATACAAATATTTTAAAATGTTATTATGAAGAGTAAGGAAATTAATTGAAAAAATATATAGACTGCCGACTCTAGATTATCAAATGAAATGAATCGGAACAAAATATTTACCTGTCATTCTTGTCATACTCAAATGTCTAATAAAGATATCCAAGATATTTAGTTATTAAATATATTTGTTTATGTAATTTAATAACAAACAAAGTGCAATCAATATGGAAACATCTTAATAGTATATTCGACAGTAATATTCAGTGCATGAAATTTAAGATGTCATGGTTATAAACATTTGTAAGTTGCACAAATGTTGCAATTCATTTTGTAGAGTTGTAGCCGAAGAGTTCGCCAGAGATCCAGTCAGCAGGTAGAAATGGTTAAATACAAACAGACCAAAAATACCGCCTTCAATCGATATCTACAAGCGAAGGAGTACTCTCAAAAAAGTGTACGTAGAGATGGAGGCTGGTCTAAAGTGAAGTCTAAGTACCTATAAACGCTGAAATAAAGTTTGAATCTGTATCTGCAAGATTTTTTAATGCCATACTTATATTGTGTATAATTATCTTACTCTCATTAAACTTATGTGAATAAAGAATGTAGGTACATAATACTTTCGTGTTTTTATTCATTGTGTTATTGACGGGAATCCTACTGTAGTTGCAGGTCTTGGAATTAAACATTATGTGTATGTAGGTATATAAATATTTGCCGCTGTTGTCGATCATCGACAAGGTTCCAGGTTCAAGCTCGTTATTGGCAGTGTTTCCTCTTTGGATAGCCAAGCTAATGCGTTGTCACAAAAAGCTCCCCACCAACCGGTTTGCCGAGGTTTTGATGACAATGTGTGAGCAAATCAGCGAGCTTCAGACCCCCACGGTTCTATCCACAGCCACAAAGGCTACAGAAAGTTAGGTCCAATGGATGCGTATTTTAGAATTTCCCGCACGGTTGCATCTGCTCTACAACAGTATAGCAGATTGTTGTGAGTTGAGTTTTCAATACAAATATATAATACTTAATTAATATTTTACTACATTAGATGGTTAAAATGATTATCTTTATAGATTATTATAAGACTGTCGTCTTTCCGTCTGTTGACAATAATATATTCCATCCAGGCTAATGTAGGTTACGACCAATTTTAGAAAAATTGCCAGAGAATCTAGGTAGTTTAGATTCCAGGAACACAGGGACTACTCTGTGTACTAACACTGCAGGAAAGTTAACTTTATGGATTAATCTGGGGTTATTCGATGTACGTTGGTTATAATGAAAACAGGATATTCATAGTGGGTAGGTACCTAAATGAAAAATCACTAAATATATAAACACGCTATTTAAAGCTCCGCTTCATCTCTATAAATCTAAGGCTAAGGGTCGAGGGATCGATATTACTAACGTAGATGCATAGTTGTGTAGTGAACGACAAGTGCAATTAAAAACTTTATAAACAATCGGTTATATTATTTTGGGATGATACCTAATCTCGCAATCCCGATATATTCATTCTATAAGTAAATAAATTCGATATAATTACTTTATATGACACTATAATAGATTTTTATAATATAAATTTGGAAAACAATGTTATTTCCAGCTTGTAAATACAACGTATATAAGATTGCTAAATTTGACATTAAAACAATAATGTTAATTGTCAAAAGCTTATAAAAAATAGCTCATGGTACGAATTGAATGAACCATTATGATAAATAAACAAGGTTGTTTTCATGCATAAAATAAGCTTGTTTTAGGGACATCATGGTACGAAAAGAAGAATAAGGTTATTTGAAAGAGGGAGAGAGTATGGATGAGTGACAGAGATGAGTGTTGTTGAGAGAGAGAAAGTTGGTTAGGCCCATAGCGTTATTTCTTTTCATCTTTAGTGAGCCCATAGACCATTCTCAAAAATCATTCGTTCTTAGCAGGAATATAACAATCATATAACAATAGTGTTTGGTAGAGGTCATGGTACGAATATAAATAAGGTTATTATATGCTGGAAACAAAACAGTATTGCAATAAGGTTGTTTTGTAAAAGATGGGGGTAGGCCCCCAGGAACTGTTTGATATCATTCGTTCATCCCGATTTCTCCATCGAACCACAAGACGTCGAGAGAATTTACACCTACACACGTTGTGGTCCTCCCGTTTACACGGTCACTACGCTTTGCTTCCTCGTTTTTATGCGGTCAGGAAAGGAGTGGAACTTAATTCCGGGGTATTTTCTGTTTCCTGACACCCATAGCCTTCAGAGTCAGGTCAGAGTGATAAGAAATACATTAAAAAAAGTTATTTTCAATACAATAATGCAAATAATAATATTTCTGGAGTGCAAATGTTGACTGTAGGGGCTAACTATGGATCAGTTGGATGCAACTGTTGTCAAAAACCGAATGATATATTATTTTTAATTTGAAAGATTTTGTTTCGAATCTCAACTCGTAACTCTTTGCTCTGATTCTATTATTTATCTATCTGATTGATGAATAACTACACAAAACAATGCTTCTCTATCTATGTAATATGAGCATTGGTGTTACGAACAAACGTAATTGGCCTCATAAAAATAATTCGTATAATTTCCCAACTGTAAAATAGCAATGAAACTTGTAAGCTACGATCAGGGCACATTAGCCTTATGATAGTGCGGTCTTGATGGTGTTGGAGACACACTGCTGTCCTGTTTGACAAGTTTTAGTATAACATTTTAAACTTTTGATCTCGTAGAGCAAACTCTATATTTCTTATTCAGCCTTTATTTAGTTCATATATCGAATTTAATCCACTTTTTGAACTTTTACTTTATCTTAGAGTCTGTTTGGATAGTATAACATTTCTAGTATACTAAAATTTCAGCTTAAAATTGTAGAACTATGATCAATGTACAAATTTTCAGTTCCGTAATGGTGCGAACGAACAGGATTCGCTCGTTGTTCGAGTAGCGTGGACGGTCTTGTGAGCCTCGAACGAGCATTCGTCTCGCGTTCCGCGATTGTAAGTTTTTTCACGAACACAGGGAGTCGCATCGCGCTCGTTGTAGGCTCGTTGTATGCTCGTTCTATGCTCGTTGTAAGCTCGTTGTACGTCGTTTGTACGTTTACACTTGACATAGCGAGCAACGAACGAATTCTGTTCGTTCGTGGCTCGGCTCGTGCTCGGTTCGCGTAGCATGGACGCACCATTACAATTCTTAAATCTGCATGTTCACAAAAGATGACTACAAAAAAGATATGACTCTAATCTTACACAAATATAAAACTTTGTAGCCCTTTTTAAGTGGCGGAGCAGAGTTTGAGATTTGACAGTTTATAAGGTATCATTATTTATTTATTCATACAGACAATTTAATGAATTACGGTAGATTTTCAAAAGCTCTATATAAAGCTCCGTAACCACCAGCTCGGTATGCACCCCAGCGGTAATGTGCGCTGTAGTTTATGTGGCGCGCGATAGTCGCCGCGACAGAGGTTATTCGTTCCGCTAATGTGCCGTCGCATCTCGTTTGCATTTTGCACTGCCGACGAACTGTTTCGGAAATACACTTAAGACTGCTATTTAAGATAATAAACGAAACTGCTAATATATATTAAAACATACGGATATGTTATCGATTCTGATATATTGTTTTAGATACTAAAATAATCAAAAATAAAAAGGTAGTATTGGAAGTTCGTAACAATTTCTTTTGTTATTTTTTTAATACATTACATTTATTGCATTATCTTTGGTAACAGAACCGCCCAAAAAGGTGATGCAAAGGCGCGTATCTAGAAAAAAATATATCTATGTTTATTTCATCATATCAGCCCATGATGTCCACTGCTGAACATAGGCCTATATTTAATAGATAGAGGGTATATTTAATAGATCAAAATAAACAACCATATAAACAAATCACGCGCAAGCAGGTAATATACATAACAGTGCAAACTAACTGAAACGTCTCAAAATTCTCAACAAAATAAGGCGTGAAGAGGACGCGAGACGCGAGGTGCGAGTCGAGGGCGGGCGGCCCCACGCTCACACTATTTTCATTTCGTGTAGTGCCACATTTAATTTTGTTGAAATTCTAACGTAGCTTTGCAAAAATGTCAACTTTATTCCGCCTCAGCCGGCGTCTACGTTTCACTCGGATGCTTTGCTTCTTCATTTTCTGGAATGTTCCACAGTTTCGAGACGGGCTTTGAGAAACTATAACTTTATGAAAACTTATACAGGAGCTCTGAAGTAAGACGTGGCTTCTAGTAAAAATTTATCAAAGCGTATTTAATTTTCGTTATGACTTCTCCTTTGCCTTTGACTGAGGACACATTGGGGAATGGTATATTGGTGCTATGTGTTTATGTAAGCACATTTAAAAATTCTCTTTGAGAACTGTAGCGAAAACCGACAATAAACAATATACATATCAATGAACAAGCAATATTTATACGGCTCTAACGTATAGGTACGTGTCATTTTTCGTTTGTTGTTCTGATCATAATTTTATATACCTAAATGAAGATTATTTTATAAAGTTTCTAGCTGACCTAAAAAAAGGAGGAGTTTACTCAATTTGTCACTTTAAATAATTCTTGAATATACCGTGTCAATTGTATTTGAATTAAATTTTGCATGCCAGTTTCTGGTGAAAGGTGAGAACCATGTACTAGATATATTCCCCCTTATTACAAAACATGGTTTAAAGTAAAGCCAGGTTTTACTGTCATTTGGTCACTTTCTAACGTCATATAATAAAAAGGGACGAGGCTATTTTAAAACCTGGTTTATCTTTAAACCATGTTTTGTAATAAGGTGCATTAAGACCGTATTGTTATACCACATTTCCTGCAAAATAAATTATTATTATTATTATTGACGATTTCGATGAAATTGAACACGTTTTTTATGAGATTGAAATTAGTGCTCGGTCACTTAGGTACTATAGATAATATAATGCATGCCATCACCATATTTCACTTTTTTTTGTAAGCTTGTAATTGACTACAATCTCAGCATGGTAAGTGATAGTGATGTGGCTGATGGTGGTAAGTACAAAAAGCCTGAATTTAGACAGGTGATGTCGGATGCCGAGACGAAGGTCCATGGTTCGAATCCTACAATGATTTTGAGATTTCGGTGAAGGAAAACATCGTGAGGAAACCATAGCACGATGGTAGAGTACTTTGTAGTACCCACCTGCCTGGCAATCACCCTCAAGTTTAATTTAATAAAATCAGTCACCAAGTCCCTATCGGTGTGTTCCGATAGCTGCACTTGAGAGCCAGTTTCATCTAGGTTTTGTGTGCTTACCATCTGCGGCCACATAATTTCTTACCATAGTGAGATTGCGGTCAAACACAGGCCTAGACACATTAAAATTCTCATTGTAGGATTCGACCTTCAGCATGGCATTTTATGTCACTTACTGAACTATGATCGACTTCAGTCTTTGCTACATCTCATTATCAGGTGAAACAATTCAATATGTCAACTAATATTAAACTGCCAAATCGAAAAGCCATTTATCAAATATGTTTGTGAGGCACAAAGCACACCAATCTTATAACCCATCTGATATTCATATTGAAAGTCGATCGTATAAAGCCAAATACACACAGTAAAAGGCTGAGCTCCCGCGGGAGGCGGGTCTAAAAGGCCACGAGTGATAGCACTCATCGGAGGAATAAGCCTGTTTCCCGACATCGAGGTTTAGGGATGCGACATCGACTCAATGCTGTTTTATTCTGCTGCCATCAATACTTAAAACGCTTGTGAACGGTTTAGAGACGTGGGTTATGTCGATAGTTTTTTTTTTATAGATCACAAAACGCCGAGAAAAGTTTCACCCGTACGTTGTTGACATACGAAAAATACGGACACAGCGTTTTGCATCCTCATTTATAATGTGGACACTGGAACTTGCTTCCGGCCGGCGTCTGTGTTTCCTGACTCATACAATCTAGAGACTTTCAAGGCCAGAGTGAATATTTTTCTTTTGGATAAGCGTGTCTCATCTTAGGCTTCGTTCCTTATGGGCGGGTGAGTGGCCAAACGCAAGCCTATTTAATTAAATAAAAAAAAAGATCATTGCTGTTGATAAAGTTCGATTTATATGACGAGCCCAGACAAATATCACCATGACAAAAGGAAGGAAAAGACTGGTTAATGAATATTTCTACCCTCAAAGCAGAGGTACGGAGGCATGCTACGTGAGAGATAGACACAAATTGGAAAGCGAAGGACTTATACTCAAAGCGCGAACTCTTGCTGCTGACTTGGAAATTCTATCATCGCTGCTGACACAATAATTCACATGCACACACAAACAAATCAGTGCTCGTGGCAATTAAAACCGTACCTTTATGTTGTGTGCTTTAAATCGATATTTGAAATCAAAAAATTATGATTTTCTGATCTGATTGATAGTTCCTGAAATTAACGCGTTCAAACATATAAACTTTTCGGCGCTTTATTACAAAATTAAGATTTCACTTTTTATCGATGTGCAATTTTATATCGATATTTTCCCCATCTCTAATATAAAAGGATTGACATTTGAGGCCGAGGACGAGCGAAGTAGCGGATTCAGACGGAGACAAAGTCGACTTGGAATAGGTACTTCTTTGATAATGGCAAATATTCACAAGATACGTATCTACTGAAATACTAACTACGTTGCTTTTTAGGTTCGCCGCAAGCTAGGTATCTTATATTTATTGTAAGATATTAGCAATTTTTTAAAATATACAACGTTTTGTTTAAATTATATTTGAATAAAATAATTGGACTGTTTTACAAAAAACTTAAACCGACTTCAAAGTACACTAAGAAGTAATCAAATCTTGATCTAATGACAATGGGACCAAACGGGAAGTGTACCCTTCCAGTCAAAAAAAGAATTTTCCAAATCGGTTAATAAATGACGGAGTTATGAGGTAAAAAACATTTAAAAAAAAATACAACCGAATGAGAACCTCCTCCTTTTTTGAAGTCGGATAAAAAGAAATTGATAACTAATTTAGCGAACAAGCATACGGCCCTCCTGATGGTTAGCGGTTACCGTAGACTATGGATGCTTGCAACACCAGGGGTATCGCTCGCGCGTTGCCGACCCTGCAGAAATCCCTTCACACCCTTTTTGAAGAACCCCATGCTGTACGCCATTGAGAAAACCCCGGCGGGTAGCTCATTCCACAGTCTTAGCGTCCGCGAAAGAAGCTCCTCACACAGAAGACCACACAGATCGAAACCATTCTGGTTCCAATGTGTGAGGATGGACTCCCCGTTGATGGCGAGAGTGGCCATGGGCATTAGGTCAAACAATTGTACGGAACACTGTCCGTTGTATACATGCTGTAGAATACACAAATGAAACAGAAGACATATGTTTATACTATAATCATAAAATATTAAACTCTTTGAAGATCATTAGTTATCTTTCGAACTTTAACCAGCGCAATTAAATAAAATGAAAGACGACCAAATTGTTTTCTCTCATTTCCTAAAGCTATCAAGATAGATCAAGAAGTCAATAAAGCAAATTGCCGTCATCTCATTTCGTTGGGTCAAACGGCTTAACATCGGAGGGCAAATCCTTAGTGAGCACAAATAAATACGTTGGTCTCCTTACGTATCATATTTCCCTCATCCCCGGGTATTACGCGGAAGGGTCAGCAATCGCTCTCAGCCGGATATTATGCGTATATGTTATATCCCTAAGTATGAAATATGTTATTTTATTGTTTACGATATTCGTATTAGAAGGTTTTTATTAAAGTGATATTCATTTTTCCTTTTGTTTGGTCGGCTTTTGTTTGTCTACGATCTCACCATGGTTAGTTATGATGTGTGTGCAGGCCGAAGGTGTCCACACAAATCCTAGAAGGAACTGGCTCTCAAGTACTGCTGTTGGAAAATACCGGTAGAACTTTTGGTTTTGAACTTAAAATAATAATTGGTAACTGGCCAGGTGGGTAACATAATTCTAGGCTAGTTATTAACTCTTAAATTTATTATTACTATGTGTCTATCACTAATTGCTGTGCCCCACAGAGTCCATGTGAACTATTTCAAATTGTTTAAGACCTTGTACACACATGTGATGCAATAAATGAATAAATTACTCTATCACCAAGCTATATAGTTTGATCACGATGTTTTCCTTCAAAACAATCACAAGCTTATGAAAATAAGCCTAAAAGATTCGAACCCGCGACCTTCATCAAGGCATTCGACATCACTACCACTGGGTGATCATTAAATCAGTAAATTTATTTATCCAGCTGTCTTCAACATCAGCATATACCAAAGATTTTGTATGTGCAAGATAAACAGAGACAGATCGAAACGCAACAGTTAAAATTAGTGTAAAATGTAATGAATATGTATTTACAACAAATATGTACAAATTACAATCTATATACTTATAGAAAGTTTCCTCAAGTCTGCCGCTGCTTCTGATTAACGACAAGGTTCCAAGAAGGCTGGCAGCGTTTCCTCTTTGGATAGCCAAGCTGATGTGTTGTCGGAAGAAGCTACCCGCCCGCTGGTCTCAGTAGGCCTCGATCAATTTTGATGACAAAGTGCGAGCAAAACGGCGAGCTTCGGACCCAATAAATTGATTTATATATTTTTCAATATAGATAAATAAATATCCTGTTGTAAAAAATTATTTTGGAGCCGATTAATGATAATATTTTGATAAAATATAGTTGAAAACATTCCAATACGTGATTACCTGTCAATCGTGTTTTTTTATGGGTTATTTCTTTTTATGCACGTCACAATTTTCGGGGGGAAATGTTACACTTAATTAATCTATTGCATTGATAGTATTGATACTATTATTGCTGAGTAATATAGTAGCCGTCAAATAAACTGCATTAAGTAAACTTACACCGGTTAGTTGTAGCGAAATATCTCAAAATGGACGTTACAATCCCAAATCTTTAACAAAATAGCTCCCCGGAACACTTTAAGTCTAAGTAAGTGGCGTTCGGCGGCCGAAGATTTGCTGGACCGTCTCTAATGGGCTTTATCCTTATTTATTGAACTCGCTGCCGAAACGAAATCGGTGCGATATACATTTTTGAGTCTTCCTACGTTTTTCATAAACAACCTACCATTGAATTACCATTGAATTTACCATTGATTCATAGGCAATATTCTAGAAATAGTAGCCATACTTCACATTATTCTTATCAGAAATACTTGATTAAAAACATTGAGCTACTATTACTACGTATAGAGAAGCTATCATAAGCAAAGGTTATGTCCCATTTTTTTAGTCAACAAAAGTTCTCTCTAGCTCTGAAACAATAATTAGTCATCTAAGCAGAAAGTAGCGCTATCAGAACGCTTTTTGGAGTATTTTTTCGTAAATACCGTGATTTTCACGTCGCTTACACGTTTCGTTCATCGTTCTATAGCAAAAAGTGTGGCCGGATGGCCTCACTTAAATGGAACATAGTTGTGATGTGTGGTGTCTTCTCTATTATGTAGTAATAATAACTCAATGATTGAAAATTTGATTTAA
Source organism: Achlya flavicornis (assembly GCA_947623365.1). Lineage (NCBI taxonomy): Eukaryota > Metazoa > Arthropoda > Insecta > Lepidoptera > Drepanidae > Achlya > Achlya flavicornis. The sequence goes on along the minus strand of OX392469.1, from coordinate 13,372,812 downwards.
TTTCCTCATTATCAAAAGTTCGTAAAGACCCAAATACGCTTTCTCGGAATACCAACATCAAAATAATGACTTTACAAACCGACTTCTTTGAAACTTTAAACTCATTCATTTCCCTGAAATCAGCACACCCTTTCACACAGATAAAACGTTCAAGCACTTCGAATCATCGAGAAGGCTTATCTAAGTACAATTTACTCAACCTTGGAAGCTAAAATTAGGGGGTGGTAAACAGGTCACAGCGTGTAAACGAGCTCAGACAGGCGTGACGAGTCGAACATGTCGCGTTTTTGCAAACCCGACACCAGATGGCTTTAATCTTGTGGCACTTAGGATTTGGAAACTCGAAGAGTAAGGACAGGTTATTGATTGCTTAATATTAAAGTTGACTGTATGTGGCAGACTTGAAAGAAAGCGAGCTATAATGATAGGTTTTAAGGTGGTGACAATCAAGTTTAGTCGATCAATGCCATTGATTTAGTAAAAGCCATAAAACTTATGCATTTCAGTTTCAAAGGCTTTACCTTCATATATTTTTTAAAAATGCACGCAAGTTACAGTTTTCTTTTTCACTACTCATTACGGAGAGGTACAAGAAAGCGGTTGGAAAAGCAGCTGTCAACATAATTTCTAAAAATAAAAGGTTGTTTACATTCCTTATCTCGTCTCGTTGGCTTACCTTTAGTTAATATTTCCTAACAGCTATTCACATCTATATGGTGGACGTAGGTTTTTCCCAGGGTTTTTCTTATATGATCAAATAAATTATATCTTCCATCTTATAAGATCTGGCTTCAAAGCTCAAGTTGGGTATGCTAAATAAGGCTAAGTGGTAGGTACTTCACGGCACTCCAGCGGCTACAGCTTAATAAAGCGCAGGTTAGGCCGCATATGGAGTACTGTTCGCACCTCTGGGCAGGCGCAGCCGCTTATCAGTTTGATCCACTTGCCTCGGTGCAAAGGCGGGCCACTCGTATCGTTGACGATCCCATACTCACTGGCGGTTTAGAACCACTCAGCCAGATATAAAAAAAGGTACTCTATGCTCTCAGCCTTCGGAGAGACATAGGCTCGCTCTGTGTGTTCTACCGTATGTGTAATGGGGAGTGTTCTCAAGAACTTTTTGACCTAGTGCCATCATCACCCTTCTACCATCGCACTGCTAGCCGGCGATGTGGAGTTCATCCTCACATCCTCGAGCCGCCTCGATCGTCTACACAAAGTTTTAGTCGGACGTTCTTACTGCGGACCATTGGGATGTGGAATGAGCTCCCCGTTACGGTTTTCCCTCAGCGCTACGATATGGGGTTCTTCAAAAAAGGCGTAAAAAGAGCTCTGCAACGGCAACACATTGGTAATCCCCCTGGTATTGCAAATGTTCATAGGCGGCGGTGACCACTTATCATCAGGTGGCTTATCTGCCTTCTTGTAAACCTAATGACATAAAAAAAATGATAATAATAATAATATCCCTAAAAACATACATACTTACACTCGAAAAACATAACCCTCCTTCCGGGTCAGTCGGGTAAAAAAATGCAAAATCATAGAATTTCAATACATTGGGTGACATAATGACACATACGTTAGCTAAACATAGCTACATAATTATCTTATCAGTAATTACATTAGTACGTACGTGTATCACAACAAAACACAAATTATCTCTCAAAGAAGAAAGCAGGTATGGGGGTATTAATTGACTTATACGCTGATGTTCAAAATCTAGTTATTTTCGTGACTAAAGTCCGTGCGAGTGATTCAAATTTATTTCGAGGTGAAACTATTTCTTTGGGTGACGATAAGTCGATACCTAATCAGCGATAACACAGCGTCGATAACATTTGTAAGATACAGGCTGAATGTTTTTTTTATTCGTGATTATTAGCAAAAGAAATAGACCCTTTAACGTTGGTATACCTGTAACCACGAGGTTGGTTATGCAGTTTTAGTATTTTCAAGTGACGTTCACCTTGCAATTGATTTGTATTTTGATTCACTTATTTATACGCTTTAAAGTCGATGTTCAAGCAATGTTAAATATAAGTACTACAAACCTAGATAGAATAAACTAAAATCTATTGATGTAAAATAAAAAAGTGGACTGCAATTTAAAGAAACCTTATCACTATGGCAATAAGGTTTGTATAGTGATTTTATAGCTCGGTTTTATCTTTTAGCTCAGTTAAATATAGTACAGTCGAGGACATAAATATGTATACACTTAGTAAAATTCAACAACGGTTTCCTCTTAAACTACTGATTGAAATTATGAGATATTATAAAGGCAGAATCTTCTAACATATACTATTATAATTTGTGTAATAGTTTAACACTTAAATGTTAAACATGCGAGAAAATTGCTTTTGAATTTCAAAAAGTGTATACATATTTATGTCCTCGACTGTACCTACTACAGTACGGCCGCCGAGAGAAGCGTTTTTGATACCTGCTAATATTGGGCTATTTTTGGAAATGGCAATGGGATTTTCACAGGAATGTTAAGCATTTTCTCAAGTATAGTGAAAGTCCTGTCATCATTAGATTAGCAATATCCGTGATTTGGAAAATATTTACTGATGACTGAAACGCATTCTTTAAGCGGGTGCACTATAATATTCTATCAGTAAAAAATTGTGAATAAAAATCAGTAAAATATTAGGTAAACATAATTGATCCTTCAATATTCTTCGCTTACGGCCATCTAGTCCCAACTAAGCACAGACACTATGGAAACCAAATTACTTACTTTCAAATAAGTATATACATAAATTGCATATAAATGGATACAATAAGCTCAGAACAAAACAAATTTTCAAGCACACAAATGTTATGGTAAAAGGGGCATTTAATCCTAAAACGTACCAATAATATGTTTAGGGAGGTTTAGGATTCCCAAAATTAATCAGTTTATTTGTCACAAGTCTACTCTATTAATGAAAATCAGCGCTGTGCATGCTTACCAGCATTATGATGAGATGGTGGCTGATTTGTGTCTACACACAAATACTCGATTTTTCTTTTTTCTTTCATATGTTGTTAATTTTAAGGTGTGTAGCAATACATATTTTTTCGTTCTTCTTTCTTACTTACTCAAGAAATATTTACCTTTTTTGCCAATGAAGCCAACTTCTTCATATGAAAATAATAAATTTTGATGTATGGAGATATAGTTTTGCTCAGCTGATCTGTAGTGAAGGTTTACTTCTCTAATTCGCCTTTCGTTTCTATTGCTATGCGAAAATGTCATAAATGATGATTAGAAATAAGTATCCACGTGACTTTTTATTCGTCTTAGAAACGCAGCCCACTTAATAACCAATATAAAGGCAATTTGAATAATTAATAAAAAAAAAATTGATCATTTGTATAATTAAAAACATAATTAAAATTCATTAGAATTATGACAATTCGAGTTAATAATTAAACTTAACGTATAAAATGGTAGAAAATACCAACCCAGAGCACGAGTCGAGTAGGCTGCGCTAGTAACAGGGTGTTTAAAACGATGTCATGCGTCATAATGAATAATATTTGTTTATTTTTTAATAATACGAATGTTCAAAACATTTTTTCTTATTTTGGGATTAGTACTTATTCATCGGGTACATTATGTGGGATGCGTTTCTAAAACGAATAAAAAGTCACGGAGTATATACCGGCGAGAATTGAACACGGCTTGTCTGAGGTTTACAGATATTATAAAACACGTTGTATAGTTGATCGAACCACACTGTACATTTCTCACACCAACACCCTGTATCGTATGGACAATCTTACGCACTGAAACCCACCTAGAAAACTGTTATTATCTCCACCATTACAAAAGTAAACGTCACTAAACGTGTATGTTATAAACTCACATATCCGACCGTTATTTTGACGACTTTATACGCCAAAATAATTATTAATACGCCAAAGTTTCAGTCATCAATCTTTGGGACGTTATCTATTCAAATTTTACATGTTTCAGTTCTGTGAACCATGTGAAACCATTATAATGTGTTTAAGATAGGATTTTGTAATAAAATAACACTGCATTCCTCATGGGAACCGGTAAGTTTCTTTGTATGTTTTTAATTTATCCGAGTAAAGTAAACAAGTCAATATTTTGATTTTGTAGTTTTTAGTGATGTGTGTAATATGCACTCGTCTAAAAGTGAATGATAAATTAATACTGAAAAAATCAAAAGTCATTTATAAATTCAATAGCGAACTTTGAAATGTTATATTGTCGAAATCATCAAATATATTTTAGATCATTGACAACCTCAATTATTTGATTAATTTCAATATTAATGTCGTAATCTATGATTCTAATGGCACACGCCGATGGACCTTTAACAAAAAAAAAAATTTTTTCTTATTAAACGTAGTAGCCGCTTTACTCCACATATTAATGAACTCTAGATATGATATAAGAGTATTTTAAACATAGAGTTATGCATAGCTTAGCAATCACTTTATACTACTTGTATTTTTTTATTATAAATGCCTTTGAGTCAAGTGCATGTGTACACGAGATAGTGAGATAACCTAATTGATAAATTCCAGATGTAGTAAAAGTGACACTACTATTATGGGCGCTCATAGTGACGGTGAAGGCAGGAGCGCTACGTCAGATGGACGAAGAACAAGACGTGTCATGTCGCACTTACACTCTCAGTGGTCTGCTGTACTTGGACTGCTCATATAGAGGACTTAGTGAACTACCAGAGGGATTAGACTATAATGTGAGTTAAATTTAGAAAGAAAGAAAGAAACTCATTTATTTGACGAACACATAACAATAACAATATATACATAACAATATTTAAATTAAAAATATCATACCTATATTAAAAGTAGGTCTGTGCCGTCAAATAAGACGTAGCTCAGCATAGTGCTACTGACTATTGTCAGTAGCGCTGAAACTGAGTACCTTTAAATAAATACTGCAGGTTAACAGCTGTGATTGTTACAAAAGGAGTATAGGAAAAGTTGTGACTAGATTCTGATAAATGATAATATATATATTTTTTATGCAACTAAGTCGGTAAACAAGCATACGGCCCGCTTGATGGTAAGCGGTTACCGTAGCCATTATGGACGCTTGCAACACAAGTAGCATCGCTTACGCGTTATCGACCTATCCCCCCTCACCTATGAGCTCTGGCAACCTTACTCACGTGCAGGAACACAACTTTACACAACATAAAGTTATTTGGCTGCGGTATTCTGTAAGGTGGCGAATAAACGCTAATAGGCTCTACCTCTACGGAAATTTAATAAGTATAATATTATTAGTTGACTTAACATCTAGCGATTAATGATTTTCATATAGGTTATGGTATGTTTGTAGGTATCCGCTTTGCTAATATTAAAAGCGCAGCGTGTGTTTATTTGAATGTTTCTTCTGGATCTAGAATAGCATATTGCATACTTTTTCTCGGGTAATATCGAAGTATCAGACATGTTGAGATATGTGTTGATATCTGATCTGATGAAATTCATTTGATTAAATAGATATTGCTTTGCTGATTTCAGGCTCAAGTGCTGCTCTTATCGAACAACAACTTTGTTACATTCCCAGCGGCGCTAGAAAACTTTTCACAAGTAAAAGTGCTCGATCTATCCGGAAATCATTTGAGTCGCCCACTGCCAAGCTATATACAAAACATGAATACCCTGACTACACTTAATTTATCAAATAATAATTACGAGTCTTGGGCAACTAGCGGCCATGGATACAATATCATAACTTTGGATTTGTCCAAAAACAAAATAAACAGTATCGACGATAACGCCTTCGCTGAAATGAAGTCCTTACATTTTCTCGATTTATCTGAAAACAGAATCTACGATTTACCGACGGGAATATTTGCCGAGGCGAAAAACTTGGACAGTCTCATTTTATCCAGAAATTACTTTTCCGAAGTCCCAAGTTTCCAATCTCATTCACTCAGAACTCTGCATTTAAGCAATTGTCAAATAACAAACATAAATATCGACTCACTTACCGGTATGAGCTCTTTGTTGGAAGTCGATTTATCCATCAACCAGATTGAGTATGTACCCGACCACCTCGCATCAAGTACCCTACAAGAACTTGATCTGAGTTACAACGAGATCGGCACGATTACTGATAACACCTTCTCATCGCTACCACATTTGGCAGTATTGGACTTGAGAGGGAACGAATTCAAAGAAGTATGGTCTTCCTCACATTTCTCTTCCAACCCGTTCTTGAGAGAAATGTATGTTAAGGGAAACCGTTGGAGCTGCGAAGGTTTCAGTGTAAATCTTCTACTCACCTATGAATTCTTGACGAAGGAGCCGCCCAGAATTGCCGATAGAGCGTCATTGATTTGTTACTCGCCTGCGAATGTCACTCAGTTGAGCTGGCAGCAAGCTTATATACGGACGTGGCATCCGAGTGAGGCCACAATGGAATCCTATACGACGATAGCTGTCATGATTGGTGTAATCATAGGAATTGTGATAACTTCGTGTGTCTGTCGTGGCTTGATGGCTTTACGCAAGCCCGATCCACCAATAGCTCCATCGGAAGCAACAGTTCTGAATCTCAATGGTACGGAGAACCAGTCGCGAGTTGACTCTGTTGTCCTACGAATACCCTTGCAAGAAGATCTTCCTCCAAGCTACGATGAAGCGTTGCTTATGCCTCGTTTGAACTCGTCTTTCCATTCTCTTCCAGATTTTGTGGATGAAGAGGAAGAAGCGCCTCGAAATTATCGAAGATCAAGGTCTATTGGTGACTTGACTGATTATAGACCGAGGGCAGGCGATAGACGGTCTGTAAGACGAACTGTGGAAATCAGAATTGAATGAGTTATAATATTCTGTAGATTAGGTAATTATGCAAGCTATTGTGTAATGATAAGATAAATGTAAGTTTTTAATTTATTATAAGTTTAAGTCATTGTATATTAAATAAATACATAAGGTGTTATAGTTTCTATAAGACTTATAAGCGACATCTATTGATACTTTCCATAATATAATAAAATAGAGAATGTACTGCACCGTAGTATTGCTACCTCCATGGTCACTGAAAAACCTTTCTCTGTAAAACATAGATGGCGCTTATAATTAAAAAAATATCCCCACCCTATAATAATGTATATAAAAGACTGGTGACGATTATTACATTATATTGTAAGCAAACATGTTTTAACATCTTTTATTCCCTTTAATACATCATATATTTATTTTATTAGGTACTTACATTATATAAAGTTAAAGATTCTTTTGGAAAACAAGTGAGAATTCATAAGCTCAGATTAGGTACCTTTATACGTCCACTTTCGCCATTCTTATCATTATTATCAGTGATAAAACATCGTTTGACTCACACAATGTAATCGTGCGGCTGCGCCCACTCGTCCAAAATAAAAAAATACTCCTATGTTTTCAAAAAAAAATTCAGTGACGAGATAATAATCATTCTAGGACATTTATATGAAATAAGGATACACCAGTGTTAAGTGTTTTTAATAAAAAGATAATGTGCATTACATAAACGTTACTAAGTGGTAAAATACAGGTAGATAATGAACTCTTCGTATTTTATTTTAATACTTTAACAATTTCATGTTTTCCGAGGTCAAAATTATGATGTCCTCAAAAAATCAAGACATTACTGGGTTTCATAATTTATTTTCCGCACTCTACCATCTTCTATCATTATTTCAATGGTTACATGACCATTCGAATGATTAGAGTAGACAAATAGTAGAGTAGTAGAGTCTATATTTTAGACAGCATTTGAGTGTATAGATAACATCAAATTGTAATTTATGTATGCCATGTCATGCATGTAAAAATCTAAAAAGAAACTAAAGAAATACGTGTAAATTATAGGTACTTTTATATGTTGAAGATGTACAATAAATAATTATTAATTATGAGTAATAATATGGGGGATCTCCACTCAGAAAATTACTACTCAGCTTACATTAATTTACTAGAATTAAGTCAGTGCTATTATCTATTATGTGACCCAAGGTCTTGCACTGCTAACCCATAAATTTAATTCCACAGCAGGTAAAGGACTATGCGAACCGGTACCCTCAATTTTGGAAACGATAATACAGGTATGTAAGGCGACCCAAATTGCGTATTCCACTACCTACGTTTTATCAATAACTGATAACGTAGATAAAATTGTTGTATGTACAAATGTTGACACACAGGACGGGTAAATAAGTTTTAACTGTTATTTAACGCTGATTCCATACAGCTGAGGCTGATTCCTTACTGTGTCACCGTCGAAATGATACGTGATATGATTATTTTAATTTAAAATAGTGCAGGTGTTCAATCTTGGCACGTGTGTCATTTCAAAAGTCCTACATTTAATTTATAAAAGGACTGTAATTATTACAAGACATGCTATTTGATGCTATTCATTTAAAAATCACCAACTTGTGAGAAACATGCAAAAGAAAAGTCTTCTTACTCGTATAATTTCTTTTTATATTTATTAGTATTTTAAATGATAAAATTATCATTAAGAACTCATGGAATTTCCAATTTTAAGTAATTTCTAATATGGCAGATTATATTATTATTAATAGGCAGTTTCAGGACTATTAAATATTTGTGAGAACCCTACTAAAGTCTTCATATAATTACTCAGTAAATAACAGTAATTAATAATATAATTACTTATTAGTCTTATAAATTCTTACTATTAACAGATAGTAATGCAAGGAAGGAGTGATGAATCAGCTACTATGGAAATTTACATTTCTGCTGGCGTTGAATTTGGTAAGAGGAGAAATACTGGACTTCGATGATAGAGGCACGAACGAGCTGTGTTACATGTGCTCTTGTAGTGCAGACAAAACCAGTGTGGACTGTTCAAGGAGAGGCCTCACTGATATACCTGATGCCCAGGATGGAATCATTTCCCAGGTGTGTATTTCCTATTCTTGTTCGATATATCGTATAGTAATGTATGAGTTTAATGGTTTCTGTAAGCTTTACCCCACGATATTGCCCGCATTACATTCAGGGAAAAAAGTATAGCCTATGTCACTTTTCGGCACATAAACTTTCTCTTTGCAAAAAATCTGTTTGTTGCATTGCTGCATAAGAGAAAGATTAACTAACAAACACAGTTACGCATTTATAATATAAAAAATACAATAGTAGTAGAGATAGTGATAGAAAAGACAGTTTTTCTGAGGATAACTCATATATATTTTTTTTATTTTAATTTACAGGTTCAGAAACTCAACTTATCGAATAATGAAATATCAACGTTTCCCAAGAACTTGGACAGATTCTTTAATTTACTATCTTTAGATATCAGCGGGAATCGACTGAGTGATTTACCTTCAGATTCGCTAAGTAATCTCACTGTCCTTGAGGTCCTCAATTTATCGAGAAATTATTTCGAATCATGGCTTAATTTAAACCCCAATGATGTGTTCCAACCGACAATTAGCTTAAAGACTTTAGATTTATCACAGAATAACTTAAAAACACTCGGAAATTTAGCAAATCAGGAGCTGATCATCAGTTCTTCATTAGAAACTTTAATATTAGACCAATGTGAAATAGATTCAGTTCATGGTAGGTCACCTCTGAGTGGACTTACCAATATAAAGATGTTAAAATTAAATTCCAATCCATTGGTTAGAATACAAAATCTTATATCTTCAACATTGAAGAGTTTATATGTCAGTAATTGTCATCTAAGTACAATAAATCATAATGAACTCATGTACTTACCATCTTTGGTATACTTGAAAATGTCACGGAACCACCGTCTGGAGCTATCTGAATCGGCTTACAATTTATTTTCGGATTCCCTAAAATACTTAGACATATCCTACTGTAATGTATTACAACCAAATCTCCAAGGGTTTCCCAATTTAAGGAAGGTGCTCCTCAATCATAATATGGTCAGATTTCTGAGAAGCAATGAATTTATTAATAATACTAAATTGGAATATTTAGATTTATCGTACAATAATATTGGATCGTTGAGGAGCGATACTTTTCGAGGACTGACAATGCTGAAATATTTGGATTTATCATGGAATGAAATAGCTACGATACCAGAAGACACTTTACTAGAAATGCCATCATTGACACAAATTAAACTTGCAAGGAACTATATCACAAAAGTTGGCCATCTGAAATCAATGTCCGTTACGGTTCTGGACATGAGTTCCTGTGAAATAAACATGATAGGAAAAGATTCTTTCGAAGGCCTGCAGTCTCTTATAGATTTAGATTTATCTCGCAACCTTCTGTCACATATCCCTGATAGCATTTCATCAAATACATTAAAATATCTGAACTTGAATTACAATAGAATCAGTTTCGTGGGCAATTATACATTTTTTATGTTGCCTCGATTAACAGGATTAGGTGTAATAGGAAATAGATTTACTACTATATGGAAACGATCATATTTCGAGTCGAATCCATACTTAGAAAGGCTAGATCTCAGTGATAATATGTGGAGATGCGATTGCACCGATATGAATATGTTTGACTTTTACGAATTTGTTACCTTAGAACCAAATAAGATTGAGGAATCATACAATCTTGTTTGCAACAGTCCAATGAATGTTGTTGGACAACCATGGTTAGAAGCTTGCTATTTCACGTGGAACCCTCTTGAAAAGGCAACAAATGCTGAAAGCCTAATCTGGTTTATTATTGTTATGATCATAGGCTTGACTGTATGTATAATACTAGTGAATTGCATAAGACGTTCAATGAAACGTCGTTTAGCAGCGATAAATGCAGACAGAGAAAGACAAGTCGAAGAAGCGAGAGATAGGCTAAGACAGTTGAGGATTCGTGCTGAACAAGAAGCTTTATGCAACACACCAGATCCACGCGATTTGATTGCACCACCCTCTTATGATGAAGCTCTCTCCATGCCAAAATTGAATGTGTCGACTCACTCATTAAACGAGACAGGTTCGGGAAAAATGAGGAAAAAACGGGGCCGTAGAAAAACTAAATCCAGTGGAGATTTGTTGGAAGAAACTGAGAGAAATGGTGACTTACCAGAATTAGAGGATATAGAGCTTACTGAAGCCGAAGATAGTCGCCAACGCAGACGTCGCAGGCGACCAAGGATCTATGGCAGCCATGAAATTGCTGAGTTAGAACATTCACCTGGCGCTCGACGAAGGCGAATGTCGGAATACGGTGGAGATGAAAGTATAACCTTAGAAGTTCACGCAGAATTAGAACAGCCTCTTCGATCTACAAGGAGGAATTCTAGTGATGAAAATAATCCTAGAGAAAGTAATTTTTAAGTAACTCTGTAGATACCTAATATTTTAATGTGTTTTAGAAAGAATTTGAATTTTATAATTAAGTATCAGTTTTTATTGTATTTATGTTGTTTTACTAGTAAGTATTATCACTATCAAGAATTTATAATGTAATGTGACTTCTACTTGAAAAAAAAAATTCTTTATTACACTTTCACATAATGGATCTTCAAAAGCTGTTTCAAGTGTTTATTATTTATCAATTGTCCATATAGCTGTTTCCAGTGTATATTATTATCAATTGTCAATATTCACAATCTTAAGTTCCTTACCTAGCTCATTCCTTTGTTCCATCCATACTTACAGAAAACACGCCATCTCGAATTTTATTTGTACGCTAACTTGGGGAACTATTGAACTAATACTCATGTTGCAGTGGCGAACTCTATAGTTTGTTTCAACGACTAACGTTCAAGCGCATAAGTACTCAAGGTAGTAGTTTTCAGAGATATGTAACAGATGGCATTGTATATTATTTGTGATTTTGCTGTTTTCAACGACATGGTGCTATTTTTAGCAAATTATTTTAATTTGTAAGGTATTTTTAAAACACAGTTACAATAAGTACAATTTCCAAACCTGCTCGTATGTATGTAATAGAACAATAGAGATAGAGTAATAATCTCCGAATTATGCGTGGTTGAATGTTTGCTCTATGGTTAATAGTCATATCTAAGGTACCGTCAACAAACATTATAAAGAGACAGTTTGTAAGTAAATTTTGATTATTTTCCACATTCATCGTATTTTCTATATTCATCTTATTTATTTCTCCTTCAATTGACTATTTTAAATTCTACTAGCATATTGCCATGTTGAACTTTCGATGTATTAAGGACCATATTTTTACCCGGTCGACAGTTTGAGCTGTGAATCTTGGTGTGGCGTCAAACAGTCAGTATTTTCAAGGTATCCAAGGTATATAAGGGGATGAAAGTGGGAAGAGGCCGCGTGAGTACCTAAGTGACAGATTTTTTTAAATTAAATTTGTTTGCATTTGGCCACTGATCCGCCCATAACGGACGAAGACGAAGCCTAAGATGGAACACGGTTACCCTGAAGGAACCTATTCACGCTGGCCATGAAAGTCCCTAAATTGTATGATTCAGGAAACACAGACGCCGGTAGCAAGTTCCACTCTCTTGCTGTCCGCATTATAAATGAGGATGCAAAAAGCTGTGTTCGTATTTTCAGTACCTATATCAACAACGTACGGGTGAAACTTTTCCTGGCGTCTTGTGGTTCGGTGTAAGAGTGAGGATGGTGGAATTAGGTCGAATAATTCCTGATAGTTTTGTTTTCGCCAGTCTTTGGTCCAAATACACTGCACTTCTGTTTTTCATTTAGCAAACTCTTGAAACTGATATTCCGAAATATTCAATGCCTGCTTTAATTTTGTCATAGTCTGTTTCAAGGATATATATTTTTCTTTAATTCGTTTGTTCTTCCGCCTTAGGTTCTTGTTTTCTATGTAAAGTATCTTTCTTCTAATATTAATTTTACGAATTTTCCGTTTTAAGTAAATTTCTCTAGGCGTTTCAACATTGGAATTTAAATGCGAAGTATTTACATCTTGCAATGTGTTTAGTGAATTGCATTCTGTCGCTGAGGCATTAATTTCAGATGATTTCATTCGTCGTGTGGTCTGTAATTAATAGAATTTTCAGAATGTCTACCCAGATTACTCAGATTTTATATCTCTTCCCAAAAAAGTTATTGCAGTCAAGTATTTACAGTCGTATTTACATAGATTACAATCTAAAAATACGCATTTTTAGACGTTAAACAATGACTTGTTTTTTCTGTAACTATTATATTCCTTAAGATTTTAACGTAAAATTGATTGAATTAAATGTAGCTGTATTATACATTATATTTTAATATTGGATATCCCTAACTTTTATTTCTATATTTCATCTTATTTTAGGGAAAAATGCTGATCATCACTTTTGTATTTAAAACATACTAAAAAAAATAAACATTTTTAAGTTCTTAAGGCCTCAGAAGGGCACTTATGAAGGGAAAATTTTCTGAAGTTACCAGTCCGGAAGATTTTATATGTACATACCTGAAAATATGGTACTGCTTCATTTTTAATTCTTTTCAAACCTTTAATGGTCGTGTAAATATCCTCAGAATTGAAATGTACAGAACACACACGACTATTATTCGTAGCCACCCAGTCAAATTCTTGCCTTTGCTCTCGAACAATACATTGCCATTTATGTCTCCATAATTCATCTTTAGGGAATCTATGGAGAAATAATATGTTTAAATGTTACAATTTATTTCATATAAGGCAAGTATCAAACTAACATACACCTAACTTAATAACTATGTATGTTGAATATATGAATAAATAATTAAATTATTTTGTTTAATACATTTGTAGCCGGAAAACGTTAATTGCGAAAAGAAGTATGAAAATGATTATGAAATGATATGGAACAAAAATAAATTATATAGAACATTTGGCAAGAAAATTTCGTTTCTCAAAGGTCTTGAATATCTTGGAATAGAAATCAAAAATTTACTACATTATATTATTCGTCAGTGACTTATTAAAGAATTGAAGAAAGTATATCAGGAGCGTTTATTATTTATAGTTATAATGATAGACAGTTAAAGTAAATTTAATTATTTATTCTTTGCTTTATTTTGCTGACTGTACGAATCTAACGAAGGCGACTCTCCGGAAAGTGTCGCTGTCATCGCTGGTCTATCTCACTCTTTCGTAGTGTCGGTACATGTATTTACTTTCTTATATCTTTTTAGAATCTCGTTTTCCCAAAAAAAATACACTATATTCAATCAATGGAATTTTGAAATGGTGGAGATCTGACGCTTTTTCAAACACTTGTCCTGGGCTTTGTGCAATCAATTGTAATCGGAGTCTTATTAATTGTACATTTGCCGATAGATAAGAATAGAGAAAGAGGAGTCAGAACAGCAGTAGTGCGCCATCGCCAACCAACATGTCTTTTATTTTCTCTTTCTTGAGTAATTAAACTCTGAATAATACGTATCAAAATACCTTATTACTTACAAGAAAGTATTTTGATACGTATTATTCAACAACAGTTTTACGTAACTGAAATCGCAAGACATAGTTCTGTAAGACCAAACCATCGAACAACTAACCCAAAGAAAGGCAATGACGGTCATTTTGCTAGCAATCTATTTCGCCATTTTCCCACCACCGACAATGCGCTCTGATTGGCTAATTCAAGGACACATTCGCTCCGATTGGCCAAATCAAGAACACACGATGCAGTGATTGGTCTTTACTGTTTAAAATCAGTGACAAATCACTGACTAGTTTCGGAATCGTATTGCTCGGTATTACTACTCTAAGGGATTGTTCCTCGATGGACCAAACGCTATACAAGTCACTTATTTCCCCCCTTTAAAACTATAACTGCTATTTCTGCAAAATGTACTGAAAATGGGATACTTACGCATGAAAAGTGATACCAAGTGACTTCTTTTCTTTCCCTGAATGGTTTGTGCACTTATAAAATGAACAAGAAGGCATTTTGATAGCTATAATAAGATTTAAAGTTACGGTACGATCCGCACGTGCTACCGAAACGACAGTTCGGCTTACAACTGGGTAATAGTGCGTCATGTAGACGTAGTTTTGTTGTCTCACGTGTTGTCTGTCTCCCTTTATTTTCTGTACCCACGAGCCCACGAAGGAACAGAAAGTATGCGTTGGGTCACAGAATAAATAATAGTACAGTTAGGTTGAGAAGTGTGTTTAATATTGTCTCTTAAAAAAACCTTTCATCTGAGCTTTCATCAAAATGGTTCAACGCATTTAAATGCGGTAGTATTTATCGCCAGAGCTCACTAGAGGGCGATGCTATGTCAAGTTAGAAATTACTAATGCCCTACCATGAGTTTGCTACGGTAACTTAATCGATAGTCGCTAGCGACCTATGGTAAGGATTTTTATATGAAGAGCGGCTCTTGTGGTCAGTCTTCGATTCCCTAAAGTAAATTATTAAATTACCGAGCAAACTCGTGGTATGAGTGATAGTATTTATCGCCAGAGATTACTAGAGGTCGCTACTATATTCGTTGGAATTTTCTAATACGAGCTAATACAGAAACACACGTACACATATACGTGTAGCACGAATAGCCGTTCTTAATCGATCGGCAAAATTAAGCTACGTCTGTCGTGGTCGGTAACTGGATGGGTGACCGTCTAGTGGTATTTCATATCGAGCGTTTCCGTGCTTCGGAAGGCACGTAAAGCCTTTGGTCCCGGTTATCACTTAATTGTGATAGTCGTTAAGCTAGTTGGATGCCTCCTAGGCGGCTTGAAAAATTCCAACAGTAGGTTTACCACTACCTCCACCAATCCGCAGTGGGCACGCGTGGAGGAGTATCTGCCCATTCCCTTTCACCCTGATTTGTGAAAGGAGGTCTGTGCTCAGCAGTGGAACATTATAGGCTGATGATGATGATGATGATGATGATGACAGAAACAGATTTTGTCACCAAATATTATACAGTTTGATTTCAGTATTTTGTGGTATTTTACCATAGTACCCTACCCATCTTCTACCTAGGTCTAGTAGTACCGTAACTAGGTCCCAAATACTTATGCAATTAAAGACCGATGACAAAGAGTATCAAATAAAAAATTAATAAATAAATAGGAACCTACCCAATATCTACTAAACTATAATCTGAGAATACTAAATAAGCCATAATAATGAATTTTAGATGTTACACAGTGGTGCTTATTCTGTTGTTTACAACTAAAGTCTCACTATATCTCTTTCTAACAAAGAACATAAGAAAAGGGGGACAAAAAAGGAAGCTAAAGCAATATTGCTACGCAATTAATTTTTTCGAATTTTCGGCAGATCCTAAGTGATTCCAATATTTTTTTGGTAAAATAGTTACTCATTATATACACTTCAATATTAAAAGATTTGGAATTGATGAATTGCATAAATTCTGCTTTAAATTCGTAAAAATGAATTGCGTTAGCAATATTGCTTAGCTTCCTTTTTAGGGAGCAAGTATGTGTCATGTCAAATTAGTCCATTTGTTTCTTTTCAACATAAATTTAGTCGCCATAAAAATTAGTTACAATAACGGCAAAGATAGCTTTAAATGTGTTGTGTACGTTAATGTTTGTAACAAAGAAATGTGATATGATTACAATTACTTAATTTTGTGCGTTTTACAACAGAATCGGCCTGTACCAAACGAATACCCTCGGGATGAATGTACCTATTGAAGATAGCAAATATTACTTTAAAGAAACCTTATTTCTGTATTCAAATAATTTTATCACCTGCCTGAGCCGGGAAATTAACTGCAGTGGAAGAAAAACATCCTATATTATTATGATAGAAAGAGTGAATAATAAAAATAAAACTCTTAAAAGTTACACGATATCCTCAAAAGTTACTACGTCGTGATTTAGTGAATTTAGGAGTGGGTGCTACATGTATTGAAGAAAAGGAAATTTTCTAAAATTCGCATTGGGTAGTTAGGTCATATGAATTAAAACAAAAGAAACTTCATTCAACCATTTATAATCGTATAGATCGAAATAAAAATTACATTAATTAATTAATCTGCTTACTGAGCTATTATTGTTCTGTTTTTTGTTCATTAATATTGACAAGTTGACATGTAACGTGGATTGAAAATTGATTAAAAAGCAGTTCTTAACTACAAAATATTATAATTTCAAATATAATTATCTTGACAAATATACACTAATGACCAAATTTGAATTATTTATATACATACATAATAGCGCGCATTACTTAAAATAAATGGTATCACATTCTTAAATCCTAAGCTCAATAAAATTACTTAAAAGGAACTTACGCTTAGCCAGACCATGAAAGACAGAATCTCTCTTCATAGGAAATAATGAGAAGACATAGCCAGTGGAACCATACGTTGTCATACAATTACTGTTAACATAAATATTTTCAGGATAAAGTAAGTACACAACCATTGAAATTTTACAATTCAAAAATTGTACCCCGTTAAACATAATTCGAATGTTATTGTAACATAACCAAACGGAAATATAAAAAAACTAGATATATATTTGTACAACATACATTGGTTGTTACGTAGATATCAACGAAATGAAATTTAAATAATGTATTACTAAAAGACATTTAACAACTATTATGAACATGGCAACATTTTTACACGTATAAAAATATGTTTTACTTATTGCGCAATATACTCTCATCATAAATATATTTAAACCACTATCAAAGTTAAAAATAAAGGCACTGTCGACTACAAACACACTTTGGCAGCAAAGATTCTAGACTTAACACTCAGTCGTACCAATCAATTTTATAGTCCTTCATACAAGAGTCCCAACTACGCACACATAAAATCACAGAATTTCGCCAATAGTGAAGTGTTTGCTGATTGACACTGATTTACACAAAGTGCTATAGTCCTTTTTGATGAGACCAGATTTCAGGTGGTTGACTTGCGCACATTTACATCTGATGGCGTAATGATGATGTCTCCAGCGTTTGATCTACTTCTGGTGACTAGCACAGGTGTTTTAGGTTTGGGTGTCTCTGTCATCTTAATACGAACTCTTCCCATATCAGGGGAATAAACGGGCACGTATTCGTGCGACGGTGATAAGAAGTCGGAATCAGTGTTTTGGTTCCCATTGATGAGAGGTTGAGATACATCTGAATCGCCAGTACCGTTCAACCTCGGATTTTCATCGTCATTTATGGGAACAAATATATCTTCGCTCGATAAAGAGTGTCTATCTTTCCTGGAATCAGGCGATGCTGGAGTGGATTCAAACGATGTTTCTTGTAGAGGTATCTTATCATCCTCAGCTATATTGTTATCTTTTGAACTGCTCTTATTTTGATTGGTGTCTCTCGGGCTATCTGTTCTTAAACCATTATTGTCACCATAACTAACACCTACGTCACCATTTTCGCTTTTCTTTTGAAGTGATTCATGTGTAGGTACCAATTCGTATTTTCCATTAACTTTTTTCTCTCCAGGATGTTCCAAAGTTGCCGGTTTGCCTAATAATGATTTGTTCATGTCTACCATTTCTTTCGAAGCCTTTTCTACATCTCGTTTTTGCTGGCGTAGAAGCCTTCTATCTCTCCTTTTTCTCATTTGACCCTTGATAATAGCGAACCCAATCAGCCCCACCAGAAGCACAACAATAATAGCTATGCATACATATGTTCCAGTTTTGTGAGGAGCTTGACTCTCGTTTGAAGCTGGTATTTGTCCAAGCACTTGAGAAGTTTGAGTGACTCGAATTTGCTCTGATATTGTTGTATCACGTGGTGTAGGTGATGTTGCTGCTTTTTCTGTGCTACTTGTAGGATCATTCCAATTAGATCCACCTTCATACACGGATGGTATATGAGGTAATGGGAAATCTGTGGTAGATTTGTTAAAATCATAATTAAATAATCTATGTGGGGGTGTTGGGTTAAGGTCCCCGTATACAAGAGTTGTTTCAGTAGTAGTGAACTCCGTTTCATCTCCAGAGCCTTCTCCAGATCCTTCTAATGGATAATCGGTAGTATACTCGTTGTTGACAGGTATCATTTCATCAGAAGTAAATAAGTTCGAACGGAGTTTTTGTTCAACTTTGGGTTCTATTAAAGTGTCAGAAGTAGTAGAACTTTCCAATTCTCCATATCCTGATCCAGACCCTGATCCTTCAAGATCATTAAAAGGTGACGGTGAAGTAGACCGGCCCACTTTCATAAATAAAAGACTATCATCATCTTCGGCCACATTTCCTCCCTGTATTACACTACCATCATCCAGATCACTACTGGCTACCAATGGCATAGACTTCAAAGCGGTTGTCTCCTGCCCAACCTGAATTGCGTCAATAGGCTGGTCACCCATCATCATATCTAAGTAATTTGGTTCCACTTTGGGTACTTTACATACATCCTTCGTTTTAAGTTCCAACCAAGAACGACCTTTAAGTTTATGAGGCGTCTTACATATTACTTTGTCGATGAACACGTTTTCTAGTAGCAATCGATCTCGTGCCATAATGTTTTCACACGAACAATGGAGCGGATTTCCTTCCAACTCAAGATGTTCCAAGCTACGTAAATGGCCGAGGTCTGCGGGCACATCTTGCAACAGATTGTTAGTTAAATCTAATGAACTAACACTTGTTGGCAAATGTGTGAGTGAAAGTTGTTGTATTCTGTTATTTGCCAGATTAAGGTGAACCAATTTCTTTGCGTTATGCAAAAATTTGTTGAGGTTCTGAATGCCATTTGTGGATAAATCGAGCGTAACAACTTCAGTGAGCCGATCAAGCTCGTGGTTTAATTTCGTGATATTGTTATGAGAGAGATCTAGAATGTTGATGTTGTGATGTTTCTGCCGGAGGGTAAATTTGTATAGTTCAGCAAGGTTGCTGCAGGTGGCGCGATGGAGGCCGTCTCTTGTGGTGTTGCAAACGCATCCATCTGGACACACGCCGGCAAGAGACGGTGCCAGCAGCAGCACCACCGTCAGGAAACATGCGGAGATACGAAGCCACGTCATCTTGAATGAAGTTCGTCACCTGGAATGAAATTGAATCTGGTTATTATGACATAGTGATTAATCAGATAAATGGGCGTTGTTGATGAGGTTATATTGACACAAATTTAATCGTGTTCATTTAACGCTTAATTGTTAGCGGTCTCATCGCATTGCGTCTCAAGTTTCAACCGCATCATAATTTACACGAATTTAATCAAATGTATTAACTAATTCATGGATGTTAATGGTAAAAAAATAATTGTAATGCTAGATCTTGTCAAGGGAGTCATGTCCACGACCTTTTAACTGATTTCTTATTATGGCAATACTTTAATCTGTCAAATTTTAAACTGTGAAAGTTTATGTGCGGAATATATGAAAATGATATTATAAATAAAATGTATGCGACTGAAGGACTCATGTCCATGGTCATGAACATAAATGTAAAAAAAAACGATTGAGGGGACTTTTTGGCGGGAACTTGCTGAGTGACGTTGCGTTTTCATTTTAATTTTCATAAATTCGTGTATTTCGAGTTTTATTGCATATCGTGGTATTTTATATCCAATAAAGATCAGTCCATGACAGTCCATGTGCACCAGTGAAGTGAAATGAATTATAAACCATAGATCACACAAACAAAAATATTAAGTAAGGGAGAGGATAATTGAAACGGAGTTAGAATCCTTCATCATTTTTGTGCGTATTGATAATACTGTCAGTGATTTCGTGTTTATTACTTTTTTTTTTTTTATTGTAGGTACCTACTGTGTAATTTTTTTAATGTTTTTTTATGCGTCGAATGGCGTTCAGAAATAAAATATTTTTCTTTCTTTCTTTGTTCTTTATTTCTCTTTACGAAGGCATTGAATTTATAGATTCTGATTGTGACTATTAAATAACAATATTGAAATGCACTTTTTTAACTTATCCCATAGATTTTTTTATCTACAAAAATTCAAGTATCGAATTAGTTTTCAGCATTGACAGATGTAAAATTGTTTAATTTGCCGCCAAAGATTTTCATAGGGCATCGTGCCTCTAGTTGCCGCCTTTTTCATGGGACTCGCTTGACAGACTCTATTTAGAAAATACAATATCTGGTTAATTAACGAATACAATGTATAAATATACACGGCTATACAATGAATTCCCACAACCCTGTTTGCAAACTGGTATCTAAATATAGGACATAATAACATACGGCTGATACGGCCCAGCGATCCCCCGCGGTCTATTACAGACTCCAACTCTCAAATTATTGCAACTGAAGTTAGCCGACAATTTGAATCTACGCGCTTCCTTTCATTCATAACGGCATCTGGACAACACTTTAAGCGTTCAATCTGCATTATTCATACTGATTCAGTGTTAGAGGTGTTCTTGCTTATAAAATACGCTACCCGGACTAGGAACCTCAAATTAATTTGATATCCTACAGGCGTTGGAGACATTCATGAATAGTTATGATTATTGTAACGTAGCACGAAACTCTACGAAACCTTTAATTTGTAGGTGTGTATATATATATACCGTTCACGATACTAGTAAGTAATTATGTTTTTTTTTTTATACAACTTAGTCGGTAAACAAGCTTACGGCCCACCTGATGGTAAGCGGTTACCGTAGACATATGGAAGCTTGCAACACAAGAAGCATCGCTCACGCGTTACCGATCTTTCCCCCCTCCCCTATGAGCTCTGGCAACCTTACTCACGCGCAGGAACACAACTTTACAGAACATAAAGTTATTTGGCTGCGGTATTCTGTAAGGTCCTCCACCTTACAGAATACCGCAGCCAAATACTTCCCCAATCGAGCTGCTTTGTGAGCGAATAAACGCTATGCTCTACCTGTCTCAAAATGTTTCTCTATGTCTTGTTTTAATAAATATTTTCAATTGAATTTTCATTGGTTCAAAGGGACTTTTTGTCATTCATGTGATAACAATAATTTCATGACATAATGTAAGTAATAATTACCGAAAATATAAGTAATTTTCCAGCGTCATGTTAAATAAACGACCTCTATGTCTTGTTTTAATAAATATTTTCAATTGAATTTTCATTGGTTCAAAGGGACTTTTTGTCATTCATGTGATAACAATAATTTCATGACATAATGTAAGTAATAATTACCGAAAATATAAGTAATTTTCCATCGTCATGTTAAATAAACGACCTTCGAAGCCATAATACGCGTACCTTTATTGTATTGTAGGTAATATGTAATTTTGTTCTATTTAAATCAATGTAATAACATCCTCAGTGCACTTGGCCGGGCTAAGGCAAGAAGTGGTTCAATGTTATCCTGACAGGAAGCCAGCGGTTAACCATTTATGCGAATGTGATTCGGCTACACCTAACAACGGAACTGACTAACTCCAGGGGCGTATTGTCAATATGGTATATTGCGCAACATAGTTTATACAGAAATAGACCACTTATGCATATTTTTAGTGTCCTTTTTTCTATTTTCAGGAATAGAATTTCATTTGTAGATTTAATTTGAGGGTTGACAATATGCTTCGTTACTTCGGCAATGTTTTTTGTTGTTCGTTGCTGTTCGATTTATTAAAATTCCCCATTTTTTTTTTGTATTTTTGTATTTTTTTTTATTCACATGACATATTCTGCTAGAATAATATACTAATTAAAACAACCAATTATAATTTTTTATTTAGTGTACCTGATTAAATACTTATTTGGGTCTTTTATGGCTGGAGCCTTTATAAATTTCACCTTGAGACCGCTTATAGACTTGATTACCGAGATCATTTAGCTTTTCCTGTCAACATAACGCCAAATACCAAATATTTTCTTCTGTATTTACTAAACAGAATTTTGCATCTTTACGTTCAATAATATCATGATTTATACCATGTTTATTAGCTATCGTGGGACAGGGTTCAGTAATTTATACCATTTGAAAAGTGAACATTTTACCTACAAAGATTATTAGTGATTAATCCAAAAAAACTCGCATAAATTTATTATTATTTTCTGCCTGATTTTGATGGCCTTGTTTCTATCTCAGGATAAAAAGTATCCTATATTTTATCTATCTATGCGCCAAATTCTACGCAAATTAATACATCCTTACATTATGATTTTACTAAAACCCCGCTAGTTTTTTATGATTAAGTACCTACCTATGGTAAGAAACAACAGTTTTATTTACAACAGTACTACACATAGAATCACATTAGGTACTTAAAAGATCTGTATCTGGAATCTGTAGCTAGTAGAAATTATAACTATGAATTAAATCTAAATTCTATATGAACTGTTTTACAGATGTACAATAACTGTAATAATAGAAACAATAAAAGCCTGTTAGGAGTCGTGACTGTGAAATAACATTTGAAAAAAGACTAAAGAATTTTCGTTATTGTTTAAAGCACTGCAACAGACCTTGGTGAGGCTTCAGAGGAAAGTATGGGTGAAGGTGAAGCGTGATAATCAGTGAATCATGATCGGTGAATAACTTTTGTCTCCACGCAAATGATGTTTTAACTTATTTAAATAATATGTGGATTTAAACGAAAGGGTTATTGGTAAAGAGTGAGTCAGCAAGGCATTCTGTTGGCCGGTCGACCGTGGGTATAATGTCACAGTTCATGTAGTCTATATGGTTACAAGGTTCAGATCCTGATAATATTTAATTTTCAGAAGGCAACTTAACTGCTGGCTTATTGATTGTTATAACCATATTTTGCTGACGAGCTTGACAAGGTTCATCAATCTTATTTTGTGCCGAAACCGTCAGTACATTTTTTGGCCCGAAAAATGCCATGTAATGTTTTACTGTTTGTTTAAATGGCGCTAAGGTCATCCGTATATCAACATGTACTTAATTCATTATTTCAGACAAGAGTAAATATTGAAGTATTATTTTAAACTGCGCAGCACTTTCCTTGTGTCCTCGATATGATTTACATAAATAGCAAATAAGATAATAATAATTTCTTGCACATAATATGTCGATACCCCCGAAATTGCCAAATAATAGGGTGACAAATATAGATGGTATGAGAACAGCTGATATAGAAAACAATCTAGGCACTTTTCTAATAGGTAACGAGTAGAAAATTTTGAAGATGATTGAGATTTTATGAGGAAATATACCAAATATAGCAATTGGTTTGAAGATTCTTAGGTTAACTTTAATAGAAAAGCAATCCTCCGAAATCTAGGTTAAAGTAATATATATCATCTACACTCATGACGAATCATTTCATGACTAATCAGCTCAATCTTTTACTAAATAGCAGTTTAGTAAATAACCGATTGAATTACATAATCCAAAGCCTAGCCCTGGCCTTAATAGACCTGAAACTATGATCTATACTGTAGAAATAGATTACAAATGCATACTTGATATATGAAATGGCCTCCTTACAAACAATCACAATCTATCCTTATGCAACCATAGTGTAGTCTATAGCTATATAATGCATTCACTCAACCTCGTTACAGATCGAGTACAAGAAATCTTGTAAATGAAAGGATCATCTAGTATCAAATGTAACTTTTGTTTACATGCCATGCAGAAAATATTGTCGTTTTGATTTAAAAAAACGTTTCACTATGGTAGGGAATTACACAAAATTATTTATTGTTTTTTTTTTATTATTTAAACGTGTGGCCACTATTATTGCAGATAATATAAAACAACCAATTAAAACCCAAAGGATTGCCAAAGTTCTCATACAAGATTCTTTTGTATGGGAACAACAACAATTTTTGACCCTGCTTTATCCAAACTTTACAGTTATACACTTGGGCTGCTTCAAGTGTGGAACTCGATAGTAAAGAGAAATAGGTGACATTAGATTTAAAGAAAAAATCTAGTCAACCTTCAATTTACCAAAGAATTTGTGATATAGTTATTGCGTGCAGAATGAAACCCATGAGTGTTTGAGTTTGGCTTACATATAGCTGTTTTTAACCGACATCAAAAAAAGGAAGAAGTTCTCCAGTTGTATTTTTTTATGTTTGTCACCTCCGTCATTTATTAACCGATTTGGAAAATTCTTTTTTGTTTGGAAGGGTACACTTCCCGGTTGGTTCCATAGTCATCAGGTCAGGGTTTGATTACTTTTTAGTGTACTTTGAAGTCGGTTAAAGTATTTGTAAAACAGTTTTTATTTAAAGCATGGCGATATTATCATCTGTTTCATTCCAATTATCTATTCAGACTATGAATATACTTTGCAGTGAGAATGAATTACTTACCCCCTTACTCATAAAACGTTATTTAACTAACGTAAACGTCACTTAAATTAATTTAATAATAAAAAATACACGTTATTTTAATCAGTGTATTAGTTAAATAGCGCTTTATGAGTAAGGGGGTTAGTCTTTTAGGTAAGTACCAAACAAATCAGAAATATGCTCACAAATTCTGCGTATAATAAGCAAAGTCAGAGCTTAGGTTTTATTACGGGTACATAAAACATAAATACACATATCCAGGTGATAAGTAAAACTAATTGTTATACATTGCTGTGCAATAAATCATGGACGTTATATCAATTTATTACGTGCCATATAACATCCTCATTTCTCTCCCACGGCCGGCATGTGGTATAAGGGCAGTACTCGATCTCGATTCCTGTTGTACAATACGTATTTTTGTTTTAGATATGACATAAAAGCTGAATAGTTGTGACTGTGAGTTATACAGTATATATTTTTCTAACGTAGTTTCTGTATAAGATCATTTAAAAGCACTGTTATCCGCGTGCCAAATTTCATCGAAAAATAAATACACAAAACCACACTCGCTTTTATAATATTGGTATGGATTTTTGCTGTATAATTGTTCATTATTTTAGGGTCTGGTTTAACACGAGATGTGCTGAAATTTTTATGCCACGCGTTATAATCTCATAAAAGCGAAAGTAAGGCTATCTGATTGAAAGTTGGTGGAATCGCTGAAGACAGGTAGTTCAAATTAAAATTATCTAAGAGCAAATCAACACCTCGATTCAGAAACATCGCTTTACATTGCAAACGCAACAGCAAAGCTTAAAGTGCGTAGGTACATTAACAGGGGACTGAACCTGATACAGTGAGCTGCCCACTCGACTGAGAACTTGGGAAAACTAGATCTAATACCACATTATTATTCAAATTAAGTATAACTTTACTGTGTGAAGAAGTATTTTGCAATCTTGAAACTGACTCTGTGATGTGTGTGTATGTGGTGCAAATTAACAATAAGTTTTAATGACTCATGTATTTTATTCTAATACTAGTGTTTATTTTAAAGAAGTGGGTAGTTTAAATAAAGTTGTAAAAACTAAATACATTTAAGCCATGTGAAGTTGTCAAATTTTCTATTTAATACTTAAACATCTACATATAATTACAGGTCGAATTTATAAAAAAGAAGCTTTTCAAAGCACGCCCGACATTAGTGTAGTACCTATTTAAGCATAATTTTCTAAGAATCCACGTAATATTGTACATAGTAAAAGAACATTTTTTTTTTTCTTTCCAAGTTGTTGACTTTCGTACAACTGCTTCTTGTTTATAAGCAGTTCCGCGTTTTTCATAAACACCTTACATAACTCTGTTCACCTTCACCTATAAATATTTTGTGTTTATGCACTTGAACCTGGTAACCTATTTGCGTTCCTTACAACTCAATCCATTACGGACGTGTTGGTCGGAAGGCCAATAAATTGTGAGATAAATGTACCATTGATAGTGTGCGAAACTATGTAGCTCCTGCCATTATCATGGTTAGAGGTAATAGATTTCAGATAATAATGCTTTGCGAGCCGACTATTGAAACTGTACAGTTAGAAACATAGGTTTCTCAATTTGAATTATTGCAATAAATAATTACGATTGGAAAACTACACTGATAACGTGAATGTATTCTTGAAATAAGTTTTCCGAGAAGTTAAATCAAAACTGGTTCACATGTGTATAGGTAGGTACAATTCTATCTGCTACATTTTAGAGATAAAACAATAAATTGTAACTTTCAAGTTGTTAATTATTGAAGATATTTATACCAGTATTTTTATTAATGACTGTTTTAAATTAATTCCAACGATCGTAGTATCGATTAATTACTTGCTAATTGGATACAGTAACCAAATTAATGCATTTAACACTGCAAGTATTTTACTAACTAGGTCGCGGAATGTTTTTATGTTACAAAATGCATGTTCCAATAGAATGGTAACGGAATATTTTTTTCCAGTGGCATTATACCGACATTTTCATTGATCACAATGTTTGTAAATAACTTGCGTATGAAACAATACTGTTTGATGTGTTCTGTGAAGCACGGTGCCGCGGTGGTCACAATTTGCCTTTGTTTCAACATTTACTGCGCCAGCCTATTTGTAATACACCCAGTCTATGCACCCAGTTATAGCGTTTTATTATTAGTGTACTGGGAACAATCTCAGTACTCTAGGTATAGTCTTGTCGGTCTTGTCGGTTTGCATACAGACAGAAGCTAGTCTAAACATTTATGTTCTGAAGTATGATGGATAGTACTATAGTTTTTTTTACTTTCGAGCAAGCTGTTGTTGTCATGAAAATAAGACTGGTATACCTATTGCTTCTTTAAAGTAGGTACATGGGCTTGTAAATCGGAATCAGCATCTGTACTATACTGATATAATAAAGCGGAAGTTATTTTCGTTCGTTTAAACTGGACTTATCTCTGGAACTACGAAAAATTCTTACACTAATAGCTAATAGGAAACTACATTATATTTTTATCCTGGAAACGCATGTGAAGCCGCGGTGAACATCTAGTCCTGGATACATCTAAATACTTAATTCGATAGTTTGAAGGTAGAAGCAATTTTCGTGGGAGACTTATCGCCTCTAGAACGTGTATCGATGCAAGTGCACCTAGAGGGCATTGAAGCAATAAAACACCCAATCGTCCGCCCTCCACTTTCGCGCGTTAATGTTGTTCGTTTTATGCGCCGGCGCAGTTCGTCGTAAAACCCTCGAGTTCTCCACACGCTGTTTTTTGAATGGTGCTCTTATAGGAGAGGGAAGAATTTGCAATTCAGACCGCCCGGTTAAGCAAACAATTATTTACATTTCGTTCATTTTTATGGTGACCACTATCTAAATTTAACTTCTTTAAATAAATATTCTTCAAGCGTGAATTATTTGAGATATTTCTCCTCGATGTCTCTGACAGTTGTCAATGCAACGCAGACGGCGCAACACCTACGCATTTAAAAGTTAGACAAAAAAGTAAAATTACTATTATTGTTGTTGAAGTTTCATCATCATAATCTGCCTGCTCTGTTCCCAATTATTTGCGGACAGCGCAATATGCTACGCTTAGTCAATTCTGCACTTCTATTATAACCGTCATAGCAGCATTCACTTGTTTCTTATACTCATATCAACTTTGTGACAATGTATCCATACGGAAATTGTTAAACATCTATCTATAGTAAAAAAGAAAACAATAATGAATGTCACGTTAACACATCGTGATGTAATGTAACCTAGTGGAGTTCGTGGCGGGGTCATTATCGCTTGGGTGCGCCTCATGAAACTAATTAAATTCTTGTATGTACTATAAAGTACTACCGTTAGAGCCTTCAATTGTAACAAAAGGTAGTAATAATAATGTAATTTGTACACACATCATTCTTATCTATGCGTTTTTAGTACTACAAAAGTGGATAACCGTGTATACCTTACAAGCAACGAAAGGTGTACAAGAAATTTGTTTTATCTACTCGAGTAGTTTGGTGTGGAGGCCCAATAAATAAGATTTTACACCTTGGCCACCTCAAATTTAAAAATGGATAAATGTCACTAATGAACACGAGTTCATTAGTGACATTTATAAAGTAGGTAATTTATAAAGATTTCAGGTTTTTTAGAAGGGTTAATATTATTTTTTAAATACGAACAGTGTAAAATCACTACTGATCCAGTTGTGGCCACGCATTGGCCACCAAATTTTCCAGCTAGGGGAATTCATTGACTGTCAAAATAACATCAAAATCAAGTTCCTAGACATTCATTTAGTATGCTTCAATTAGAATCAACGCAACAAATAAAAATTAGAGGAAGATGTTTTATCGATTAATTACCAAGGGTCGCTAATGGTATCTCTTAAGAAATTAACGCAAATTATTATTATTATTATTTTTGCTTTTACAAATTTACAGTGTCACAAAAAAAGTTTCTATACACTTACGGCGCCACTACAATTGCTCGTCAAAAGCGATCATCATCAAAGATTTTATTTACTATAGTAGACAATAAACGACTCAGGCTTCGACGCCTTATTTTTTGACTTTCAAAATTGCAAGTGGCCACAACCGGGGTACTGGCCAAAACTGGGGCTCTTACCCTATATTGTACACAAAACAAGACGTAACACACGCTCGCCGCAACAAGCCGCGTATCGTAAAACAAAGACAATATGCACATAACACAGAAGCATACTTCTTTAAACAAAAGTAGTCATGGCAAACAATCACTCGGATTACACTATGCGTCGTCAGTATTTCACTGAACACTGCATTTGAAGCAAAAAGACACATTTTTATTTGTGGTGTACTCTCAAGGTGAGAGAGACAATATCAGCTACTGGACTACTGCCAATAGAGGATTTGTTTTTTTTTAATTTTGTCGTAATGCAAATACAAGTGAGCTAATTGTCATCGGGCCACGTGGCTGCGTGACGATGGATACGTAACAGAAACTGTCTCCTAACCTTGTTACCCAGATAACCTACATAGTTTAGGGCATTTAATTACAAAATCAAGGTTGAATGATAATTCGGCATTAAAAGTGTTATACTAGTGTGTTTCAGTCAAAAGATTAAAAAATCATAAGAAGTCCGTAACAGCAAAACTACTCACTCACAATTAGGTAGTTAGTTCATATAAGATATATATACAAAACATTTGCTATTGCAAAATTTCTTCGCTATACGAAATTGTTGTATCACGCCGACCATCCAACACGTTTTTATTTACATTGGTAGTTCTTTAAATAATTGTCATAATACGTATTTAATTCCGTATTCATTGTAATTCGTATTTGAATATTGTAATGCATTTCCTGAGCTAAGGCACAGAGCATTGCCCTGACTGGACAGGCCACGGGTTAAGTTCGATTCTTGTCCAATATTTTAAATATATGTTAGGTATTTTCTTGAATTTTACAAACTATTATGTTGGTAATCAGTCGTTCGTTACAATGTACGACTAGTTTAGCATAGTTAGTTACATTTCATCATTTGTGTGTGTATTAGCTTAGTATGTGGTAACTTTCTTAATTGATTTCCGCATTATTAGCTTTCTTGTTCTACTTATTAACTAATATAAATAGTTTTTCTGCTAAAGCTCCTGATTATTATGATCTTTCTTCTGTACTGTATGTTCAGTTCAGTAAGCATCTTTTCCGGATATCTATTCTCAGATATACTGAGCAATTTCTCTATGAAAATAAGTGTATGCTCATTCATACAGTTATACACATAATACGCGTATATTTCTACATTTATTATTCATTCAGAAAGCGGCGCTCGATCGTCACGACTTGCGTCAATCGTTTTTGCAAACCAAAACTTGTATAAGTAGTGGTTAACAAAAACAATTTGATCTCTTATGCGATATCAAACCTAATATTTCGGCTCAATTAAAAGTTATAGCATAATTTAGCCTATTAGGTAAATGGAGCTGTACAAAAAATTGCACGCAACGGTTTTAAAATTGACGCAACTCAGTTTACAAGATGAAGAAAAAATTAAATTATTGTAATACAACGGCGCGTTAGTAATTACTAAATTATATGTGCCATTGTGAAACATAATGCTATCGTCTAGTAATATTTATTATTTCAGATAAAACCAGTGTTCAAAAATATTTATGGCCAAAGATATTTACGTACAATCACACTCAAGTGTGAGTAGATTGTGTTTTGGCAGGGCTCCAAAATGTTAACTATCCTGAGACGCGGTGTCGCCGTAAATGAACATTCAAAGCTCTACCTAGGTATAAAGACAAGAAAGCTTTGGTCTTGATATATATAAAATATTTCCTTCAAATTATGAATGAATTATGAAATACAATAGGCTATTTTCCTGATATCTATTTAGTCCGTCATATAGGTACATCATCAAAAAATATTAGACACGTATTTTTTCATTTGTCAATTAAACAAAAATATACGAGGATATGCTTTGTTAAAGTTCCGCGTGACGTCACGGTGTGGTACACTTTTTTAGTAACAAGTGATGTCACGCACGAGCCCCGACTCCCGAACTTAGTCGCGATTTATTTTTTGATAATCTAACTGACGGACTATTTTTTACCCAGGTAACATCCCAATTGAGGGAAAAATAATGTTAATGATATAGGAAAATATTAGCTGTAGAAAACTATTGCTTTAATTTTATAAGTAACTACTTAGCTGTCTCGCGCGGTTTCACCCGCGTTCCCGTGATAAAAAGTACTTATAATACTCGGGGATCATGAAGCTTCCTATTATTGGAAGAATTTTTCGAATCCGACTGGTAGTTCCAGAGATTAGCCCGTTTAAACAAACAAAAAAAAAACTCTTCCATTTATTATATTAGTATAGATTTAAGCACCTAATTTCCTGTAGTCCTAGAGTAGATGGATGAAGAAAAATAGGTTGATGCAGCACATTTTGAACAATATCTTTAGGTCATCATATTTTCTTTCTCAGTTATCTTTCACTCGGTAAGTAACTTGTTGATTTGTTTACTTGTAAATTATTGACTAATTATCCGTCAGATTCTTGGAAACCCCGGAGGACTGATAAATACGGTATACGCTTGAACTTACAATGTAACTTGAATTTCCAGATTCTATAGGCTGGGAATCACAGAATCTTGGCCTGTGGTAAATACTACTATAAATTGAAATTATATTGTCAGCTTTCCCTTTCCTTTCTCAATCATTGCTGAGAAACATTGCACAGACTCAGATATTTAGTGTTAATCAATTATAAGGATAATGGAAATTAGCCACTTTTATGACGCGGAATGTGACGTTATTTCAAGAAGAAAAAGAAAATTTGTGTGAATGGAATTCTTTTCAGTGACTTGCAAGAGTGTTAAAATAATTAATAATAATAATAGTAATAATTTTACATTATTATGTATATAACATTTTTACCGTGATCCTACAATTGGAATATTGATTTTTACATAAATAGAAAAATCTACATGACAATATCCCATTCATCAGAACACGGAAATTATCCTAATAAATATAGGTAATTATTGCTCTTCTTTAATTAATTAATAACATAAATTATTTTTCTTTTACGTTATTATTGCTATGCTATAATTATTTATTTTCCTTATAATGACTGGATTGATTTGTAATAAAAGCCAATTCGATAAACGAAGGTCGTTGCCTTTATCTCAATGTAGGTATGTAATTATTTCACGCTTATCAGATTTGGTAGTCAATCATGAAAGATCCGTCTGAAGTCTGAACCAAAACGTTTAGCAAAACCCTGGTATATTTTTTCAGATTTATTTTCAACTGTAGAATTCTGTTATAGAAATCCATGGGGACCATGTTTAGGACGTTCTTATACCGAGTGATCATGATGAAGGATATTGCACATTCTTCACGGTTATTTAACCGTGTGGGATTGAAAGTGCCGAAAATTAACGATTAAAAACTGAAAGGGATTTAAAGTTAATAAAATATGACGTGATAACTACAGGCTAAGACGACCATGTGTGAAGAATATCCCGGATATGATTAATGACGCCAATTACATTAAATAATTTACATGTGAACAAAAACAAATTAAGTTATTTTATGATTATCAACATCGTTGGCACATATAAAACGATGGTTGCCGATGTAAAAACAAACCAATTTCTATACTCTAACACTAAGTTATTTATTACAGATAGCAAGTAGCAACATTGTGTTAGAGCAATAACTTTACAACGTTGCTTACGCACAAACATTTAATTAAGTTCATAATGTAAATGTGTAAATAAATAATGCAATTAACTTTGATTGTTTATTAGTGTGGAAACCATTAGTGGTGCCTTCTAGCTGTTCTTGACCACTGGTGTAACTTTCTTAGAAGCTGGGCGTAAACTCTCATTTTAAACGGTAGGTAAGTAAGGACTTAAGGCGCCTAAAGAGGGTAGTCGAGCATATCGAGGTATAATAATTTTTTTTCCGAATGTATAGTAGATTTTATGTATAATTCCGATATTTTTTTATAAATTTTTCATTATATTCAAATACTGCTAATCATGTAAAAGGATCATCTCATATGCCTGCCAGCTCATTCGAAGATTGCTTAAGTTTAAAACTAAAAAAAAAAAACAAGTTTCTCTAGTCATAATTGCTTCATTAGTTGATTTTATGGTCATCTCACTAACTACTGTTTTTCTATGTACTAAGTAAGAAAACATCATACAAGTATTTACGCTTTTTGCTGGCGATTTATCATTATTCAAAATATTTTGTAATTATTTGGCAATGTCCTAACTATAGTTAGTTGATATTGATGGATGGAAAACCAAAAAATACAGGTACAGCCGTACAGTACAGATCATTGAAATTCATTCAAAAATATACTTAATATTATTACAAATAAATTCACGACACAATTTAAATTCATCACTATCGGTCTCAGCAGCTACATCATGAATCGACAAACTTATAAAAAATACTGAATGTCAATCATGTCCCGTTTATACATTAATTTATGTTCCAAATCGGCGTACGGTATACTTAAATTTCAGGAATATGTATATAAGCTGCGTTATGTTCATCGTGATTCGTGACCGTTTAGAATCATTAAGTGCGTGATAATGATTTTATTTTTGATTACATAACGAAACGGCTTGCCACCTTCGTAGCATAAAAAATCAATTTTCTTTGACGATAAATGACTGTTGTAATTCACAATATCTACACTATGTTATGAATAATTGCAAAAAATATTACTTAAGTAAACGGTATCGTATTAATTGAACCAGACTTAACCTCATTTAACTGATAGGCTATAAATAAATAAATTGTTATTGAGTTATAAAAAAAAAATCACGGCGTTGTAAATTGAGAGCAGTCTGCGAGACAGATAAGCTTATTGACCACATTATGTGTATAACTTATAGACGCTTATCGATATCAAGGGCAGTCTTACTTTTTACCCGACTTTAGAAAAAGGATTGTTGATTACAGTTAATTGATGTTGAATTTTACAATAGGTAAGTACGACACCTTTTTAATCAAAAACATTTCTATGTCAACACCCATTGCTACTTTATATACTATCATTCATCGTATCGTTTAAACAAGAAAGTATTTTCAAAATATTCCCTACCAATTAACTGCACTCAAAAACAAACAAAAAACCTTCAAAGTGCGTAATATGTCTTCAAAATTAATTTTCCCCTCTAAAGATACTTGTCAACTTATTGCTAACAGAGCAAAAAATACCAAAGCCACGCATTTTGCTACAAACCGCATTTTTTGTTGACGTTATGAAGAAATTTGAGAATACGACCATTTTGCCCTACTTTGAATATTTTTTGTAAAATAACGATTCCGTGAAGCTCATATTTGACAGCGGTAATCTATATTAGATAAGATTCTTTAACCCCTATGACATCATAGCAATGTATATCCTGTTATTATACCGGAGAATAGAAGCTAATTTAATTTATGGGACGTCACTTAATTATCAACTGAATAAAAATTTGATTAAGTTTTATCGCAAAGTCCGACGATACTATAAAACGTTTCAGTGATAGTAATGACCTTAAAATTATGTTTTATGAGATTCTGGTACTGTATATGTTTATCTTGTGTAAATCTTTGCTTCAAATATTTGAAAAGAATAGGTACATACCGATAAACTTAAAAAATATAGATAGTATGTGCACAGGTATCAGTTTAAACCTATACCAAAAATATCAAAGAATTAGACTTTCAATATTATTCTTAAAATAAATAAATTGTATATGTTAAAATCGCATAAGAGTTATGACGTAATGTGAATACGAGTTCTACTTACATAAACGACAAGTTATTATTAAAATATTATTCATTATTTCAAGTTTAAGGCCTGATACGTCAATAGAAAATGGCTTCAAATGTATGTACATTTTATATAAATATTCTTATTTCTAATTAAATAGTACGTCTTTGATAAGCCTAAAAACGTCGTAAGAAAGAATAATTTGCGATAGAAAAATAATGGAGTTTCCACAATTATGTCACAACAAATCTCACTTTACACAATTCATATTATTGGTAACACTACACCATCGCAAATGGTTTGCTTATTCCAACAATTATACTATAAGAAATTCAATTCAAACCTGAAATTACAAGTGCATTGGAAAAAGGAAACCTAAAAGTCAGCTTTCAATTCACTTTAATGACTAGCAATTGACGGTATTCGACGGCTTATTATTGAGGTACAAATTAATTAAAGCCAATTGTACCATCGTCATAATTTAATCTAAATGAACAAACAAGAAAATAAGCATGCATGGATGTAAATGTAGGTATTAGTATTATGGTATTAGTAGAGTCTGTAGTGACAAATGATAAGTGAACTTTGAGTAACCTTGACTGAGTTGACCCTTGCTTATGCACTAGTAACCAGTTATTAATTATTACAAATAGTTATTAGCAAAGCTGCCACGGTATAACAACAGAATAAACTATTATTTTTTGTAATAATTCTAGCTCCCATATGTACTGTGGCATTTTCACGGAATCTGTATTTGTTGTTCTTATTTTATGACGCTTTTTAGTGCACTCATTTTATCTGCAGCCTCAGGTTCAAAATTCAAATCAATCTTATTTAAATAAGATTGCAATCAAATTGGAACAATTTATTATTTACCATCTGTTAGCATTTTAAAAAGTGTAATAAATTAAACTCAAAAGTGAATGCAACATCGTTTCACAGAACTGATAGCAATCTCGAAGTTTGTATAACGTACTCCATCCATCATGGATATCGAGGCATATTTTATTCTACATCTGAAACTTCTTTTTCTACTGTTGTGACATTTAGACAAGTCAATTTAATAAACAATCATATACTCAGTAAACTCACCTCTTTATAAAATATGTCTTCAGTGGAATTGAAACATCACAGCTTTTGCACTTCTGTAACAAAAAAAAAAGATAAACGTTTCTGGAAACTCAAAAGTATAAAGTAGAATAACACTATGGCTTTGTACAGCGTGGATGTTAATATAATAAAACATACAGCTGCCTATCTTTTGCCTACAAGAAATAATAAAAATATTTGCCTCAATGGTTTCAAAGAAGCCGAATCAAGGTGTATTATTCAATATGCCCTGATACACTCTTAAAAGCGAGAACAGCTGTTTCGTGCCCCACTGCAAACTATTATTACATTGCGCAGGTAAAATATCGTACGATCTCAAATGTCTTCCCGATACGGAGTGTGCCTAACGGTTGCGCGGATCAAAGACCCGCCTGATCATGTATATTTTATATTTAAACGCAGCTAGATTTTAACACCCTTTGGATATTTTGAAGGTCATACCAAATCAAACTCAGTATAAATTGTGATTATAGTATTGATACGCATAGATAAATTGAAATAAACTATGCTCTTGCATTTGATAGCATTCACATACTCAGATAAGGCTGGTTGGTTGGCAGTAATGGTAATAATAAAATATAAGTTACAATCTTAGTTCGCCATTTAGGACTCGATATCGGATCAGAGGTTATCGGAGAGATTGCACTGACTTAATAGTTTATACACGGACATAAGCAGCGGTGTGCCTCAAGGAGAGCGCGTGAGCTCCCTACTATAAACGATATGTATTTATGATACATGAAAATGGAATAATGATCCATATTGTACTCTCTAACTAACAAGTGTACCCGCTTCCTCTGTGATAATGAGGCCTTGTTTCAAATAAGATAACAAAACTGCGTGACAAACATAACATAACTTTCGCACTATCTATCTGTAATGACACAAATACACTTTTGTTAATGTTGTTGGTAAGGATAAAACTGACACTAACAACATATGAAATCGTCACGGGATATTACTCAACTAGCAGAATGGATGGTGAATCACGACTTTATGCAAATTGGTATGTCAAGGAACATAAATATTCCGTATTTCTTAGTAAATTGACAACTATCTAGCCTTTAAAGTTTTCCTAATATTTTTATGCATTTAAAAACTGGTTAAATTAAAATACTAACAGAGTATCGTATAGCAAATGTGACGTGGACAAATAAATATATTAGGTAAACGTATGTCATGAGACCGTCATATTTTATGTGGCAAGGTCACAACACACATGTCATAATATAACCAGATATATGAGTCGACGTAGCGGCTTTTATGAAGATTGAGGTAAAGATTAATGCATGAAATACCTATATATACAATATATAATAATGTAGGTACGTCCTTTAAAAAGGCTAGTTACCTGTTATCAAAATATTTTTACACTGTTACATTGTTAGCTATACCAGAAGAATAAAACATCTGTACATTTTAGCCGAGCAGACTTTGACCTTTTGTATGAAACAGCTGTTTATTTTTGCGGTTTCGAAATTGGTCCCACTAATGATAAAAGTTGTCCGTATGGATGAGTACTTTAGGTTAATTTAGGTAAATTTGTTATGCCTGCAAAGCCTGATTCGTTGATTTTCAGTATTATGAGCCATAATTTCAGTAAACATACGCAAAATCCCTTTTAAGGTGAACGAGTTAAGATTATCATGTATGTAGATTATGTTAATATTCTCGCTTGGACTGACACGGACGCGTTGAAAACACGAATTACCCACTATAAGTTAGTTATTATAACAGATGGCTGTTGCGGTAGTTAAAATAACGGTAAAAGAAAACCGCTGCAAAATACCGTACGGGGATATAAACTAAAAGTGGCTTTGAACTGCACCGGCATCTTATTGCCAAATTCGGGCGTCATTAAAGATATTCGCTACGATATCAATGTACACAGAGCGTTTATTTAACGAAGTCAGTAACATCTGTGTCCTTATTGCCTAGTATTATTATATTCGAGTATTTAATATTATTCTGCCAAATGTATGCACTGCCTTGAGAGCAATTTCGTGAGAGGACCAAAATGACAATGACAAAAACGGCATCATCCGTTTCGTGACCACAGCTATTTCCCGTTTTATATTACCGTTATAATGCAACTCTGTACCAAATTATTATGGCAGAGTTGGTTTGGTACCTAAATTCAAATTAAAAGTAAGAATATAATCATCGAATAATACCTATACTGGGTGGAGATTTCGAGATGGCATATTTTTAAGCAACTTTGTGCCATATTAAAAGTTGTTCATTATGACTAACCCAAAATAGGTTTCGAAAATATGCCATCTCGAAATCTCCACCCGGTATACCAAAATAAATATACGTATAGTTTCCTTTAGCGAAAGCTTTTGATTCTCAAGGAGAACTACATAGTTACGTTATTTTAAAAGGATAAAGTATGACCCTACCTTGTCATATGACATAAGTAAAAAAAAACGATTCTGACGCAATTTGCACACGTATATAAAATAGCGTATAGAATTATTTTTACATCTCTACTAATGAATTCACACAATAAAAGCCAAAAACACGTTAAAACATTTTAGAGCTGAAAACAATGATTCTAGTAATTGGAAGATTGACATCAGAATAAGAAGAATTGATCACGGTGGTCAATGACAGAATCGGAGGCGTGTAGAGAGGTGAAAGCAGACATGTTAGCGAATAATAAGACTGTGGGTGTCATATGCAAAATTGTCTGGTTACCATATGTCAGTTATAAGCTCATTAATGCTAATTTGCTAAATGTGTCGTTAAAATAGATTTCACTTAACCATTACTTGCAATTACTAATACAAAAAATATAGTTCAGTATTATACCGATGTGAATCATATAGTTATTTCAATTAATACAATATTGATGACGATTATAAACGGCTTAGAACACTCGGTTAGTATGCAAATATTTAAATACATTGTCTTTAAATAATATAAAATATGCAAATGATAACCAAATATGCTACTGTAACAAACGATACTGTGAGCTGCAGAGTTAAACAATTTCGCCCTAAAGAAGTCATCACAATGAACAATACATTTTGGGAACCAAATTTGGAATTTCACTATAACCGGCGAATAAAAAGTGAGAAGCTGATTTATAATGAATAAAGTTTATGTAATTATAATGTATAGTAAAAAGTTTTAAATCAGAGGCAGGTCATCATGCAAGTAGGACGTTTTACTGCTTCTTAAGAAATCCTAAAGGGATTCGTGTTGAGCGAATAAGATACATTTGCGGTTGTCTGTAGTTAAGCATTAGTGCATAAATTGCACGCAAGTACATAATCTCATCTGGCCGCTCATTAGCCGGTTCGCAGCTTCACTAGAGCCTGCCGTGGGAATATAAGCAAGAAACATCTTATGTTGGAGTCCCGAAGTATTTCTGTAACGCCTCATTTCAAACATCGAGACGAGTGGGAGACATTTAAACTTTTTTTTTGTTTCTATAGCATCGCCGTAAACTGTCAAGCTGTTAATGTTGTTAATTTGAATTTGGAATTTATTTTTAGGATGCAGTCCAAATAAATGATGCGCATAGTTTTAAAGTACTGGGAAGAAACCTGTCTTCCCCCTACGTCTATTAATAGAGAATAAAGACAACATTCCTAACATAATTCTGTAATGTTATCTTTTGTAGTAGACATGTAGATTGTGTGTACACGTGTGCGATTCTTATCAATGTGACATCATCGAAAATTATGTAGATTTAGATTGAGATATTCAATTAATTTTAGGACAATTTTCAATATGCCTTAATTCATTTGAAATAAAATAACACAATTAAATTCAATAATGAAGTAGAAAAGATAGGGAGAGATCATAAAATGTTAGTTTAGTAGTAAAACAAATTGGAGATATCAAAGCAAATTGCAGTTAGTAACTAATGTAAAGCATGATAAAAATGTTTGTCCAGCCATACAAATATAAAGTTGCCGAGGAGGGGCGATATGGCAACTATGTCGAAACAATTTAAGTTAGGTGCTTATAATATTATCGCCCTAAAGATAAGTAAAGATAAATCACTAACGAATCTATTCCAGTTTGTTCAGTAGCGTCATTTAAAGATTGACCTTGAATGATTTGTTAATTTAACGATTCTAATACGTATTACGTAAAATGATAATGAAACATAATTAGGCTACGGTCGGACATACTATAATTATTTATTCGGTGATAATTAAATGAGACATGTCAGTTATAATCAATCATTATGTAGATAATATTAGGATTGTAAAAGACCTTGGTAAGCAAGGGCAACTTTAAAGGACAGATGACAATAAGTAAAATTACCGAAATATAAAATAATGTTAGCAAACTGAATAAAAAATTCTCATTTTTTTTTGAGTTTGTGGGTGTGTTGATTCACACAATTTTGTTTCCAGTGACAATCGCCTACACCTGCCCACCGGTTTGGCAACAATCCACACTCTAAATTAGGTGACAATTCTGATTTCTGAATGTGAATCCGTGATAATGTTCGCTTACGTCAAATCATACAGGAACTAATGACATCATCTATGTAAATGAGTCTGACATGGATCACTTTCGATCATAATATGGTGCTACGTCATTGCTAGGGCATATTTTTGAATCCACCAATCAGTTATGTGAAAATAATGCAATTTTTGCTGTATATCTAATAACTATCAGATTTTTTTAAATAAACGTGTGCATGCGTGAACACATTGAAAACGTTACAAATATTTTTCTTAATGCGTCATTTAAAGAAATTGCAGCATTATTAACTCTAATGAGCGTTCAAGCCGAATTGTGGACAAACACGCGGACAAAAAAGGGTCGTAGGTAAGGCCACAGGGGTGGGGAGGCGGGACACAAAAGGGCCTTCGGTGTCGGAGGTCTTGTAAACAGAATGAAAAGGAAACGGAGTTTTTTGTTGGACATTCGGAATTGGGCGTCAGCAAGGCGGTCGCAGGTAGGAATTTAAGAATTTCTCTAGCGGTGCACTCAGTGCGATATTATCTCTGTTACTTACGAGTACAAACGTTGCTATCTCGAAGCAGACTGTTTGCACAAATATGGACGTCCATAATGCCTGCTTACGTGACAAACTGGTATAGCTTTTTCATGTTTTTTATCCCACTATCTTGGAGTAGCTATCCGCCATTATGATATCCTTTTTTTTTTGGAGAATGTTGGCAGTTATTCCGGGATTATAAAATACTTTAACTTAGGAATTAATTCTATAAAATATTTATAGAATCCTAACACTATACCTAACAGTTATTTTTTGATTTCATAAGAATAAATTTATTGAAGAAATTCTCACCTCACATTTTATTTTTCAATATCAATTATTCATAAAAATGATAATAAAAATACTAAAATCTACACGAAACAAAATGCAAATACTGTCCTTGACATAAGGTCAGCCTATTTGTACAAAAACATGACCATTCTCGCTAACTTTGTCCCGAACAAAAGCATTCAAACCGTCATCTCGTAAGTTATTAATGTAGTTTACCCTCTGTATCCCAGTCCTTGAATATGTTAAAAGACCAGACAGGTCAACAAAATTCATAGGCACCCACCATGGTACGCTGCTCTTTAATATTTAAATTTATCGTGTTTAAAGAAACGAATAGGTACGCATACGGACTTTTTACTTCAAAAAATATACTTGTTACCTTCACGTATTTTTCCCTGCATTTTGTCTGCTACAAAACACTTTTTCATGCATTATTTAGAAAAGAGCTTTACCTGCCTGTATGCAATTTTTGACTGACTGAAATTAATTCTGCAAAAAAATATGTTGCAAAGGAATGAATCAATTGCATCCTGTATAATTTTTGATTTTAAAGCCAAATAACTAGGTGTTTTTATACAGTTTATAGCTAAATAGATCCATGGATACCTGCAGAATAAACCTGAAGCATCCCACTTCGATGGAAAAATCACGGATGGAAGTTCATTCCACAAACGGAGAGTTACTGAGAGAACATTTCTTAAAACACTAATGGCATTCAAGAAAACTTAATTCAAAGTGAATTCCAAGCTATGGGAAATAATATTAGGCGAGCCAATCGTAACTTTCTAGGACACGGCCCTCGCTATCTATGTAACATGAATTCATTTGATACGATTTTATCAGTGTGTACTACGATCAATAACTTAATCATAGGTGTGCGTACTGCAGCCTATGCCTGCACATACCAATTAGATGAAGCCATATTTATATTGGAACAATTGAGTGTACAAGCGTACAATTATGCCAATCACGCATCGATCATACGATGCAATGTAATGCAAAACAATACTGATACGTCTGCCTCATCATACACAGATGTAATTCTGACTGAGCAATTTGATGGCAAACCCTTATTTGTCAACAATAAATGGAAGCATTGTGGATTATAGTCATCCTGAACTAATATAGACGCCAACCTCCAATGCTAAAATATTTAGATATCTATAGATTTAATAGCTCACGATAAAGCTAATAAGGAAAATCGAGATAAAGAACTGTCAAATTAAACAATGGTCTTTTTGATGAGGTAGATGACCCCAAATTACCTACAATATTATTTATTTCTATGTTTAGTGAAGCAGCAATTGCCAAACAACCTCAATCCTTTAACAACAAACAAAGTTAAAGCTATTAATCATTTTTGCCTTTCCTATAACAGTAGCTATCAAAACTTGACCTCAAGCACTCGCGTCGGCTGCTCTTGTACATCCATAAAACATATTCCTTCCCATTTGTGGAGACATGTAATCTAGTCAAGCTTATAGCAATTTTATAGCCCTGGAAGCCACAACAAGCAATGTTAAGGTTTATAATGAGGTATGTACAGTACAAATGGACCACATCGGTATCTACCCCGGGCTCCCTGCCTAATTAGCTAGACAGTAGAATGCTACGTTTTTGTGACATTAGTTAATTATTTGAGGCGAGGAATGTTTGCGAACATCCTTGGTTTCAGAGCTTTGTACCCAAATAAGATAAGATAAAGATCAAAATTCTGTGTGTACAGATTTTTCGAGCGCAGCGAAAAGGTCAACCGCTTGTCAAAAAGCCTAGCCATGTATAACTTAGTGTAACAC
Organism: Achlya flavicornis; assembly: GCA_947623365.1. Lineage (NCBI taxonomy): Eukaryota > Metazoa > Arthropoda > Insecta > Lepidoptera > Drepanidae > Achlya > Achlya flavicornis. The sequence goes on along the minus strand of OX392469.1, from coordinate 13,329,779 downwards.
ATACAAGCAGTATGGCAAATGCACGAATGCTAATAGGTATCAGATAACGGTAAATACGTTATTTGTAATGTGGTGTGAAGAGAGATCGTAAAACCTTCAAAACTTGATGGAAGTTTTACTGCTTCTTAATTCACGTCGGTAAACCCGCATACACGGTCCACGTGTAAAATTAATGATTCAGTGGCTACGTAATACTGGTCGAAATAAGAATTTTAACATTTAACACCAGTTTTTGTACAATTTTTACGTAACCCGATTGTTAAGTCACAACTGTTCAGGCGTGTCGTTAACGTTACACGTCGTTAAGCAGCATTCGGTTTCAGTATCATTTAGTCCTTTTCAATAGGTTTAAGACCTAATTAACGATTGAGTGGTACAACATCATCTTTATTAAAATACAATCGTATGATATTTTGGTCTACTTGTACTTCACAGGATTGCAACTTTCAATGTAGAATTCTCGTTACTCGATCACTTTGCATTTCATATCTAATATCTTTACAAAATTCTTTTCTTTCTTATTACTACTTAATATCTTTACAAAATTCTTTCTCCGAAGTAGACATATAAAATTCACACATTTAGTTAGCACAAACCAGAAAAGCTTGCAACAAAGTGTCGAAGCCAAACACTAAAATGTCGCGATATTTAATCGAATGGTCGTCCGATAATCGAATCAGTGTTTATTGCACTGAGTTTTCAATTCAATTCCTGTTATTGGAAAGCAAGAATACGGAATGATTGGAGAGTAGGCGATGTGGGCGTAGGGCCTGTATTGTCGTTCCTAGCAATGTTCTAGGGCTTGACGTATACATTATAAACATAGTAAGGTTGGTAAGGTTAGTGAACCTTCGAGACCTATGTTATGTGATCACAAATACAGTAAAAAATGTTGAAGACTAGCAAAACGAAAATACTAAAGAGACTGATAAGAACCTACTAAACCAATTTATTAAATTATACCGAAAAGAAAAGAAAAAAGATATTCAAATAATATATCAAATCAGGATTCACTGAAAGATTATAAAGATCACATAAGTTCACCTAGGTAATATTTGCATAAACCAATCCAAAAAAAAATAAGAACACACACAATTGTTCAAAGAATCAGGAGCTGTGGAACTAAAATCTGCTAGTGCTAATCTCCCGCGGCCAAGTACAATTTCAGCTTATATTTAGTTAGAATACACTAAAGATAGATTTACTGCTGGTCAGATCACCCACGCTCCCTGTGGGCGTAGTGATTGCCTCCAAGCAATCTTACCTCCCCTAGTCTAACGGAAACATTTCTCATTATTCGCGAGACATCTATGGCTTGCCATGATGTAGGTAACGATTGTCGGATGATGTTACCTCAGGCTTTGGGACATGATTTCTGCATTATGGGAGACTGAGAATTGCACATCAAAAGGCACTATTCGATTTAGAAGAGGACTATGTAAGAGGCATAAGCAATGATTTACCAGTATGAGAGATAAATGTCAGAGGACAATGATGCTAACTCATACAGAAAAGGAGAAACTTTAGAGTAGGCAATATTATACAGCTCCAATATTATACAAATACATTTTATTCGTCGAGATCAAGGGCCAAGAAACTTTGATCCTATGAACGTATTACATAAAACGAAGTATAAATAAGCAGTTACCAAAATACATAGCGTTTAGGTACGTATTAATTTCACACAGTTCTTTCAACGGTATTAAGACATGTAGGCACGCAATACGTGAATAATTATTGTTTATAAAATATATATACATACATGTGCCGAAAATGTTAAACAGAGTGAGTGCTTTAATAAACACCAAGGTTAAGATATCGATACCAGGAAGGGAAGAACATACTATAGCGTTAGTTTATTATTACTGAAGTACTACGTGAAACTTGTGTACGAAGTCTGCGTGTGTGCTACACGCAGACTTCGTACACAAGTCTTTTATTAACTCAAAGTCACGGCTACAATTTCTATGGTCATAATAGTATCGCGGACTTTACCCTTTCTTTTAAGGTATTGATTTGAAGCGCTCGTGGTGTAGCATGATTAGCCGTTCATAATCGATCGGCAAAGTTAAGCTAAGCCTGTCGTGGTCGGTACCTGGATGGGTGACCGCCTAGTGGTATTTCAAATCGAGCGTTTCCGTGCTTCGGAAGGCACGTAAAGCCGTTGGTTATCACTTAATTGTGATAAACTAGTTGGAAACTTGGAAGCCTACTAGGCGACTTGAAAAATTCCAACAGTAAGGTTGTTCACTAGCCTACCTCCACCATTCCGCAGTGGGCACGCGTGGTGGAGTATCGCCCAGTCCCTTTCACCCTCATTTGTGAAAGGAGGCCTGTGCTCAGCAGTGGGACATTATAGGCTGATTATGATACGATTGATTGATATCACAACTCAACAGTTTAATTGTGACATTGTAAATTGCAGCCAGATGGCTTGATAGCTGTTATAAAAGTCATAAGTTCAACACTGCACTGATCATTAACAATAGGCAATAACGACTGATTAAAAAGTTGTGATGCAGTTTTATTGATATATTCTTTCGAAGAATGTCATATGACAATCTTTATCTCCCTTAAAAATAGGCCCCCATTTTCTATTGTCATAAGATTTTGTCTTTTATGGTGCAAAAATGTGAAATTCAATCAAACAACCCCACATTTTGGAATAGAATAAATATCCCGTTTCATTTGATAGCCATACATTGCACGACACAAATAAAACTTAACTGACTACACGAACATGACATTTTGAAGGCGGCCAACCCTTCTCGGAACTGTTGAATTAAAAAGTAATAAAATAGGGGTCAAGTTTATAACTCGCCCTTTTAATTGTTGTAAAAAAAAACATAGTCGCCCGCATTATCGGTATTTAGGTATCGTTATAAAATTATAAGTATAATTAAAACCATATTAAAACTATGTATTTTGCAGATTAAAATTAGAGACCCTCAGTATTGTAACTATCATTATTTTTAAATATAGTATATTCAAATACCCAAACATACATTACCAATTTATGGTCTTCACATCCAGCAAGAATTATGAAAGAAACCGCTTCTTTCAAACTCTTTAACATTCAATAATTGATTTTTCCGATCAGAAATTATACAATTGTATTTAATAATTCTAATCACATCCATTCGTTGACCTTAATTCAAGGATTGTCGAGAAAATATTGCACAAATTTCATAATTCCCGTAATAATTAACATAGGTTATATAACGCCGGTTTCAAGCTACGACTTATCAGGGAATCTCCCATATCTAGCTCCCATATTATTATTAGTAAGTTGGTATGTAGGTATAGTATAGCTTCAATTACAGTAAGAAAATGGGAAGATATTCATAGAAAGGCAATACATATCATGGATTGGACTATTATGCTAATACGTTTAGACTTGAATAAAGCAATAACTTTAACCAACACCAATAAAATTATGAAGAACCCAATCATTACTGCACAGTCCACATTCTTCAAGTGCAGTCAGTTTTTACAGAACTAAGTCACTCCGTCTTTGAATCTCAAGCTATACGGAAGACAAGCCTCACCTTATATAGTAACTAATGAGATATTCAATACTAACCAGTAAAAGACGGGAAAGATAAAAGAAATAATAGTACTATAATAAGGAAAAACATTGTACGGGCAGTTGTAGAGTTATAGGACCGCCTTGGAGAGTGACATTACGGAAACACTTTTCTTTCCATTTAATTGTACTTTTACGTTACCGTTGGAGCTTTCTTTCTTTTCACAATTTATGAAAGTAAAGATTTTGAATTTAAATACACTCTATAATAAAATTCGTAAAAAGTAAAAGCGTATTTATAGTACTTAATTTTCTCATAAACTTTCACATGTCACATTGAAGAAAAGAATAAAAAAAAAATCTTGACATCTTCCAAAATATGTTATAAAATTATGTTATTGTTTCTTTTGAAAAGTTACTATTAGCAGTACAATTTAATCAGTGGAATATATCTAGCGGATAAGAGATGTATCAATCTGAATGCAAACAAATTATGAATTACATAGTCACGCGTTGAAAAGACTTTGCTCTTCCTGTTATCTACAATTTTATTATTATATTATAACTTGGACACGTATGTCACATGTTTCTATCTTAATTAGTGTAGGTACTAATTACTTCAATTTGTTGAGTTTCAATATTTACGGCCCGTTTTGTTGATTTATTAACATATATGAGTTGCACAGCATTAAAAAATCTTCTGAACGAGCAATTATTTTATTTTATTACTGTATTTGAATTTTTAGTATAATTTTTTTCATAAAACTGAGTGCCAAATCGATAAGTAAAGACATATTGATAAAAAATAAAATTGATAGTTTAATAAATGGCTAAAAGCTGCTCAAATGGTCAATTAACATTCACACATTGGCTTGGAAAGTGTAAGCGTCTGGTCGTTGGAGTGGCCTTCTTTGTTTGGAACTTTTTGTGGGTGCACTGAACCATCGTCAATGGCCAGTGAATGAGTCCATTGTTGCAACTCCTGGGAAAGTTGCTTATGAAATTCTAGATAAGAATTTGGAACAAGTTCTCGCTGGTAATCAATGCCTGATATGAATCCGTGATTTACGAATTCAAGAGAGGAATGATAACGTTTTATCTCAAAAGTATCTTGCTCATTATTAGAAATAGTATCATTGCATGGTTTCAACGTGATATGAGAATCTAGTTTGCCCTCTAATCAATTTGTAACTTCAGATGACATCAACGATTTTTTTATATATTTAGAACTATTTTTATACCACTATACTATAACTAATATTATAAATGCAAAAGTGAGTGCGTTTATTTGTTTGTTAAGTATTTACGTTTGAGTAAATATAATGTGTAATGTAAATATAATGACGATTGTATCAATAAACAATGAGGCTTGAACAGAATTAACATTATTTCTTATCTAATGGAAGTCAACATTTTCCATTAATTTTATTTATTAATTTTGTTTAACGATCTCATGATTATCTATCAAGCAACAAATATTTATTGTTTAAAGAGTCAATAAGTGATTATTGACACTAATTATTCTTTCATTTCATCCGGAAGTGTCCAAAGACAAATAAACCATTTGTTTTGAATGTATTCAACGTGACCATGACATCGAATTGAGATTTACTCTGAACGTTAAACCGACTTCTGAGAATCATGATTTTGGTCCATATTTCATAATAAAATTTTACCTCTAACAATCATTGCGAAAGTCATAAAGTTACATTTAATTTCATGTTGCAATATACCTACTATTAATTATCATCTATATTTTACATATATCTAATACTATAACAACATGCAATGAGACTAAGAAGTCACACAAAAGTTCTGGCATATAAATTTCTACTACATAAAGCAGTACAAAACTACCAATCTTAATTAACAAACAATAGGGACGGCTCTTTGTTCGTAGAGCACCTTGGCGAGATGCGCCGGCGCATCGGTACTGTCCACTTCATTTAACATATGGTAATATTCTATATTGTCGTATAACAATAGACTGGCAACAATTACAATAGTTTCTATGACGCCCAATCGTCACATAATGGCCTATGACCCATCTATATATGTAGGCACACCTTTACTTACTAGATATGCCCTATTTGCGCACCTTGATGAATAAGCCCATACAAAGTCAATCACGCGTGCACTACAGATCACTACACATTGAAAATGCACTTATTGCAGCATTCTGTATACAATACTTATAAAGTTCAGCTGCTGCTTACCCGAGGCAGCCTGCAGCGAGCAATGTATACGGATAGAAATACCTATTATGACACGAAGGTAGATATACCTTTTAAAATTAAGTAATTTAGACACAGTCTAATTGGTAATGACATTGGTGACTCGTAAAGTAAACGGTTAATTTATTAGCACTTTATTTTTAAAGGTGACTGTTAATGCAGGTGATGTAAAGCCTATTTTTGATTCATTTATTTATTCTCGAATTCAATTTGCAGCTCCAGGCTACATTCATTTCACCTTCATTGTTAGTTTTATTCAAATTCTATTATAGCTCTTAAATTAATAGTGACACGTTATTATATCATCTACACAGTTAATATTATTTTTAAGGAAAGACATGGTAGTTCGATAATAGTTCACACAGCATCCTCTTATGCACAGAACAATAAAAACAAGCTAATCCATCTTGTAGTAGTCCCACCTCATTGTCACGTAAAATATACAATGATTTTGAGTGAGCAAAGAAATGATTCAGTAATAACATAGGTAGAACATTTAACGTCATATCTACAAAGCCATGTTTATATTACGTCAAATGTTAAACAAAATAAAATCAACAGTGAGGCAACGTAAAGAAAATAAGGAGATGACAAACAAGTGCATAACTCTGATGTAGCAAGCAATTATTCTTTTCTTTTAGGCGATTTACAGTTCAATACAGTTCAATGTACAACAAATCTGGAGCTTTCGCGATGCGAAATTGAAATCATTGGACATAAACATGATCAGCCTTATTTTATCTTTGGAAAGTATCTTGAAAAGTAAAAAAGTGATATAAAGTAGTTAAGTATGATAGCATGCACAAAAAAGAAAAGGGAAGCGAAGTATCTATCAGTAATCAGAAAAATATGATATCACCAGCTACCCGGCGCGACCTTTCGCGTGGTGCTACCCTACCCTGTGGTGATACCCCACCCTGCCCTACCCTACCCTATATGAATAATTTTCCCCGTTTTTGCAACATTTTTCGCTAATGATTCGCTCCTAATAGTCGCAGCTTGATGTTATATAGCCTAAAGCCTTCCTCGATAAATGGACTATCCAACACAAAAACATTTTTTTATTCGAACCAATCGTTCCTGAGATTATCGCGTTCAACAAACAAACTCTTCAGCTTTATAATATTATTGGTATAGATAAGAAAGAATAAAACGAAGGAAAATATTAGAATACTATAAGGAGAAGGCATATTTACTGCAGTGCAGTGGCTGAGAATGATGCAGATAATGTAGTATCTAGGCAAACAATAACTTCTTTCCACGAATACAAAGCCGGATACCTCACTACCACAACATGCATGACTTAAACAATAATTTCTTGTCACCGAATAATAGTGATATTAGTGATCTCATCACTATTGAAAGCAGAATAGTAAACAATAGTTTTAACGAAGCATCTTAGATTACGTAAATCAGATTTGCAAAACAATTCCTTATCTCTTTTGTAATGCTAGGTACAGTTGGCTTCAGAAGTTCATTCACCAATGAATAATGTAATTACATAAACTATTTATGCCTCGATATCGTACATTAACTGCTACGTATTCATGTAACCTATTATGCGATAGACAGACCGTAAAGATAATGGTTATACACGTATTATGCCTCTACTCTGATGAACATTAAATAAAAATAAAAGCTAATTCCGATACGGTATTAAACAGTAAATTCAACTTACTGACTAACAGACAACACAGAGCCTAAACCAATGGACCTAGAGATTTGAAATTTGGCGGAAATATTTATATTCCTATGGAATATTCTTGGATGAACTCGCGGACGGAAAATTCTTTTTTTTAGTTTGCTCTGAGTTGTAATTTTGACCAATGCAATGCATTCTAATTCATCAAGAGGCTATTATTATTGATCGAAGGCTAAACACCAATGAAGTAAAAGCCATGCTAGTTATATTAGCTTGTCTCACTGAATATTGTAGAGATATGTGTAAACGTCTCCAATTGAGTCTTATTTTTTGACTTCAGCTTACATTTCACAGATCAATTTTGCGATAACAAAAACTGGTTCGCCAAATTCAAAAGGAAGTTTATAGCATAACAATCAATATAATAAATAGCCTCTGGGTATTATATGAAATACAATTATCATTAATAACCAAGTTGGTCAGTTTGAAACGGGTTAATCTATATCTAACACTGACTGTACCGACAGATTGCAATGCCCGACATTATTCATCGAAGACCTATTGACACCATTTTTTTGCGAAGCGCGTGTGCAAGTGCCGGTCCAAATTCGCGAACTAAATTATATCAAGCAAGGGTGAAAGTAGGTGTGCTAAGTGCTTTCACTGCATTGTATCAAACTTAAAAAAGCTCGTGACATTTTTGATGGCATGCAGAGATTGAGTCCCGTTTTTCGGTATCAAAATGTGATCAAACATAAATTAAAAGTTAATTTGCGTTTAGTTGCCTGTCATATCTAATGCTAATTTATTACCTATTTTTAATTACCAGCATTTTTATCAAAGTTAAAAAAAGCTGAAACCCAATTCGTACCTAGAACGGCTCATCGAGGGACGATTACCACTATCAGTATTTGAAAATTCAAAAATAATTCTACAATCTACTTTATCGGAAGTTAAACCACAAAAACAAGTCGGTATTTGATCCCATTAAAAATCCTTCTGTAGGATAATTTTATTTCCTTCTTTACTTGTTTTTGCGGTTTAACTTCTGATAAAGGTGATTGTAGAATTATTTTTGAAATACTATCGGTATTATTATTTTAAAAATTCAAAAATCATTCTATAATTAACTTTATCGGAAGTTAAACCACAAAAACGAGTCGGTATTTGTAAAAAAGGAAATAAACTTATCCTACAGAAGGATTTTAATCCCATAAAAAAAATCCTTTGGAATACAGTATCGTCTCGATAGTCACGTCCGTCTCAAATGCATACAATCGTGACTATGCTCCTACAAATATAATAAACCATCCATCACGATTAAATAATATGGACGTAACATTATTTACACCAATTTATCTTATGTAAATAATGGAACATCTTTCAAATATCCTTCAAATAACATACATTCGAAAACTCATCTTATTTTCATGTAGCTAGATTCATTTTATTTTAAATTCTATTTTAAGTTATACTCAAATTATCACTTACGCGTGAGAATTGACTTTTGTCTGAAATTCAGAGCTTTGAATGTGAATTCAGGAAAGAGCTAAATCTAACTTTATTCGAGGTTAAATAATTAAGTAGACAATTGAGACTATGATAACCACAAACAATGTACGTAATCTCTCTCGTACTGTATCTAAATCTTTGGCAATAACATATAAAATTTCCTTTCAACCGCATTTTTGTAATGGACACCACTGAGGAAATATGTACTATATCCCTAGAGAGGACACTCCCTGAGCTTACAATCAATGTATCTACGTTAAGTTGTGATTCACTTACCTGTCACTTGTAAGGACGCACTTTTTTTCTGTGTACTGTCAACTCTAGACTGTGATCTCTTTCTGGACTGGTTGCATACATAAATGAATACGGATACCTATTCGAAAATAAGTACCTTCTTAATATACAAAGGCAATTAGTTAATAGTCTCTAATTTCTGTGTTAATAGGTAAACATGCTAATTAGTTTGTTTCGTAATTTCTTTTCTTTTTCCTTTTGTCAACAACTACTACTATACGAAACAACGTGACTTACTTCCCTAAGTTGCTCCCATAGGAGCAGGTAGGAGCTGTAAAAGCCATCTAAGGCATCCGATCTAACGGTAAATGTGACTAAAATGGAGTCGAGTCGAGCTTGACTGCGGTGACCTTACCAAGAAATATCTGTAAAATGTATACTAGCACTGTAGGTAAAACCAGTATTAACTATACAAATGTAACGACTGATATTAATCCGGTAACAAATATTTAATGTGATATTCTTCCTCTTACGATTGGTATTTCACATCTAATTAGCTTTAATGAAGTATAAGTTTCAAGTTATTGTATTACTGGAAATATTACACGAGATATTGTTATTCCTTGAATTGGCAGTAAAATAAACCCCGTATAGCTGTTCGTGCGCGGCGTACGCCCGGGCGTTTCCGACTAAGTATTCTGGTCGATTTTCCAAAAGCTTTTCCGTTGATACTCGCGAGGGACGCGCGTCCTATAATAACAATTGATGTCATTGTTATTTTTTTAACCGCCAACCAATGTATCAACATGTCCTATCATTTACGAACACAATTTTTTTTGTCAAAAATATTTAAATTATTTAAAGTACCTTGTTTCCAACTTTATAAAACGTCTTTTTAATTTTTTTTTTTTTTTTTTTTTTATTTTTTTATTTAAGGGTTTTGTCGCCAATGCGATAATATCACCCTAATAAGTGACAATATAGGTACATTCATATATCTATATAAATTAATCTTAGGCTAATAACAACAATTCAATTTACCTACAATGGAACAGTTTAAACAGGAATTTGGCTTGGTCAGAAAATGGATTGGCTAAAGAGCTATTACAAAAACCAATTTGTGATATGTCATTGAAATAAATGCTACTGGATCTAATAGACTCATTACGCGCACACTCCACCAGAATGTGATGTACATCTTCAATCACACCACACTCAGTGCAATTTGGAGAGGTGGACCTGCGCATCAAAAATGCAAACTTACCCGATGGAGTGTGCCCGGAACGGAGTCTCATAGCTGTGACTGTATTGTGCCTATTCATGCTTCCATTATCTATCCAAGGGCTTCTTAGTGGGTAAGGCTGAATGGTTTTATACCAAATACCCTTTTCTTTGGAGCGCTCGTCGAAATATTCTTTCCACAAATCGTAACATTGGTCTTTCACATTTTTGACGCAATCCAAATAAAAGGGTAGAACATTGAGCTGTATACCATCGCTGATCGCTTGCTTGGCCAAAAGGTCAACCGTTTCATTACCATCGATGTTCATATGAGATGGGATCCACTGCAATATTATGGTTTTTGATTTACGCTGAATATTATGAATCATTTCTAAAATTGTATATGCCATTGGTGTGCCTCGGACAGCTGTAGTACAACGAGCCAAATGTTGAAGTGAACTTTTTGAATCTGTCAAAATAACAAACCTATCAAAATCTAACGATTCAACATACGATAAGGCTTCCGAAATAGCTAATAGCTCTGCTGACATTATACAAACATTAGAGTTAATTTTGAATTTCATACTAATATCTAATTGTGGATCATAGAATGCAGCTCCGATCCCATCTTCATCTTTGGCACCATCAGTATATATTCTATAAAATTGAGAATATTCCTTATCGACAAATTCATCACACAATATCTTCAAGACTGAATTTGTATAATTACGTTTAGAATCGACCATTGTATCTATCTTTGTATTTATAACATTTGATGTATCAATGTAGCTAACCCAGATATCTAAAGAAAACATATCAAGCTTTTTGCTAGAATAAATAGGCAAATCATTGAATGATTCATGTATGGAAACGAGCAGCGGTTTCTTTTTGTTACACCAATAACGATTCTGACAGTGGGTTTGGAGTTCTTGAACTAAACTAACAATGTTGTTGTTAATTGACGATTTTGTCTTTAACCAAAACTTTCCCGCCAAATAACGTCTTCTGAAATGTAGCGGTGGGAGACAAAGTTCACTCTGCATTACGTGAACTGGAGTACTTTTTACAAAACCTCCTATTACTCTCATGGCTTGATTTTGGACTTTCTCTAATTTATATAAGTGAGATTGACAACTATTATCATATAGAAAACTAGCATAATCTATACGGCTACGAATAATAGAAATATAAAGTCTTCTCAGATGTTTCGGATGGACTCCCCAACTTGACCCTGCTAAGACTTTAAAAACGTTAATAAACCTGGATATCTTCTCGACAACTTCGTTTATGTGTTTGCCCCATCTCAGAGAGCGATCAAGCCATAACCCTAAGTATTTAACTGAATCGACTAGCTGTAATCTTCGACCATCAATGCAGAGATCTACAGTTTGTCTATTAACTCCTTTTTTAAATACACATACTTTGCTTTTCGAAGCTGATATCTCCAGCCCCAGATCAAGTAATAACTTTGATACTATATCCAAAGTTGATTGTAACCTTTGTAATCCTTCTTGTAGAGTATAACTTGAAATATATAAGAGATTTGTTGAGTGACCACCTGGAACTGGTGGAAGTTGTCATGGCAACGAACGCTAATGTCTCCGTTCTCCGACATTAAAACAGCATTTAAGGCCTCGCAATCTTTGAGTGATTATAGTTATGAGTCGTTCTTCAATAGCCTTGGTTTTTTTTTAATTCGTTTAATTTTAATTTCATCCGCTGTGACCAACTGTCCGCTTAAGATTATTCGCTAAAAATATTTTTTTAAAGAGAATTTATTCTAATTCTGTATATATGGAGCAAAGATTTTCATAGGGCATCGTGCCTCTACCCAGATGGATAATCCGCCTTACTAAACCACGACATTTAATTTCACTCCGCTTGAGGGGCTCCCTGAGCAAATCGCTCTCAGTTCGTACTGCGCACGGCTGTCAAATACTGTCAATTCTGGCTTGTTTATTTCATGTTCCCATAGAGGCGACTATCCTTCTGGACGTTTTAAATTCTTTGATATGGAGTCATTCTAACCATAAATAATGTAAATTATCACAAAATGGTTTGCACACAAAGACAAACAACAAGTAAATTATCATGGCCAAGAGTAGAAACAACCGTCCGATCTGCAATCACAGCTATTCAAAATTTTATTGCCGGCAATTGGTTTTTCCGGTCCGATTTGATACGCCAAAAAAAGTTATTTTAATCGAAGATTTGAGAAGCTAGCTCGTATTCAGACAATATTAGTTTTCCTTCACAATAACTAAAAACTCGTTGTGAAACTTTGCACAGATGTTCAGATAGCGATGTTTTATTTTTGAGACTATTTTAACCGAGACAGCTGACAATTTACAATACACTACATTACAATAAAAAAAACAAGTACCTACCCACATTTATTGATAAAACGCGACAGTCGTGCGATACGTACGATTTCAAATGTCAAAAGACGATCTCACACAAAGAGAAAGGGGGATGTACACACGTGAGAATAGTACTAGAGGAGTATAGCAAATATAAGGTACTAAGCGTGACTAAGTGCGTACGACTCTCAGCCGGCAGTGGATATAAGGAAATGAAGCGGCAGGGTAACTTTGTGCCGGTGCATGGTGGTCGAGAGGTTAATCGAAACCATTCTCTAATCACACCACTGCAAAGACTAGCACACACGGAGGCCTTTTAAAAAAGTATACAACTCCTTGCTTTGAGTGGAATAAAAATATTATATAGGTACCTAGTTGCTCGATAAGATAAATTTGTAATATTTTTTGGACAGACTTTAAGGTCAGATAATTAATTTACAAAAATTCACTTTAACTTAATAACTACGAAAACTTTTTTCAATTAACCGAAACCATTCATCAAAATCATTAAAAGTATTGTGGCAATTATTAATAAAAAAAACAATCTCCAGCGCATGTAATCATGCATCATTGTATTTTTAGGAACAATCTCAAGAGTAAATTCAATTAAATAAGTAGGCTTTTTGCTGGAAAGTTATCGATCATGTATTCTCAGCCTTACGTACACGCTTGCAACTCTTGCGCAGCCATCGAGCAGTCTAGCACTAAAGTGCAGCGGCAATGCATTTTCTTTACGCTAATAAGGAAATCATGCTCTTTGACCAATAATAAATTGTTTTGCATTTACCAACATAGGTACCTATCATTAATTAATCAAGACAAAAGTTTTCCTCTGAAATGCATGGTCATTGTAAACTCAGTAAGACCCACACCAGTTATCTACCTATCCCTTATAAATACATAAAGGTATGTATTTATATCATTACAAAATTAAGGTAGTACAAACCTACCTGTACAAGCGAGGGGGCGCCACCATCGTCAATTGCCTAGATTTTTGACATTTTAAGACTGACATTTTCAAATGAGAGCTTTAGTTCCAATTTTGACCACCTGAACGGATAAGTTGGTGGCACTGTGCTGAAAGTGGAAGGTCTTGAAAAATCTACCTATTTTGAAATAACGTAAACTTTCAGAATTGTTTATCTTAAAATGTCTTAAAAGTTCAACTGTAGTAGTAGTTTTGAAAACACAGTTAAAAACTACTTTTCAACTAGACATGAAACAAGTACCTACTATGTATTAAAAAAACTGCAAAAAAGTCGTGAAAAATTAAAATCAAAGTCAAAAATATACAAGGTCACCTACCTATAAGGTCAAATGCTGAATTAATTAAAAATCTTATTACATAGGTACTTCAGATAATGTATACTTCTACTGTAATGTAAAAAAATGAATGAGGAAAGTTCGTTACCGCGTCCTTATTACGTAACCTAAATTCTTATATAAAATTTAATGGAAATCTGAAGTAACTTTTATATTTTAACAGACTTCAAAAAAAGGAGGTGGTTCTCATTTCGGTTGTATTTTTTTTATGTTAGTTACCTCATAACTCCGTCATTTGTGAACAGATTTGGAAATTTTTTTTTTTGTCTGGAAGGGTACACTTCCCGTTTGGTCCCATTGTCATCAGATCAGGATTTGATTACTTCTTAGTGTACTTTGAAGTCCGTTGAAGTTTTTTGTAAAACAGCTCAATTATTCTTTAAGTAATATTAAAACACTGCTTAGGTACCTATGAATGCAATTACACAGCGATATGATATCTCGTTGATAAGTGTGTCAAGTAGGTTATACCTACTAGAAAAATACTAGGTAGGTACCTACCCATCATTCCGCAATTATATTTTTAATGGCGTTAGCATAATGTTATTATGAAATCATCCGAATAAATATTAATATTAGTTTTCTAACGTACACGCAATCGTTATAAAAACGTCAAATCTTACGAATACCTACGTAGGCACAAAAATGATTAAAACCTTGAAAAACGTGTTTGTCATTACAGACGAGTATCATCGTGATTAAATAGTTAAAATACCTTCAACTACCGGGATTAGACGTTATTATAACTAAAAAAGCATTGGGTTTTTTTTCTAAAATAATCTCACTTATTTTTTTCAAAACTTGCGCAAATAATTGGAGTATTGTAGGTACTTAACTGATAGCATACGAGTCGCTAATTTATTTTAAGTTTCCTTTCCGCGTCGCGAGAATTCCTCGATATAATTATCACAGGTCTGTAACTAGCAAAAAAGTGTTAAAAAATTGCTTACCAAGGATATTGTGCAAAGTAATTAGAAAATAAAAAGGTCGTATCGTTGTAACTTCGAGTCGATATTGAACTTGGAAAATTCAAGTCCCAGCGTAAGTTTTCCGGATCACTCAATTCGGCACACTTTCGCACTGTCACTTTTCCGCGGCCGGCAATTTTATATTTTCATAAAGTTATTACGCTTAGTCGAGTCCGTTCATAAGAACGGATGCGTGGTGTCGGATCGATGGATCGGTGCGAACTAACTGGCTGGCTGTGGCTGTCACTTGCATCGCACGCCAACCGGCCGGCGACTCTGTCCAAACTCCATCCTGCTGCTCGACTACACACAGAATAGGGGCATATCTGCGTCACTATGTCGCTCGAACTGCTTTGCTCAAAAATAAGTAAAAGAACTGGATTTTATTTCTTAATATTATATATATTATTGTTTCTATCGAAATAAAATTTGTTAGAAGAAAAGTCCAGTCGCATATACCTTCGAAGAGTAGTTAGTTACGTTTGTAAGTTTTCATTTATTATTTACCATACTTACTTAAGTACATAATTTGTAACAAGTAAAAACAGCTTGATAATTTACTTCCTGAAAATCTTCACTTCAAATTACAAAAACCGTCATCCAAAAAACTTTGCGGCTGTCATAACATTGATAACATGGGCAGCATGAACGACACCGTTTGCACATTACTGTGGCACAGCACAGTGTCTTCAGATGGAATACAGTTTTGGTGCACAGTTCAAGATCGTACGACTATCGCGCCACCTCAGCTATTGGAATTGACTGCCGAGCCGAATGATTGATTTTTTTTTTGTCGAGAGATGTGGCTATACATTTATTTATGTGATATTATTATGTATTGCTTTATATTTAAACATTGATTATTATTAGAGTCTGTATGATAGTAACCACGTAATCGTATTTTTTTTCTTAAAAAAATGTAAAATTTTAGCTTAAGAAGTCTACTAGTTTATTTGTCTTTAAAAAATGTAATACTTATATCTAGCTTAATACGACTATATACTTATAGCTTTATAGATTTATTTTTATAGTCAGGACAAGTATTTTAATATGTACAGTCGAGGACAAAAATAAGTATACACCACCAAGCCACATAAAAAGTAGCCGTTTACATTATCATAGATATGGGAACACACAGAAGTTCAAAAATAAGTATACACTGATGGACAATTATGTATGTAAACAACAAGTTCAATAATATATATCCATGTATCAAATCATAAATTTGTGAACAACCAAAATATCATAAATATGTATTCAACATTACAGTCAAAAATATGTAAACTCATTGCAGTCAAGGC
This sequence comes from Achlya flavicornis, assembly GCA_947623365.1. Classification (NCBI taxonomy): domain Eukaryota; kingdom Metazoa; phylum Arthropoda; class Insecta; order Lepidoptera; family Drepanidae; genus Achlya; species Achlya flavicornis. The sequence goes on along the minus strand of OX392469.1, from coordinate 13,313,458 downwards.
CTTCATAGAATTTTATTGAAGAACTATGATTACTATTTCAAATATTTTGAAATAATATTCCAACCAATGTTTGGGTTTGTTGGAATTGTCGTGAGATGAACTTTGGCCATATATGGTTTTCAGGGTCTGATGATGGAGTAGGAGGGTGGAGACTGGAACTCCATAACGGAGCAACGTATCTCAGCTGTGTTTGGGGTTGTTGGAATTGTCGTGAAATGAACTTTGACCATCTATGGTTTTCAGGGTCTGATGATGGAGTAGAAGGGTGGACACTGGAACTTCATATCGAAGCAACTTATCCTAGCCGTGTTTGGGGTTGTTGGGATTGTCGCGAGATAAACTTTTACCATATATGGTTTTCAGGGTCTGATGATGGAGTAGGAGTGTGGGCACTAGAACTCTATAGCAGGACAGTGTATCCTAGCCATGTTTGGGGTTGTTAGAGTTTTCGTGAGATGATCTTTGACCATATATGGTTTTTAGGGTCTGATCATGGAGTAGGAGGATGGACACTGGAACTCCATAGCGGACCAACGTATCCTAGCCGTGTTTGGTGTTGTTGGAATTTTCGTGAGATGAACTTTGACTATATATGGTTTTTAGGGTCCGAGAAGAAATGTAGGCACTGGAATCCCACATTTTTTGGTGTTCTTCGAATTGTCTTGAGATGAAAGACTACACAACGTGTAACGGAATGGGTATATCTTTCTGAAAGGGGTGAACGAAGACTACATCAGGTATAGACTCTCTATAAAAAGTTTCAGCTCAAAATAAATTACTCAAATATTCATAACAAATGTTTGCTTCCAAGTTTATTGAATTAAAATCATAACCAACGTCACCGCTCAATGATCATTATTTTTTTACGCCACTTTCTTAAGTACATACCTAACTGTTCTGTGCGTCGACACGCAAACAACAGTGTCTCAGCTCTGTCGGCCGTTTGCACCCACACGACAAAAGTAACTTAAAATTAAAAAAAATGATTTAATGTTGATTTACATCAGTTACAATTGTTAATACATGTACAATTGTTGTTGACAGGACTTTTTTTATGTGCTTTTCTCAAAATGTTGTAAAAGTGTCCGCCATGTTGAACTTTTTAGATAATGGTCCGATTGCGCTCAAAATCTATATCTACCTTTATACACCTTTAGTTCCAATGACAAAACAATTTGCAATACTCAATAATGTAATACTTTTGAAATGGCCGTCACCACAAGATGGCCGATGAAGTATTTTTCTCAAAATGTCGAAAAAGTGTCCGCCATGTTGAACTTTTTAGATACTGGTCCGATCGCTCTCAAAATCGATATTTGTGAGTCCTTCTGGTCACAAAACAAGAATCTTTTCTCAAAATGTCAAAAAGTGTCCGCCATGTTGAACTTTTTAGATACTGGTCCGATCGCTCTCAAAATCGATATATGTGAGTCCTTTGGGTCACAAAACAAGAATCTTTTCTCAAAATGTCAAAAAGTGTCCGCCATGTTGAACTTTTAGGTACTGGTCCGATTGCTCTCAAAATCGATATTTGTGAGTCCAAACCAAACTTTATGTAGAAGAAACTGAATGGAATGTATCAACCACTCACCTGCACTTGGTGATCCGCTTCCTTCTTCTTGGGGTACCCCGGCAGATGATGATAGCTCGCTAGTTGCGTTCTCAGGCGTGTAGTATCTCGTGCTGGCTTTGTATTTATAGTTTGTGTTGTTTTTCGAGTTTTTATAATTAATTCGGGAGCGCCAGCTAAAAGCAGCGTTTCGGTTCGCGCGCCGGTTGATCAGAGTCGGCGGCAGGATACAACGTGCTCAAATTTCATACGATGCTAAGCATCAGATTATTCTACCTAAAAAACATTTCTTGAAGAGCTTACTCATAGACTATTTTCATAGACTTCATCTTCATGTCGGTCCTCAGACATTACAGTTATTTATTACTTACTTATTTCACAAACACCTTTGATTCATTCACACAAAGATTCATGTTTTGTGACCCTAGGGTCTCTCAAATATCGTTTTTGAGAGCAATCGGACCAGTATCTAAAAAGTTCAACATGGCGGACACTTTTTTGACATTTTGAGGAAAGATTCTTGTTTTGTGACCCAAAGGTCTCTCAAATATCGAATTTGAGAGCAATCGGACCAGTATCTAAAAAGTTCAACATGGCGGACACTTTTTCGACATTTTCAGAAAAGATTCTTGTTTTGTGACCCCAAGGACTCACAAATATCGAATTTGAGAGCAATCGGACCAGTACCTAAAAAGTTCAACATGGCGGACACTTTTTCGACATTTTCAGTAAAGATTCTTGTTTTGTGACCCCAAGGACTCTCAAATATCGTTTTTGAGAGCAATCGGACCAGTATCTAAAAGGTTCATCATGGCGGACACTTTTTCAAAATTCTGAGAAAAGATTCATGTTTTGTGACCCTAGGGCCTCTCAAATATCGTTTTTGAGAGCAATCGGACCAGTATCTAAAAAGTTCAACATGGCGGACACTTTTTCGACATTTTGAGAAAAAATTCTTGTTTTGTGACCCCAAGGTCTCTCAAATATCGAATTTGAGAGCAATCGGAACAGTATCTAAAAAGTTCAACATGGCGGACACTTTTTCGACATTTTCAGAAAAGATTCTTGTTTTGTGACCCCAAGGACTCACAAATATCGAATTTGAGAGCAATCGGACCAGTACCTAAAAAGTTCAACATGGCGGACACTTTTTCGACATTTTGAGAAAAGATTTTTGTTTTGTGACCCCAAGGTCTCTCAAATATCGATTTTGAGAGCGATCGGACCAGTATCTAAAAAGTTCAACATGGCGGACACTTTTTTGACATTTTGAGGAAAGATTCTTGTTTTGTGACCCAAAGGTCTCTCAAATATCGAATTTGAGAGCAATCGGACCAGTATCTAAAAAGTTCAACATGGCGGACACTTTTTCGACATTTTCAGAAAAGATTCTTGTTTTGTGACCCCAAGGACTCACAAATATCGAATTTGAGAGCAATCGGACCAGTACCTAAAAAGTTCAACATGGCGGACACTTTTTCGACATTTTGAGAAAAGATTTTTGTTTTGTGACCCCAAGGTCTCTCAAATATCGATTTTGAGAGCGATCGGACCAGTATCTAAAAAGTTCAACATGGCGGACACTTTTTTGACATTTTGAGGAAAGATTCTTGTTTTGTGACCCAAAGGTCTCTCAAATATCGAATTTGAGAGCAATCGGACCAGTATCTAAAAAGTTCAACATGGCGGACACTTTTTCGACATTTTGAGAAAAGATTCTTGTTTTGTAACCCCAAGGTCTCCCAAATATCGAATTTGAGAGCAATCGGACCCGTATCTAAAAAGTTCAACATGGCGGACACCTTTTCAAAATTCTGAGAAAAGATTCTTGTTTTGTGACCCGAAGGACTCACAAATATCGATTTTGAGAGCGATCGGACCAGTATCTAAAAAGTTCAACATGGCGGACACTTTTTCGACATTTTGAGAAAAATACTTCATCCGCCATCTTGTGGCGACGGCCATTTTAAAAGTATTACATTATTGAGTATTGCAAATTGTTTTGTCATTGGAACTAAAGGTGTATGCAAAATTTCAGCTCACTCGGCGTCCATATCGCTACGGTAACCGCTTACCACCAAGCGAGTCGTATGCCGTACCTATGCTTGTTTACCCACGTATGAAAAAATTTTTGAAAAAAATGATGTGCTTGCAAGATTTGACCTAAGCAAACTAACTAACATTGCGAATGAAACAAAAGTAATATATATTATTTGACTGACTCAAAAAACGAAAAACAAATAGTAAAAATATATGGCGAATTCGGAGCTCATTAACCGACGAAAAAACGGAGGAGGTTTACAAGTCGACGCGTATATATATTTTTTTTAATTCCAACAATCCCAAACATGGCTTCGGCTACGTATCTAATTCAAAATATTTGAGATAATAATCATGAATAAATATTTCACGACGAATTGTTGAAATTGCACAGTGAGTGCCCTGTTACATGGAGCGACAATAAGTTTACCTTTCTCAACGACTTGATCACTTGTCCGACCCTGAAAACCAATTATGGTCAAAGTTCAGATGACGACAATTAAAACAACTCCAAACACGGCTAGGATACGTTGCTCCGCTATAGAGTTCCAGTGCCCACCCTCCTACTCCATCATCCGACCCTGAAAACCATATATGGTAAAAGTTATCTCATGATAAATCCAACAACCCCAAACACGGCTAGGATAAGTTGCTCCGCTATGGAGTTCCAGTCTCCACCCTCCTACTCCATCATCAGAAGCTAAAACCATATATGGCCAAAGTGCATCTCACGACAATTCCAACAAACCAAAACACGGCTAGGATATGTTGCTTCGTTATGGAGTTCCAGTGCCCACCCTCCTACTCCATCATCAGACCCTGAAAACCATATATGGTCAAAGTTATCTCATGCCAATTCTAACAACACCAAACACGGCTAGGATACGTTGCTCCGCTATGGAGTTCCATTGTCCACCCTCCTGCTCCATCATCAGACCCTAAAAACCATATATGGTCAAAGTTATCTCATGACAATTACAACAACCCCAAACACGGCTAGGATAAGTTGCTTCGTTATGAAGTTCTAATGCCCACCCTCCAACTCCATCATCAGACCCTGAAAACCATATATGGTAAAAGTTATCTCATGATAAATCCAACAACCCCAAACACGGCTAGGATAAGTTCCTCCGCTATGGAGTTCCAGTGCCCACCCTCCTACTCCATCATCAGACCCTGAAAACCATATATGGTTAAAGTTCATTTCACGACAATTCCAACAACCCCTAACACAGCTGGGATACGTTGCTCCGTTATGGAGTTCCAGTCTCCACCCTCCTACTCCATCATCAGACCCTGAAAACCATATATGGTCAAAGTTTATCTCATGACAATTCCAACAATCCCAAACATGGCTTCGGCTACGTATCTAATTCAAAATATTTGAGATAATAATCATGAATAAATATTTCACGAAGAATTGTTGAAATTGCACAGTGAGTGCCCTGTTACATGGAGCGACAATAAGTTTACCTTTCTCAACTACTTGATCACTTCATGCGGTAGGCGACGTTGCCAGCCAGCTTGCGCACGAGCTGACAACACCGCGAGCGCGAAACTACCAACGCAAAATTATTGATTTTTTTCAAAACTTTTTTCAAGTATTTACCTACCGTTTTTCAATGAAATTCCATGAAGGCCTTGACTGCAATGAGTTTACATATTTTTGACTATAATGTTGAATACATATTTATGATATTTTGATTGTTCACAAATTTATGATTTGATACATGGATATATATTATTGAACTTGTTATTTACATACATAATTGTCCAACAGTGTATACTTATTTTTGAACCTTTGTGTGTTCCCATATCTATGATAATGTGAATGGCTACTTTTTATGATGCTTGGTGGTGTATACTTATTTTTGTCCTCGACTGTACCTATAGGTATTAGGTACATAGATAGATTTTTCTACGAGTATTGACTCATAGTAGAAGTGCTTTCGCATTTAGTAAATAGATTGCTAAAATGTTGACTGTTGAGTGCTTTGACACCGCCAAGCGAGATAATTAGGAGGCAAACCGACGTGATTACGAAAAGGTAATTAGTCAAATTTAATGGACCAGATGGCACAGAAGTGTTTTATATTACAGTTATATTTACTTGAGCGAAAACTTAAATCTAGATTTAGTACGACTAACGTATTCAAAATGGTAGTCTGACAAATACTAATTTATTTTTGACGCACGTCAATTATTGTTATGTCTGGGGGCACGGGAGTGCCCCGCGCCAAGTCAGCCAAGAGAAGCGCAAGGGCGCTACCTACCTTTTCTCGAAGCGTTTCGTCGTTTTTTTGAACCCTCATAACTTGGGTTTGGATTATACCAGATAAACAAAATTCTCGGGATATGCTGTCAATAGTGAACTTATTAAATATATTAAGTTTCCGTAATATAGCACTTTATACTTTAAATTTTATTCATATCTACAAAACCCCGATTTCGTCACTGACTCACTGATGATCATCAAAACTCTTCGGTACTTTCTGAAGTCCTAGAAAATCAACAAAAAAATTATAAAACCTAAAAATTTCAAAGAGAAAAAAATACAGCAACTTACAAAAACAAGTGAAATCCCACCAAAAACATTTTTATGTAAAATTTTGCCAAGACATATGGCTCGCACTGTCAAAAAAATATCAGATTCATGTAGAGCCAAGCTTATAACTCTACATGCCCGTACCACAGAATATTTAATAGTACTACGTACCCTTACTCTACAAGCCATACACAGCCGTAGTCAAAATATGTGGCTTAACCGTTTCACTACTACAAAAAATATTGTATAACAAAAAAGTAATGAACAGTGAATACATTTTTCACCTTACTCCCATGTGACGGTAGCGGAACGGCCAAGCTACATATTTTGACTAAGATGTAGAGTTTGTGAAGTAAGGGCTTGTAGAGTTATAAGTTTGGTTCTACATGAGATCTGATAACTTTTTGACAGTGCGAGCCATATGTCTTGGCAACATTTTACATAAAAATGTTTTTGGTGGGATTATTTTATGCTAAAGATACATCCTTTGATACACCATAAAAAATTGTCGTTTATACAATAATACAAGGTCATGCAACAAATATCCATAAATAATAAACACTCGAAAAATTATTTGCTTGTTTTCAAAAATAAGGTTTTATGTGTTTCGTAAATTAAATTCAGATTGGACAGTACAAAATTCAATCATTTTTGTATAAAGTTTTAAATAAGTACTTCCTATGGGAAAATTGGCACAATCCAAATAATACCGTATCAACGATACTTTAGCAGTGCATTAAGTTAATATTAAAGAAGAGCAAATCAGTTGTGAAAACACCACTTTGTTGTTAAATAAGGCTAAATACTATGCCACCGAAAGTATGAATAAACAGGTTTCTCAAAAATGTGGTGCGTTGTGCGTATCAGCTATGGTGTGAGACTGGATCGTCCACATCTGCTACTCGCCCGACCACCATGGAACAAAAAATCGATGGAGCGAGTCCCACGAAACGTCGAACGGCATTGTGGCAGGTCCAGGCCGATAATACGGGTATAGTGGGATTCCTTCACAGTGTGGACGGCCCTTTATTTCAATGTGTAATGAAACGGTAAAAGTGAATTCAGAAAAGCGAAATATGAAATTTTTTGTGTCACAAATTGGAAATAAACTAATTATACGTAATAATCTTTTAATCATTCATTCAGTCATTTATAAGTTAAATTAAGATATTAAAACAAAAACATTTGTATCACCTATCACTGAATATTCAAATCAAAACCAAAATAAAATAATCATTCATTCAGTTTTGGCCGTAAGGCACTAATGAACGTTAAGTTGGTAGATTCCAAAAAATATGCCTATAACTACTATTGAAACAATCATGTAAAAATATATTGTTATAAATTGTACTAAAACACTATAACATTTCCAAGAAGAGTATTACAGTTATGTAATAATGAGACTGCCAGCACTAGCAATAAAATACTTGCTGATCACTTTAAACAAAGTTTTATTAATTATATGCAATGTTTTCTGAATTGCGTTTGGAATCAGATATCACAACGTTAACATAAAAAGGAGCAAATGGATCTAGAACAGTGTAGATACTTCCTATATTTATATGCAGCTTAGCAGAAAAGTTTTTCACTGACTACAAAGTTTCTGGCGCAGCTTCACTCGTCAAAAATTCAATATGTATAAAACTTTGTATGATTTGCTTATATGGTTATATTTCTAATATTATTTTTGATTACTAATGATCATACATACTTATACTACTTATACATACTTATTACTAATGATTATACATTCATCCCTCAAGAGGAAATTCACTAATTTATTAGGACCTTGTATTATAAAACTATCTGATGTCTTATTTCTTTTTTGAATCTACAGATGGACTACCAGACAGATGGTTGCCGAGCGATGCTGTTTTCTGTTACTTTATTGTCTTGTATCATAAGTTACATAAATAAAATTTTGGTATTATGTCTGCATTAGGATTTTCCAGTGAGGGCAGCTTACCTTAAGAGATTAATTTATTAAACTTATATGGCTGTATTCCATCCTGAATTCCATAGAATATGTGAGATACCTATTGCAAATCTGGGTGACAGAGAAATCAAAATGTAAGTAAGTGACATTTCTTTAGAAGCTTTTACCGTTAGGTACTAAACCAGTAAAGGACTTAGTTCGTATCTTAATGAGTGAGCTTTTAGGATCGGCTAAGTAACTGTAACAGTTTATCAAAGCGTAATTTGTGGGCTGGAAAACATGGTACTTAGTTTTTTAGGGATCCACCTGAAGTTTCCAATTGTTGTCTTATTTCTTGGAATTTCTGGTTTGTGCTGATGTTTTATTATATGTTTGTTTTTTTTATATTTTTCTTTTCGAATAAGGGCGGAATTTCTATCGTCAGATATATTTTATCGAAGGAACAAAATTTACAGATATAGAAAATATTTGATATAGAAAAACTGTCAAAAATTAGTTCCCGACTATAGTTAACCAAAAATCAGCCGTAAGCTATATTTATTTTACACCTAAGATATGTTCAAAAGACTGGTGCAACTTGTCAGCATACAATTTAGTATTTAAATGTTCTATACTGAACCCTAAAACTTAAAATTCAACTGTACTGACAGCCATAACTGTCTCAAGCTGTCCCTCTGCGTGAATGTCCAACATTCACCATAAAACCAACTGAACCATTTTCAAGATTTATATTTTATTTACATCTGTTATTTAGTTTTACTATCTATCCATCATTAGTAATGTTTATTACTCGACTTTCTGAATTCCGTAGTTTAAGTACCCCTTAAGGGTAATTTTAAGTAACTTACTGCAATAACATTTTATAGTCGAAAGTTTAGAAATTAAACGCAATGGATTTCATATCTTTATGCACATGTAAACTTGTATTTCTACTTCTACATTACTAACTAACTGTTTACCGCGGTTTCACCTGCGTTCTCGGGGTGAATAGTAGCCTATATCAATTGGGGACAATACAGTTCCTATCAGTGAGGTCTTGTAGTTCCAGTGATTAGCGCGTTCAAAAAAACAAACCTTCAGCTTTATTGTATTAGTATTAGTACAGATAAAGACACGAAAAACCAACCTAAATATATAATGTAAAAATTCTAACATGCTTAATCTGTTTGTTTATATAACATGCAAAATATTCAATTTTTCATGAATACGGTAACCACCTTTCGATTTATGAGATATTTAGAAAAAAAAACTAATATTCCTCGACTTGTGGTTATGAATTCCACATGGTATAAAACTCAAATTTATCTCTCATGTTTACATACTTTACCTATCAGCTGTAATACTCATATAGCCGAAGGTTGCACAGATAACGTCAACGTAAGCTTTTTACAAAAAAGGAACGCAATGACGGCATTTTCTAAATACCAATGCTACCAAAACGTGAGTCAAATTTTGTGATTCATGATTGCGAAACCACGAAGACGGTACCTGTTCAAACAATAGACACACCTCAGTATTCTTGTTATTTAGACAAGACGTAGCAGATAGTTCTTTGAGTTACCATGCATAGTGACAAAACAACCGCCCAAATGACCTAAGATGTGCTAATAAGAATTCAGAAGAAACAGTACATATTCCAAATGTCACTCATGTCAAATTGCGATCTCTTGTAATTTGTTGAGGAATTCTAGATTTTACTGGACAATTACTAAGAAGTTCTACACAATAGGAGCAAAAATGACTTGGTTCAAACTTAGGATGAAAATAAAGTCTATGGAAGAAAAGAAAGTCTTAGCAAGTTTGTTAAGATAGAGTTGTTGGTCTATGCTTAGCTGTGGAAAAGTCTGATAATGAAGCTGAGAAAAATAGTGCTACTTCATTATAAGAACAACATTGACTTGCCGTAATTGATAATATTTATATAGAGTAGATTTCTTAAGTATTTAAAAGTAATATAATTGAATATCATATGACAATCTGAGGCGCTGGATGAATACAATCTGCATACATTTTGGTTGGATGCCTATACAACTGTCCAGTTGCGCAGATGTAATGTAGAACCCGGAAGTAATGCCAGTACCATGGGTATGTTTTATCCAAAGGTTTTATCTAAATATTCAAATGTCAAGATTTTTACTAGGAATAGATTTTTTGTAAGTGTCTAAAACTAAACCTTTTTAAACTAATAAAGAAGTGAAAAAGGAAGCCTTAATACATAAATACAAATACATTGTTACCACATTGCTACAAGCATCTACAAGTGAAGTACTTAGATACACTTAAGAAAAGAACTAAACGAACGCATTATGATTATTTTGAATACAGTAACGACAACTTGTTAACTCCGTGTCAGTGTACGATAACAGGCAATTGTCGCATTTGCAAGATAATGGAAATTGCTGGAAGCGGATATTCTACGAGACGCGATGCGACACGAAATTGTACTGCCCCAGTTCAGGCTAATCGACGTCCGCGCAAAGTTACCGTTGCATTAGGGACACCTTTAACATCATTCTACGAAAACAATGGAAAAATGAGATAAAGCTTAGCTTAGATTTTATAGAGATCTCTGCCAAACTTAGCTTCTTCCTTAGGGAAGGTATGGTAAAACCTGACAATAAATGAGAGTAATAGAACTCAGTTTTGTATTTTATTTACTATAAGCTGTCCTTGAAATAGCATTCCATTTTATTTTAGTTTTCTTTTTATAAAGACGTTGCTGAAGTTACATCTAAATGTCTGTGAAAATAGGTAGTGAAGAAAATGTAGGCATACTGTTACATGTATTTGATAAGCTGTCCACGGACTTTATAATTAACTACAATAATAATTAACAGACAATTTAAAGACAGCGGTGCACCACGGCGGGCCGCGGTAAGACATCATTATAACTAGGAAATTAAAAACCGTCTCATAAATTACTTGTGCGAATAGCATTATCGATTATATTAATATTTTCTTATTTAAAAAAAGAAGACTGTTTGATTTCAGTCAATCGAAGTGAAGCATTTACACCTATATACCCTTTATTAGGTACGCAGGTGATCATAGCCTAATAACATATCCGGAACTTTTATCACCTGCGTAATAGTCCCGTGAGCCGGGAGCTAGTTTAAAAAGTCACCAAGCCTATTTCTGGTAAGTTTCACTTCCCTCCAATATGGCGAGGAGGGCGATGGCTGCCACACGCGTCATACTTGTGAACAGGTGCTGCTTGTGGGGGCTGGTCTGCTTAAGTTTGAATGAATGAATGAATGAAATATTCTTTATTGTATAGACTGACATATAAAAAAAAAAGTAACAAAAATACACATTAAGGAAGTTATACAATGTAGGCGGCCTTATCGCTTAAGCGATCTCTTCCAGGCAACCTTTGGGTACAGGAAATAATTTATAAAGTTGGCAGGTTGAGCATCTACCTACAAATACTACAATATATACGAAATAAACTAATACTATATATACACAAATACTTTGAGAAATATTAAAGCTATATACTAATACTTACATAAATAAAATATATAAATAATGATAAATATGTAAATAAACTAAATACTACTATTACATAATAACAGTAACTAAGGGAAAATAAAAATCAATTAAAGAGAGTGATAGTAGGAGAATAACTGAGACTTGAAAGATTCAATAGTCTGAGCTTGTCTGATGGTCTGAGGTAAGGCGTTCCAAAGACGAACAGCTTGAACAGAAAAAGATTTACTAAAGGACTGACTGTGTAAAGGAGTTCTGAGGCGAAGTTCGAGAGAGGTACGAAGGGAGTGATGTTGGGAGCTATAGTATTCGAAGTGTTCCTTAAGATAAGAAGGGGATTTGGGATTAAATAGGATAGTATATAGAAGTGAAAGTACGTGAGTATTCCGGCGAAGGCAAATAGGGAGCCACTTGAGCTGAGCACGAAACTGGGAGACGTGATCATATTTGCGCAAGCCAAAAATGAAACGTATGCAAAAATTTTGGAGACGCTCAAGTTTATTCAAGTGCTCCTCTGTAAGGTCAAGGTAGCTGACATCAGCATAATCGAGATGCGGTAAGAGTAAAGACTGTGAGAGCGCAATTTTAGTGTCCAAAGGTAGGAAATTTCTCAATCTTCTAAGGGATCCAGCGGCGGCAAACACCCTCCTGCTCACTTCCGCTATTTGCGGAGCCCAAGATAAGGTACGGTCAATCAGGATACCAAGGTTCCTTACAACATCGCTGTATGGTATAACGACACCGTTAAATGTTATTTGGGGTAGTTGGTCCCACTTTACGTTTGCTATTTATTTACTTATTAAATAGGTATTTATTCAGTCTACTTTGTAATTTTGCCGCCGCGCCGGGGCACGCAATTGTTTTCAGTGCGATTAGAATGTAAATATTATTAATGAATCTAAGCTTGTTTTGAAAAGAGTAATTGCTGAGTTTATTGCCGGCTCTTCTCAGCAAATGCAACCTTCCGAACCGGTATTAGAGTATTAGAGTCAGGCTTTTCATATGTGCCTGCGAATGTCTATTTGAATAAATGATTTTGAATTTTGAATTTTAAGGTGGCTGTTTTGAATGTAATCGCTAGTTACATAGTTGCTTGTTTTTTAAGGTCATCCTTGTTAATCTGTCATTGCGGTAAAAAATAAACTATCTAAACTGATTGTCTGTACCAAGAGAACGATTGCATTGAACTGAGTGGTGAACCCAACCTCACACCACACCATGTTAATTATATCTAATAGCCTGAACACACCATTAGTGGATACCCACAAAGTGTACATCAAAGTCCCAGTTCCCCTTCTATCGAATAAATTTAATTTTCTCCCCGAATTGTTTAGTTTTCAAATTAGTGTTGTGTTAACACGAGCCAATAAATCGTCACGTCCCTCGACGAAGTACACTCGATCGTGGAAACATTAATGAAATAAATGAAACAATAAAGATCGATAAAAACGAGACAGGGAAAAACTCAGCATGGTCTATTGTGTAATTTAGCCCAAATTAATCAAAACTTTCTTCGAAATGCGTCGAATCAATAAAACAGACATATTTTAGGTGTTTCCATATTCAGCTACACACCTAAAGATTTATTGTAGTACCGGTGGTAGTATGGCTCTTGGGAAGGTCTAAGCACCCGAAGTTATAACAAAAGTTAGCCTTGAAACGAGAAGAACCAGAAAGAAACGAAGGTTACACTTATAAAAATATTATTTTATCATCTGACTATATTGACTATATTTTTACAATTTTCTAATGCGTACATTTCAAACACAAGCAGAATGTATAAAAATAAAACGCCTTCAAATTACACTAAAAAGTAAGAAATAAGAGTTATTTCTTACTTTTTAGTGTACTTTGAAGGCGTTTTATTTTTTTGTTAAAAAGTTAATTTATTTTAGAATTTATATATTTTTATATACTTAAATACTTTCGCGTATAAAGGCCTACGTAAACAATGCATATTTATGCGATAACAGCAATCGCGGTTGATTTTCTGTCATTTTTTAAGAGTTCCGTCACAGTATTACCATCTCTAGTTCCGTTGTCTGTCTCCGAAACTCATCATCAGATCTATATGAAATTTATATGGGACTATTTCGGAATAAACCCCTTTCAAACAAAGGAAGAATTTTGAAAATCGTCCAAATATGAAGGACTTATTCCCGAACATAAATAAAAAAAAAAAAAAAAAAACATTCGAATTGAGAACCTCCTCCTTTTTTTGAAGTCGGTTAATAAAATGCAACGGGAATAATTTCTAAAAAATAACCTGAACAACTCGTCACTGACCTATCGTACCTTTGAGTTTACGTGCTGGTTGACGAATATCATTTCGATGAAGGAAAACGTCACGTCATGAGTATACCTGCATGACACAGAAGACAAAGGTAATAAAATTCCTCCATTGTTCACTGGTATCTCCAATTCTCCAGTTGCGTATTACCTAACTACGTCATGCGGTGGACTATGGCCCTTATTCATAGTAGGACGTAGGGACGTGAGCGACTTGTATTATCAACGATAAAAGGTCTATTGCGATATTGCATGATCCAACTCTTTTTGAGCCTGCTTATATTATTTTCTTTTTATTTATGTCAACAACTTCACCGACAGGCAGACGATCCACCTGATGGTAAGTCGGGGATATCCGACCAATTAAAAAGCGCCTTTTTCGCCCTTTTTGAAGAGCCTCGTTTCGTAACGCAGTGGAAAACTGTAATGAGAAGCTCATTCCACATCCCATAGGTCTGTAGTAGGACGATCCGTATGAATAAGTACATATGGGGACGAGTATTTCCGGCACATTTAATCGTGTCGCAAAAGTGACTTCAAAGTACAGAGTAAAGCCCAACTACCAACCTACCAAACATAATTGAATTAGATTCTAGATACATTAAAAACGAAGCGCTTGAAGCGCTCGTGGTGTAGCATCATTAGCCGTTCTTAATCGATCGGCAAAGTTAAGCTACGTCTGTCGTGGTCGGTACCTGGATTGGTGACCGTCTAGTTGTATTTTAAATCGAGCGTTTCCGTGCTTCGGAAGGCACGTAAAGCCGTTGGTCCCGGTTATCACTTAATGTGATAGTCGTGAAGCTAGTTGGATGCCTCTAGGCGGCTTGAAAAATTCAAGGTTCTCAAAAAACAGTAGGTTGACCACTAGCCTACCTCCACCGATCCGCAGTGGGCACGCGTGGTGGAGTATCTGTCCATTCGCTTTCACCCTCATTTGTAAAAGGAGGCCTGTGCTCAGCAGTGGGACATTATAGGCTGATGATGATGACATTAAAAACGAAACTGGCAGACTAGTTATTTATCTTATCCACCCTTTTTTTACCCGTTTCCAGTAGCCAAGTGAAAGTTGAACGATACATTCCTTCCTCAAACCGATTAACGTATTAACTAATAGAATTTTAACGCGCAATTGATGTTAGGGTCGTCTGGTGAAAGTCGATGCGCATGATTGCTAATAACAATCTTGTTAATTGTTATTATTACTGCTATTCGTCTTAATAAAATTTAACTCCTATCGATTTAATCTGATACAAACATTTTGATGCGCTTCAATTTGTCTGCATGAAGTTGTAATTGTATATTTTAGATTTTCAACGTATGTATACATAATAAAAATCGAATGGGTTTATTTTTGATATGAAGTATATCAGCATTAATCAACAATCTGGTTTCCCACTAAATTTCATTAGTTTTTTACAAATTATGTTTTAGCTTTCGAACAAACATACCGCACTGACTTATCAAGACACAGCGGCATCATAATTTAACAATGCTGTAACAATGGTCAAACCTCTAAAATACGCTGGACTAAACGCATTTTGTTGACGAATCTATCCATTCATTTGTCCTGGAAAAAATATATGTTGTACATTTGTTCATCACGCACAAGTTGTATTGATTACATTTTTTGTAAATATCTTCAAATTTTGTAAAAACACATATCCTTACAGGTATAATTTTAACCTAAATTGTAAATTGTTGACATAACGGCTCAACAGATTTATGCGAATCTTACACCAAAAAAAAGGTAATGCATTTTATAACAACTTGTATTGATTAATTTTCAAATTTCGTGAATCATTTTCAAATAATAATTAAAAAACTAAATCGCGAAGCATAAATCACTCGCTCCCCACCAAATCCCACCCGCGGACGCCTGGAGCCGAGACTCGTCAGTGCCTTGATGGCTGCTGTCACGAGTGGACCTCGCACGAAAATTTTATACGACAAAATAACTAAATATTTAAATTTATGAATGATTTTTAAATCGATTTCTTCTGATAATAACTTAAATACAATTTTGAGCATAATTTTTAGCTTCTAAATATATGTAATGTAGTTATAAGTAAAAACAATATTTTTTAGAACATGAATAGTCGTCATAGACTAATCAGAAATGTGTTAGGTAGGTACAAATAGTTATGTAGAATAGAAGTAGAGCAAGATATCGGTTTCCTTTATTCTTTTTATAACAAGCTTTTATTTATCATGCAATCATTGTATGTACGTTTTTCCGATAAAAAAATTACAATTTATTTTTCAACCACTGAATCGCAGACGTCCGATTGAAATGAAAGGTTTACTTTTATAAATTCGGTGTTAAGCGGCCGTCTTCAAAATCGAAATGGGCTGAATTAGGTATTTGACACGTTCACGCACACGCGGAAGCGCTCGGTCCCGTGTGTGCGTGAGTCCGGAATCATTGATGGTCAGTACGGCGATCAGATGGTTTTGATCCATTGATTTACGTGTCTTTTCTTTCGTGGTTTTTTCTATTGAAATAAAAAGTCATGGTAGTAAATCAAATCAAAATCATTTATTTCATATAGACCTTCACAGGTACTTATGAATAGTCTGACTCTAATACCCAGTGACTTATATAACCAAGATGCGGTCACCGGAACATTTTGCAAAAAAAATCTTCATACAAGTAAACAGTACCGCCATCTGTTTAAAATCGAATTGAACTACGTAGTGCCGCGTTGCATAGGCGTACGATGTAACTCATGTAACCTAAATACGTAAAATTAAAAAATCGCTAACTGAGGAATTATAGTCAGTTAAAGTTAATGAAGTGAATATAAAAGAAAACTCAAATTCATCATCACCATCTGCCCGCCTTGTTCCCAATAATTTGGGGTCGGCGCAATATGTACGCTTCTTCCATTCGTCTCTTCTATCTGTTATACCAACATTCACTCCTTTCTTACCCATAATTCATCTTTTATACAATCCATCCATCTCTTTTTCATCAGAGACTCGTTTATATATGTTCCTTTCCTTTTGATTGTTTTTTTAAACGAATGAAATCATAAAAACATATCACGTTTGCTTGGTTTTTAATTGCTATGAGATATGAGGACATTATGTTAAAAAATAGATCAGTAGAAGTACTTATTTAAACATTTATTGAATTATGTTTCGTACGTTATAATATTAATTTCACACGTAATATTATGAACATGTCATATTGTAGCGGCACAGCAACTTGCGTGTACACAAAAACGTGATTATTATTATACGGAGACACGGACGCGACACGATACCGTTTACACTACGATTGTTTTGCTCCAAGTTTTTAATTCGAAAAATAAGAAAAACGTACAATAATCTTGCCAAAAGTTATATCACCAGTAAGAAAATACTCATAGAATCATAGTGATGTAATTTAATTTGGGTTAAATAGAAAATTGTGGAAACCAGAAGCAAATAAATAGTGAAATACGTTAAATAAATTCAAATATCAGCTGATTTCGCCTGAGTCACACAGCAAAGGACATTGACCTCACCCCCACCTCTACGAACGTAACTCAAACATCGTCAGGCGGCGACCTGATTGGCAGAAACACCGGCCGACAACATCGATAACTAGTACGTCATCCTTTTTTATTGCTCACCGTAATAACTAAAACATGGATTGCTCAGCTTGTAACCAGCACATCAAATATAATGGAGAAATCCTTAAATGTACATGCTGTCCAGGAAAATACCACTATGCATGCCTTAATATGACCTCGGCTCACTATATGAACAATATATTTGAACTGAAAAAATCTTGGCGTTGCCCATCCTGTGAAAACGTTACTCGCCGCAACAGAAATGATAACACCCCTATTAGAAAGCAAACTTTATCATCTTTAAATGAAACAACAATGTCGATTGATGATCAACCGCTGAAATACCAAAACAGTGTGAAAGACACGGAAAGTATTAGTCCTCAGCGACTGGACCAAGCTTACCCCCTAGAATCTCCAGTAAACACACCTAATAAAGACTATATCTCTCTCGATAATTTTAGTAAATTACTGGATTTAAAATTGGAAAAAAATAAACAATCTATACTATCGGAACTAAGAAGCACAATTCAAATCGAAATAAAAAATTCAATTACACAATTTAAAGAAGACATAATGAAATGTACGAATACACTATCTAGAGAACAAGACAAAATAAAAAGTAATATCAATATACTAAGCAACAAAATAAAAACGTTAGAAGAAGAGAATAAAAATATTCAACAAGAAATGCGAGACTTACAAAATCGCATTACAAAACCAAATAATATATACTCCGAAAACTGTACGAAAAAGATTGTCCTATATGGTCTCACAGAATACGATCAAGAGACTGAGAACCACCTTTACTACCGAGTTACCGATGCATTCTATGATATATTGAATATAAATCTATCGGGACAAATCGACGACATAAAACGTATAGGTAACAAAAGAAATAGCCGGAGACCTGTAGTAATCGAACTCTTAAGTAAAACAATGACAAAATATATCGTTGAAAACAGCCAATACTTTAGGAATACCGGTTTGTTTATTGCTGAGTTTCTTAATGGAAATGCACTTCAAGAGAGAAAAGCTTTGCGAGAAAACCTATTTTTAGCAAGAGAAAAGGGCCATCACGCAATAATACGACACAACAAACTTATAATAAATGGAAGAATAAGCAATCAACAAAAGACAAATGAATTAGATAACACGACGACTCATACACAAGACGTAACTATAAACGGTAGCGGAATAAACACACGCGATTCACTACCTACAACAAATTGCACTTTTCGAAACTCAAGATACTAATTTTACAACGCTATTCCAAAATATGCAAAGTCTTTATAATAAGTTACACACATTGGAAGCATTCCTTGATGATAAACCTGATCAATACCAAGCGATATGTGTTACTGAGACATGGTTATCACAGGAAAAAAGTCAAATAATTAACTGCAGCGGCTATAACCTCGCAACATCATACTGTCGACGTAACTACACAGGAGGTGGTGTATGTATACTATTGCGAGAACACTTGGAATTTATAGAACGAAAAGATATTATGGACATGTCTGTGGAATATGTTTTAGAAGTTTGTGCTGTAGAACTGACTAAATATAATATATTATTAATAACATTGTATTGGAATAGTAGAGAGCCAGATATTTTTTATAAACAATTACGATTAATTTTGGAAATCTTGTTAAAAAAATATAGTAAATTAAAAATTATATTGGGAGGAGACTTTAATGTTAATATCTTAGAAAAAAATAAACAATCAGAAACACTTTTAAACTTCATGTTGGAATATAATTTAATTCAATGTATACAAGTCCCTACGCGGATAACTAAGTCATCTTCAACTTGCTTAGATCTAGTTTTTGTAAACTTTGATAAAAAAATAATAAATACTCAAGTCCTTGATTTCGGATTCTCGGATCATAAAGGAATTATCGTAAATTACAAGATAGAAATATTAAAAAAACATAAAATATGGCAAACAAATAAAAGACTTTTTAACGATAAAAACATGGAAAACTTTAAAGAAGAATTACATAAAATTAACTGGTATTCTATTATTAAAAAAGATAAAAATATTAACGAAAACTACGACTCATTCAACGAAGAATTACAAAAAGCCTTAAACAACTGTATACCTATAAAACGAATAAAACTTAATCAAAATAGAAGAAAAAATTGGCTATCAAAAGGAATCAAAATATCATGTAAAAATAAACGATTATTAAAAACAATAGTTACGTATTCCAGAGACCCTATAATCAGAAAACACTACCAACTATACGAAAAAATACTTAAACAAACGGTTAATAAATCCAAAAAAATACAATACATTCGCGAAATAAAAAGTTCGGCTAACGTTGCTAGATCAATGTGGAAAATTATTAATGAACGAACAAATAAAAAAGTACAAAAAGCAAAACAAAATATAACATTAAAGGTCCACGATAAACTTACGTCCGACCCACAACAAGTATGTGATTCATTCAATGAGTTTTTTGCATCGGTAGGCGAAACGAGCCGTAGTGGGGATACTGAGCCGCGTGGCCGGCCGGTGCTCCAGCCGACAGATAATACGATGTACCTACACCCAGTCCAACCGAAAGAAATAAATACGATTATTAAAAATCTAAAAAGTAAACATAGTCATGGGCTGGATGAATTACCTTCTATACTGATAAAAAAATGCGCAGATGAGTTGACATTACCTTTCACATTGTTAGTAAATCAATCGTTCGATGAGGGTTGTTTTCCGGACTCATTAAAAAAATCAATTATAAAACCGATTCATAAAAAAGACTCAAAGACAGACCGTAACAACTACCGACCCATTTCACTGCTACCTACATCGTCAAAAATCTTTGAAAAAGCAATGTGCAATCGGGTAAATTCTTTCTGCGAAAAGTTTAATGTTTTTGATGAATGCCAAAATGGATTTCGGAAAAATCGGTCCACAGTCTTAGCGACATACAATTTTACACAAGAAGCGCTAAATATTATTAATAACAAAAAATATGCTATTGGAATCCTTCTAGATATGACTAAAGCTTATGATAAAGTAAAATATAACATACTGTTAAATAAATTATATGGCGTAGGAGTAAGAGGATTAACTCATAAATGGTTCACGTCCTACTTACAAAACAGGGAACAATTTGTGGAAATTGAAAACTTCAACCACGAAACTGGTCTCATTAGCTCGGTGAGATCAAAAGGGCTTTTTATTAAAAACGCAATACCACAAGGAAGCGTCCTCGGGTGTTTGCTATTCCTTATTTATATAAACGATCTCCCTAAAATAATTAACGAGACGTGCGTACTGTTCGCAGACGACATCTCCATTCTATCACCAATATCACTATGTACCACAAGTCAAAACCTAAACGCGACATTTAATCATATTCTAGATAGTATTACAAATTGGATGAATGATCATAATTTAGAAATAAACTTCAAGAAGACAAAGATTATGCAATTTAGACCGTATCAGAGGCGTCCTTTAGATATTAATTTTACATACCGCGGTATACTTTTGGAAAGTGTTAAAACGTTTACTCTACTGGGGTTGGATTTGGATACTCACTTTAGTTGGAAAGCACATATACAAAAGATAAAAACAAAACTAGCAAAATTTATATATGCCTTACGTGAAATAAAGAAAACAACTAATCTTAAAACCGCGTTAGCTATATAATATGCATACGCATATGCATGGTTCACGTATGGTATAATTCTCTGGGGAAATAGTACTGATATTAAAGATCTTTTTATTTTACAAAAAAAATGTGTTCGAATTATTGTAAATATAAGTGACATGGAAAGTTGTAAGCCACATTTTATTAATCATGGAATTCTCACCCTAACATCAATGTACATTTTAGAAATATGTAAGTTTGTAAGAAAATATCCAAAATTTTATTCAAATCAATCTGATATGCCACGCAGACACGCATCACGTTTTAAAAATAAATTGATATTACCAATGTCAAAATTAGAATTACACAGTACAAGTCCTAATGTAATGTCAATTAAAATATATAATAAAATACCGGACGACATAAAAAACGAGGAACGGGAAAATATTTTTAATAAACGCCTAAAATCACTACTAATAAATAAATGCTATTATACATTAAATGATTTTCTAAATGAATAATGATTTGTAATTTAATAACAACTATTCAAAATTTTTCAATGCGATATGTAATTTAATTTTTTATTTTATTATTGTTTTTATTGACGTTATATATTAATATTTATCAAATGGGACATGACTTACAGTTAGGTATTGTTATTAATTATAGTTAATTTATTGTATTGTTCTCATTGTAATTTCTAAATTTAAATGTGTATGTAACATGATTCTAGGCTAGTATTTAACTCTTAAATTTATATTATTATTACTGTGTCTTCACTAATTGCTGTGCCCTACAGGGTCCATGTGAACTATTTAAATTCTTTAAGATCTTACCACACACATGTGATGCAATAAATAAATAAATAAATAAATAAATAAATAAATAAATATTTTACTTAGATAAATTGTTGTCATGCAGATGGGTAAAAAATAACACCAATCAGTCAGCTTGCTGTTTGGCATACATAAGAGCCTTCGTTGACAGTAGTTGCTCCGATAGCATGACATTAATGCTGGCACCCCGCAAGGCTATGGATTATGCCCAACACTGTTCCTTCAGCATATTAATAACCTGCACATTCACCGTTGCGAAAAGTCTATTTTCTATGGCTCTTCATTTTTAGAACATGTCCCTCAACATCACGAAAAGTATTGGGATCCTTCGCGTTAATATTTGTAGCGACGTTCTGTTCCAAAATCATGTACAAGGTATCCAAAAAACTCGGTGTGACTAATAGAGCGAAGTAGTACTTCTTATCTTATCGAGACAAAGACTGCAACTATATAAGTCGCAAGTCCGGCCCAAATAGAGTAATGCTGTCTTCTGTGGGCACCTGGATACCAGTAGGGCTATTGCGTATCTCAACTGACAGCTCATAGTGAAGCCACTTAGCCTGAGGAGAGACTGCCTTCTTATGTGTGTTCTACCGCTTTTCCAACGGACAGTGTTCTGAAGAATTGTTTGACCTGATGCCCAGTCACCTTCTACCATCGTAGTCACCGATGGGGAGTCCATCCTCACACATTGGAACCAAAATGGTCTCTTACTGTGCGGTTTCAAAGAAACTTCCTATCGCGAACGCTCAGGCTGCGGAATGAGCTCCCCGCTTCAAAAAGTTCGAGGGTTGGCAACGTGCGACTGTTAACCATTATGTTGCAAGCATCCATAGACTACGGTAACTGGTTATCATAAGGCTTAGCCGTACGCTTGTTTGCTGCCTAATTATTGTAAAAGAAATAATTACGTATTTTATATCTATCATAAAAACAACCATTATTATAAGTTATTTTCTTACCAGCTCAACACAATAGACATCAACACACTTCAGTTCGTCACAAAAATACTCCCTGCATTGCACTCAGTTTACAAAACGGCGGCAAATCTTCCTTTGTTCGTTTTTCCAAACATTGAAAGAAAAACCGAAAAAAAACGAAAAACCGGTTTTGGTGCTATGTAAAACCGGTGTTTTTGGTTGGTCAAAACCGTACCGAATAACCGGTTTTTCGGTGAAACCGGTTTGCATTCACGTTACAGTATGTATGTGCGTACGATGCACATTTTTTTTATTACATTTTTATTTAAGTCCGTTATTACTAAATTAAAAAAAAGGATATTCGAAACGCGTGTATGTAATATTATTGGAATTGCAAAATATTCACAATTTAAAATAGTGTCCGCCATATTGTACTATTTAGTTATTGGTCTGATTGCTCTCAAAATTGATATTAGAAAGGCCTTTGGAACATAAACGATGAATCTTTGCTCAAAATTGAAAAAAAGTGTCCGCCATTTTGAACTATTTAGTTATTGGTCCGATTGCTTTCAAAATTGATATTTGAGAGAGCAATCGGACCAGTAATGAAATAGTTCAATATGGCGGCCACGTTTTTATATTTTGAGCAAATATTTATGTTATATGGTCCAATGGTCTCTCAAATATCAATTTTGAGAGCAATCGGACCAATAACAAAATAGTTCAAAATGGCGGACACTATTTTGAATTTTGAGAAAAGTTGTATGTTTTGTAGTCTCAAATCTCAATTTTGAGAGCAATCGGACCAGTGCCTAAAAATTTCAACATGGCGGACACCTTTTCAAAATTCTGAGAAAAGATTCTTGTTTTGTGTCCCGAAGGACTCACAAATATCGATTTTGAGAGCGATCGGACCAGTATCTAAAAAGTTCAACATGGCGGACACTTTTTCGAAATTTTGAGAAAAGATTCTTGTTTTGAGACCCCAAGGTCTCTCAAATATCGAATTTGAGAGCAATCGGACCAGTATGTAAAAAGTTCAACATGGCGGACACTTTTTCAACATTTTGAGAGAAGATTCATGTTTTGTAACCGCAAGGACTCACAAATATCGATTTTGAGAGCAATCGGACCAGTGACTAAAAATTTCAACATGGCGGACACCTTTTCAAAATTCTGAGAAAAGATTCTTGTTTTGTGTCCTGAAGGACTCACAAATATCGATTTTGAGAGCGATCGGACCAGTATCTAAAAAGTTCAACATGGCGGACACTTTTTCGAAATTTTGAGAAAAGATTCTTGTTTTGTGACCCCAAAGGACTCACAAATATCGATTTTGAGAGCAATCGGACCAGTGCCTAAAAATTTCAACATGGCGGACACCTTTTCAAAATTCTGAGAAAAGATTCTTGTTTTGTGTCCCGAAGGACTCACAAATATCGATTTTGAGAGCGATCGGACCAGTATCTAAAAAGTTCAACATGGCGGACACTTTTTCGAAATTTTGAGAAAAGATTCTTGTTTTGTGACCCCAAGGTCTCTCAAATATCGATTTTGAGAGCAATCGGACCAGTATGTAAAAAGTTTAACATGGCGGACACGTTTTCAACATTTTGAGAAAAGATTCATGTTTTGTGACCCCAAGGACTCACAAATATCGATTTTGAGAGCAATGGGACCAGTACCTAAAAATTTAAACATGGCGGACACTTTTTCGAAATTTTGAGAAAAGATTCTTGTTTTGAGACCCCAAGGTCTCTCAAATATCGATTTTGAGAGCAATCGGACCAGTATGTAAAAAGTTCAACATGGCGGACACGTTTTCAACATTTTGAGAAAAGATTCATGTTTTGTGACCCCAAGGACTCACAAATATCGATTTTGAGAGCAATGGGACCAGTGTCTAAAAAGTTTAACATGGAAAACACTTTTTAAAGATCTATATTCTATTGCTATCTAAGCTTGCCGCGTTGCATCGCGTTTCGGTGTGAACTGACCCTTGATTGAATCTGACGACTGATGGTAAGCGGTTACCCTATGGACTATGGTTAGCCTATGGACGCTTGCAACACCAAGGGTATCACGCGCGCGTTGCCGACCATTTCTGTTACTAAGATCCAGTATGTATTTTTCTGATCATCATAAGACCCTTAAGATTCAGCTTGTAGTAAAACACATGTAATATTAGTCAACTATTGAAAATCTAGAACATCTTAGCCATTTCTATTACTGATATCTCGTTATTATTGACCTGTTCATCATCATACCCTGGGGATTTATCGTGTAGTAAAACACATGTGATATTAGATAACTATTGAAAACCATAACATCTTAGCTATTTCTATTACTGACATCCAGTATGTATTAACCTGATCATCATCAGACCCTTGATAGGTATGTATCATATAGCAGGTGAGTAAAATTAAACAGATTTATGTATTTTGTAAACTATAAATTCTGTTCCTCAGGACCTAGCAATCAACATTTTTAGTTATAAATAATGGAAATAGGCAAAGTTATAAAAACGATACGACACATCTGCGCCGTTACCTTTTCTGTAATCGAGTTGATTGTAGTACCGCTACTCAACGTTAGGCGGCATTTCAAATGCCGCCCAGCGGTGAGTAGCACAGAATACTCGTTTAGAGGTCAAATCGTCAAGGTCATTGGACTGGGTAACACCCTTAAATTAAGATATTAAAACAAAAACATTTGTATCACCTATCACTGAATATTCAAATCAAAACCAAAATAAAATAATCATTCATTCAGTTTTGGCCGTAAGGCACTAATGAACGTTAAGTTGGTAGATTCCAAAAAATATGCCTATAACTACTATTGAAACAATCATGTAAAAATATATTGTTATAAATTGTACTAAAACACTATAACATTTCCAAGAAGAGTATTACAGTTATGTAATAATGAGACTGCCAGCACTAGCAATAAAATACTTGCTGATCACTTTAAACAAAGTTTTATTAATTATATGCAATGTTTTCTGAATTGCGTTTGGAATCAGATATCACAACGTTAACATAAAAAGGAGCAAATGGATCTAGAACAGTGTAGATACTTCCTATATTTATATGCAGCTTAGCAGAAAAGTTTTTCACTGACTACAAAGTTTCTGGCGCAGCTTCACTCGTCAAAAATTCAATATGTATAAAACTTTGTATGATTTGCTTATATGGTTATATTTCTAATATTATTTTTGATTACTAATGATCATACATACTTATACTACTTATACATACTTATTACTAATGATTATACATTCATCCCTCAAGAGGAAATTCACTAATTTATTAGGACCTTGTATTATAAAACTATCTGATGTCTTATTTCTTTTTTGAATCTACAGATGGACTACCAGACAGATGGTTGCCGAGCGATGCTGTTTTCTGTTACTTTATTGTCTTGTATCATAAGTTACATAAATAAAATTTTGGTATTATGTCTGCATTAGGATTTTCCAGTGAGGGCAGCTTACCTTAAGAGATTAATTTATTAAACTTATATGGCTGTATTCCATCCTGAATTCCATAGAATATGTGAGATACCTATTGCAAATCTGGGTGACAGAGAAATCAAAATGTAAGTAAGTGACATTTCTTTAGAAGCTTTTACCGTTAGGTACTAAACCAGTAAAGGACTTAGTTCGTATCTTAATGAGTGAGCTTTTAGGATCGGCTAAGTAACTGTAACAGTTTATCAAAGCGTAATTTGTGGGCTGGAAAACATGGTACTTAGTTTTTTAGGGATCCACCTGAAGTTTCCAATTGTTGTCTTATTTCTTGGAATTTCTGGTTTGTGCTGATGTTTTATTATATGTTTGTTTTTTTTATATTTTTCTTTTCGAATAAGGGCGGAATTTCTATCGTCAGATATATTTTATCGAAGGAACAAAATTTACAGATATAGAAAATATTTGATATAGAAAAACTGTCAAAAATTAGTTCCCGACTATAGTTAACCAAAAATCAGCCGTAAGCTATATTTATTTTACACCTAAGATATGTTCAAAAGACTGGTGCAACTTGTCAGCATACAATTTAGTATTTAAATGTTCTATACTGAACCCTAAAACTTAAAATTCAACTGTACTGACAGCCATAACTGTCTCAAGCTGTCCCTCTGCGTGAATGTCCAACATTCACCATAAAACCAACTGAACCATTTTCAAGATTTATATTTTATTTACATCTGTTATTTAGTTTTACTATCTATCCATCATTAGTAATGTTTATTACTCGACTTTCTGAATTCCGTAGTTTAAGTACCCCTTAAGGGTAATTTTAAGTAACTTACTGCAATAACATTTTATAGTCGAAAGTTTAGAAATTAAACGCAATGGATTTCATATCTTTATGCACATGTAAACTTGTATTTCTACTTCTACATTACTAACTAACTGTTTACCGCGGTTTCACCTGCGTTCTCGGGGTGAATAGTAGCCTATATCAATTGGGGACAATACAGTTCCTATCAGTGAGGTCTTGTAGTTCCAGTGATTAGCGCGTTCAAAAAAACAAACCTTCAGCTTTATTGTATTAGTATTAGTACAGATAAAGACACGAAAAACCAACCTAAATATATAATGTAAAAATTCTAACATGCTTAATCTGTTTGTTTATATAACATGCAAAATATTCAATTTTTCATGAATACGGTAACCACCTTTCGATTTATGAGATATTTAGAAAAAAAAACTAATATTCCTCGACTTGTGGTTATGAATTCCACATGGTATAAAACTCAAATTTATCTCTCATGTTTACATACTTTACCTATCAGCTGTAATACTCATATAGCCGAAGGTTGCACAGATAACGTCAACGTAAACTTTTTACAAAAAAGGAACGCAATGACGGCATTTTCTAAATACCAATGCTACCAAAACGTGAGTCAAATTTTGTGATTCATGATTGCGAAACCACGAAGACGGTACCTGTTCAAACAATAGACACACCTCAGTATTCTTGTTATTTAGACAAGACGTAGCAGATAGTTCTTTGAGTTACCATGCATAGTGACAAAACAACCGCCCAAATGACCTAAGATGTGCTAATAAGAATTCAGAAGAAACAGTACATATTCCAAATGTCACTCATGTCAAATTGCGATCTCTTGTAATTTGTTGAGGAATTCTAGATTTTACTGGACAATTACTAAGAAGTTCTACACAATAGGAGCAAAAATGACTTGGTTCAAACTTAGGATGAAAATAAAGTCTATGGAAGAAAAGAAAGTCTTAGCAAGTTTGTTAAGATAGAGTTGTTGGTCTATGCTTAGCTGTGGAAAAGTCTGATAATGAAGCTGAGAAAAATAGTGCTACTTCATTATAAGAACAACATTGACTTGCCGTAATTGATAATATTTATATAGAGTAGATTTCTTAAGTATTTAAAAGTAATATAATTGAATATCATATGACAATCTGAGGCGCTGGATGAATACAATCTGCATACATTTTGGTTGGATGCCTATACAACTGTCCAGTTGCGCAGATGTAATGTAGAACCCGGAAGTAATGCCAGTACCATGGGTATGTTTTATCCAAAGGTTTTATCTAAATATTCAAATGTCAAGATTTTTACTAGGAATAGATTTTTTGTAAGTGTCTAAAACTAAACCTTTTTAAACTAATAAAGAAGTGAAAAAGGAAGCCTTAATACATAAATACAAATACATTGTTACCACATTGCTACAAGCATCTACAAGTGAAGTACTTAGATACACTTAAGAAAAGAACTAAACGAACGCATTATGATTATTTTGAATACAGTAACGACAACTTGTTAACTCCGTGTCAGTGTACGATAACAGGCAATTGTCGCATTTGCAAGATAATGGAAATTGCTGGAAGCGGATATTCTACGAGACGCGATGCGACACGAAATTGTACTGCCCCAGTTCAGGCTAATCGACGTCCGCGCAAAGTTACCGTTGCATTAGGGACACCTTTAACATCATTCTACGAAAACAATGGAAAAATGAGATAAAGCTTAGCTTAGATTTTATAGAGATCTCTGCCAAACTTAGCTTCTTCCTTAGGGAAGGTATGGTAAAACCTGACAATAAATGAGAGTAATAGAACTCAGTTTTGTATTTTATTTACTATAAGCTGTCCTTGAAATAGCATTCCATTTTATTTTAGTTTTCTTTTTATAAAGACGTTGCTGAAGTTACATCTAAATGTCTGTGAAAATAGGTAGTGAAGAAAATGTAGGCATACTGTTACATGTATTTGATAAGCTGTCCACGGACTTTATAATTAACTACAATAATAATTAACAGACAATTTAAAGACAGCGGTGCACCACGGCGGGCCGCGGTAAGACATCATTATAACTAGGAAATTAAAAACCGTCTCATAAATTACTTGTGCGAATAGCATTATCGATTATATTAATATTTTCTTATTTAAAAAAAGAAGACTGTTTGATTTCAGTCAATCGAAGTGAAGCATTTACACCTATATACCCTTTATTAGGTACGCAGGTGATCATAGCCTAATAACATATCCGGAACTTTTATCACCTGCGTAATAGTCCCGTGAGCCGGGAGCTAGTTTAAAAAGTCACCAAGCCTATTTCTGGTAAGTTTCACTTCCCTCCAATATGGCGAGGAGGGCGATGGCTGCCACACGCGTCATACTTGTGAACAGGTGCTGCTTGTGGGGGCTGGTCTGCTTAAGTTTGAATGAATGAATGAATGAAATATTCTTTATTGTATAGACTGACATATAAAAAAAAAAGTAACAAAAATACACATTAAGGAAGTTATACAATGTAGGCGGCCTTATCGCTTAAGCGATCTCTTCCAGGCAACCTTTGGGTACAGGAAATAATTTATAAAGTTGGCAGGTTGAGCATCTACCTACAAATACTACAATATATACGAAATAAACTAATACTATATATACACAAATACTTTGAGAAATATTAAAGCTATATACTAATACTTACATAAATAAAATATATAAATAATGATAAATATGTAAATAAACTAAATACTACTATTACATAATAACAGTAACTAAGGGAAAATAAAAATCAATTAAAGAGAGTGATAGTAGGAGAATAACTGAGACTTGAAAGATTCAATAGTCTGAGCTTGTCTGATGGTCTGAGGTAAGGCGTTCCAAAGACGAACAGCTTGAACAGAAAAAGATTTACTAAAGGACTGACTGTGTAAAGGAGTTCTGAGGCGAAGTTCGAGAGAGGTACGAAGGGAGTGATGTTGGGAGCTATAGTATTCGAAGTGTTCCTTAAGATAAGAAGGGGATTTGGGATTAAATAGGATAGTATATAGAAGTGAAAGTACGTGAGTATTCCGGCGAAGGCAAATAGGGAGCCACTTGAGCTGAGCACGAAACTGGGAGACGTGATCATATTTGCGCAAGCCAAAAATGAAACGTATGCAAAAATTTTGGAGACGCTCAAGTTTATTCAAGTGCTCCTCTGTAAGGTCAAGGTAGCTGACATCAGCATAATCGAGATGCGGTAAGAGTAAAGACTGTGAGAGCGCAATTTTAGTGTCCAAAGGTAGGAAATTTCTCAATCTTCTAAGGGATCCAGCGGCGGCAAACACCCTCCTGCTCACTTCCGCTATTTGCGGAGCCCAAGATAAGGTACGGTCAATCAGGATACCAAGGTTCCTTACAACATCGCTGTATGGTATAACGACACCGTTAAATGTTATTTGGGGTAGTTGGTCCCACTTTACGTTTGCTATTTATTTACTTATTAAATAGGTATTTATTCAGTCTACTTTGTAATTTTGCCGCCGCGCCGGGGCACGCAATTGTTTTCAGTGCGATTAGAATGTAAATATTATTAATGAATCTAAGCTTGTTTTGAAAAGAGTAATTGCTGAGTTTATTGCCGGCTCTTCTCAGCAAATGCAACCTTCCGAACCGGTATTAGAGTATTAGAGTCAGGCTTTTCATATGTGCCTGCGAATGTCTATTTGAATAAATGATTTTGAATTTTGAATTTTAAGGTGGCTGTTTTGAATGTAATCGCTAGTTACATAGTTGCTTGTTTTTTAAGGTCATCCTTGTTAATCTGTCATTGCGGTAAAAAATAAACTATCTAAACTGATTGTCTGTACCAAGAGAACGATTGCATTGAACTGAGTGGTGAACCCAACCTCACACCACACCATGTTAATTATATCTAATAGCCTGAACACACCATTAGTGGATACCCACAAAGTGTACATCAAAGTCCCAGTTCCCCTTCTATCGAATAAATTTAATTTTCTCCCCGAATTGTTTAGTTTTCAAATTAGTGTTGTGTTAACACGAGCCAATAAATCGTCACGTCCCTCGACGAAGTACACTCGATCGTGGAAACATTAATGAAATAAATGAAACAATAAAGATCGATAAAAACGAGACAGGGAAAAACTCAGCATGGTCTATTGTGTAATTTAGCCCAAATTAATCAAAACTTTCTTCGAAATGCGTCGAATCAATAAAACAGACATATTTTAGGTGTTTCCATATTCAGCTACACACCTAAAGATTTATTGTAGTACCGGTGGTAGTATGGCTCTTGGGAAGGTCTAAGCACCCGAAGTTATAACAAAAGTTAGCCTTGAAACGAGAAGAACCAGAAAGAAACGAAGGTTACACTTATAAAAATATTATTTTATCATCTGACTATATTGACTATATTTTTACAATTTTCTAATGCGTACATTTCAAACACAAGCAGAATGTATAAAAATAAAACGCCTTCAAATTACACTAAAAAGTAAGAAATAAGAGTTATTTCTTACTTTTTAGTGTACTTTGAAGGCGTTTTATTTTTTTGTTAAAAAGTTAATTTATTTTAGAATTTATATATTTTTATATACTTAAATACTTTCGCGTATAAAGGCCTACGTAAACAATGCATATTTATGCGATAACAGCAATCGCGGTTGATTTTCTGTCATTTTTTAAGAGTTCCGTCACAGTATTACCATCTCTAGTTCCGTTGTCTGTCTCCGAAACTCATCATCAGATCTATATGAAATTTATATGGGACTATTTCGGAATAAACCCCTTTCAAACAAAGGAAGAATTTTGAAAATCGTCCAAATATGAAGGACTTATTCCCGAACATAAATAAAAAAAAAAAAAAAAAAACATTCGAATTGAGAACCTCCTCCTTTTTTTGAAGTCGGTTAATAAAATGCAACGGGAATAATTTCTAAAAAATAACCTGAACAACTCGTCACTGACCTATCGTACCTTTGAGTTTACGTGCTGGTTGACGAATATCATTTCGATGAAGGAAAACGTCACGTCATGAGTATACCTGCATGACACAGAAGACAAAGGTAATAAAATTCCTCCATTGTTCACTGGTATCTCCAATTCTCCAGTTGCGTATTACCTAACTACGTCATGCGGTGGACTATGGCCCTTATTCATAGTAGGACGTAGGGACGTGAGCGACTTGTATTATCAACGATAAAAGGTCTATTGCGATATTGCATGATCCAACTCTTTTTGAGCCTGCTTATATTATTTTCTTTTTATTTATGTCAACAACTTCACCGACAGGCAGACGATCCACCTGATGGTAAGTCGGGGATATCCGACCAATTAAAAAGCGCCTTTTTCGCCCTTTTTGAAGAGCCTCGTTTCGTAACGCAGTGGAAAACTGTAATGAGAAGCTCATTCCACATCCCATAGGTCTGTAGTAGGACGATCCGTATGAATAAGTACATATGGGGACGAGTATTTCCGGCACATTTAATCGTGTCGCAAAAGTGACTTCAAAGTACAGAGTAAAGCCCAACTACCAACCTACCAAACATAATTGAATTAGATTCTAGATACATTAAAAACGAAGCGCTTGAAGCGCTCGTGGTGTAGCATCATTAGCCGTTCTTAATCGATCGGCAAAGTTAAGCTACGTCTGTCGTGGTCGGTACCTGGATTGGTGACCGTCTAGTTGTATTTTAAATCGAGCGTTTCCGTGCTTCGGAAGGCACGTAAAGCCGTTGGTCCCGGTTATCACTTAATGTGATAGTCGTGAAGCTAGTTGGATGCCTCTAGGCGGCTTGAAAAATTCAAGGTTCTCAAAAAACAGTAGGTTGACCACTAGCCTACCTCCACCGATCCGCAGTGGGCACGCGTGGTGGAGTATCTGTCCATTCGCTTTCACCCTCATTTGTAAAAGGAGGCCTGTGCTCAGCAGTGGGACATTATAGGCTGATGATGATGACATTAAAAACGAAACTGGCAGACTAGTTATTTATCTTATCCACCCTTTTTTTACCCGTTTCCAGTAGCCAAGTGAAAGTTGAACGATACATTCCTTCCTCAAACCGATTAACGTATTAACTAATAGAATTTTAACGCGCAATTGATGTTAGGGTCGTCTGGTGAAAGTCGATGCGCATGATTGCTAATAACAATCTTGTTAATTGTTATTATTACTGCTATTCGTCTTAATAAAATTTAACTCCTATCGATTTAATCTGATACAAACATTTTGATGCGCTTCAATTTGTCTGCATGAAGTTGTAATTGTATATTTTAGATTTTCAACGTATGTATACATAATAAAAATCGAATGGGTTTATTTTTGATATGAAGTATATCAGCATTAATCAACAATCTGGTTTCCCACTAAATTTCATTAGTTTTTTACAAATTATGTTTTAGCTTTCGAACAAACATACCGCACTGACTTATCAAGACACAGCGGCATCATAATTTTACTATTGCAAACATCGTCTTACAAACTTTCTACAGTTTTATCATAAAGGGAAACCGTACCCGGCATAGATTCTACGCTTACTTTACCAAAAGGGGATAAATAAATGAACTGTGCTTGTAAACTACTGGAACTCAATTCACATACGAATGGCCTGCTCGATCTCGACAAACGATAAATAAGATCTAATTAAGTTGAAAATGCGTCTGAATAATGTTTATCGAGCTTAGGACACTTTGGCATTAAACATTTCAAATGATTTGTTAGAATTGGTACAAAAGTCAATATTGACAAAAGAATAAAATGATAACAGATATTAAATATTAAATATTGAATATTGGAAATAAGAGTGAATCACATAAGTTAGATGGAAATCAGTTAGGTAAAAATCCGCCCACAATATTGAAATAAAAGAAGCGGAGAACAAAATAAAACCGTTTTAATGATTATCAAAATACAAATACTTTGTAGGTCTGGTACCTACTTTGTGGATAGCTTAAAATGATATTCATTATGATAAGCTTGACGTTTATTTGTTTGGACCGTGGTTTGGACCATCAGCTGGTAACTCTGACGTTAATCTATAAGAAAAATCTTGCATCACTTTGTAACAAATCGAAACACGTTAATATGAGGGCCTTCACACCTAAAAGGAATAACTCTGTACTTAAATATTCACGAGCGCACTTTAACGGGAAATGGTATAGGATACGATTATACAGACGACTGTAAATCAACGGATGTCGGCGACAACAAATGCTGTATAAGTCGTAAACAAGACTGGTAGGGCCGTGGGCGAGAGCCTTGGCACGGAGCAAACCAAGAACCAAGACTTGTGTCCTCTAGCGTTTAGTGTACTACGAATGAGATACCTGCGATCCTACGATTACTGGCTAGAATAACTACGAATGAAGTAACTGTTACCATCATTGATACTACGTAGAAATAAGTAATCTGTGGTGTTACTAGATATGATGATAGGAATGTTACTTCTCGTTTACATTAAGAACATTTTCATAAATCATCAGCGAGGAGCACTGTGCCAATTCCTATCGAGAAATTTCGAAAAGACAAACGCGTTGGTAGATCTAGTGTTTGCTAACGTCAATTATTTACACTGTAAAGATGTGAGTTATACAGGTTATACCACAAATCACTTATTAGCTACTGCGGCCGCCGAGAGAATGCGTTTCTAACTTTTTACCAAATCTCGGAAACGGCTAATCCGATTGCGATGGGACTTCACGGGATGGTTCAGTATTTTCTTGGGCATAGTTTAGTGATGTACCATCGTGATCAAATTAGCCGTTCCCGTGATTTGGCCAAAATTTACTTAATTATTCGCTTATGTAAAATATAGTTGCCTATATATACCTTAGAGCGATTCATTTATCTCTGATGCACGGTACTTAAGAGGGTTTAAATATTATTGCCAATATCAGTACATAAGCATACAACGTAGACCATACTCTTATCACTAGAACAGTGTTGTTAATAAGTACCTCGTATAGCGACCTGTAATCACAAACTCCATTAGCAGTTACGTGGTTGCCATGATCTGTAATAACAGTTCACTTTAAATCACTTTCATGCACATCACTATAACCAGCAGATAAATCGCAATCGAGCTAAGTAGCTGCTGTGGGCGAAATAGCACAAGGTGTAGGATTTGAAATCAATTCGTCTGGCTGGTATTTAGATTCTGTTGTTATTCTATTGTAATTTATTCACGCTTTGGTGTCATTGTCCTCCTTGGTTTTGATATATTTGATAACTGAGCAGATGCTCTTTTTCTTTTCTACGTCCAAAGCAAACTTGGCCTAAAATCTCTCCCTAATTAGATGACTATAGTTATCCAATCCACTATTTTTATCCAATAGTGTCTTTAATTTAATAATCAGCTAATTAAAATATATTCTACATTTAATTTCTTAATTGGGTAAGTATTCTACTTAATTGATAATTTATACAAACATGAGAAACCAACGTATTTAGTTCAGTTCTCTTTGTAGATTGGAAGACGGCGATATCTTGGAACATTCAATACAACCTTGGACAATTTACACGATTTTGTGGTCGCACTGAAAGCTTGTACATAACGGAAAGCTCTAAAAACATGTAACTGCGACCACTATCGACGCGATACGCTTTTTAATTAGGAGCTTTCACTAAAAACTAAGTTTCTTAACTAATAAAGTAATTTGCAGGCTCGACAGCGTTATTACCTCTTTAATATTCCAATATGGCTTTCATTAATTAAGTAGCCTTAAGTATCGACGCGTTGTTCATGAATAAACTATTTATCTAACACATCCTTTTGCAAATTATCATCACTCAATAAAATGGTAATAAAACGGATCCAATCAAAGATGAAAGTCATGAACCCGAGTCATCAATAATAATTAAAGTGACACCAACGAAACATATTTCCTTGCGAATCGTGAGGAAAATAAGGACGTCCTGGAGACAAGCGGTGCAGCGTCACGTCACCTCAGACAGGACGGTTTGTTGTGTAGACAAAATAATCCCAGGGTGGGCACAATCAATCTTCATCTTCATACGTGAACCCAAATTAAGCCGGGCCTTTGTATCCGAGTACCGACAACAAAATAATTCTTAAAAAGTTTTTTTTTGTCCCAACGTAACAGCTTATGTAAATCTGTTACGTACTCCCAGCTGTTACAGTTGTGATATTTGGTTTGACCACAGAAAAATTCAAGTAATGAAAGCCGATTTTACGGTGTCGGCGCGACGCGTGTCGTAAACATTGCGGTAATTTGCAATTCCAAAAATATTTGCGTTTTTATTTTATTTATGTTTTCTTTTTGTACGTGTATCGTGTATCTACTGATATTTTTAATTACAGTGAAATTTTCATTTAAAATATAACTATTAAGGCTACTATTAAACTCGGGAAGCTACGACATATCTTCACGTCAGAATACCTCAGAGTCTGAAGACACAGGTCTTCAATCAGTGCGTGTTGCAACTGGCCGCATAAATAAGCTTATAGTCACTCAACGAGCTATGCTCGGAATTTTTCTACGTGATAGGCTGGAATACGTGGAATACATACATATAATTAACGAGTATTTAAATCCTTTTTATTGTGCACAAACTTGAATCTAGCGCTCGCCGGCCGGTGTTGCGGCACCGCTCGGTTCGCTCGCTCGGCTTGCGCGCGGTATTATCACCTTTCTAACCTGTAACTGTATTTGGAGTGCCCCGAGTAAATAAAAAATTACGCATGTACGCTCTGGTCAATTTGATGTGCGATCAATATATATATTTTATAGTACCCTTGATAGCGGGTATATATTTGCGCCTTTTGGGGTCGAAACGTTGGGGCCGTGGGGAGTGAGTGCTAAAAAGTTATATAAAGAAATTGCAGCGCGCCTAGTTGAGGCGACACGTTCCCAGAATGCTGGCTTTTACTTCGGTCAGCAGATTAGCATAGCCATTCAACGTGGCAATGCTGCCAGTGTTCTGGGAACGTTACCCACTGGCACGGATTTAGAATAGTTTTATTTTTTAAATATTAGGTTTAGTTTAGAGTATTGTTTATTATTATTTCTTTTGTGTGTGTTATTAAATGAGTAAATGGTAGTATAGACCTGAAAAAAAAAAAAATATATATATTTCATGTAAATAAATTGACAACAGTTTTTTTTTAATGTGCATTTAAAAATTCTACCTATTAATATTCCAGAAATAATTTATTTGCCAATACCAGTGCAGTGCCAGTGCTAACTTTCGAAATATTTAGTAAATGCGGTCAAGCCCGGAATTTGTGAAAATAACAGTATATTAATTAAATTATCGTTAATTTTTTCTAACGGTACACGAGCCGGCACCCGCATTTCAACAGCAATCTTCGCATTGATACAGTTAGCGGTCGTTTGCGGCGACCTTGTCCAGCCCAGGACACAATTAGAACAGTTCCGCCACTGGCTACGAGCGCATGGACACGTGCCCCCCGCCAACTCCGCACATCCTTGAGTGCATCCTCAGGAACTACTCTGAAGGATAACATAATTGCTAGTTACCGCTGGACTCTATGGAAGATTAGCTATACCTAAAAGCTGTCTCTCTTTGTCTCGCTATGCGTGTCTCTTTTTGGCTGGATTAGTTCAAAAGTTTTGTGATACTAATCTCATGAAGACCGTTTTGAACAGCTAGTACCTACGGCAATTAAGCTTTAGTTGAAAATTTCTGTAACTATTTATTATATCAGTTTATATGAACCGATCATTATACAAATAGAAGACGGCAATCTGTAATTGCATTTTATAAAAATCATACAATATTTTTTTACTGATTCAATATTGTAATTAAAAATACTAATTGATTTATTCAAGGAAGCATTTACATTGAAGCAAAACGATAAAATATAATTTCATTTAAAAGTGAAAGTGTCTCGGTACGAACATCTATAAAGCTATACCTAAGTTCAATTTTCATACGACATTAAAAAATAAATAAAATATTATTGGTAACTTACTGACCTGAAGTGTAACTTTGCTGAGTTTCTTGCCTGTTCTTCTGAGTTGAAGGCCGACTTACGAACTGGCGGTAACTTCAGTAGCTTTGACCTTCATAGGTGCCCTTCTAGGGCCTAAATTGAATAAATGGCTTTGACTTTGACTTTGACTTGACTGACTACTATATAACTTGAAATATATCTAACATCTCAAGAAATCATAATTCTGTACGGAACTAAGGATGTTATTTCTGTACGGATTATGATGAAACTTAATAGATAGTTTATTTACTGGAACAAAACATACAATAATGTACATACCTTAAAATTATAAGGTCCCTCGGAAACGCGGGCAAACCACGGGATGGAAGCTAGCTTAGGTACACAAGGCATTAAAGACAAGTTGTAATCGTAAAAAGGAAATTGCGTTTCTATCATTAAAGGACTATACGGAACCTGATTTCTACGCTTCGTATTACCTCTTTTATACATATAATCATTTTTTTTTTTTTTTTATTTATTTAGGCAAACAAACAGTATCACAATGGATAATTAGTAAAATAAAATATGATTATAATTAATTGTGACACCAACACCGTTAACCACAAATTATTAATTAGGTGTACATACAAAATACAAAAATCGTAACAAAAACCAAGTAGGTACGCACGGCTACAGATCAAGCCATACAGCCCCAATCCTAATACAAGCATTTTGCATGGAATAGGTACATATACAAAAGAATATGCGTAGAATGTCATGTCACAAAGCGCCAATGAGAATGATACTGCAGCGCGCACGATAGAAAGAGAAAGGACAGTATCGTGCCTTTAGACGGACCTCGGAGGCTTTCAATGACTTTTAGAATTAAAAGGCATTTTCTAGTCTAGATAATAATACCATTTATTCTGTGCTATAAAGAGCTTAGGCCTATAATCTGAGACCAAATCTATCGTATCTATTAATTTCACTTCTTATGAATCAGACGCGTATACCTTTGTAACCCAGATTTAGTTCTCAGTTCAGTGCTCTCCTAAATGCTAATTGGCCTTATATTAGAGCGTTTTAATAACCTCAACAATTTTCTGACACAAGAGTTTTAGGCGCTGCATAGACAAAAACCGTTTGCGTTCTAGCGCTTTTTTGCTTATTCAATTATAAACAATTCTAGGTTTGCATATTAGGTCGCAGGTTTTTAAATAATTATAAATGTTTAATTGACAATAAATAAATATCCTATCCATACCTCACACACGGCTAACTGATCCCATACTAAGCAGAGCTTGTATAATATGGAGACCAGATAACTATACCTACTACATATACCACTTTTTGTTTGTAAATAGTCATATTTAATATACATAATTATACCCAGACGCAGGACATACTGACATGTTCATGCACACAAATGCATGTCCTGTGTGGGAATCGAACCCACGACCTGCGGCGCGATAGAAGAAGGTGGAATCTTAACCAGTCTTAACCAGCGGCCTGTGCAACAATGTACCTAAACATGGTTGCACAGGTTCTAGATTGTTTGAAGGAACTAGTCGATCACGTAGGTTTACGCTGATTTGAATTTCCAATCAAATCTTTTACAACATAACATGTGCATATATCATAATTAGTATCAATGTTGTGTTGTATTTTTTTACTGATTTATAATAATCAAATCAATTATTTTTTTATTATTTAATGGTCATTCTATAACTTAATAACTGTGTACTCGCGTCCATTCTGGTGAAATACAGAAAAACCTTATTTAAAAAAATATGATCGGCTGATAGTGTAAGAAAGTAAAAAAAATATAAAAATAAACTAACTAGATGACATAAAACATTGAATTATTAAAATAATTTTAATTATCACTTTTCGTAAATAAATTCTACATATTATTTCCATAGTCGTCAAAGTTACTTGCTAAGTTAAAGTTAAGGCACATGAGAACATGAGCACATGAGGTCGCTACTGAAGTTACTCCGGTCGGAAGTTTTCTTTTTCGAATGTTTTATAAATTCAATACATTAATAATAAAAATAACAAGAACAAGAAATAAAGATAAATATTAAGATTACTTATCATTTGATACTTAATTGTTGTTTTTCTCTTTTACAAACTTCCACCTAAGTATTACCAAAAAATGACGCTTCTCTGCAAATCTCTGTATTAGTGTACGTACTAATATAGAAGAGCCTACTATTACTATGAAAAGCAATTGTCCCCGAAATTTATATCACATGAGGGATGTGTGCGAAAACAACATTACGTAAATGTGTTTGTTTGTGTTTGGACCTTGTCGATCAAGTTGTCTTATAAAAGCCCCTGTAGACAGACTGTATAGCGGCTGATTTCGTGTAACATGTAACAATGAAAGCAACATCATGGATTATGATTGAATTTGCATCAACCTGGCAATTGGATTGCTTATAAAAGAGCAAAAAAATTGCCTTAAGTACACATGTCAGATATCAAACTGATATCGTGCAACATGCACTATTATACGGCCTATATTAAAGACCACACCCGAGTAAAAAACGAGAGCAATACTCCAAAGAATATAATTAACCTACAGCCAAAATAATTGAAGTGTCCATTCCTTGTAATAACAATCGCTTAGTCCAGTTATAATACGGCCGAAAAAATTACATGACGCCGATTCGTCTGAGAAAGTAGGCCTGCCATTGACTTCGCGGCGACTAGACTGCCTCTAGACGGTGTT
The DNA here is from genome assembly GCA_947623365.1 of Achlya flavicornis. Taxonomy (NCBI): domain Eukaryota; kingdom Metazoa; phylum Arthropoda; class Insecta; order Lepidoptera; family Drepanidae; genus Achlya; species Achlya flavicornis. The sequence goes on along the minus strand of OX392469.1, from coordinate 13,272,754 downwards.
TCGAAATCTCAAACTATTTGTGTAACTGTCGCTATCAAACTTTTTTATATACACTGCTGAGTGACTTGCAAATATCACGGCTACTGATCAAAAATTAATAGCAGTGGTCGATGAACACTGCGTTGTTTCAGATCTATCGACATTGATATAAGATGCGGTGGTGGAGATTGTTTTTTTATGCGTACAAAAAGTAATTGTGTTCCAAACCATCTCCACAACGATAGTATTAATCATAATAATTATTAATTATGAATGTTGAGCGATAAGAAACTCTATTGCTTTAGATTATAGAGCAATGAAGAAAACTGCTAGTATGATTTTACCCTATTTGTTTTCAACTAAATTAAGTTTTTTCGTAGGTATTACTTTAATAAAATATGATTTTTAGTTCTATTGTCCGTTTCTGAAACGAGTGTGTCATTCTCTTAACGCTAAACCTCACACACTACTCCAAGCACGTCATATGTAGGTATTTCAGTTTTATGACTGAATTCTGAAAACAATTATGACACCATTATTACTTCACTTCTGTCTCCTTAGACATTTATTTACCTAAAGGCATATAATTATGAATAAATATAAAGAAATTAGTATTATTATCTATGTTATAAAGTACGTTACATTTACATATACGAAAAGAACGCATTGTTTTTTGATTTTAATCAAATGTAGTGCTGGGGGGCTAAAAAGGAAGCTAAAGCAATATTGCTATTGCTACGCAATAAATGATGAATGATGAATTGCATAAGATCTGCTTTAAATTCGAAAAAAATTATTGCGTTAGCAATATTGCTTAGCTTCCTTTTTAGGGGGTCTGATCTTGTATCTTTATACTCTTCTTAATCCAAAGCCTGGAAGAGAAAGGCCACCAATTTAAGAACCTTTATCTCTAGTTTCTTATACGGTATACTAGGTATATTCCATGCAGTATACCAATATCAAATTCATATACTTTTATTGATAAGTTCCGTCGGTAGTTCGTGCACGCCACATGCACTTTAGTATGCGATCATGTGAAATGGAGCACCATCTACATACTCAACTTAGGTAACTGTGACACTGTACATACACAACTATAATCAGTGCATATCACTGACTATTATAGTATAAAAGTTACCACAAATATGATATTTAGAACCTGCGAGTTAGTTTTTTTATTAATTTATCCAAACAAATTGAGTTATGCTATTTTTTGGCGCTTAATGTTGCATTGCATTCCGAATTTCCTCCCCCTGAAAAGATAAATCCCATTATGTGAGTTTGATATTAATCTGGATAATCCATCCTTAAATAATGTATCGTATAATTCAGAGTCGCTGCATGGGCGCCGCTGGATGCAAGCGGCCCAGAACCGTTCGAAGTGGAAAACAATGGGGGAGCCCTATGTTCAGCAGTGGACATCCAGGGGCTGATATGATGATGATGATGATAATTAGCACGTAAATAAATAAACGATATTTTTTTAACATTAAATCTGAAGCTATAAAAAAAATCGCTTATACTTATGTGAGACACATGCCTATAAAACCTACATAAGTAGCCGCATTGCATCAGAGGAAAAGTGAACGCTCTGGTTTCGACCAGCCATTCAACTTATGGACAACGTTAATTAATTTTGTAAATAAAGTAAGTGGCTACACGATAAATGCCTTATATGTAACATACCGTAAAGCTCATATTGTCATAACTGGATGTCAAATGCCAAACAGGAGAAATTAAAATACAATATAGTCATTGTAAAGACAAAATCGTATAAAAATTAAACGGTAGGGTCAATCTTTATGTAACCGCAACTAGGGTGTGTATAATATAAACGGAATTATAATTTTATTTTCCTATTAATCACTTTATGAGTTTTTCAAAACATTGCTGTTTTATAAATTCTCAGATTACCGAACAAAAGGAAGATAGAGCGCGCGGAACACGGGAGTGAGGCCAAAGAAGCAAAAACGACATTGAAAACACATACCAGCATAACTGGTATTCGCGGGAATTTGTATTTGCTTTGTTTAAACAAAGTTTATTAAAAAGAAAGTGTTTTTCGTTAAACAAAGCAAATACAATTTCAAAATACCAGATATGTTTGTGTTTTTTAATTTTTTATTATTTGCTTTTTGGCCTCACTCCCGTGTTTCGCGCGCTCCATCTGTGTAATCTGTGTAATAAATTATTGACAGATAATAAAATTCGTATCGATCCTAATAATCTAAGCAAACAAACTTCTCTCCTATGCTTTTAAGATAATATATGTTCCACATGACGGTTCAGTAAGAAATGTGTGTAATTAATTAATGGTGTATAAACATTGCCAATCATTTCGTAATTGCTGGGTTTGATCGGACACGCTGTGCACCGCAGGCCTAAGCTAGTATTTTGAAATCGATTTGTAAATTACTTTCACGGTAAATTGTTCATGTGTCGGTTCAGCGGGTAGATTGAATACAGTGCCTTATTCTGTTTCCTGTTTAAAAATATTCTAGACTATGGGGAAACTCGCAGAGGAACAAGTGGTTGGAAATGAGATATTTATTTTAACAGTGTTATAGCCACAGACTACCCGGACTCCACTCTCGCTATTACAAAACTGAGGCACCGTAATGGCGGCGGCTGTTTATGTGTGATTCAATTTAGGGTTGCCATGTTAGGCTAAATTTACCTATATTTTATTATATTATACTAAGACTAATATGTAACGGTAGACAAGTCTAAATGAAAATTAAGTAACGATGGGTGATTGTAGCAAAAAAAATAATCGAAAGAATCGACAATTGTAAAACTCTACATTCGATTGTCGATTCATTCGTTCTAACGAATAAACAATCGAATAACAATCGACCTTTCGAATGAAAATTGACCCACGCAACGCAGGTTGTAATAGTATGCACAATCGACGGGTGAGCGCGGGGACAAATAGATTAATTCATTCGGCGGACGGACAGCCAGCGCACGGCCGCACGAAGCGTATTATGAACAATCGAAAGATGTCGATTGTTATTCGAATGATTCGAATAAATTGGCCAATCGAATAATTCGATTGTTTTTAGTAACAATCGCCCATCGCTAAAAAGTAAGTGTAAATGTAGGCAGAATATACCGTACTATTTTAAATTGTGAATGGTGGCCAAATCTCGCTATGAAAATATCCTAACTAATATTATACACAAGCGGATATGAGTTTGTTTGTATTTTTTTTTGTTATGCTTTCACGCTTCAACTACTCAACCGATCGCTATAAAAGGGGTTCGAAGATTTGTGTTCGGAGCCTGGCATACTCATCAGGCACCGTTTTGTTTTTTTTTTAAATAACGTCACTCAACCCAACCTTTATACATCGATTAAGGACACTCATACGAATATAAAAATAATGGCGTGCCTATGTCCTTAAACATCACGTTACATAGTTATTTGCAAAAAAGATCGATGTTTCAATAACCATGACAAATTAATCATTAAATGTTTTTACGCATTCTATGGTGCTAGAATAGCTATATTGGTTTATTTCTACAAAAAATTACTGATATATCAGCATAAAATATGTAAAGCAGATTTCCGTAATAGTATTCTATTAATAAATAAATATTCTGGGACATTCCTCACACACATTAAGATATACAATACTTACAACCTACGCGGTAAAATAAAGAATACCTACAAAATAAACTATGGCTATATGGTGAATAGAATGCCACAAGAAGAATAGGTAAAGTATAAATAAATATCCTATATAGGTTAAGTTTGAACTTTGATAATACCGTGCGCGAGCCAAGCGAGCGTAGCGAGCGGTGCCGCGGGAGCGGCGGCCGGGGGTTAGTTACAAATTTATGCACTATAAAAAGGACCACCCTTTCCCCTCACCCGACAAAATAAAAATAATAGTATCTAAAAAAAAGGGGGGTGCGCAACTTTTCCTTCACAGTGGGGGTTCTACACCGACCCCCTCCCTATTCACCCCCCCCTTCCGCCCCTTAAATCGACGAACTTCAAAGTACATTCCTACCTAAACTATTGTTTGATTATTTTAGGGCTCCATCGAATAATCCGCTTTCTAAAAGTGGTCCGTTCGCCAAAAAAATTTGAGAACCACTGATATAAAGAATGTGTACTAGTCGCGAAAGTATGAAATCAATTTATAATAAAATACGTATTAATGATAACCATAAAATATAAAATTCCCATATTTCGGGTAATTTACAAAAGTGTATATTGGCAACACTGGCTTTGTCATTAATTATTTTGTACTGGTGAATGAATATTTGTTTTGATGTATAAAATCGGGAAATAAGTGATTGAATTATTAATTTAACTGTGAAACGTGATTCCTGGTATTTTTTTCCTCAGGTCTCTACGGTTTTTACACCATTTCACTACACAAGAGATGCTATATTTTAATATTTTACGGCACCGCAAACGTATTGACTCTGTTGACGTTTATCCGCGTAATGGCCGACTAGTGTGTGAATGTGTGCGTGCCGGCTTGTACAGTCAACGACATATCAACCTAGACTGATTGGACTTTGGACTAGTAGAAGTTGAACTGTGCGAATCGTGCGAGAGAGCGCGATATGTTTTTGTTATTTCGACCCACTCACGCGCATTGAAGCGCCCGCGCCGTCTACCTATACGTATTATGAATAGTAAATTCTAAAAACAGGTTGTGCTCGTCGCGTAGTCATTTGTGTTACAAGCTCACGAGTTACTTTTCAATTTGCGCTGCGCGATGCGCCCATAAACCATATATATACTAATATAGGTAAATATAAAGCGGAAGAGATTTTGATTGTTTAAACGCGATAATCACTGGCTGGACTAATAGTTGGACTCGAAAAAATATTTTATATAAGATAGCCAGATTTATGAAGAATAGTAAAAGCTACTTCTACATATTTTATTTTCGAAAAAATGGGATCCTACGAAAACTCCAATAATCCAAGGTGTAAAAAAATACCTATAATATTCCTTAAATCGCAAAACGCTATTCGCGCTGCGAAAACTATTGATGATAGACACCGATAACAAAATAATATACAAGAGAATTGTAGGTCATCAAAATGTCAACAGAAAAGTCCGCGGTGGCATATAACTATCTCCTAAGGTTGACATACAGTAACCAGTATTATGTTTCAAAGATGAATAAAAAAAACATATTTTTTAGGCTATGCGATTGTGACCAATATAGTTAAATATGTTCGTTATCTATGCATTTAATGTAGGCTAGCTGTTCCCCGCACACGTTCCCGGGTTTGTTTAAACGGGATAATCTCTGGAAGAATTTTTCACCAAATTTTCTTTCACCAATAGTAAGCTAAATTACCCCCGAGTATAGGTTTAATACTAAAACAACTTCAAGTATAAATAAACACCTCTTATATGGAAAATAAAACTTTATTAGATACTAAAATCACAATTATTTCTTTCTTTCTAGTCATTCTTTGCATGGATCATCAATGTGTCTCCGAACTTACTTGAAAACAATCAAAATCAGTCTTAAAAGTCTATAATGAATGAGTAGTATAAAATAACTATCAAAATCTAAACAAAGCTACCAATTGACTTAAAAACCAATAACAGTTAAAAATCTGAATCAACAATGCACATAATAAGTAAGAGTTTTACAAAATTTACTATAATAAATACACAATTTAAATAACATGAGCAATATAAATTAACACTTAAAGGAACATCAAATATTATATATTTATGTAAATAGATCATCATAATCATGACTTAGAAATTAACATACAGTGAACTGAATCAGTCTTAAAAAAATGGAAACAATTAACATTTATAATAACCTAGTTATATAACAGTAATGGTGACTAACAAAACATAAAACTATGAGTTACTAACAATAAAAATAGATAATCACATAGATTTAAATATTTGCATTAAAATATAATCATCATAAACAATGCAAAAGAGATGCAATCTAAAATTATTTTAACTCTTTTATAAGTGGTTTTTATGTTAAAAGATCTAATTAGTTTACCATAGCCTTCGAAGTAACCTTACCTGTATCAGAAGTGCGCAAGGTGATAAATGACTTAGTTGTTTCAAAACACAACTTACTATAAACAAATTATTATGGAAAATACCTACGCGCACGAATTATTACACGCGCACGAACTATTTTTTAGCCGGAATCCGTGTTTTCAAGCCTGCGACATTTAATCTGCGCCGGATTGTTTGGGTTGATACCTGAAACAACAGTAAAAACATTATTTCCTTTAAAAACAAAGCTATGGTAATACTAACTTTAATAATAACTTTAATGTTTTTAATACTCCCACGATAGAGATACCGTGAATAGTGGTGATAGTAAATAGTCGATTAGGGATTTACTTTCCATAATTATGTGACACCTAAATAACATTAAAATGCCTTCATTGGCTTACGACTAATAAAACTTTTGTTTTTAGTAGCTTTGACCAAGCTTTTCTGAAGACAATAATTCCTTATATAGAATGGTAAATTATATGTAAGTATAGACAATTACCAGTATTACAATGAACAGAAGCAACGCTGCTGTTAACAAACGGGCAATAAAATTTCGGCACCTCAAAGGTTTTGTCGGCTTTTGCTTTTATAGTTGAACAATTACAAGGACCGAAAAATAAATAAGATCAATAATAAAATATTTATTGATGTAGTATTTTTCACGTATAGATAAACAGGCTTTATGAAGAGTGCATTATGGTTTAAGTAGAATTTTAAGGTAAACTGACAAGAAATTTTGTTTGTTAAATACTTGTTGTTGATTATACTGATTAATGCATTAAAATCACACGAGAAACATGACGAGCAATATAAAAAAGCCACTAACTTATCATGAAATATTTCTGAAATCACGCAAGATAGCTTCTTAAAGTGAAAAGCAACAATCAAATATATTTAATGTAGTATTTTTTTAAAAACACCAAATAGAGGCAAAAAAAAAAGTAATTTTATTCGTAGAAGTGGGAAAAAATAAACTTGGACAAAAATACAATTAAATATTTAAGTGGGTTTACGAAATTGATTCATTTTTTTAATCATTCAATAATAATTATTATATAATTTTATTTAATTATTATTTTGTCGTAAACCCACTATTTCTGTCCAAATATTATTCACATGATAATTTTTAAATTTAAATATTTTATTATTTTAGTGGCTTTTTATTATTGCTCGTCAATGTAGTTAAGATTTCTATATTCGTTTTTTTTCATTATAAATTCATGTCTTACTATTTTTCGCCTATAATATATAGATATATGTTATATGCTCTTATAAAATACGTATAATGTCGTTATAGTAACTGAAAAAATGATAAAAACATAATTCAAATTAAGGAGCTGCAGGCTGTATCCTACCTAATTATAAAAAAATGTCAACTTACGCGATATTGTGTGGCAGTAACTTACGTGCATAAAAATGGTTGATTGCTATGCGCCGCTATAATAGCAGCATCTTGCTCAGCGGTGGTGGCGCGCTGGTAGAGCTGCCGGTGGTGAGCCGATAGGTCGCCCCCAGTCACCTCATGGCGTCGCAACCAAAAATTAATTGTTGTCCTCTAAAATAATGTCATTTAATTTAAAAATAATATCACATAGTTATTATCATTGTTTGAGATTCCTAAAGGTTGTTGAACAAAACAAAGGTATTTAAGTAGCTTCGAGAAATTTTTAACTAAAAATAAATACCTAGATGTCTGAGCTTAGATGATTAATTAATATATTAATTAGGTCACTTCACTTCGCGGAAAGAAAGATTGTGAATAGGCTATGGCTGAAGCCAACTACACTATCTAACTAACCGTCACTTACCATCAGATAATCATGGTCAGTTTGTATTAAAAGAGACGTAATTTTATAGAGAGGGAGGGACACATTTCTATATTATGCAGTTTATTTACAATAGTAGGTATTAAAAAGTAACACTCACCGTAATCCCCGTCCTTCTTTCAATCTTTTTAATGGAATATCCACCAGCCCTCAACACCACGACACCACTATCAGCTACCGCTGTTGTGGAGTTATCTTAGCATAAAATCTTTCAGTTTTTATATAATAAAATAATGAAACAATATGTGAACGCAATCTCGACTCCTATTCTAACGATTATTGGTTCGACGACCGTCTGAATACTTTACTCTAGCGCGACTGACTGATACAGAAAACTTGTAAAAGTAAAAACAAAAAACAATAGTCAAACAATGCCAAAAAAGTGCGTCTGTGTGTGTAAGCGCAAAGCACAAAACGTTTACTGCGCTGTAATTGGCCGTTGCCACGATGCATAGTCCTTTTCTAACAATTTTGTGTGTTGTATGTAGCGTAGTTATGGGTATATAGGGTGTCGAGCTTGACGTGGAGTCGTGTGTACGTACAGCGAGGTGGCCGACTCTCAGCGACACAGTTTTTTGTTAGTAAGGATACATCCGAAGTTTTATAACATCCTTGGTTATAGCTTTTATAACGTGCACGTAGATTTTTGGGCCTAAGAGGAATAATAAGATAGGGTTCTCTTATTTTTCAAACTACAGGTTAATATTTTGAAACGATGATCGTACATTGTATCGGTTTCAAAACCGAGCACGAGCCAAGCACACGTGGAGTGGAGCACATATTCGCGTAACGAGGACGGACTTGCGAGCCTCGAACGATCATTCGGTTCACGCTTGACTGCGCCCCGTCGATTGACAGTTTTTTGACGAACACTTGGCAGGGATTCGCATCACGCTCACGTTATAGGCTCGTTGTAAGTCCACACTTGACATCACAAGCAACGAACGAATAGAGGCTCGGCTCGTGCTCGGTTCGCGTACCGTAGACGCACCATAAGATAATTGTGGCCAGTAGAAGCAGCTAATTTCTTCATTTAATAAAGAAGTGCAGTAAAAATCTTTACGCAGGTAATATAATCTATGTACGCTATCATTCGGATGTGTCATTTCTCCACAAGACTGAGAATATTCAATTCTAACATAAGATAAGTACAACATTCTTGTTAGCTTCCCCGGCAAAGTTAAGATTAGATAAATCAAATATCTCTCAATAACTAGTATTTCCAGAAGTTAAGACACATAATTATGTTTGTCGTTATTGCGTCAAAGGAAGAATGCAATAAATCAACAACTTTAAATGGTTTTATCATACCTAGCATATTTATAAGAATTCTGGTATCTACCTAAATAGACCAATATCTGCATCCTGCGATTTATGCATCGCCGGTGTAAGATAAAATATGTGATTCTATCTGTGAAATCGTACTAATCATAGAGACACAATTCTTACTCTATGGTGCGAAGTATCTCTTTCTATTGCTAGTCTCTGCCTTTACTTTGGACAGCAGCTGGAAATAAGTAGTACATTCTGTAGCTGGGTATATTGGTACAAAATAAATATACTAAAATTATTGGGATTATATTAACTACCACTGCTACTTAAAACTCTGCCTTTAGCGCAAAAAGCCAACAGGTTGACCAGCAGACAGACGGTCCACCTGATGATAAGTGGTCACATTCACCTATGGACTTTTGGAATACCAAAGGAATTGCAGATGTGTTGTCGATCTTGAAGAGCTTTTTTACGCCCTTTCTGAAATCCTATGTCGTACTGAGATAATATAGCTCATTTCACGTCTCAATGATCCACTATAGGAACGTCCGACTGAATCTTCAAAACACCGCTTCCGAAGTATAATATTTGATACTTTCAGGTGTACGTACAGTGAGGCCGTCGAGAGAATGCGTTTCTGACACCTGTTAATATTAGGCTATTCTCGGAAATGACTTATCATATTGCGCTGGAAGCGCTCGTGGTGTAGCATGATTAGCCGTTCTTAATCGATAGGCAAAGTTAAGCTACGTCTGTCGTGGTCGGTACCTGGATGGGTGACCGCTTAGTGCGCTCAAATCGAGCCTTTCCGTGCTTCGGAAGGCACGTAAAGCCGTTGGTCCCGGTTATCACTTAATTGTGATAGTCGTTAAGCTAGTTGGATGCCTGCTAGGCGGCTTGAAAAATTCCAACAGTAGGTTGACCACTAGCCTATCTCCACCGATCCGCAGTGAGCACGCGTGGTGGAGTATCATCCCATTCCCTTTCACCCTGATTTCTGAAAGGAGAACTTTGCTCAGCAGTGGGACATTATAGGCTGATGATGATGATGATGATTGCGCTGGAACTTTCACAGGACTGTTCAGTATTTTCTTAGGCATAGCTTAGTGTCGCATCAAAATCAGATTAGCCATTTGCGTGATATGCCCAATATTAACATGTGCCAGGAACCGCATTCTCCCGGCGGCATACTTTAAAGTAGCTATGTTTGTAGAGCAGAAATATGTCATACGATTAATCCCAGGATCAAATTACTGACATACAAATACTCTGTAGTCACCAACTTTCGAATGCTAATTCCATGTAATAATATCAAATATGTTTGCATTAGACAACATGTCTTCTATTACAGCAAAATTAATGGAGTTAGCAACCACCGAATCATATTTCTTAATGTCCAGTTTGATCTTCTCAGTTTCTAATAGATACTCTTTAATTTCATATAAGTACTTATCCTTACAAAATAAACCGTGCATATGCAATGCTATTGTATTTCTACAATGATCTTTATGCATTTGTGATAAAGTTGATATTGTTAGTGTATTCTTTAATCAGCAGCAGAGATAATTGGTTTGATTTTCACGTAATAAATTGCTATCTGTATTTACAACGCGGGTGGTCGCAGTGATGGAGATATACGGGTCATTTATCATATAAATTTCACTTGGCAGATATATCTACGTTGTATAAAATTGTAGAGTATATATTTTCTAATTCGTGACTATGGATATTCCTGCGTTATGCGCTGAAAGGTCTAGCTATATTAACCTTTCTCTTGGGATTTTCACGAATAACATCGGGGTACCACACACATAGGACTCGCTTTCGCAGTCACGAGTAGAGATGTAACTATACAGATACACAATGTAGATGGAAAAAGTTTTGATCCCCTCAGATAGACATTCTGCATGACCTCTTCAACGGATAGTGTTTGTGACTCGCGCTGTATCCCGAGTGTAAACGTTAGTATACGCTTACAACGCGTTTGCGTTTACGACATTTCTCTATAGGATTTGGCACAGCGCTTCTAGCGGAATACTCGTGGTATTTTCACCTATACTAATTTTATAGTTAACTTAAACGCGACAGTATGCGTTTACTAACATTATTTCTTAACACTCGGGGCCAGGCCAAATATCGCTGAATTCAGACTGATAAATAGTTACAGGGCACTTAACCAGTGCAGATATTTTTTATGAATATTGTACAAGAATCTTACTATATCGCATATACCTTACCTATGTAGAATGTATTAATGAATAGGTTAAGAATTAACAATTTATGCAAACCGACTTAATATGCATGTCGTTAGCGTATTAATTAGCTATCAAAACAGCTTGACAACAGAATATTTTAGTAGTTACCAACCTAGTCTAATTTCTAAATCTAACCGCAGTATTTTCATTGTCAGCTATTGACCATTCGCTTAGATTATCTAGGCAAAATAGTTCTGGCGCGACGCCAACACGATCTTACACTTACAACTCTTTTTATTTGCTCCCCAATAATACCATAATAGTATTTATTGCTGAATATTAAGGGTGTAAATAGCTTGATGTTTTTGGTATTGGATGTAGAAATATGTTGGTATGTTTGTAACCTGATGACGGGCGATCGGCAACCGTATCGAGTGTCGTTCCGGTCCGGCGCCTGCCTTCGTCTCGACTCGACTCGACCTGACTACGCGGTGTGAACGGAACCCATGTCCTGGTTACCCACTACAGGAGTATGCAGCTGCGATTTTAAACGCTGAAACTGCGCCTGCTAAAGATTATTAATTCTTGAAAAGGTTTGCTAAATCTAAGATAGAGTCTGGAGGAAACTCGATTAATTGAATGATAAGCAATAAATTAAAACAAATATAAGTAAAAAAAAACACGATTTCCGGGATAAAACTCGATTTAAGCCAAATGTCCGGGGTTTTTGAAGGTTTTGTCCGGCGTCGGCAGTTTAGGTGATGGTAGCTCTACTTGTAACGAAAACAAAATCAATTCATTACTAAAATAGAGATAGTGTATAGATAGAAAAAAAAGCTTACGGCCTGGTGGTAAGCGGTTACCGTAGCCGCTTGCAACTCACGAGCCATTCAGCTGAGCTCCTCCATGAGCTGGCGATCTTACTCACGCGCAGGAACAAAACATTAACTTATTTGGCTGCGGTATTCTGTAAGGTGGAGATACTTCCCCGATAAATAACGCTATGCTCTTCCTCTCTCAACTACTTGATTTAGAATCAGTAACTGAATCATTTGCAACAATTTTTGGTTTAGTGTTTTAGACACCATTGATGTATAGAACTACTCAACACTCAATTTAAGGAGACATGTTTTTTTGCGTTTTACCTTAGAGGTGCGCTCCCGTCAAACAAGCTCTATAATTGAAAACGCCGCGTTTTGTAAACCTAGTCAGTAGAGTCTGAAGAATTCCTCCAAGGTTTTTATATTGGTCACTTTGTCGTCATGGATGGTCATGCTATGTTTATGATATTTGTCTGATACGTAATGCTACACACAGTGACCGCTTCTACTAATTGGCAAGGACTTTTTTTCTCATTGTTTTGGTGCGTTTGGCAAAATTATAAACAGTTTTTTTTTATCTTACTAAGGAAATTAATGTTTTCTCTATCTCTCTAGCAGCTATTTTCATGGCTTTGTGTGAAGATACTCCATGTCATAGCGTTTTAATATAATCGGCCGATTCGTTTACTTGTAGAGACAATTTAAGCTCTTTCAAAAGTGTTCCTACGATTTGGATAAACCTTTAGAATATTGTTTTTTAAATTACAACTATATCGGTAAATAAGCATACGGTCTGTCTGATGGTAACCGGTCAACGTAGCCCTATGGACGCTTGTGATGCCACGGGTGCTACATCACAACACCTAGAGCATCTCTCAAGCGTTACTGACCCTTACCCCCTCTCCGAGGAGCTCTGGCAACTTTATTCACACGCAGAATCACAATATTGGTAATTGTCTGCAGTATTCTGTGAGGTGGAGGTGCTTCATCAGTCGAGCTGCTCAGAGAGCAAAATAATGCAATGCTCTACAAATAAAATTTCGAACAGAAAATATACACATTGCTGCTATTTTATTTTATTTTAAGATCAAAGGAAAACTAACAGCTAAGTACATAAAGTATAGATACACATAAAACAAAAAGAAGGCTAATTATAAGTTTTCACAGATATTATTATAAGTTTACAAGTTTACAAACACAGCAGAAAGACGGACGAGCACTATAATATAAGAAAAGTAGATACATAGGTTTACATTATAAAATAAATTAGGTATAACAATTGGGTAACTAACATAAAAAATGATTGCTTTTAAGAAAAGTATACTTCAATTTTACTTTTACGTTCTAGCTAGATGGATCTTTTTTCCCTATCCTATGCCTATGTAATTCCTAGACAAACTCTCTATGTCCTAAGATATGAATGTCCATTCACCATTGCAGCGTGACTATCAACGTAATAGATAACGAATGTTGTAAAATAATAATAATAATTTAAAAAAAAAACATATTGTACATAGGATTAGGTTTTTTATAATAATGTATATTAGTGTTATAAAAAAAAAGTAACTAAAATAAGGTTTTATAACATTCCCTACATCTATTAGTAGGATATATTCAGAGACATATAAGAACAAGGAGGATATATATTATATTTATATCTGTTTATTTGTGTGTACAGCATCAGCTAGAGGTCACTTAACGTATTCAGAGATCGCTGAGGGGCGTATATTATAGATTATTATTACTCTTCAAAGCAATTATTAAAAAAATATATACGTTCCCTGTATTTATTTCAGGTAATTTGGTAAATTAAAATCTGTTTATAATAACATCCCTAAATTCGGTATGGTCGGTGAGCACTGTAAAAAATGAACGATAAAATAAACTATATTAAAAATCCCTTAGTAAGAAAAAATAAACATAATCCTAAAATTGATTTATACTTGCCTTATTTGGTTAAACTATTCGGAGCATACTAATAAGATTACATACTTATCGAATATATGAAACTGATTAACAATTTTAGATTCTTGGAATCTCTTGGCGATCTAATTAAACTATAAAAAAATTGTATCAAATGCAATACTATTTCCTAAAATAAAAGGTCATCCAAATACTCCATGGTCCCCATGACACTGGCGGCTTCCACGCTGAATGGTTAGGCTTAACTTCTGGGCAAAAAAGTCACTAGCTCTCAGTTCCCCAGAGGCCAAGACCAACCGTTTGCCCACGTCTTGCACAAATAAATGCATGCAATATACCATAAGAAAATTCAACAATATATGAAACAAACTTAACAATTTGAAGATCGAAGATAAAAACATAGATGTAGTTCTTCAATGTGTTGTGCACATGAGGACATGAGCACATGAGGCTAGCTGCATGATGACCTTAAATGGAAACAATTGACAAACGTCACACCAGCCAGAGCCACATGTTTTATTGCACTGCACCCAATGTCAACACGTGCTAGACATATTTAGAAAGGACAAAAGGCCACAACTGCACAATAAACAATGTACATACATAAGCCTGAGATATTATCCGAAAAAGTGTTCTTCAAACGAAATCAAAATTGGCACGAACCTGAAATAATACAATAAGTACCTACATGATGCATTTGTACTAATTCTGTTAAAGTGTCACTTCAATGGACAAACAGATACACGAGAAACATTTTAGGAAATTACAGTAGCGGGCCTGGGGTCCGAATCTCGCGCTTTCGACATCCATGTCGCATTATTGGCGCAAAACATGCAGATACCATACATTGAAATTCCATACATTTTATCAGATTTGTTTTGACTACTGAAGAAGGAGGAAGAAAGACGGTGAACATTGGCGTATATATGGGAAGGGGACCGACCGACCCGAAATCCTACATTCCAAAAATCTATGGCCGAAATATGGTCCCACACCACAAGTTGAAATAACTTTCACGTACATTGCATCGATAATCCTAGATAAGCCAATGATGGAGCATATTCCAGATAGCACCGAGCGGGATTCCTTCGACCAGATGGACTTAAAATCTGGATAAAGTGGAAGAAATATGGAATAAAAACCTTTAGATACATGTGAAGAAATTCTGTGATGGCATTAAGAAAACAAAAAATGTGCAATCATTAGCAAATAAGCAATCAGCATCACAAGCAAATAGCATTTCGCTATAAAGTTATAACCTCAGAGTATATAAATACTAGTTATAACTATACTCTCGCTTACATTACAATGTAATTAAATTATAAAATCACTTTCCATACCTTTCTCTGGGGACAGATGGGTCGTCTAACGGAGGCCACATCAATCAAGCGTTATGAAAAAGCAGCCAGGCTGTTAAACGGACAACTTTCGCGGTCAATATTCACAATCACCGGCTAGCTAATCACCGCTCCGGGATACTGACACAGTTGATATATGCGCAGGCGATCCATTCAGGAGTTACTCAATTTGACATAGCGCTTTTTTGTGGCAAGAATATGAATATAATAACCAAAACCATAATATCTGAATCGAAATATCAGACAAGCATTACTATGCCTTCATTGCCAGATTAAAATATAGGCAATAAAATTTTATAGGTATTAACATTACATCTCTCATAATACCGATGTATAATCATTAAACACATATTATCATCAAATTATAATTTTAAGTTTAACCCGGTGCTTTATCTTATTTTTCACACCCGAACGTTGCACGCTAAAGGCAGAATCAAGATTTGAAAAACCTTATAAGCAGCTAAAATTGTTAACCGATGATTATTATGTAGTTCGTTTACTGAATCTATTACATGTACTTCTTGCTCCAGGCTGCTTTCTGTGCAATGCCGCCAACACCGCTCCCACTCAAAGGCTTGGCCACAAATTGCAATTGATTTGCCATATATATTTTTCAGATTAAGAAAGTCGAGCACTAGGTATACATCAAACAAGACTTAATACCTAGTAGGTAATAGCTAAAACATCAAATTGTCATGTAGTTCATATTTCTTTTTTTTTATACAACTAAGTCCGTAAACAAGCATACGGACCGCCTGATGGTAAGCGGTATGGACGCTTGCAACACAAAAAGCATCGCTCACGCGTTACCGACCTTTCCCCCCACCCCTATGAGCTCTGGCGACCTTACTCACGCGCAGGAACACTTTACACAACATAAAGTTATTTGGCTGCGGTATTCTGTAAGGTACTTCCCCAGTCGAGCTGCTCTTTGAGCGAATATACGCTATGCTCTACCTCTCTCAAACCAATCCAACAAGTTTTTCAATATTCGTATATTTTTACAGGCAGTTCCTAGATGGAGAGCGCTTGGAGGAGTTCAAACACACTGCTCCATATGGTGTACGGTGCACGACGACAACTCCTACGTCGCTGCAGCAAATAAGGCCTTTTTCACAGTTACACCCCAATGCCAAATGCCCAATAAATGCAATGAGGTACGTATTTTCATACAAACTATGATACTTACTGTTATAGCTGTCCCTATTTAATAGGTACAACAAATTACAGGAATTAAGGAAGTATTTAAAAGTGATTGTTTGTATTCGTGGGTTCACATAATTATATCACAGAAATCCGTGAAATTCATTTATTTTACAGTATATAACACCATAGTATCATAGTAAAATCTGAGTAACAAACTGGTATAAGTATGATGTCGTTACACAAAAAACAAAGAGCAGCAGATCAACATCTTGCAAGAGCCAGTGTGTTTTATTTATTTTGTTATTTTACAACTTGCGATACTCCGTAAGATACTGGTTTCATGGTACATTGACCAGCCGGGCTTACTAGATTTTATTAAGAGGTTATTCAAGGACTATCCTTTTTCAATAAAAATCTACAACCGGTTTACAATGGGTTGTATTGCACCTTGCACCTGGTTTATTAAAAGTAAAAAGTGTAGAAATTGCACTCGTATACTCGAACATCGTGCATAATGAAGTGTTGATACAATCACAGTCATAAATGTATTTACAATAATATTAAAATTAAATAATAATCTATATCAAAATCAACTAAATCTATTATTAATAATGATGTCCCAGGATAGATAGTTATTGAAAAATTTAACCTTGCTGAGTTTTTTGCCGGATTCTTCTCAGTTGAAGTACGTAGTACTATTAAATATTCTGTGGTTGAAGGCTGAGTTCCGACCCGGTGGTAACTTCAGTTAATGTGACCCTCATAAGTGCCCTTATGGGGCCTAAATGGCTTTGACTTTGACTTTGAATAAAAGTTTTATTATTCGTAGGTTATTCCCCTTTTTCCTGCACCAAGAGGTGAGTCCCGAATGTGAAACTTTTTGTTCGGTGAGTCCCGATCCAATCAACTTTGGAAACCACTGCCATAGAGATATATACCAAATATCAATAAATTAAAGTAAGATCATAAGCTTTGCGAAACTTAACCAATGGCCATAAATATAACAGTTATAACATAACGAGGCAGTTTTAAACAGCCTCATTATATTTTGCATGGCAATTAGAGGCTTTTAGCTTCCTTATTGTTTTATTGGTAAATTGATTTAAATGCCGGAAAATATCCATTTAATTATATCAATTAACGCTAAATATCTGAACCAAATTATGATTTACTTAATAAATCAATATTTATTAGATTATTAAAAATCATTTGTTATTTTACATATTACAATGTTTTCGAGTTTAACGATTCTTTGAGATAGATTTATGAGGTGAAACTTTCTACGTACCAACATATCCTTACTCTATTGGTATTTATGTCGTATTTGCCTTTTTATTCAGTTTTATTACCGTCATAACTTTTGTTCGCGTAAATCAATCTTTGACATTATAGGGAAATATTTTAGTATCGGCTATCGTAACATCGTTCTTTACGACTGTACATAAACCACCTAATTAATTCAAACGAAAAAATGCTTCAACATCTTATTGAAGTTGTAATAAGGTTCTAAATTGATTAAAAATAGTCTGATTATGTGCATAAAAAATCTATGTAAATTAAATATTCGTTATAAGGTGATTACAAAAGTCGCCCCCTATGGAGCGCGGCACTGTTAGACAAATTGATTAAAATTTTAAAATACCTACTATTTTTGATGATAATTTAAATTAAATAATTTGTTGGGCACTTTTGGTTAATTTATATTTAACTCAAGTGATCTTACGATAATGTTTCGTTGAGTAATTTAACGTATTCTCTCCGTTTATAAATTTGTCAACGTTGTAACACATTTTTTTTTAATATTTTATGCTTAATAATTTATGATACTTATGTGAACCCTTAAATATATGAAAATTAAGTAAATAATAAAAATAAAATAAAGAAAACAGTTTTCTGGTCCTTTATATACATAATTCGGTAATTTTTTAATTTATTTTAAAAACAACGACACGATAGAGGCACAGATAGAGGTAATTAAAAGCATTTTCTATAAGTCGATTACATTTTTATTATAACTTATTATTTTTATACATGTATGTAATTCAAATAAGTATTTTATATCCAATAATAATATAATACCTTATGTGTACATAGTAACCAAAGAAGACATTTGTGAACTACTTGAAAAAATCCGGAAAATCTAGATGATAAATTACCTAAACTTTGCTTAAATACGATCTGACGAAGATAATAAACTAAATGGGTATGAATGAAGACATGTATGTCGATATGGTCCCTAATATGGCACATGAGAAAGTTAAATAACCTATTTGAATGTTATTATCCAAATAAGCTCTACTTGAAGACTGGAGATGACGTGACGTCTTAAAAACGTAATTTTATTCAAAACCTTTTCAATGTATATTATCAGAAAGTAATCTCATGAAATAGATATATACAGAAGGTTTTTTTACATTGTACACGTACATAGCTACTCTATTCTTATCATGTAACGATTTTGAAATCAAAATTTCTCGAGGAACTAAAATAACGAAGCAACCGAACAATTTCATATTTACGTCTACTTTTACCGCATGTTTTTACTGTATATGTTTTCGTAGATTTTTTTTGCTGAATACACTGAACCGGCTGAATACATACATACATAGGTGAAGCGCATACGTAGACGGCTCCGCAGCAAAAGGGGATCTTCTGTGTATATCTATTCTATGGTAATATTAATCCTATAAGATGATAAATAGCTTACTTAAAGTGTGGTATGTTAATGGTTCATTTATCATGGGTCTAATTCATGTACAGGAATCACAGTCTCTACCTTAGAAGGAATTCAATTTAATTTATTGGACGTTGTTTATTTCTTTGTTTCGTTTTTATTTATCAGTTTTTATTTCATCTTATTTACGGCGGTACTCGGAGTCTGTGCTACCCGAATCCTATAATCTAAGGTTTTTTAAGACCCGACTGCGTAAAACAACAAATAACTGAAAAGAGAAAAACAAGCTCTTTTATCTATACAATATTGAATATAACTTGAATTTTATAAGGTATTGCAGTCGGGGATAAACAAATATTTAAAAAAATACATACCTACTTAGGTTATTGGGAATACGTTTCTTTTGGCCTTCATATTGTCCTTTATGGGAGGGAGAATGGCCAACGCAAGCCCATTAACTATATATGTAACAAGCTTTTACAAAGCTAAACTATATATGTAGATAGCTTTTACTTTTTTTTTAAAGTATGTAAATGCCTTATTTTTGTAAAGTAGTAGTATAATCATGTTTACACTTATAGGAACAAAACAACTATGTAGCTAAATACCACTAGAAAGCTTCGTATTTTGAGAATATGATATTCCGCGACGGAGCGGTATAAACAAGCGAAACAGTGGAAAAACACGAGTGGCCATAATAAATAATAAGTAATCATAATATCACTTTGAAACAGGTAAATTCCTGCAATTTCCTACGTGATCAAACTACCTAGTTAATGAAATAAGTGTCAAGATTGTGTTCTTCTTGTAAAAGCTATACCGCCATTGTGTTGTAAATGTTGCGTCTAACTCCACTAAGTAGTCATTATATCACCTACCTATAAACAAGTAAGCATCAACGTCAGTGGGGTTTAAGTTATAAACGATTTATTAGCGAACGTGAAAGTGAAAAATAATAAATTTTGCGCTAGTAAATAAGCCGATATTTTCTAACGCACAGGCCGGCGTTGCAAACTAGTTTGGATATAATTTCCCGATCATAATAAAATTATAAATGTGACACTAAATATCGCAGTTTTAATACAATTAATCAATCAACATCTTACACATTTGACTGATTGTATTCACTTCCCATAATTTAAGGACATTTCGAATTTGTTATTACGTACGACCAAAAACTTGTCTAGGTACTCATAATCTAAAACTTATAAGTCTTTACCATAGGATAGCTATCAATCATAAGTAGCATTGAGTTGCGCGGAACTCTTCAATACAGCTTTAACACCACCAACTCCTTTATATCCGGATATCGCTTGCGCCAAGGCACCGGCGACGTGGGAGTCGAGCTGGCTGGTGCTCGTACCACTTATGCCGTAACAATTAGTAACTGTCACCATTAAAGAAATCATCCCCCACATTGTTATACCGTTGAAAATCGGCCAGTGAGGTTGATCACACTTTTCTTACATGAAGTATGTAATATGTTCATATTGTAGACGCTGCACTGCAACTTAATAATTGTACCTGTATAATGGTCTCCAGTTTTCTAAAATAGATCTAGTTTACGTGTAGTAAAGGAACCCTAAAATATTTCATTAACTTTGAGATTAACTTCATAGGCGTCATATAAACCTTATTATATACCATTTTAAGCTTTATATCACAAATATTCTCCGAATAAATACAAAGCTGCTGACACAGACAGAAGGTCGTGAAGACTGATATGACGAAACAATACGGGGAACTTCCCATGAGAGGATTTGCCTCTCCACTCCTGTTAATTGTCCTGTTAATGAGGACACGCAACACATTTATCCTTTTACCGTAATACATTTTAAATATTTACCCAAAGACCAGTATGATACGTCATGAGTATGAACACAGTGACCCGATTGCAACCGGAGCAGCTATAATGCAGCAGTATCAAATGGTGGTAGGCGACAATACGAGTAATGTGATCAACATTGAGAATACCCCATATGATTATGTCATTCATTGGATTACAATAGCGGATTAAATAAATGAACTCCTTATTGCTTCCAATAACCCACAATGATAACTTGAGGCACTGGATAAGATTCAGTATCAAGGTTTAATGGGTTTATAGGAAATGTTAGAACATTCTGCAGCTCTAATTTAATTAAAAGGCCATAGATACAGAATAAATGATATCTGTGGACTTGCTTTAAATTGGGAGGAAAATTTTGTTCAGAAATTCTTATAAAATACATACTATAAAACAAACTTCTTTAAGTCATTAGACAGGAATGAAAATGCAATCAAAATACGTAACGTAAGATCAACAATCTAGACTGGTCGCTGTGATATAACACCTCCATTAGACAGCTTGGCGTCTTTATACGGCTTAAAGAACCGACTGGCGACAAGAAGTCATTTAATTTCTTCATCGCTATTACGAATATAGATCAACATTATGCAAAATACAATCGTAATAACTATGTAGTTAGGTACTAAATGCGTCACAGTAAATAATAAAAATTTAAAAGTAATTTCGTAATCGCGTACACAGATCACAATGCAGACCTGTTATTTTGAAATAGGTACTAAGTTTCGATCAGCTCAGTGATTGCAATAACAATAGATGAAAGTCGGTAACTACACATGCATAACCGTTGCAAAATTTATAGCAAGTGCGAGTCGGACTCGCGCACGGAGGTTTCCGTATCATAAAACATTGGTGCCAGAAACTTTTTATGATTCTCTATTGTTATTTGTTATTTGAGGATAGTAGTGCATAATTTTAGACCCATATGAAAACAGTAACTTAACTATCATTGTTTTAAATGAAACAAGTGCTTCTTTTAACCGACTTAAAAAAAGGAGGAGGTTCTCAATTTGGTTGTATTTTTTTTTATGTTTGTTACCCCATAACTCCGTCATTTATTAACCGATTTGGATTTTTATTTTATTTGAAAGGGTGCACTTCCCGTTTGATTCCCTTGTTTTAAGTTGTTTGTAAAACAGTTCAATTATTATGGCACTTGTTTAACACCATGCCAACGTGAAGTTTAGAAAACTGATATTAATTTTATAAATGCGGAATAATCGGGAATTTGGAAGGGATCAGTCATATTGGGTATGAGCTTAGGTTATGAGGATACGGATTTAGTGTAGGATAAAAAAGAATAATTATATGATATTGATAATTAAATTTTTATATCTTTTTGAATGACAATATATAGCTATATACAATATTAGACAAAAGAAGGATAGGGATAGCTATGGGAAATGGAATATCGACAAGTGCTGTTTAGTATATTATATCGCGTCACATTATTTTTTATAGAAATAAAGATGTGCGGCCAGTGACACATCACTAGTTAAATGTATAGGTAGGTATTAATTACTCAAATATTGACTGACTGATTTATAAAAATCAATTTGACTGGATATTCAAAACAATCGTTTTCAATTTATTATGACTGTTTGTTGCACCGACAGACAAATCGGTGGGCTAATGAATCACATCGGATATAAAGCTGGTGTTCCGGACCGCCGCATGCTGGTCAGATACCGGGTCGTTTACCCGACGACAAATTACGCAATCAATGTATAACGGCATCAAAGGTGATTTATTTTTTAATATTTTCACGCCTAAACATTTTTCAAAAGATATTAAGTGTACAGATCGTTGGAGTACAGTAATACATTGGAGACAGGGCAAAGAGTTCGTGATAACGATGATTAGTTATAATAAACTATTATAACAGGTGGAGATTTCGAGATGGCATATATTCGAAACCTATGTTGGGTTAGTCATGCTGTTAGACAACTTTTACTATGGGACCAATAGTGAATTCTCAAATATATTTTTTTACTTTCCATAGTAAATGTAAACTTTACTATAACCAACTTTGCACACATGTTTCATAATGTACTATTAACTCATTGTTTTTCAAGGCTGTGTTCCGAACCGGTGGTAACTTCAGTACATGTGAACTTCATAAGTGCCCTTCTGTGGCCTAAATTGAATAAATGGCTTTGACTTTGACTTTGATTGCATGTATTCCTTAACTTGAATTTAATAGAATATTGTGATTTCTATAGTGTGTAAATTATAAGGAAATTATATGTAACCTACCTTTACGTTTCCGAGACATGAGACGGTTGGCCTCGCTGCTCTTCCAGAAATGGAACAACCGCAAAATAATACAAATTTTATTCATAAATAAACTGTCAAACAAATTCATGGAAATCATTCACTGGAGGATAAACTCCAAAGTAAATTAATTTAATTTATTTTTAATTATTAATCATAGCCAAAAAATTATCACATTACCTAATCTATCCATATGCATGCAATATTACTAAAAAAAAAACCGGCCAAGTGCGAGTCAGACTCGCGCATCGAGGGTTCCGTACAAACCTGTAGGTATATAAGTAAATGGTAGTATAGACCTGAGTATTTGATATTAATTTCAATTTATGACCTATTAAAAAAAAACTACTTACTAGATCTCGTTCAAACCAATTTTCGGTGGAAGTTTGCACCGTAATGTACATCATATATTTTTTATAGATTTATCATTCTCTTATTTTAGAAGTTACAGGGGGGGGGACACACATTTTACCACTTTGGAAGTGTCTCTCGCGCAAACTATTCAGTTTAGAAAAAAATGATATTAGAAACCTCAATATCATTTTTGAAGACCTATCCATAGACACCCCACACTTATGGGTTTGATGAAAAAAAAAATTTGAGTTTCAGTTCTAAGTATGGGGAACCCCCAAAATTTATTGTTTTTTTTCTATTTTTGTGTAAAAATCTTAATGCGGTTCACAGAATACATCTACTTACCAAGTTTCAACATTATAGTTCTTATAGTTTCGGAAATAAATGGCTGTGACATACACGGACAGACAGACAGACAGACAGACAGACATGACGAATCTATAAGGGTTCCGTTTTTTGCCATTTGGCTACGGAAACCTAAAAAAAAAACGGCCAAGTACGAGTCGGACACGGAGGGTTCCGTACAATAATAATAATATGAAATAACAGAACTCATCTTTGCTATGAAATAAATAGTACTTAGGCACAAGAAAAAAAGCCCCTGAGAAAGATTAAATTTTAAACTTATATCATTTTTATTATTTTTGTTGATATTATTATAGCGGCATTAGAAATACACATTCTGTGAAAATACTATCTACTCTAACTTTGATCCTTAGCTATCCCGTCTTGCCCGGCCTTCCCCTAATTAATCGCGTTCACACAATAAATCAACTTATTGTCTATAATTGTGAGTAAGTACATAAGTTATACTGGATGGAGATTTCGAGATGGCATATTTTCGAAACCTATGTGGTGTTAGTCATGCCTCAGAGTAGATAAATACGTCATGCTGAACAACTTTTACTGAACCAACACTGAATTCTCAAAAAATTTTTTTTTACTTTTCATACATTATAATCGAGCAAGATAGTTTAAATACTATTAGTTAGTAAATACTATTTTTTTTTTTTTTTTGGGAATTCAACTCCCATAGTAAAAGTTGTTCAGCATGATTAACCCAACGTATGTTTCGAAAATATGCCATCTCGATATCTCCACCTGTTATAATAAACAAAGAAAACAAGAGATCATTATCAAAGTAGAAATCTATATGCTAGTAAAATATTCAAGAAAGAAGCGCTAGTTATGTAAGTCAAGGCCAACACAACAACCCCATTCAAAATATTTTAAACAGGATATTAGTTTATCAATGCTTGAAATATGAAATAATTGCTACAGTTGATAAACATTCAATGTGAATATTACAGAAAAATATCATTTTATTGTAAAATCATTTAAAACTAAACTAAAACTAAATAAAAATTATAAAGACAATATATACAGGGAAATAATTATAGGTAAAAAACTGCGTTTAAATCGCCGCCTGCAGGCAGGGTACCCAAAAAGCTGGCGACGTTACCTCGTTGAATTGCAAGGCTAATGCGTTGCCCGAGGTAAGCGCCAGCTCTTTGGTCCCCTGTAGCATTTTTATATCTTTTATATTGCATAGTTTTTGACTTATAATGAAAAAACTTACAAAAAAAAAACACTTTTTTTTATCTCAGAAGATTATCAATAATATTTAGCGTAAAATTGTCCTTAACACAAAAGGGTACTTTGTACAATATTGCCGTCCCGACGGTGTTAAATTGTCAACAAACAGTATTTATTCGCGAAGGTCACGACCCTCATAATTGAGAAACGTGACGTAAGGAGACATATTTTCCTCATTTAAATTCTTAAAGTAAATAGCGAAAAATTCTCAGT
Source organism: Achlya flavicornis (assembly GCA_947623365.1). Taxonomy (NCBI): domain Eukaryota; kingdom Metazoa; phylum Arthropoda; class Insecta; order Lepidoptera; family Drepanidae; genus Achlya; species Achlya flavicornis. Next base: position 13,247,262 of record OX392469.1, on the reverse strand, counting down.
AGGTACATGAGTACACGCACAAAGCTTGTGAATTATGAGTCAATATTAGAACTTCAAACTTAGAGAACAACGAACTTCTATACGCATACGCAGTGCACACCGGAAATGAGTCACCATGATAACACTATCGACAGTAGGGCATGAATCTCGGAATCTCGGAATCTCGTAATATCGGAATCTCGGACCGTTTTTTCCGATATTACAATATCGGAATTGAGTGATCCAATATCGTAATATCGGAATCGGATATATTTTCTATTTGAGTTCTTAAATAAAGCTTTTAAGCGCGCCACAAGGTATGGTCACCTAGAGCTATAAAATTAACGTATCGTACATCAATTTTGCCTACCAGTGTTGCAAGTGAGCGTATTTTTTCAACAAAATACGATGTTCATTATCCATAAAAAATGTTGACGCTTTGTTTTTAGAAAAATATTAGCAAGAAAAACGAGCGTTTAAAGAAACATAAAATTAATTTAGTGCGATTTACAACAAAATCGGCACCATTCTCTTTTTCTATACTAATATAATATTAATTATACTTAATATATTAACATCTATGCTAATATCGATATACGAATCGTCTCGCACGTAGGTTTGACGAGTTCCAGCCTACCGAACAAGCCGGTTTCCGTAAAGGCTTTAGTACCATAGACCACATACATACACTCCGCCAGATTATACAGAAGACTGAGGAGTATAATCGGCCATTATGCCTGGCGTATGTGGACTATGAGAAAGCCTTCGATTCAGTCGAGGTTGATGGGTGGTTTTACAGAGTCTACAGCGATGCCAAATTGACTATCGCTATATCGAAGTGTTGAAGTATCTGTACAGCAAAGCCACCATGTCAATCCGAGTCCAAGACGAGAGTACGGTACCAATCCAGTTGCAGAAGGGTGTAAGACAGGGTGACGTAATTTCCCCGAAACTCTTCACCACTGTAATGGAGGATGTATTCAAGCTCTTGGACTGGAAGGGATATGGCATCGAAATCAGTGGCGAACATATCACTCACCTTCGATTTGCCGACGATATAGTCATAATGACGGAATCGCTGGAAGCTTTGAACACCATGCTCAATGACCTCAACAGAGATTCCCAACAGGTAGGCCTAAAAATGAATATGGGCAAGACAAAAATTATGTCTAATGTTCATATTCCGCCAATGCCGGTGATTGTTGGGAGCACTGTTCTCGAAGTTGTAGACGAGTATGTTTACCTAGAACAAATTGTCCAATTAGGTAGGTCAAACTTCGACAAAGAGGTCAATCGAAGAATCCAACTCGGCTGGGCAGCGTTTAGGAAGGTACGCCATATCTTCACGTCCAAAATACCTCAGAGTCTGAAGACAAATATCTTCAATCAGTGCGTGTTACCAGTGATGACATACGGGACAGAGACGTGGTCTTTCACTGCTGGTCGCATAAATAAGCTAAGAGTCACTCAGCGAGCTATGGAACGAGCTATGCTCGGAATTTCTTTACGTGACAGGGTCCGAAATGAGGACATTCGTAGGAGAACAAAAACGACGGACATAGCTCGTAGAGTGAGTAAGCTAAAGTGGCAATGGGCAGGCCACATCGCTCGAGGAGCCGATAACCGATGGGGTAGGCGACCGCGTACAGGAAAGCGCCGAGCGGGACGACCTCCCACCAGGTGGACCGACGACCTGGTCAGAGTCGCTGGGCGCCGCTGGTTGCAAGCGGGCCCAGAACCGTACGAAGTGGAAATCAATGGGGGAGGCCTATGTTCAGCAGTGGACATCCATGGGCTGATATGATGATGCTAATATAATAAAGGGTTTTTTGTTTGTTTAAACGGTGAAACCGCGGGGGACAGCTAGTTTTAATATAATGAAACTGAAGATTTTTTGTTTGTTTGTTTTACTGCATTTATCTATGGAACTACCAGTCGGATTCGGTTTTTTTCCACTAATAGACGAGGAGATTTTCTAATAATAGCATGGAGGACCTCTTGGCTCATTATGAAACCACTTATCTCCAATTCGGACTTGCAATCAACACAAGATAAAAATGTTAATAATAGACCGGGCCTAACTTAATAGAATGGACGTACTGCGAAAAAGATACATCTACCTCGGCTCTACCACTTCCAACATAGGAGACTGTGAAGATGAGATCAGAAGACCATGCGCAATGACAAGATCAGCAGTAGGAAGATTTGGAAAGACAGTAGGAGAACCAGGAAAACAAAGATTCGACTTATGAGATGCCTGGTCTTTCCGATCTTGCTCTAGCGAGCTGAAACTTGATCCTTAAGCCTACAAGATCGCCGGAAAATTGACGCACTGGAGATGTGGTGCTGAAGACGCTTCTTGAAAATTCCGTTGACGGTCTTTCACACCAATAACTCGATCCTGCAGAAGCTTAGAATAACAGATAGTCTTTCATCGACTATGCAGCTTCAAATTCTGAAGTTATTTGGTTACATCTGCAGAAACGAACACTCGATGAAGAGTCTTATTGTCCAGGGTGGGAGAGTGTACTCGCAACGCTACGAAAGCTGTAACCCTAGTCAAGAAGAACATTGAAGACCCACCATGTACACTATCTATTGCAACCACGACCACTCTGACAGGAGTGCTCGACTGAGCAGAACATGTTTTCAATCCAACTTTATAACGAACTAGTTGTCCCCGAGGTTTCACCCGCGTTCCCGGGATCAAAAGTAGCCTATAATACTCGGGGAGAATGTAGCTACCTATAAGTGGAAAAAAAACGAATCTGACCGGCAGTACCACAGATTAGCCAGTTTAACCAAAAAAAAAATCTTCCCCTTTATAATATTAGCATAGATAGATTATTATGTGAAGTTTATAAGGAATATGTGCTATTTATAAAAAATATGTGCAATTTTTAATAAAAATGTCTAATTCCGATATTAATATCGGAATTCCGATATTGAGATCCAATATCGGAAGTCAATATCGGAATTGAAAAATATTCCGATATTACATGCCCTAATCGACAGCCTCTTTCCCGAATCGCCTTTTTTAGGTATCTAAAAAGCACAGTGATAACGAATTTAATTTATAGTAAAGTATAAAGGAGCTTTACGTAGAAAAGATAAGCTGGTGTGATTTTTTATACCACTAAGTTGCTAAACAAGCATACGGTCTGCCTGTTGGTAAGCGGTTACCGTAGCCATATGGACGCTTGCAACACACGAAGCATCGCTCACGCGTTACCGAACTTTCCCCCCTCCCCTATGAGCACCGGCTACCTTACTCACAACACAACTTTACACAACATTAAGTTATTTGGCTACGGTATTCTGTAAGGTGGAGGTACTTCCCCAGAAAAGCTGCTCTTTGAGCGAATAAACGCTATGCTCTACCTCTCTCAAAAACTACTCTGTAGCTGCCTCATCATTTACTTACAGAGCTTACGTAGGTACTCGATCAGGCTTAGAACACAGGGCTTTCCGATGAATCAAATATCGAAAGGAAAACTGCATTAACACGAATGAACACCTTGATGCAGTACTGTGTACTTAGGGGTGACTGTGTATTAGGGAAGTTGTGATACTACTTACCTGATGAGCTCATATCTCTTCTTCTCTGTAGGTTATTGGGGAGAGCGGCAGAGCGTTCGTGGGTACATTGAGTTGTAGAGACAGCAGACGCGACGTGCACGCCTCACACGGACACGGCTCTCCGCACGATCTCTCGCCATCTCTCCCTGTTGGCAGACTGTCAGTTAGATACCCGGTTTCGTACTGTGGATTTTACTTGGTCAATCCAGTGCATAGGTGTTGAGCTCTTACTCAAGTAGTAATATGTAGTGACAAAACTATAAACTTCGAACAATTAAACGCATAGAAGCTACATGAAAATTCCTCACCACCGACAATGTGCTTTGATTGGTTAAGTTAAGGACACATGAGCTCTGATTGGCTTAATCAAGAACACACTAAACATTTAGATGCAATGATTGATTTTTTTTTCGATGACTAAAATCTAACATAGGTAATTGAATTTGAAGCTAGACTGTAAGAAGTAGAATTGAAAATGAAATGAAAATGAAAAACACACAAAGTATAAATCAAAGCTTGAATTACCAACAATTTTAAAGGTCTAGAAGAGACTATTGTAAAATTTTCTTACAGTGTAGCTAGAAGAGACTATTGTAATCATCACTTGGTATGCTGAAATTGTGGTCAACACACAATACTTATCAATAGTTAAAAAAAATGTACTTACCGTTGTTTTTGCTCTTATCGATACCGCATTCCTTAGGGATGTCATGTGATATTATTCATAGTTCTGGGTATTTATTATGCCAAATCCAACCAAATCCGTTGAGCTATTACTGCGTAAGCTACAAACAAACACACATACAAACTTTAGCATTTAATATCATTAGTAGAATGTGATCTTGTTTCTCTACAACACTTGTTAGAATAGCATTAATCATATCATTAGGTATTGGCTGTCAAAATAAATCTGGGGTATATTGTAACAATTTAATTATTAGCAAGGCGATAAATTGTAACTGCATTGTTGCAACCAACTGTTTATTTAGGTCTTTCCAAACCGCGATAGTGTTATATCTAACCATTGTCTCTACATTTAATTGTACCTATTGTATTTGATAACATAACAGAGACAGATGGTCAAGGTTTAATTTGTTGGTCATATATTGTATTCGCTAGATAAGATATCATTATATATATTCCTCCTTATAGTATTACAAAGCTTAAGAGATCGTTTGTATGTTTTTAGGTATGAGCTGAATTGAAAATATTTCTTTTTGTTTTTTTTCTGTGTGTGATAAAATAACAAATGTACAACGCCATATTTGTGCTAGTTAACCTGCTGTTAATTGAGGTGGGTTATAGCTACATAACACTGTGGCACAGTTAGTAGCTCTCATAGGCTCGCGGTTAAAAATATAACAATGACATCAATTGTTATAATAAGACGCGCGTCCCTCGCGAGAACCGTAACCCGTCGGTAATAAAATTAATATGATTAATTCAATCACTCGAAAAAACTGCTAAAAATGAGGCAAAGGTTTAAATGATAATGAAAGTGATAAATATAGGTATTATTTTATGTCAATTTAACGACACTTTCATTGTAAACTACGGAACCGTAAAATAAAGTGACAGAATAATCGCTTCCGAAGTCAGCGTAAAAATTGGGAACAAAACTATGAGCATCGGGTTTGAATGTAAGATAAACAATAATTTATCCGTCAAAAAACGTGAAGAGGACAGGATGTCGTGGACAATGGTAGGGTATAAAAAGGGACGGAAACGCGTATGCCTCACTCGTTGTCCGATTTAGATATACACGCACAAATATTTTTGTCTATCACGATCAAAGACTTAAATAATGTACTACAGCTTACATAACGTGCCTAAATATTATAGCCTAAATACATTATCCCGTATCTACTTGTTAAACGGTTGACATTTGGTATTGACAACGGTATGGAATGCACACTCGTGAAGTTCGAGCTAGATTGAAATCTAACTAGGTCTGCGGTTTACAAATGGCGGTGAAGGAAATACCTATATGCATGTATAGAACTTGCACACCCAAAATCTTCGAAATATTTGGTAATTTATTGATACAGTTTTTTTTTCATTCTTAAACGGAGGTACCCAAATCAATGAAACAATAAACTTTCCACAGGTTTTTTTACCCAACATTAATATTGTATGTCACAAGCAAAGAGTCCCGCGCGGCTCGAATAAAGTTTTTTTTTTATTCGATGCTCCTTTATTTCTACGAATGTTTTCAAGAATTAATACATTAGTAATGTAAGATCGCTCTTTGGTTTGTACGCAAATGCCTTTTCCTGAAAGCGAGGTTATGATGATATACGAACGTAATTCAAAGCATCAGAATCTTTACCCCCCAGCAGGGAAGTCCCAGAGTAATTAGAAATCGAACAATGGTGTGTCATAAAAAGTATCATAAACGAGAACGTATCGATAATCAGCTTTCAACGATCGACCAATGACGATATTGATTGGCTCAAACGGCACTAGCATACATAGCAACAAATTCAGCAGAATGCTGAAAATTTTGCTTCAACTTTACTTATACAATGTTAGTATCAAATATTCTTATGACATACCTATCTCTATACAAAGTCATCCAAGGAAGTTGTGTTATGTATGTATGGTATTGAAAATCCCAATTACCTATAAGTAGTCAAAGTCCACAGAAAACGCATCTAATGGTGCGTTCATGCTTGGCGAACCGAGCACGAGCCGAGCCACGAACGAGCACACTGCGAGCCCGATTCGCGTAGCCTCGATGGCCTTGAACGAGTGCGATTGTCAGTTTTTTCACGAACAAAGATCCCTTTGCGTATCCACGCATCGTGCTCGTTGTAGGTTCGTTCGTGGCTCGGCTCGTGCTCGATTCGCGTAGCATGGACGCACCATAAGGTCTTATGATTCATGTACTCCAAGTACTCTAATAATATTTTCCCCGATGTTGTAATTGTCTAAAATACAAATATTTAAAACCTACCAACCTACGTACACTTTACACAGCATTGTCAAGAATGTGGCCTGTAATTCGATCACAATGTTTCCTAAGAACTGAACATTGAAACCGCTCCATTCTGCGTACAGCCAGACGTAATGCTTTCTCGAAACCAATTGGAAATCCGCGTCACGTTTTCAAAACACTATTGGTTTGACAAATTATTGAATATGTAAATTGAAAAAACCGTACCGAAAAAACACGTAGGACCGTGCATACAACAGGGTTTCGTAGAACTATTAATTTAAAAACGAGTTTTCAATCGCAATGATAAGTAAAATATTCAAACTATATTTACATAAAATGCTTGAAACGGCTTTGATATTTCAACCGAAATGTTTAGTCAAATATCTCCTGAACTCGAAATCTCTCGTCAGGCGTGATAACTTAACTCCAGTAGTTTTTGGTAGTTTCAGTAGTTTTTAGCATTCTGTACAGTTTTGGTTTTATCAGCCTATTCTCAGCAGATTAAACATCCATATTAGCCCATTCTGATCAGATATCGACTCCTGACGGACAGACGGATAGATGTAACGAAACAATAAGGGTTTCTTATGTGACAACGGAACCCTAAACATACCAATTAGACACGAGATGAAAGTGACATCGGTAATAATGTAAGAAGAACTGGTTTTGCTCTTATCCACTGAATGATACGATAACTTAGATGCTGTGATCGATCCTATTAATGCTATACAGGGTGGATACTATGAGATAACTATATCGGAACTGGTCATCATTGAACACTAAGAAAGAGATCATTCAGAAACTTTATACATCACTGTAACCTACTCGTAAAATTAGCACTTTGCAAATTGGTCTCAAAAAAATTTCAGCATGGACGAATCCATCCAAGAATGCATTTGAATGAATTGTTCGCTTCGCAGGCTATTGTTATATATATTTTGTAAATTGTAATACTTATAAGTACCCATTTAAAAAAAAAACTTGCTGAGTTTCTTGCCGGAGTCTTCTCAGTTCAAGTTGTATTTGGAACCGGTGTAGAGTCATTTGTTAACGTTCACAAGTGCCTTGTCAGGGCCTAAATTGAATAAATAATTTTTGAATTTTGAATTAAAACTTACAAGAAGAAAGAAATATCCGACAAGTATTTTAATTTCTGAATGAAAAAAATGGTGAGATATGAACACCGAAGCCCCAAACAATAAACACTGTTATTATCCTAAAGTAGTTTCTGTGAATATCATATAACTCAGACAATATGTACAATTAATTTCTTCGTCCCAATCCCATAACAAATAAAGGCCGGCACTAATCTATGACAACCGGGAGGTCCACCCATTGTGTATGACAGGAGTGACAACCGCATTTTATAGCTTACAGTAATCAGATTAACAATAAAATATAAATTCTATTCATTCTTCCTCATAATCAAAAAAGTCGTATTGTATACGTGAGTATACTTCCACCATAAATTAATTTTTCAAAAGCTTTTATTGGTAACAGAAGTGACACTCAGTTTTGATGTTTTTAATGTCCTCTCAGAAAACGACTTAGTGCGAAAGTTAATTGATGCATAGATTTAAAAAAAAAGAAAGCGTAATTGATTAGCTCTAGGATAAAAATATGTATGTTAGATAAATAGAAGTCACTACTAATGCATCAATTTGTTAATTTAATTGACTTCTCTACAAAATTGAGTTTAAATATTGAGTAATCTATATTAATAATCATAATCAAGAAGTAAAAATAGGTCAGTAAGACATACTTTGCTATACGAGTACCTAGAATAAGTTATATAGGTGTATATAACACAATCGACAGTAACACAACTGACCCACTTCTCTATAAGGAATCCTCACAAATATTTCATCTTGTTTATTTACTGTTAAACAATTTTGCGCAACAGCTGACGCAGAATCAGTTCTTGTGATTGCTCTGAGATTCTACGACATATGTTTCAATTCCGAGATAATAATAAGGACTAGTTTATATTTAACTTCAAACATAATGTAGCATAGATGTTACTAACCAGGGGGCCTACCCCCATCTTTTACAAAACAACCTTATTGCAATACTGTTTTGTTTCCAGCATATAATAACCTTATTTATATTTGTACCATGACCTCTACCAAACACTATTGTTATATGATTGTTATATTCCTGCTAAGAACGAATGATTTTTAAAAATTTGTCTATGGGCTCATTAAAGATGAAAAGAAATAACGCTATGGGCCTAAGCAACTTTCTCTCTCTTAACAATTCTCATCTCTGTCACTCATCAATACTCTCTCGCTCTTTCAAACAACCTTATTCTTCTTTTCGTACCATGATGTCCCTAAAACAAGCTTATTTTATGCATGAAAACAACCTTGTTTATTTACCATAATGGTTCATTCAATTCGTACCATGAGCTATTTTTTATAAGCTTTTGACAATTAACATTATTGTTTTAATGTCAAATTTAGCAATCTTATATACGTTGTATTTACAAGCTGAAAATAACATTGTTTTCCAAATTTATGTTATAAATATCTATTATAGTGTCATATAAAGTAATTATATCGAATTTATTTACTTATAGAATGAATATATCGGGATTGCGAGATTAGGTATCATCCCAAAATAATATAACCGATTGTTTATAAAGTTTTTAATTGCACTTGTCGTTCACTACACAACTATGCATCTACGTTAGTAATATCGATCCCTCGACCCTTGCCTTAGATTTATTTAGATGAAGCGGAGCTTTAAATAGCGTGTTTATATATTTAGTGACTTTTCATTTAGGTACCTACCCACTATTAATATCCTGTTTTCATTATAACCAACGTACATCGAATAACCCCAGATTAATCCATAAAGTTAACTTTCCTGCAGTGTTAGTACACAGAGTAGTCCCTGTGTTCCTGGAATCCAAAATTTTAGAAAATTTGCCAGAGAATCTAGGTATTCTCTGGCAAATTTTCTAAAATTGGTCGTAACCTACATTAGCCTGGATGGAATATATTATTGTCAACAGACGGACAGACGACAGACTTATAATAATCTATAAAGGATAATCATTTTAACCATCTAATGTAGTAAAATATTAATTAGGTATTATATATTTGTATTGAAAACTCAACTCACAACAATCTGCTATACTGTTGCAGAGCAGATGTAACCGTGCGGGAAATTCTAAAATACACATCCATTGGACCTAACTTTCTGTAGCCATTGTGGCTCTGGATAGAACCGTGGGGGTCTGAAGCTCGCTGATTTGCTCGCACATTATCATCAAAACCTCGGCAAACCGGTTGGTGGGGAGCTTTTTGTACAACGCATTAGCTTGGCTATCCAAAGAGGAAACACTGCCAATAAGGAGCTTGAACCTGGAACCTTGTCGATGATCGACAACAGCGGCAAATATTTATATACCTACATACACATAATATGTTTAATTCCAAGACCTGCAACTACAGTAGGATTCCCGTCAATAACACAATGAATAAAAACACGAAAGTATTATGTACCTACATTCTTTATTCACATAAGTTTAATGAGAGTAAGATAATTATACACAATATAAGTATGGCATTAAACAATCTTGCAGATACAGATTCAAACTTTATTTCAGCGTTTATAGGTTCTTACCGTCTTACTAATAAAAATATGGAACACGGTTGTTTAACAGCTGTATAGTTATGCAGTGTGTAAGCCTTACACAGTTGCTATACACTCCCTTTACTAATAATCAGTGTGTAAGCGTTGTATAGTTATCTATTTGTTAAAACAAAAACGACTGGCAACTTTTTAGGAACGTTTTGAAACTAAAACTATCTAACTTTAAAATACGGGAGAAAATATGGGAAAAATGTGAAAACACCAAAAGATACTGAAAAATAATTATATAAAATATTAATCATATCATAAAAATCAGGTTTCTTTTTCTTAAGACTATTTTAATTTTAATAATTAAACAATAAAATTACTTTAAAAAAGCTTCAAATAGCTAATGGTGGTTTTGAACGAAACTGTCTTGTGCTTATGGCTACAGTAGCCATTTAACCAAAGAAGAAGAAGAAAGAAGAACGTCATTGTCAAATTACAAATGTTACGTCAAAAACGAAGCCAATGACTTCAAAACTAAGGATACACCTACCGGAACATTTTGCATAAAGTTATCAAAATCAAATAAATTGTAAATTTTTGTTTTATTTTATCCATAACTCCAGTATAAAACACAAGCCTTTCACTACGCAACTAGGCATTTTTATGGCAATTATAAGCAAACAATGAACGAATGAACTGTTCCGTGGACCGCAGTATGACCGCAGTCGACTGAGTCGCGTTGGCCCTAAAATGACTTTTTAGGGCCAGCGCGTTGGTGTCATTTTGTTGCGCGGTTGGCCTGGTCCGTAGTAAATGGACACAACACTTGATTGTCAGACACAGCTGATCTATTGAAATCCGCCATAATGTTCTTATACAAACACTAAACAAGGGTCCTGGCCCGTGTAAGCCCTGTGTAAATTTCCTAGGTAACTAAAACACGTGTATACAGGCTTTGTGTCAAAAATGTTTTTATTAGTAGCAATTATCCTATGTGTACACCGCGTGTAACTTTTTATTAGTAAGGCTGATAGACTTCACTTTAGACCAGCCTCTCCATATCTACGTACACTTTTTTGAGAGTACTCCTTCGCTTGTAGATATCGATTGAAGGCGGTATTTTTGGTCTGTTTGTATTTAACCATTTCTACCTGCTGACTGGATCTCTGGCGAACTCTTCGGCTACAACTCTACAAAATGAATTGCAACATTTGTGCAACTTACAAATGTTTATAACCATGACATCTTAAATTTCATGCACTGAATATTACTGTCGAATATACTATTAAGATGTATCCATATTGATTGCACTTTGTTTGTTATTAAATTACATAAACAATAACTAAATATCTTGGATATCTTCAAGATATCTTTATTAGACATTTGAGTATGACAAGAATGACAGGTAAATATTTTGTTCCGATTCATTTCATTTGATAATCTAGAGTCGGCAGTCTATATATTTTTTCAATTAATTTCCTTACTCTTCATAGTAACATTTTAAAATATTTGTATGCATTCTATAGAAATTACTCGAAAATATTTTATTCTTTTAGTTACTTATACTTTACTATTAGTTTAATTTAATACTTTGCTAAAAGATGAAGAACCTCAAATCATTTCGGTCCAACGTGTGAAAGAAATGGCACTATACAGTTAATATATCGTTATTTCTTTTTATCTTTTATCAGGTTGTAGCAAGCCATAGACAAATTCTTACAAATCATTCATTCTTTCTCGGCACTTAGCAATGTTATATCAATGTTGAACGATTGAGCTCATGGTACGAATCAAAGTAATATTATTATAAGGTGAAAACAAAACAGTCTGGCAATAAGGTTATTTTGTGAGAGAAGATGATGGCCCTATAGGATGAAACGAGACAAAAAAAAAAACTTGTCAATTGTGACGCACGAATTTTGAAACTCAAATGTGCCCTGTTGCACTACATATTTTGAAATAATACAAATATTTATTTTATGTGTATCGACTTTTATATTACTTGAATTAATATTACTTAGGTCAATATGAAAGCAAGGCAAGGGGCCGCCGTTCAATAGTGATATTCAGTGAATGAAATTTAATATGGCATGGTCACAAACAGAAGTAATTCAAGTATTATTTTATTCATTTTGCAGTGAAGAATTCGCCGGAATTCAAATTAAATACTCTAAGAAATGTGCTGGAGAGAAATAGGTACCTAATCCTCAACTAGCAAAGCAATGGAGCACTTCTTGGTCATTACAAAAACTGAGACAAAGTTCATACATAAATATATACCTAGGTAGCATAGAAATAATATATACCTAGAAAGAACGTCGCCATACTACCCGAATATATAAAACAGGCCAACTTTTATAGGCTGCCGCGCGTAACAGCTACGTTTTACGCTCCCTCTGCGTCATTCTGCTTGTCATAGTGACGTTCATAAAGATAGCAGTTGTTGAAATATTCCAATTAAAATCGGGAGAAATTTAAATATTGATCATTATTTTGCATTTTTAGTTATTTTTATTTGATTTACGCCCTAACAGTTAGAGCGTATTTTTATCGACGCGTGCACAGCTGCGACACTCTATCTGGATGTATTCTTAATCAAAGCTAGGTAGGTTTATATTTATGTATGGCACTTCAGTCTTAATACCTATAGTCTAGGCAGGTACCTATTGTCTTTAAATTATATGAATAAAGAATTTACCACAGGAAGTAACACATATTTTTATTTATTACCTTTTGTCAGGAATGCTACTGTATTTGCAGGTCATACAATGAAACATTATGTGTATTTAGGTATATAAACGTTTATGAATACAGTACAATCACAGTAAGTGCGTTTTCACACGAGACGATAACGACACCGTAACCACACAGTAAAAAAACTGTGACGATTTAGCCGACCATACATTTCTATGTACCGTTTTCACACGCAACGATAACGACACAGCACTGCACGACACAGGAACGATAATTCGGCTATGTCGTTGGTTCGGCTAGATCGTGACGATTTTTTTACTGTGCGATTTAGCGGACCTTCGAAATGTATTGAAAAACGTCGGGACTTTCACACGGCGAACAGCACGATAACGATAACGACACTTCTTGTCACCTCGCTGTAACTGTCGTTACGGTGCGGTTATCGTTCCTCGTGTGAAAACGAACAACGACATGACCGTTTGCCAATTATCGTCGGTCGTTTATCGTCGCGACAAAAATGTGTCGTTATCGTCTCGTGTGAAAACGCACTTAAGCTTAATCTATACGATATTAAATAATTACAACAAATAAATGAAATACAATCTAGCACTCGTATATAAATTTTCCTCTAGGCTGCCGTAGATTATCGGCAAGGTTCCCAACAGGCTAGCCAAGCTAATGCGTTGGCGGAAAAAGCTCCCCGCCCGAGGCCTCGATTATTTTGGTGACAATATGCGAGCGACTCGGTGAGCTTCAAACCCATACGGTCGTATGGTTTCGATAGCAAATGGCATTTTGGTCCATTGCATGCGAAAGTGTTGATTCCTCACGTAGCATAGATGCATACCACGTCGCTTTCGTGTATCTATTATTGGCTTCTTCGGTATTTGCTTCCAAAAACACAAATAGTTCATATTCATTTGCCATCTTGAAATGCTAGATGGCAAAAGCTAGAAGGCTAGAGATACACAATTAATTCGATAAGTTAAATAATTACGATCTACTGACTTTATATCACTATAATAATAGATATTTTTATCATAAATTTGGATAATTCGTCGCGTATATTGTGTTATATTTTGATTGATATATGCAATTGACATAAAAACCATAATGCTAGTTGTCAAAAGACACATCATGGTACGATTTGAATGAACGATTAGAGGTGACGTCATCAAACCTGCTAACAAAACAATATTGTTTTATGCCTATAATAAGCTTATTTTTAAGGATGTCATGGTACGAAAACGCAAAATAAGGTTATTTTAACCTTGTTTTAAGAGCTTGTGGTAGGCCCCCTGAACGCTAGAACAGGGTTTCCCAAACTGGGGTTTGCGGCCACCGTCGGTCCATGGACCAATTAAAAATGAAAAGTAAGAATCGAAAAAGAAAAAATATATACAAATAGACAAGTAGAGGCAGATTTAAGGATCCAACTGAGCAACATCAATCCAATACACCTATGTGAGTATAATATAACTAGCCGTCCCCCGCGGTTCCACCGACGCACTGTGGATCGAAAATCAGCTTACGAAGACATAGGGATTTCAATTTTTAAGTGTCGTTTTTTTTCTTGGATATGGCTTTTGTTTACCATTACTATGCTCAAATATTCAGACAAGTTTCATTTAGCATACAAACGGATGACTTATGATTTTTTTTCGAAAAAGTTGTATGGAGCTCGTATGAAAAATGCGATTATCTTTGGAACAGCAAGTTAAACCGTAATATCCTTCCAGGGAGTTTTAGAACTAATTATTTATGAATTATTGACATACCACACATACCGGTATCTGCTGCAGAAAAAAAGAAAAAAATGAATAAAATATTTTTTTATAAAAAAAATGCCAACAATATAAATATTTTAATAAATGTTTGTATTTGCATGATTCTACAAAAAAACAAAATTACTCCATAATAATAAAAAATACTTAGACAATATAAACTTATAAAAATTACCTATATTATACAATAATTAATATTCAATATCGCTCTCGTCGGATTCCAATTCGGAATCAGGATCCAAATTAGATACATCCAAAAACTCAAACTGAGTTTCCGGAAACTTGATCAGTTCTTTAGTTTCAGCGAAGAAACCCTGGCTTTTGTTGGTATCTAACTTAGGTCTTCGTGCACTGATCAAAGGATCAGACGAAAGAACAAGCATATTGAGGATATCCTCATTGGAAGCTTGCCTGCTTCCGCGAATGATGTTCTCAGAAATCCACTTACTTTTCGGCTGTTTTGCGGGCATAATCTTTAAACTTGATAACATCGATTTGCTCCCCAGATGTTATTGCTAGCAGAATCACGGCAAATCTTCGAACAAGCTCTTCATCCAACCCAGTGATAGCTGCAATTTTATCGGGGAACTCGAAAAATCTTCTTGCTGTATTCCCATCGTTTGTAGTTCCTGAGCCTTGTTTTACAATGTCAATCAAAAGATTGAGCTCATCTTTAAATTTATCCTGTATATGCTTTTTTCTTGCCTCTAATATGCCTTGTACTCATTTCCTCTTGCAGCCCACTTTTTGAAGTCTTTCGTCTGTCTTCTTAGAATTTACAGGTAGCATGATGCATTTTATCTAGCTTCCGAAACATACGTACAAATTTTAGCATCGATCATAAGTTGATGACTCACCAAATCACACAATATTATTGCACTTAGTGGGGATAAGATCCTTAATTTCGTCATCCATTTGCCTTTTGCTACTGATGACCACTTCTTCGTTCTCCTTTACAAAAGTGGGCTGCAAGAGGAAATGAGTACAAGGCATATTAAAGGCAAGAAAAAAGCATATACAGGATAAATTTAAAGATGAGCTCAATCTTTTGATTGACATTGTAAAACAAGGCTCAGGAACCACAAATGACGGGAATACAGCAAGAAGATTTTTCGAGTTCCCCGATAAAACTGCAGCCATCACTGGGTTGGATGAAGAGCTTGTTCGAAGATTTGCCGTGATTCTGCAAGCAATAACATCTGGGGAGCAAATCGATTTTATCAAGTTTAAAGATTATGCCCGCAAAACAGCCGAAAAGTAAGTGGATTTCTGAGAACATCATTCGTGGAAGCAGGCAAGCTTCCAATGAGGATATCCTCAATATGCTTGTTCTTTCGTCTGATCCTTTGATCAGTGCACGAAGACCTAAGTTAGATACCAACTAAAGCCAGGGTTTCTTCGCTGTAACTAAAGAACTGAACAAGTTTCCGGAAACTCAGTTTGAGTTTTTGGATGTATCTAATTTGGATCCTGATTCTGAATTGGAATCCGACGAGAGCGATATTGAATATTAATTATTGTATAATATAGGTACTTTTTATAAGTTTATATTGTCTAAGTATTTTTTATTATTATGGAGTAATTTTGTTTTTTTGTAGAATCATGCAAATACAAACATTTATTAAAATATTTATTGTTGGCATTTTTTTAATAAAAAAATATTTTTTTCATTTTTTTCTTTTTTTCTGCAGCAGATACCGGTATGTGTGGTATGTCAATAATTCATAAATAATTAGTTCTAAAACTCCCTGTAAGGATATTACGGTTTAACTTGCTGTTCCAAAGATAATCGCATTTTTCATACGAGCTCCATACAACTTTTTCGAAAAAAAATCATAAGTCATCCGTTTGTATGCTAAATGAAACTTGTCTGAATATTTGAGCATAGTAATGGTAAACAAAAGCCATATCCAAGAAAAAAAACGACACTTAAAAATTGAAATCCCTATGTCTTCGAAAGCTGATTTTCGATCCACAGTGCGACGTCCCCGAGATAAAAAGATAGCCTATATCCTTTTCCATACCATAGGCTATCTGCATGCCAAATTTCATAATGATCCGTTGAGTAGTTGAGGCGTAACAAACAAACACACTTTCGCATTTATAATATTATAAGTTAGGATTAGTATAGATAGGCATACTAGTAGGTATGTGTGTTACAAATAAAAATATAAAAGCGGTTTTTGTTGTTTTCTTTTTAGGGGAAGGCGACTATGGTAAGGTGGCGCTTCGGGTCCACCGTAGAAAAAGGTTGAGAAACCTTGAGCTAGTAGATATTATATTTTAAAAAAGCCGCGGCAGGCTTTGTATTTGGAACACATCGGGAATCCCATGATATTCCTAATGACCATAGGCAACGGTACCCACTTATCTTGTGGACTAGAACGCTTGCTTGTCAGCTTTCTGATATAAGAATAGCAATAACCATCCACCTAACCGAAATCAATATAAAACTTACTACAATAGGTTCCTAATTGAGTTTAAATATACTGTGTTAATTTATGCAGCCTAATTGCGAATTTGGAGTTCGATAAATGTTAGAGCAAATATCCAAAAGAAAGTAGAATGAAACCAAACGTGAGAAAACAAGGTAAACCTATAAATAACAGAGGTATTAAAATAAGAATAAAAAATTAAAATACTTAGTGAAGTTTTACAAATAGTTATATTTTTAAACATAGTAAGCAGAATATATCTGTAGATCTATGAATTACTATTCAATGAAAACAACATAACATTTTCCCGGAATTCAATATATTTATCGGTAAATAACTGCTGAGCTTTGTGTACATTTTCCTCGTAGATTAAACAGAAGGTATTGTAGGTAGCTTGAACTTTAGTTTGTAGACACGTGGATGAGTTCGCTAGGGTCATGGAGTTCACCATGATATTTACCAAACAGTGCAGTCGGCAGGATGCGCGCGTGCCACAAGCGCATGCGCAGATAACATCAACGCCAAAAGTGTTAACCATGGTCAATGTGTACTACTACTTGAGCATTGTTGTCAGCTTATAGTAAGGTCTATGTTGTCAAAGTCAAAGCGATTTATTCAATTTAGGCCCCGGAAGGGCACTTATGAAGGTCACATTTACTGAAGTTACCACCGTTGTTTGGACATATCGTTACAATTCTTCAGAATTCCTAATGGGAAAAACTATCAGCGGTTACGTACGAAAATATTAAAGGTTAATTAAACTCAGTATTACAGTTACTACTCTGTGGCATCACAAAGGAACTTCTATTTTCGTAGTAACGTAAGCAATATTGCAAAAAATACCAATATTAGGTACCTACTCGAGTTTTATTGATAGACATTTGTCGTAGCTACTTTGATTTTGTTTGTAGAAATAACATTGCAATATAAATACTAAATAATTTTGTTAATGACTGTACGGAAACTATTCATTGTACACTATACTGATTAGCGTTCAAGTTACTACAATAGGTACATGTACACACGGCTACATATCAAGCTATACATTTCTAGTATAAGCTGAACTCCCACTGTACGGAAATCCTATACAATGCGAGATCAGCTTATACTGGAAATGTATAGCTTGATCTGTAGCCGTGTGTACATACGTCCTATCTACCTATTCATAACGGACATTCGTATTTATGATGCTACAGTAGTGTGTTGGTACCCAAGTGATAAGGCGCGTCGTGAATCTTCGTTCGCACAGAAAAGAAAGTATGGCCCGAAGATTTACGAAAGAATGCTTAAAACTTACAATCAACCTTAGATCACTACTATAAGGTTCATTATACACTGCAGCTGTTAGTTCCGTCTCTTCTGTTCGTTCCGATGATTTAAACAAACTTATAGGTTTACTAGCTGCCCGGCGCGACTTCGTTCGCGTGGTGCTACCCTACCCTATAGTGCTACCCTACCCTACCCTACCCTACCCTACCCTACCCTACCCTACTCTACCCTACACAACCCTACCCTACCCTACCCTACGTATAACTGCCCAAAATTAAAATATTGGTTTGTAGTACATGCTATGTATCAGAGATGGCGCTGTATGTGAAAAAAGATTTTCCCGCTTTTCTGTTGAAATTTTTCCAAAATTTTCTTTGCTATAAACCTCACGGAGCCCGAGACCTTTCCAACGAATGCAAAACCGTGGAAATCGGTTCGTGCGTTCTGGAGTTATAGCGTCAGGAAGGAAAACCCGACTTATTTTTATATAGTAGATAACTACCTACCTACCTAGCTCTAATAATTATACAAACATAGATTGTAAGTTTAATTATACTCTATTTCACATAGGATGAGACGTCAAGGTCAAGGGTTTTATTACCAATATCTAGTGAAATTCCATTTGAGTTCTCTGAAATAGTACCTACCTACTCAAACAAAATATTTCATGAAACCTCGCTCTATCTTAGTATTCCTTTATTATATCGAAATGATAATTAACCATTGAGCACAGACTACCCCATTGAGAAATCTAATAAAATACCATGTGTCACCGAACTCAAGCTATTTGAAATCTACTATAGTGCGAAAGTAAATGTTAATCCGTGCTTGGCAATATTAACGCCTTCTTGTAAGCGTAGCTTGATGTGATGATATTTATTTCTGTGTTGGTTTTTCTAGTAGATAGATAGTTTCGAGTAGATCTTTAAGTTGGTGAAATAGTAACAATAATACCAACGCTTTCTTTAATAGGCTGCTCGCTAGATAACATGGGGAATCTGCGTTTGTTAGCAAGAAGCTAGAGATACCTACTTGACATTTTCATCGTTATATTTCTAGCATTGACAAACTCGAAAAGCGGCTAATGTTGATATTTTATGAATGAATAACTATAAGGTGCAGCTCAGACGACAGACTTTTTAGTCTGTGAAAATGGAACCTATACAATTCTAAGCAGTAACGCACACGACGGGCGATGCGCAAAAAGTACGGCGCACAACACATTTTTCATACAGGTTTTTTGTGTGCCGCAGACTAAAGTCTGTCGTCTGGGCTGCACCAAAGGTGCGTGTCGTGTTTGTTTTCACCACGGAGGTTCCTCCTTGGTTTTCACCCTTTGTTTTCACAGAATCAAAAGTCCGGCGCGGTGCGGTCTGTCGTCTGCGCTGCACCTAACTCATCAAACATTTATTAGGTTGATTATTCAAACTGAATGTGGACAATTTATCGAAAGTATCTCTAGGATGTACAACATTTGATTGAGTAAAAATCAGTGACAGAAACTATCGAATATTTACAGGAAATTAAATACGTTTTCATGCGTAGATCCATGTAAGTTACTCGAACTATACTACTGCTTATTTCCTGTTGCAAATTGGAGATCAAAAGATATGACCAGCAATCGTGTTATGACTGTATTTCGCTTGAGGGTATGATCATGTTCAAATGAATTGTTTGATAACAGGAAAGAGATTAAATTTACAGTTGGTGCATTCCAAGTATTCTTAGAACTAGCGCAGCATTTTGATAATCTGATAGATATTAATGACAAGATAAAAAAAAACAATCTTAGCAATGAGCGCTGAATGAAAAACTGTGCTGAAAGCTTTACGAGAAAACACGAAACGGGGCATCTTTTTTGAAAGCTAGTAGGGATTCAAGTTAATAACCGAAAGTATAATTGTTAAATAGGAGAATCTAAAGCTGATATGAGTGATGGATAAAAAATAAAACATCGCATTTTTTATGAGAGGTACAAGCATAGCTTTTATTCGCTCAAAGAGTAGCTCGACTGGGGAAGTACCTACCTCCACCTTACAGAATACCGCTACCAAATAGTGTTTGAAGCACTCGTGTTATAGCATGATTAGCTGTTCTTAATCGATCGGCAATGTTAAGCTACGTCTGTCGTGATCGGTACCTGGATGGGTGACCGCCTAGTGGTATTTCAAATCGAGCGTTTCCGTGCTTCGAAAGGCACGTAAAGCAGGTCCCGGTTATCACTTAATTGTGATAGTCGTTAAGCTAGTGTAATGCCTCCTAGACGACTTGAAAAATTCCAACAGTAGGTTGACCACTAGCCTACCTCCACCAATCCGCAGTGGGCACGCGTAGTGGCGTATCGCCCTGTCCCTTTCATCCTCATTTGTGAAAGGAGGCCTGTGCTCAGCAGTAGGACATTATAGGCCGATGATGATGATGAAATAGTGTTTAGTAGTTTGTTGTGTTCCTGCAATGCGCGTGAGTAAGGTCGCCAGAACTCAAGGGTCGGTAACGCGTGAGTGATGCCTCATGTGTTGCTAGCGTCCATAGGCTACGGTAACTGCTTACCATCAGGCGGGCCGTATGCTTGTTTGATGACTTTGTCGTATAAAAATAATACCAGCCATTGTTGTTGATGTATGTGTAGAAGTCATCACATGCGATCTCAATAGTAATACATTTCAAGATCCTCGTACTTGTATGAAAACTCTAGCACAAATAACGGTACGTATAACTGCCGGGTTAAATATATGTAAAGTGATGAGTGATGACTATGTAATGGCCGTTTGGACCCTGTGGACGTGATTAATAAGCGCGAACAACGAGGCTAATCACCTGAGACGGGATGATAACGACTTGTAATGATAGAAAATTGCTCTGATCAAACATTTTGGCATAATACCTATACAGATTTGATTGCTGGATTGTCCATACTATGGAATTGGCGGGCCTATTGTAATAAGCCTATTTCAAATATAACACAAAAAATATTTATAGTTTATCATAATTAAACGTTACAATATTTAGAAATGTTAGGGGAGTGAGTCCAAAAAAGCAAATAAAAATTGAAAAACACATACCTGGTACTTATTCGCTTTTGAATTTTTATTTGCTTTGTTCTCGCGAGGTACGCGCGTCCTATTATAACAATTGATGGCATTGTTATATAACCACGAGCCAAGGTATCAAACTTTATTTAACGAAAAACACTTTCTTTTGAAAAAACTTTGTTTAAACAAAGCAAATACAAATTAAAAAGCGAATCTTTTGGCCCTACCGTGTTCCGCGCGCTCCGTCTGCCTTTTGTTCTGTAATCTGAGAGTAATATCTATTATCCCATCGTATCAATCATAATGATGATCATATCAATCTTATTGATCGCAGTATTTTTCATAATCAAATGGGTTTGCCTTTGTCCATTGATCCGCCCATAAAGGACGATGTCGAAGCCTAAGATAGTTCAGGATTACCCAAAAGAAACCTATTCACTCTGGCCTTGAAAGTCCCTAGCATAAGTTTACTTTAGATTGTAGTATTTTCTACCTAGCTGGGGATTAATTCCTTGTATCAGCATACTTACTCGTATATGCTTGAAAGATGTCAACAACGAACGGGTCACAGGAATTTTCTTCCGCCATTTGCTAAAGCTACCCAAACTACAAAGTGAGTTCAACATCTATAGAAAACATATTCAACGAATCACCTCGTTTTCCAAACTAGTAAAAGCTGTATTGTTAATTGAAACGTTATCCAAACAATATGAGGACAGCTCAACAGGTAAAATAATAAGCACTTGGTGAATGCAGCGGTGAAAGCGACGCGGCTCGCTTTGAAGCTTAGAAATGTGCACCGACTGTAGCCATGGATGTACGAACATTCATAAAATATGTTCTGAAAATAATAGCTTAGCTCCTCGCTAAAATTATTGCAATGGCCATTATTTATCTATTAACAACCTGAGCGTCCAAAACTTACAGATTTCCAAGTTAGTAAATAATATTGAAGCGCTCGTGGTGTAGCATAATAAGCCGTTCTTAATCGATCGGCAAGTTAAGCTACCACCGTCGTGGTCGGTACCGGCACGTAAAGCCGTTGGTCCCGGTTATCACTTAATTGTGATAGTCGTTAAGCTAGTTGGAGGCCTCCTAGGCGGCTTGAAAACTCCAACAGTAGCAGGCCTGTCCCACTCCCATGTTTAGGTACGAACGCGCGCACGCGGACTTCCGGAACAACGCTAGTCGGTTGCAACGCGCACGCAGCGCAAGACCACAGATTACTATATTAGTAAAGACGCGTGTGGGTATAAATACCTACGTACTACCTATATAAAGTGTTTACTGTTCTTTTTTAACCGACTTCAAAAAAAAGGAGGAGGTTCTCAATTCGGTTGTTTTTTTCTTTTTTTTTTTATGTTTGTTATCTCATAACTCCGTCGTTTATTAACCGATTTGGAAAATTATTTTTTTGTCTGGAAGGGTACACTTCCCGTTTGGTCCCATTGTCATCAGATCAGGATTTGATTACTTCTTAGTGTACTTTGAAGTCGGTTTAAGTTTTTTGTAAAACAGTCTAATTATTTTTGTGTGTTCGCGGATAACTTCGTCGTTTATGAACCGATTTTGACGATTTTTTTTTAGAAACTGTTAGTAGTTCCAGAATAGAGAGAGTTCCCTCTTTAAATATACAGTAATTCTACCTTACAACTCTTAGAATAACTAAGATTTAACATACCACTATTTGAAAAATCAGTAGAACAATATTCAGAAAAATTTAACAATTCTTATTATTATGTAGGTAAGTAACTCAATATATCCTTTTTTTGGTTAATTCTTTATTAATTTTTATATAACAAACTTCTTTAATCAACATGAAGATTATTAAGAACAAATATTGTGAATTTCGGCTGACGGCTACTGGACTAGGTAATCGTGCCGTTTCTTGTCGCGTCGTCAGTCATTCCAGATTTGATAAGCATGTATGTTACTAAAACCCTTCCCCAAAATAGTTGTATTCAATTTCGTAGACAGAATACACATTCAGTATACAAAGTACGTATAGGTCTAACAAATTAGATTAAAGTATGTAGACATTTTAAAATAACTTTCTGATCTAATACTAGTTAGCTAGGATATTTTAAATGTCATTGTTCACGAAAGGAGAATAGCATAGAAATAAAATAAACACAGAGAATAATAATAGGACATACATAGGCGATAAGGAAATATTGAAGATTCATAATACGTCATTAGACAACCCTACCGTAACACGTGCCGCGTCATACAGGATAGAGTTATACGATAGAAAGAGAGGGAAGTTGTAGGTGAATATAATTTTAGGCGCGCAGCGCTGCACGAACTGGATTGCGCTTTATTCTGTCGTTCCAAGAGTCGATTTTTGTTTAAATGTCGTTTTCGAAGTGGGTTTTCTGTACGTAGTACTATTAAATATTCTGTGACAGTAGGTTGACCACTAGCCTGTTAAGGTTGATTGATAGCATTAGTAAAAAAAGAGGCAGCATATTTGTATGTATGTCTGTCAACTAAATAAAAAAAGTTTTGGTTGCTAGGTTACTAATCGTGTCAACGAGTGTGTCACTTTTTCCAAAGAGAATATAACGCTACGCTAAGAAGAGGCGGGACTCCCTAAGAACTGAATGAACTGAATGGAATTTATTTAAGCTGCATTTTTAGGCAACGACACTGTCAAGAGTCATTTCACTGTCAAAAGTACCTAATACCAACGTAACAGAGCAAACGGAGAAAATAGTGGTGTTGGCAAGTATGGGGTTGTTTTATCGATATCGATAAAATGTATGACGTCAGCGCATGCTTGCACACCTGACAGAATTTTTATTAGATTTAAAAGGGCAATTGAAATGAAAAACATACATTTATCATCACACCTCTTTTATTACATATTACACAATAACATTAACACAAAAAAAAAAATTATATTGTATAAAGAAATCTAATATATTTTCTAAACAAAACTGAATTTTATTGTTAGTAAATATTTTTAAACAAATATTGTTCTTAAGGTTCAAATTGGTACGAATTGTCAACAGTTTGATAGATATTTTGAGAATAGAGGAACTAAGAAAACTCTTCATTGAAGTATGTACCAACACTATGGATTTATGATTTATTATCAATTAAACATGAAAGTATGTCAAAAATCAACATATAGATATAAAGTATAGACTCACTTATTGAGTATTTAAATTGTGTTCACAATATTCTTAAGACTACATAATGTATTATTCTTTGAGATCTTGTGTTTGGCACTAGTAAATAAAAGTAAATAAATACCTAATATAATACACACAATATCTAATAATATTTTGTTCGCCAGTAAGTTCATAAAAACATAGGTTATCCGACAGTATAACAATTCTTACCGACCGAATATTTTTTTTTATAATCACTGCTATTGAATTTTTTTGTCGAAATAGTACCTTTTTCGAAGTAATTTGCTGGTTGCTTGAACTTTTTTCATATACCTTGAAGCATAAAAACCAAGGCATGGTCAGCCGTTTCGTTTATCCTACCTTCTTCATCTCCAAAATCTACGTAACCATCAACTTTGTCGGAAACAATATTATAAATTAGTCTTCTTTTAAGTGCTATTTCATTAAACATTAGAACGCATATTTTGTTTACTTCTATTAATTTTTCTCCTTCTTTTTTTAAATGAGCCATTACGGAAGGGTATACACCTGGATTCATCCCAACGTTTTGCATTTTTTTTGATCTCTGACTTGGCATTGTGAACAGATAGTTCAAATATCTATATACTTTTGGAGATTTTTTGTAGATGGCAAGAGCTATACTTTTGTCTGATTTTGTCCGCCTTTTAACATGCGCTTTCCAGCCTTGATTTCTAATTGTCGCATGTATTAGGTTTTATAATACTGGTGAATTTATTTTGTCAATCTGTGCCACTATTTTTTGAAGGATATTAACACTACAGGATATTAATTTTAATTTTACTTTTTTTCTAATTT
Source organism: Achlya flavicornis (assembly GCA_947623365.1). Taxonomy (NCBI): domain Eukaryota; kingdom Metazoa; phylum Arthropoda; class Insecta; order Lepidoptera; family Drepanidae; genus Achlya; species Achlya flavicornis. The sequence continues at coordinate 13,222,011 of OX392469.1, read as the reverse complement.
CTTTACTAGTTTTTTCTTCCGAGGTGAAGTTTTGATGCGTCTGAAACATATGAAATATGGATAATAACAGGTATGCTACTGCATATTTGTGATTATTAAAATTAAAAAGAACCTTACCAAGATTGGGTGATGTTTTACTTTCTTTTACTGGTACAGATATTAGAGTCGATGTTGAAGATACTGTAATTAAAATCAATTTTAAAACAAGACTGGCAAGAAACTTACGGCTATGTCACACGGAGGGAAAGAAAGAAATTGGTGATTATAAATGTGAATGAAAGTGAGATAAGTTAAAAATAAAAAAATACCTATATCATAAGGAGGCACAGTTTTTTTTAAGTATTATTTATTTAGTACAAAATGTAGATGATAGGTATGATGATATGGAAATTGCTCAACTAAATCGTCTGATAATGTTTCCATACGAATGCCCACTGATAGTATAGCCCTGACATTTGTACACAATATTATTTACACATTATATCAACATACCATCTCTTAAGTCAACTTTTCTTGCGGTTGAAATCTTTGTGTTGAAAGTAATCACCACAAACATATTTTAAATGGTGCAATTTCTCAATTGAAGCACAGGCCAGATCCTCGTTACCAATTATTTTCACCCAATGTCTGCAATTGTAAAAAAAAATGTAATGATACTAACCTTAATTACTGAGAGCAATCAGTGAAATCAGTAAAAAGTTCAATATGGCGGAAACATTTTTAAATTTGGATATAAGATTTATGTTATGTGGTCCAAGGATCTCTCAAATACCTACAACTACACACTACGTTCGTAGTTTGGCGATTATAATAGATAAAATTAATATAAGACTTAAGTACAAGTTATTATGAAATAAAGTAAAAAAATGAAAATATCATACTCATTGTCACAAAAATACCAGCTGTTACTAAACAACAGATATTTGGAACTGCTATTTTCGAATAACTGTAACATTGATAACAGGTCTCAAAACTATCGACAAATCACCGGTCAGCACTAGTAGACAACATTGAAATTACGTATATTTAAGTTTATAACATATGTTTATACTTATAAACCTTTTATTAACAAATAACATGCTTACCGGGTTTCATCCAAGGGAAGTCGTGCCGTAAATTTTCTTTTTTCTTTAACATTCCCACGTACTCCACATATCTCACATTTTCTAAAAGACCGGACCGGTGGCATTTTGAATGCAAATGATTTAGTGACCAAAGATAATTGGTGACTTTGTAACTCACTATTATCCTTCCACTCACGGAAAATACGAATTATCACCAAACTGAAATTTTTAAACTCCAACAAATTAACAATAAATGACAACAATGGCGCCGCTTCAAATATTGTCAAAAAAGACAAAGAGTAGGAAAGCATTGAGAGAGAGAGATGGCAGTATACACCATAAATTGCTGCTTCAATTCCATACATCAAACCATCTGTTCCTACTTGCGTCAGACTGACTTTTTCTGTAAAATATTCTTTATCAAATGTTTATCAAAAATATACGAACGATTCCTCTAAAGCTTTTCTAGTTTTCATTAAGCAACTCTCAGAGGTTATGGACCGCAGCTAAAGGATAAGCAAAATTTCTTATTTGTTATAATGGATTTTTCCACAAAAATAAATATTGGTAAACTGGAAGGGATGGAGAACTGGCAAACTTGGAAATATAAAGTCTCTATTATGCTAGATGGTAGCGAAGGTGCCTTGGACGCAGTAGAAGGCAGACTTCAGAAACCCGATCCACCCACAACTGGTGCAGGTGACGCTGAAGTCAGTGTTTATAGTAGGGCGATGGCCACCTATAAGAAGATTGAAAGCGGAGCTTTACTTATGTTAACAACCAATATGACTGAAGAAACACTTAAGAAAGTAATGAGGTATAAGACTGCAAAGGAGGTCTGGCAAGAATTACACAGGCTATTTGACGGAGAAACAGAAAGCAGGGTATACAGCTTATGTTTAGAATTCTTTGGGCTAAAACATAACAGTGAGCACGACATCCCCACTCATATGTCAAAGTTAAAGAATGTCTGGAATGAAATGTGTTTAGAAGTTTCTAAAGTTGACCCGACTGCGAAACTCCCTGAAATCCTCCTGATATGTAAGGCCTTAGACACACTGGATGATAGGTTCTTCAATTTTAAGTCAAGCTGGCTAATGCTAAAGCAGACTGAGAAGACCATAGACAGTCTAACTAGTAATTTATGCACGTTCGAAAGAAATGTGGTGAGTCAAGAGAATTCAAAACAGGAAACACTAGTGACTACGCCAATCCAAAGAAAAGTTGTAAAGCAAAGCAAGAACGAGCAGCTGATTTGCAACTACTGTTCTGGTATAGGGCACAGAGTTCGCAAGTGCAAGAAGTGGATAAAGGATGGGAGGCCACCTAAGCCTACTCCAGGCACATCAGGCTCAGGGTCAACTGCTAAGCAAGTGCAACAAGCTGTTACGATGGAGTCGCTTATATTAAACACATATTCAAGAGGTCAGGTTCAAGACCGAAACAGCTGGTATGTTGATAGTGGAGCGACTACGCACATTGCGATTAGAAGTGACTTCTTCACTGAATTTCACGAATTTGATTCTGATCAAGCGGTATTAACGGCAGATGGAACTATTATCCCTGCTCGAGGACATGGCACTGTAGTGGTAGAAGCAAATGTCAGTGGTAATAAGAAGAAGTTTTCTCTAAGAAATGTGTGGCTAGTACCATCTTTAACAAAGAATCTTTTTTCAACGCTAGCAACGCAAGATTTGCTCAGAGATAGCAAATTTACGTCAACGGCTAGAGAGTGTAAGCTAGAGGTAGCAGGCACTACTAAGGTTGTAGGCAAGAGAGTCCCGGGAGGAGGACTTTATAAGTTGGATATGAAAACGGTAATACCAACAATGCAAAGGTATATTGAGATTAATGCATTAAACGGATCAAATATGCTTCAACTTTATCATGAGCGTTTCGCACATCAAGATAAAAGACACATCATTCGCGTGGTAAAGCGTGAGCTAGGCATACAGTTGAGTCTTGACAAGGTAAAGTGTGAGGGCTGCATATATGGAAAATCTCATAGAAAGTCATTTGGAACCAGGCAAAGAGCATCGACACCAGGAGAGTTGATACACACAGATGTATGTGGTCCCTTTGTAGATAGCATTTCTAAGTATAAGTACTACGTATTATTTAAGGACGACTACTCTAGCTACGTAATGGTCTACTTCATTAGACATAAGTCAGAAGTGAAAGATAAACTTTTACAAATGCTACAAGAGGTAAAGAATGCGGGGCATGTTGTCAAGATACTGCTTAGTGACAACGGCGGTGAATTTGATAATAAAGCTGTTCATAAAATACTGCAAAACCATGGTATTAAGCAAAGACTGACGATGCCTTACACGCCGGAACAGAACGGCTGTAGTGAGCGTGAAAACAGAACTCTAGTCGAAGCTATGAGATCCATGATGTACACTAGAGGAGAGCTTCCAAAAGTGTTATGGGCAGAATTGATTAACACAGCTGCATATGTGCTTAACAGAACAGGTCCTACTAGAGTAGCTGAAAAAGTACCTTATGAGTTATGGCATGGTAAAAAGCCAAAGATAAGTCACTTAAAAGTTATCGGGAGTCAATGCTATGCACATGTTCCAATACAACGCCGCAAAAAATTAGATAAGAAGGCGGTTAAAGGCATACTTTTAGGCTACGAAAACGATGATGGTTATCGTGTCTGGGATGGGAATAAGACGCTTAGGTCCAGGGACATTACGTTCGAGACTGATGTTGAATTTAGAATTTCTACCAGAACCCCTGTTAGTTCAGAGGGAGTTATGCATGACAACGATAATGGACGTGTTTTCGGAAGCGATAATGAAAGTGTTGTACATGAAAATGTTCTAGAGGGAGATATAACAGAAGATCAAGACCAAGTTCATGTAGATGAAGATATCGGTGAGAGCGCTATGAATGAGGAGGATCGAGATGAGGATCGAGACGATATTCAGGAGGCACCTAACGATATCTTTGACGATGAACCTTTTGCCGACGCTAATGAAGACCACTTTTTTTTTTTTTTTTTTTTATACCACTAAGGTGGCAAACAAGCATACGGCCCACCTGATGGTAAGCAGTTACCGTAGCCTATGGACGCTTGCAACACCAGGGGTATCACTCGCGCGCTGCCGACCCTGAAGAAATCTCTTCACGCCCTTTTTGAAGAACCCCATGCTGTACTCCATTGGGAAAACCACGGCGGGGAGCTCATTCCACAACCTGAGCGTCCGCGGAAGAAAGCTCCTTTGAGCCCGCACAGTTCGAAACAATTCTGAAAATAATCGAGCCACTGAGAGTAGTTGAGCCTCGATATAATCTTAGAGACAGAGCGAATATTGCACGCCCCAGGAAACTTGAAGACTACGTATGTTCTGTAGATACTGAGGTTTTTCCTGAAACATATAAAGAAGCTATGGGGAGAAATGATAGGGCAGAATGGCAAAAAGCCATGGCTAGTGAATTGAAATCTCTAGATGATAATAAAGTTTGGACGCTGTGTGAACTACCCTCTAATAGAAAGGCGTTACCATGCAAGTGGTTATTCAGAATTAAACGAAACCCAGATGGTACGATTGACAAGTACAAGGCAAGACTTGTAGTAAAAGGGTTTAAGCAACAAAAAGGGGTTGATTATAGAGAGACCTTTAGTCCGGTTGCCCGAATGGCTACTATAAGAGCTTTATTAAGTGTCAGCGCTATGGAAAAGCTGCACTTGGTACAATTTGACGTGTCCACAGCCTTCCTGAATGGCAAGCTCAAAGAAGAAATCTATATGAAGCAGCCCGATGGATTCACAGACGGCACAACAAAAGTTTGTAGACTACTGAAAAGTCTGTATGGTCTGAAACAAGCACCTCGTTGCTGGAACTCATGTTTTGAAAGTATTCTGCTTGAAAAAGGCTTTATACAAAATACAGCTGATTCCTGTCTTTTCGTCAAAAACATAGGAGACAAGAAAATTCTAATCACACTCTATGTGGACGATGGGCTGGTAGCTACGACAGATAAAAATCTAGCGGACCAATTTCTTAAGGATTTAGGGAACACGCTGAAGATAACGACTAAACCAGCATGCTACTACTTAGGACTGGAAATTGCTCGATCCCAAGATGGTTCTGTCCTGATTAAACAGGAATCATACACGAGGAAGATTTTAGAACGTTTTCGGATGTCAGAGTGTAATCCAGTTTCAACACCTATTGAGAGGGACCAATGTATTGAAGCAGGGAAAGTAGATAACCCTGAAGAAAAGTTCCCGTACCGAGAGGCTGTAGGAGCATTAGCGTACCTTATGACCGGCACGCGTCCTGATATATCATATGCTGTTGGGTTCGTTTCCAGAAAGTTAGAAAATCCGACTAAAGCTGATTGGCTTAGAGTCAAGAGGATATTTAGATATCTGAATGGAACAATATCTTATGGAATTAAATATAACTCTGACTGTGCTAAAGCCATTATAGAAGGCTATAGTGATGCAGATCATGCTGGCGATGAGCACACTGGACGTTCAACCACTGGAGTTACATGTCTATTTGCTGGCGGAGCTGTCTCATGGTTAAGCCAACGTCAAGCCTCAGTTGCGATTTCAACTACTGAAGCAGAGATTGTTGCAGCAAGTGAAGGCGCACGTGAATTAGTGTGGCTACAAAGAATCTTTAGCCAACTTACGAAATTAGAAGGCATACCTACATTGCAGGTAGATAATGAAGCGGCAATACGCCTTGCACGCAATCCAGAATTCCACAAAAGAACTAAGCACATCCGTGTTAGACACTTTTTTGTTCGTGAAACAGTACAAGAAGGATTAGTGGATGTTCAGAAGACTAGTTCTCAGAACCAACTCGCTGACCTTCTGACAAAGGCAGTCCCGAGACCAAGGCTCAATATGATAAGAGCTAACATTGGGATGCAACTTCTTTCCAACTAATGAGGGAAAGTGTTAAGGTTGATTGATAGCATTAGTAAAAAAAGAGGCAGCATATTTGTATGTATGTCTGTCAACTAAATAAAAAAAGTTTTGGTTGCTAGGTTACTAATCGTGTCAACGAGTGTGTCACTTTTTCTGTAAAATATTCTTTATCAAATGTTTATCAAAAATATACGAACGATTCCTCTAAAGCTTTTCTAGTTTTCATTAAGCAACTCTCAGATAGCCTACCTCCACCGATCCGCAGTGGGCACGCTTGGTGGAGTATCTGCCCATTCCCTTTTACCCAGATTTGTGAAAGGAGGCCTGTGCTCAGCAGTGGGACATTATAGGCTGATGATGATGATGATGATGAAATAATATTGAATTAGGAACTCGGAATCTATTATTTTCATTTGATGTGTAGGTATAGTAAGGGTCACGAGTCGTGAGCACACTTTTGAACATAAAGTTTAAAAGTTCTTAGAGTTAAGTTATTAAAAAGTTACAGTTGTTAAAATTCATATAAAATAAGATCACGTGACCTTACTCAAATTCAATAAATGTATTTAAATGCTTGAACACTAATAACTTTTAAAGTGCTCACAACTCGTGCCGCTTATCGTGCAATGATATATATTTTATATATATTATATTATATTTACGTTATAGCAAACGAAGTTGCGGGTACAGCTAGTCTGATATGAAAGCAATGAATTGATTTACTCTTTATTATTATTTTTTGTATTCTGTAGAGCTGCAGCAAAAGGATTTTTTACAATTAGTTTTGCATCAATAAAATTCCATCCGACTTTGTCAATGCTATCAATATCGCTAAGTGTATTTCACATTATTGTTATTGATATGGCCTTCACCTTGCAGCAAGGCCAGATACATTCAGTATTTTCAATGCACCGGCGTAATGTCAACAAGTTTTCAGTTGATTTATCTCCTTCTACAGATTTGGTCAGGGCCAGCTACTTATCACAATTTATCACGTCAATTTTCATAAATACTTGGGAGTCCCTATTCCGTACGTTCGAACTATCAAACGATGACTTAAACTTAACTTAAATGTGAGTGGTTTTTCAGTTGTTGGCTTTTAGTGGTTTTCTATTTTCTATAGTTTTTTTTTGATAATTGCAGATTACAAACTGATAATTTAAAATCAATATGGATAAATTATGACCTTCCCGTAAAATATATGCCTAAGCTTCAGCACAGACGTCATGAACGCATCATCTGCGGGGCATCATAAATTTCAATCATTTTCGAATTGCAATCGGTTCAATATAGCGGTTTTCTAATAACTTTTTTACGTTCTGATAATTGCAAATATGAACAGTGGTTCATTAGAAATGGAACCATTTCCGGTTTTGTAATATTTCTACCGATTCAGAGGTAATTTCAATCTGAATTTCATTGCAATAAAGTTACGTAATCCATGTACAGTGCTACATGCAGCGGAAATGACGCAGTCGATGGAATATTTTTGGACAAACCTCTTAGAAGAACCTAAAAATGACACATAATATTACTAAAGATATATACGCAAAGAAAGGACACTCTCACCCCTAGGTGGTAAGTAGGTAACTTAATTAGTTTGCTTGAATGTAGAGTCTAGGATGTTATTTACTTAGATTTATCTTATCTTTGCCACATCCAATTATATGTGTTCATCGTTGCATAATTCTAATATATCACAAGCGTTCAGTAAATCACCTCAAATGCCTGTGATGTGTGGAATCGCTTGTTTCATTTCAGTGTATTACCTTATAAATGAATAATAAAGATTACTGGCTATTCGAAAGTGGCTGTCGATTCTAAGCCTCAGGAGTAATTTATTACGAAGTCTATAATATGTTGTCCGTCAATATGTAATCTGAACTTCCATTTGTTTATGAACCGATCTAAAGTTATGTGACTTGCTTATTATATTATCCTTGAAACTTGTTTAATAGTAGAAGATGGAGCAGTACGTTTAGGAGTTCATCCCTGAATGGAATAGAACGAAACCAACGAAAAGATATTCTTAGGGTGTGATGTACGTGCGCATGCGTTACACAAAATTTTACAATGCATAATGAATATTTTATCGAGGAACAGACGTATACTAAAATCTCTTGGAGTTTCACACATGAAGTGGATACCAATACTTTATTTACTCTGAGCCAATACCAATGTTTTTTTTAACGCATAGGTAGGTATCTCAAAAAGTTTAAATCCGACTTTCTATTTTCAAAAGCATTCAATCACAAAATCGCTAATCGATTTAGACTTTCACATGCATCAAACAACACTCGATGAATTATTGTAAGATATTCGGCTATATATTAAATCTAATCGTAGCATCAGTTTAACTAATAATAGTTATTACTCTAACAATTATAGCTAGCTTGTGTATTTGTTCAATGGAACAATTTAGAATTTCGATATCAACATTGTTTTTTATATATTGATTGGTTTGTGTTTGACAACAAACTCACCAAAGTAGAGGACAATGTGGTAGTAGGTGGTAAGCTAATCAAACTAACTAAGGTGGTAAGTTAATCAAGCTGGAAGGTGAAGTGCAACTGTCAGATCAGAACATACTGCCATGTGCGACAGTTTTTCTTCTTGAGAGTAGTAGCAACCCAGAAGAGTAGGTAAGTAAATACTAAAAAGAAAATAGACGTTGAACATAGAACTCCCTTTTTTCCCTCCTCTTTGAAGTTGGTTAAAAAGTACCCTACCAACGCGCTGTGGTGGTTTCTTCACGATGTTTTCCTTCACTGAAAGGTCAAGCAACTTTAGACCGACTGGCTTGAGCGTTTGACGTGTCCCTACTACTCTGAGCTACTACTGACCTAACATCGTATTCTAGCTTAGACAAAATTACCTAATGACCAATGAAAGCTCTGAAAGAAGTACGTAATTAGTAGGTATACGCACAGATATAATATCTAGATATACCTACGTATTAATCAAATAACTTGTAGGAATATTGTAGGAAGTTTCGTTCAAATATTACACTTTAAGAATATTTCACATATCACTAGGTATGTCACGAGTGGAACCCGTTTGGAACCCGTGGCCTGGCACGGCGTGTTAAGCAATGCTGTAGGGGTGCAAAAGTAAACTCCGATTTAAGCCGTATTCTGTGACGAAGTAGATTCGGTTAATTTTGGATTGACCCGCATTACCCACTGACTCTCATTCCCCCTGTCTCCCCTAAACGTATATAAATTTTATACATAAAAGTTAGCGCCATCTTCCACTTCAATACAGCATTAATACAGCTTGATGCTATGGTGTTGTGCAGTGAGGTTATCCTTTGGCACTGTTAGCTATAAGTCAGCGATGAGGCGTATCTGTCAATCTCTTTATTGTATATTTAACTAGATGGCAGCACATTATATTTTCGAAGAATCTTATTCATTTTATATTTCACAATATTTCACTTTGTGCTTTGCGTATTCTAAATACTCAAAGACTTTGTGTAATGAGGTTTACAAGACCTAAGATTGGTAACTACCAAATTTACAAATATTAACTATCTTATACTATTTGTGGAATATTGTTCCAATAATGGTAGTTTTGAGAATCCTTTATCATATTGCACACCTTATTTTTTTCTATGTGTAAGATTGGAGTGGGACACTTAATTTCTAGGTCTAATTCAAATATTTTTTTATGTCACAAGTTGAGTCACACGCCCTGTTTATGTTTTGGGTCACTCAACGCACAGGTGATGGTGACAGGGACCTTAAAAATAGAAGATGCGCATAATGTACATTATATTGCATATTTTTAAGAGGAATATGCATTCATGTAGCTTGACATTGTTCAATTTATTTACTCGACGCACCGGTGGTGATGTAGGTTGCTGCAGCACCACAGGTATAAACTATGGAACCAACAAATATATCGCCATCTCTCTCCACCCTATATAAAACTTACCAGTGCAGAAAAGGTGGGAGGAACTCAAGGCTCACGTCACTGAGCAAACAAGGCTTGCCTTCCTAGTCTGCGAGAGACTCGACGAACGAACGAACCGGCGCCATTACTCTCGACGTATCCACACGAACGTGACTGTTAACTGTGCCTGCTTTTCGCTTGTTTTTTCTTCATCGATCGTGTTAGGACATCATTACTGCGCAGTGCAAGGTAAGGAAGTTACTTTTTAAGTTGTTTTGGAAGCAGTGCGTTCAGTTTCGCGAAGTGAGTGAAAAGGAAATAGCAGTTAGTGGGCTAGAAGCTTTCTCGTTTATTTATGCAAAGAATTTACCGAAGGCGGTGTGTGCATATAGGCGAGTTGGAGGCTCGCTGGCGAGGCGCGGTGAGCGGCGCTGCCTTCGCCGCCTGCGCACCCTACAGCCTACCTAAATTGTGTCAAATTTAGTTAATCACGTGCTAGTTTTAATCTTGCCCCAGTGTTCGTGGTTTTGTGTTGTGCTCTTTGTTTGTGTTGCTTCGCGTAGTGTTCGGTTCCATGCTATGACAACGGCTGTCACCTCTTTGAAGACAATAAGGTTAAAGTTTCTTTGTGTTGTGAAACTTGTGAATGTTTGTCTTAAAAGGCGTTGACGCATAAAATTATTAACAACATAGGTACATAAGTAATCCTTCTCGAGGTTGAGTGCCTTATCTCGCTATACATAGTGAATATAAAGGACTACCAATTTGTAATTGTGTGCCAAAGTCACGTCCTCATCATCGAGCCATGATCAAGTCGTCTGGAATCGTCCATGAATTGTCATTCTAAATGTATATTATTCATGATTAAAAATTATCATGATAATACTTTTTTGAGTAATTAAACAGTTCCTCGAAATACTAAGGTAACTCATAGTGGAAGACGACAAACCAAAACTGCTGTAATCAGCCCTAATTGCTATGAACTTCAAATTAAAACCAAACTAAACTCAGATTCATTAAATGGCGGCAATGCGTGTAATGATACACCTGGTACCGTTATTGTACCTTCTATTTCACTATGTGAACAATCATGGATAGCTAAGTATCTATGATATATTTTCACTATGAATGTAGGATGTAATAGAGCGACGCGATAAAGCAAATTATTAAATGACTTGCTGGTTAGGTCGTAACGGTTCCAAATGACGTAATATGTAGAAATTACCGAGTCCCAACTTTCACTGCATACTGCACTTTGTCAAACTGTTTCTAGAATACCTTCGCAGATTAAAATAATCCTGAAGCATAACGTATTAGAATTGATTATTGTATGAAGGAAATTAGCCCACAGTATTTATCTGAATTCGTTCCAGGTTTCTTTGAGCAACGATAATATTTTCATTACCAAGAATTGAACGTAATATTCTGATGAAATAAGTGAGAAGTTTTATCAAACAATCCTTTCACAATACATGGCAACGTTTTTAACTCTTGTAGTTGATTGATAGCACCTAGCGATGACTATTATCAATGTCTTACGAAGTCGTATGAAACGTGATTTATGCTAGAACAACGCTTTCTAGTAATAATTTACATTTCGACAGTAGAATTTTGAAAACTGACGACATACAAACAAATATTACTAATGTTAATGTAATAAAAGCCTGACCTTCACTCGAATAAACGTGAGACAACGCCTGTTCGTCTCACTTACCCAAACTTGACCATTACCGCAGCGACGTGATTGATGGAACTTTTCTTGGAACATTGTTCTACATTAAAACCTTTTCCCCACCGTAAATTTCTTACCGAATTGAATCGTAAAGAGACTTGTCCCAAAAACGTTTTTTACTTTAGCCATTTAGTAGTTTTCAAGTCAGCAATCGGTTGCCCATTGTTCTACGACCGAGATACATCTTATTGTCATTCTTGTGCTAATTTTAAATGTTTGTAACAACCTTGTTAAAGTGACATAAATGGCTATATTTTAAGTAGTTTTATTTGACTTCTGCAATTCGCTTTAGATTTTGTAATGTATTATTCCACGGAAACAATTTTGCAGAATAATTGAATGCGATATTATTTACAACCTCGTAATCATAATTGCATCTCCAAAGTTCAAACAATCTTGGAACCTTTGGAACCTGGAATATCTTAACATTTATCTATTTCAATGCAAACATTATTACTAACTTGCCTGAATTTGTGCCGCGTGTACCTTCTAACTATATACCATTAAATCATCCATTTATCACCATTATAGATAAAGATATCACGATCATTCTCAGTATTTAAGTTGTTTTCTTTTATCAAAATTCAATGAGTGCATTTGATGACACAAATATGAAAACACCTGTTACCGCTTGAACGATTATTTTAATATTCCAATAGCAACTCGTCTAGACAGTGGTATTACCTACATCTTTAAAGTTAAAGGTGAAAGAAGTTAAAGCTCCTAAAACAATTATATATAATATAGTATATCATAAAGTAATTCACAGCAATAAAACTACAAAGTGTAAGAGTGAGCTAAATAATCCTCCGACTAGTTGACCCAATTGGCCCCATTAGAATAGTGCAGTGCAAAAGGAACGTGACATCAGGCAACTCGATGGTTGGAGTAATTTGTAGATGGTAGCAATCAATCGTTACAATTGCCCTAGCGACCGGTTGCGGATAAAAACAAGGCTGCTGCGCCCGCGCTGAGACGCCGACGCGCCGCAAAAACTAAGTCACGTGATCACTTGTGGTGAACGAAACAAGCCGTGTTCTTTACATTGAATGATATTCGAGACGAGTTTAACTAAACCGTTACAAATAGATTAAACTTAAACTTATGCGACACCATTTTAGGAAACAAGACTGGTAGAAGTATTCTTTGTCTTAGCTCCTTTTCAGTAATCATATATTTGTGTAGTAGCGAGACTAGTAGTATTCTATATAAGGAAACCCGAAAAAATATACCTAAGGCCTTTTACGTTATAAAATCTTTTTAGTTTTTGTCACTTTCATACCTATTCTCTTTCTCAACCTCAGCGTATTTGCAGAGCTAGGCTTTAGACTAAACAAAAAAAAAAAGTATGTAGAAATAACAAGTATTAATATCATTACTGCCTCAAACAAAAACATTATCGAATTCCCAATGAGTCAACTAGGTATTCACGTGAAAAAGTTGAGTTTGTGCTCGATCAGTCCATACGGGCGCCCGCAGTGCAGCTGTTGAAACAGGGTGATAGACTCCGAATCGAAATTGAACTAGGTATTTATTGTGTCCATGTTTCAAATAGCTAGCTAATAGTTTGTAACAATTAGATTCAACTTATTTCGCCCTATGATCTAACAATTATAGACGTAGTATTTATATACTCTGAGGTACCTGTGTATTCGAAACCATGTTTTCTGCAAGACTTTATAAATCACCAAATTGTATTAATTTTAGGAATTTCTATAAAACTTAGTTAAGTAAAGTTATCATCTGTGAATAATGTAGTAACCTTTGTAGTAACACCCTAAATCAGTAAAATCATAGCTGTTACTAATTCCTCAATGCCCAACCCGCCTGTTTGAAACTAAATTTCCAGGTCGTTTGGATTTCGACAAAATTGGAAGTTTCTGACAGAGTTCGGGTATATTTGGTTATTGACCGAGATTTAACTTCTAAATCAAAGGGCCATTCAGCCAAGATGGATATTAGAGGAAATTGGCGCCGTCCAAAGGCAGTTATCGTATGAGAAAAAGCTAATGATACAAAATGCTACCTAAGGGCAGGAATGGAGAGCCAGACGTGTTCTCAGAAACGAACAGAGCATTCCAGACATACTGCGAACTGCACGCAGGTCGGCAAACCCTTTATTGTGCACGCAGCTTGCTTCGAAATAGTTTGGTTTGCATTTTAAGGAAGTAAGTCACTTGGAAGATTGTTGGTGCGGGTGCTTTACATTGCACGCATGTATTGGAGTAGGCATGGAAATTATTGCTACTTTAAAGGAATTCTCATTTGATGATATTATTATTTTTTATAGCATGATTTCACTTGCGATATATGATTTGCAATGATTTGTAACCTACGTCATCGATGCTGATCGACGGTATTTTTCACAAAATCATGTGCGAGTATCGCACGCAAGTGTCAAATTATCACTGATGCAAATTATATATACTTTCGTAGCAAAAAATTATTTTTCTATCCTGCTACATAACATGTTAAAGAAGTTAACACTTTATGTCACTTGATTTAAGGTTTATTTTTGAATACTCTTAAAAGCTAATCAATGATAAAGTTTTTTTTTTTTTAAATTTGTTCATTACCTTGGATACAAAGTCCTTCAGTCGCATACATTTTATTTATATTCTTAAATATTCTTTATAACATGTAACAGGCTATGTCATGGACGGTAACAGATGTGACATATGAAAACAGAATCATATTCTTTATCACCTGCTACTTGTGATTTATGCCATGCCTATATTGGAGCCGCTTAGATTAACTCTAGCCATTTAAAATGTCCAACAGCCTAGACTGGTTTATTATTACTTGAGCTATGCGGGTTATACGTATGGGTATTTTTAAAAACGTCACGACTGCATTTTTTTTATGTTCCGCCTTATTCTCCATAATTGTCATTACTATAGAGGTACATATATATTCAAGACTCCGAGACCCAAGATAATTTAATTTGTATTTCCTTAATGACTGGCTATGTATTTCTATATCAAGATTATTTTCCTTTAAGTGATTTCCGTATGAGTCACTTACATTCTAGTCGTAAATGGAATATCCATCTTAGTTCTAAAGTTTATCTACGTTGTTGATTTTAATTTAACATGTCAATATCAATGTTGAGTAAATTAATAAAATGTTAATACGGTTAATATTTTAATTAAAGATATAAATATTGTTGGAAAATAAACCAAATCATAATAAATAACAATATGTATCTCAAGAACTAGACTCTATTTTTACAATAATGGTTCAGATGATACTTTAATTTTCACGGTAGCCATAATAATTAAACGCGCCAAGTTCGCCAGACATCATAACATTAAATTATATTGTTCCAGACTGTTGTTCAAAGATATTTAGTTTTATTAGCAAACATCGTACAGTCGTACACAGCAGTCTTCACGACCATGACGTAATCCTCAAACGAGATGTTTTTCAATCTCACGCAAAGAATGACCATACCTAAGAATAAGTAGGTACCTACTATATTCTATTCATATATGGTACGGTCATGAACGAGGGTACGGTACATGACTGCCTACACAGATCAGTAATCATCAGTTTGTAGGTATAGGTATTTTATGGCAGGTTTGTAAAATGGGTTGAGTTATTTAATTACCTGGGGCTAAAATTAAATATCACACCCACTTGGCGTACCTAGGCCTATCTAGACTTACTTTCCAAGGTTTCTGTCCCCTAAAGACAATAGCTAGTTTGTCGATACTTAAGAAAATCTTACATCCCCCCCCCCCAGTATATTCCCCAATGACGATAAACCAGGTTGACTTGATGTAAGTGGGCCTTCGACAATCATCGCATCCGATCACGGGCTGTGTGCCGCGTTGCTTGGGGTAAATCCTTTCCCGCTCTTTCCAATCTTTTCTCCTTACCGCATTTGAGGAATAATTTAGGTTTTTTTTTCCGGTCCACATAGGAAGTGCCCATCAGCCCCGATATTTTGGGCCCCCGCTAAATACAGTCCACTTGACCAGACTTAATCGCTCTCCCACCACGATAAATTTTTGTTAGTGTTTCTTTACTCGATAGAATAAAGAAACAATCCCTAATATCTGTTGAGATACGAAATAGTCATCTACCTTTATAGCATTCTAGCATTCCGCCCCTCGGTTTTACCCGTCATTTTATAAAAACCCTTTGGAATTTTCCTTTCATTTTGGAAAATCCTTTCATAGCGGATGCAAAACCTACAAGACCTGCTGCCAAACCGCCTTCAAGGCTTTTATAATACGTGAGATTTCGTGAAGAGTGGTTCATATAAGATTATTCGTATAGGCTCTTGGTAGTTTATGCAACCCACTGAATTAAAATCAGCATCGTTGCACAATTACTGGGGCAGTATGCTGAGTGGGAGGCCTTTTCGATTCCATAAGAGTACCTAATTAATGTTATGGGCTGAATTAACTTTTTCTTTTTTGGTCTGTGCTACCTAAACTTTAATTGGTTCCGTCAAGTCTGATGCTTTAATTGACTGCTAATCGATTTTTATAACTCATTTTCAACATTCTCAAATGGTGCCAAATCGACCTGAGTCATACAAGCAATGCTACATAAATAAATACAATTGCATTTACGACCGTCACACTTCGTGATTGGGATGACGAAATACCCACAATGGTTGCTTACATAATACATTGTATACAGAGGTACCTAACGTTAGTATTCTGTGACTTAGTGCGACCTATAGGTCACTAGCTCAACCATAATTAACTTAATTACACGGTAACCTTCTGCTCCTACTTAGTAAACGATATCAGATTTTCAACATGAGGGTGGTAGCCAGCCAGGTGGGTACTACAAAGTACCCTGTTATGGTTTCCCACGATGTTATCCTTCACAGAAAGCTAAGGCTATCAACGCCATTAAAACATTGTTAAAATTTAAAATCCTATGGTATATAGTATGGTCCGAAATGAGGACATTCGTAGGAGAAAAAAAAAACACGGACATAGCTCGTAGAGTTAGTAAGCTGAAGTGTCAATGGGCAGGCCACATCGCCCGAAGAGCCGATAACCGATGGGGAAGGAAGGTTCTCGAGTGGCGGCCACGTACTGGAAAGCGCCGAGTGGGACGACCTCCCACTGCGGTGGATTGACGACCTGGTCAGAGTCGCTGGGCGCCGCTGGATGCAAGCGGCCCAGAACCGTTCGAAGTGGAAATCAATGGGGGAGGCCTATGTTCAGCAGTGGACATCCATGGGCTGATATGATGATGATGAATGATATGGTATGTTTTATAGGAATATGACAGGTATAGCTGAGAGTATATAAATACTACGACTAATAGTATTTATCATAGAGATATTCTTACTCAATACTACCATTTAACGAAACTTCGGGATGGGGAACGGCTATTTAACGCAATACATTTACGTAGTAACTATTTAGTCACAGATGACTAAATAGTTACTACGTAAATGTGCTATTTGGATCGAAGTCGAAAGAAAGTCAAAGTCATTTTACATAAACTTCACTTATTTCCGTTGGTTGTCCCGCGCCAAGGCACCTCATATCACTAGACTTTTGCATTTCTATTACCTACTAATAATATTTCACATAAAGGTGTTCTTTGTAGAACCGCGAGTAAAATATGCGATGGGTTTTTCATGTGTATAACATCACTAAATTATTCTGAAGATAAATCTTTTCACATAAAGTTTACCTAAAAGTGTCCACCGTACGGTTTTTTCCTTCTCCTCTAAAATTTGGAGCAATGCACTTGCAAGTTTTTCATACCCAGCCGACGTTGTACAACCATGGCGATTTTTCCCGCTCTTCCGAGATAAAAAGCAGCCTATGTCCCTCTACATATCATAAGCTATTTGCGTGCCAAAATTAATCGCGTTGGTTTCAGGGTCGTGAAATAGCAATAAACAGAAATACTGTCTGATTCTTCTTTCGCGTTCATAATATTACGTTTGTAATTTGTTGGCGTTGCAAACTTTTATACGATAACAACATTATTTATCAATCATTGTTATTTAATTTTTAAATCAATTATTCAATCAAGTACTTCAATTATTAAATCAATATAATAATTTTGTAAAATTACTACCTATGTGAACTTCCTTAATATTGCGGTATTGGTTGTTCACCGAATTTATTTATTGTTTCTATCACATTATTTACGAGTAGGTTTTCGTCAACAGACTTGGTTTCTTTTTACAATTAAATAACTTTGATTTTTTTTTATTATTTTCCTTCCAATAATAGTTGTTGCCAAAATCAACAAACAATAATTGAATCAGCAGATGCCAGTTGAATGTTATAGTTATTATTGGTATTACAGTTTTTTTTTGTTGGCTAAAAACTGCTAAAAAGCATTAAAAACCAGTGTTTTTCTTTTTAAAATCGGTAAAAAAATCAAGGAAATAAGAATATAAAAAAATATTTATGGCGTATTTTATTTTAGAATAAAAATCTGTAAAATAAATGATTATGAATACACACTCAATCTGTATTTTTTTTGTACCGAGCTAGTTGCCAGTGGTGTATTAAATTAACGTAGGAGAGTAATGTCGAGGAGACGAGATCCGAATTCCACTGCATCATTGGGGAGGTTGGGAACAATTTTTCATCATTTTATTCAATTCCCAACGGCCCCATCAATGGGGATAGAGCAATGGGGAGGTTGGGAACAATTTTGTTAAATTCCCAATGGCCCCATCAATGAGGATGTGGGCAATGGGGCGGTTGGGAATACACCTGTCTAGCAGATGGGCAGAGTAATGTCGCCGATGAATAGACAGACGTACATAATTTTGTTCATACTTAAGGCAGTCATGACCACACAGTTTAATAATTCGGCCGAGTGACACCTTATCTCTGGTATTTCTAGTTCAAACAATGAACCACTATAAAAACAAGATATTTTGATCCTCCTTACATTTCTAAGAAGATAAGATTCTGGCTAATTCAAACATAGGAATAAAGATCTGCCCTACATGTAATGGATTTTTAATGTAAGTAGTTGGCTAGGATGCAAAAAGAATCATGGCGGGATACAGACATTGATATCTTTGTAAATCATAAAAATCTCGTTATAAAACTTGGGAAGCAAACAAATCTGCTCTATGGGGCTCTTGTTCTTGAGATACAAAGGTCACATGGCCCTTCCAGGATGGCTCTAATTTTAATATCACACAAAAAGAAGCAGTTTTTGGTATCATTTAAATAGCTTGAGGATACAGGATACCCTTTAGCAACAAGGATCAGAGGTAACATCATTCAACCTTCTCTATAAATCTTTACTTTCATATAAAAATCTAGTCGGGCTTACCTGCAATCACAATCACAATCTGCCAATATCAACATATTATTAATTAGAACAAAATTGTACGTATGAATAGCTCACAGAACTTTTGATACGCTTTAAATAACGGGCTTAAAATACTAACTTTCTTCTCCTTTCACTTTGTTAATTGACTTCGAAGCTGTATCCTTGTACATTGCTTTTAAAAGTTACCCAACGACATATTTTCATCTTACCCTATAGATGAAGTAAAATCCTTAATCGTAAACTATTGGAAAGGTAGAGTTGTGAGGCAATAGTTTGTAATATGGCTTGCATTGTTAAAGGATCTAGGAATGCACGTACATAAAGATAATGCAGTACTGAAGTACATTATGGACTATTTTATTAGATATATACTTGTAAGTTGGAATTAACCAAACATTCGCTGTTTGATTTTCGCTCCTCTTCCAAATCCTACGATTTCTTAACTGGAATTCCACAGAGCTCTTATTACTCCATTGATCATGACGTAAGTTTGCCTCACTGGTCCGCAATGAGCCGTTTCCAAGAACTGTACAATAGCGCGGTCACGCCTGTAAGATTTATTGAATAACTATTCAATCATAACCTTCTACTTTGTGTCATCCGCTCAAATGTTTGAATTAATCAAATGTTGTATCTTCTCGTCAAGATAATCGTTATCACTTTCCTTTGTTACTTCTTTATCAACGCTCTCGTCTCGTTTCAAAATCCTTCATTTCTTTACATCTGAGTCTGAAAACAAAGAGAATATTGTACTTACTTTATTCAGTGTTATTGCTCCGAGTTTCTCCGTGGATCATGTTTAAAAGCTTTTCCTTTGTCTCGCTCTATTTCTAATGTGCGAGCGAGATATAATGTCCGCCATTCATATGCATTACGATTTGTTAACCGCACCGCATGCGTTCTCTCGCTAGTTGCATTTGAATTCTCGGATAAATTCAAAAGACCCTTCACGAGTGCCGTTTCTCATTGAACACAGAGTATCTCTATCGTAGCAGAGTATAATGTGGGCGTGTGTTTTTATTTCTGGTAGGTACGCGTCGGTGGCAATAAGTAATAAGGTAAACATTAAGCAAGTGATGGAGGCCGCTCGACTCGTCTAAGCGAGATTCTTTACCTGAGATAATCACAATACTGTAGGTAATCCTTGACATAATCTCTGAATTTATAGATTTTTAAACAGACTTACAATCCAATAGCATGCGTCAATACCCCTGTTACTACTCAGAACACTTTGTTACACTTAACTAAACAAAGCCAACGGAGTTGTCTGGTCTGGCATACTCTGGAACATTGTTCAAATGTTATTGGCCATCCATTAGGTCTACCCTAATTTATTTTAGTATCAAGATCGGTAAACTTTGTTAGTTTACCAACATTGTTTCAACAGCACAGTTGTTAGTTAATTACAGTACGTGTTAGTGATAACCACTAAGTTAAAATACATGAGATAACAGGCCAAAATAACGGAAACTTTGTAGGAATACTCGTGGTCTTCACAAAGAAAGTTTATCTTTGAAGAACCAACGGTAATTTCGTTGTTTGGCTTTCTCGAATCTTGTTTGTGTATCTATTTATGAATGGAACTGCATCATTATTGAAATCATCTCGTCATAATATTTATTCGATCTAAATTCTATATAAAATTTTATATTTTTTATTGAAATGTACTAACCATAAAAATTGTAACTGCCTTATGACCAATCTATGCCATATGTGTAATTAATGATGTCTTTATTTCAAATTATTTGCAAACCTATAATTTATTCAGTGTTAGCAAAGCTAGTGAATAATAAATCACTCTTAGTTTATCGTACACAACATATTTATATCAACTAAGTACAAAATGTCGTGACAACATACAGTCTCAGAACACATACGTTATACCTATAGAAACGCTATGCCTATTACCCTAATACTTAATTGAACTAGATTTTTTATGCTAATTTCATACTTAGGCACTTTTTGGACAGTCATACTTACATAGGTAGTACTTATATAGCTATAGTGAAATACTCCAGCTCAAATATCAGAATTAAAATAGTGCCTATTCTATTTTGTAGTCCTGAAAAGGATCATTAACCAAATTACCCAGCAAATTTTTATTTTCAGGTGAACCAAATCCGTTTTTAGGGTTCCGTAGCCAAATGGCAAAAAACGGAACCCTTATAGATTCGTCATGTCTGTCTGTCTGTCTGTCTGTCCGTGTATGTCACAGCCATTTATTTCAGAAACTATAAGAACTATAATGTTGAAACTTGGTAAGTAGATGTATTCTATGAACCGCATTAAGATTTTCACACAAAAATAGAAAAAAAACAATAAATTTTGGGGGTTCCCCATACTTAGAACTGAAACTCAAAAATTTTTTTTTCATCAAACCCATAAGTGTGGGGTGTCTATGGATAGGTCTTCAAAAATGATATTGAGGTTTCTAATATCATTTTTTTCTAAACTGAATAGTTTGCGCGAGAGACACTTCCAAAGTGGTAAAATGTGTGTCCCCCCCCCTGTAACTTCTAAAATAAGAGAATGATAAATCTATAAAAAATATATGATGTACATTACGGTGCAAACTTCCACTGAAAATTGGTTTGAACGAGATCTAGTAAGTAGTTTTTTTTTAATAGGTCATAAATTGAAATTAATATCAAATACTCAGGTCTATACTACCATTTACTTATATACCTACAGGTTTGTACGGAACCCTCGGTGTGCGAGTCTGACTCGCACTTGGCCGGTTTATTGATAATAGCCCTTCAGTTTTTCTATAAAATTGTATTTCGAAATACGTACATTGTGTAAAGATTTACGACGACTACTTACAACTAAGCTAATATCGAATGTTACTATCTACCTACTAGCTTAAAACGTGTATCTATGTTAGTAATCTTCTCGTCACCTATACCTTTGTCCTGGTTTTACAATAGATAAGTGAATCTAATTTAGAAATATCTACCATTTTTAGGGTTCCGTAGCCAAATGGCAAAAAACGGAACCCTTATAGATTCGTCATGTCTGTCTGTCTGTCTGTCTGTCTGTCTGTCTGTCTGTCTGTCCGTCCGTATGTCACAGCCACTTTTTTCCGAATCTATAAGAACTATAATGTTTAAACTTGGTAAGTAGATGTATTCTGTGAACCGCATTAAGATTTTCACACAAAAATAGAAAAAAAAACAATTAATTTTGGGGGTCCCCATACTTAGAACTGAAACTCATTTTTTTTTTTTTTATAGAACCCATAAGTGTGTCTATGGTGTGTCTATGGGTAGGTCTTCAAAAATGATATTGAGGTTTCTAATATAATTTTTTTCTAAACTGAATAGTTTGCGCGAGAGAATCTTCCAAAGTGGTAAAATGTGTGTCCCCCCCCCTGTAACTTCTAAAATAAGAGAATGATAAATCTATAAAAAATATATGATGTACATAACGATGCAAACTACCAACGAAAATTGGTTTGAACGAGATCTAGTAAGTAGTTTTTTTTTTAATACGTCGTAAATTGAAATTCATATCAAATACTCAGGTCTATACTACCATTCACTTATATACCTACAGGTTTGTACGGAACCCTCGGTGCGCGTGTCAGACTCGCACTTGGCCGGTTTTTTTTATTTGATATCCTCGGCATCATCATAACTCCTGGGGTCAGTCGAAGGCCAAAAGCATGCCCATCCAAAAAAAATAATTTCATACTCAAACAAGTCATTGTAAAAATTGTTTTCTATATCGCCTTAACTTCAAAAATAGGTAAGACCCGATCATTAGAGCATTTTTAGAATAAAATAGCTATGTAACATTCGCGAGTCGAGACCACAATACGCAAGTAGCCATGTAGGTAGGTATGTAGTTATAATTCAATGTCAGTCAATGTGTTTGAAAGAACCATACAATTATTTCGGTCGGTGACGACAAGATCTCTGAGCATCGATGGTTCAAGGACTTTAGTCTGATGATACTTATTGGTTAAATACAATCAACTTTTTATACTATTTTGCCCTAGTACTTTACCAACTTTAAAAGTGGTTTGTATTATATTTACCGAATTATATGAAATTGTTGAGGAAGCGTTTGCTATTACAGATTGAATAGTGCAAAAGAATATAATGCTGTCTCCCGCGATTTCACCTGCGTTCTCGGGATAGAAATAAATCACCTCTGTCCTCCTTCATACGAGGTAAATTTCTGCGAGCTAAATTTCATCGCGATAATTATGACAATGTACCTGTAGTTCTGACAATGTATCCACGGTAAACGTATCTATTCAGCCAAAAAATAAAAGAAATACAAAATTGGCACGTCTTTTACAGGAGTCATACCGTGACACTTTATTGTTTAATACTTTCTTCACCATACACTATTAGCAGAACGTAATAAAAAAAAATATATTGAACTCTCACCGGACACATAGCCTCTCAGGCTTTCTTCAGGTGATTATGTCGGTGATGTATGGTAACGTCACATAAGCGCTTAAAATTCACGTAGGTACCTAATAAATTGAAATGCGAGGAAAATTTAAAAAGTAGACTATCCAGCGTAAATATCCAAGACGAATGTAGGTATAAGTAACTCAATCAATAATGATTTACTTGCTCTTAATTTATTCATATTGACTATTGTTTTGTCTTTCACAATATAATACGTTTTATCTGTGCTACTTGACAATAAATAATATTTATCGTTCATACTTTATCTTTTATCTCATTCGGCACACAAAAATCTACTAGAAATATCTTTTGTGTTATCGTTATCACATAGAGATGACATTGTGCATAATAATATATCCAAAGTACTAAACGAATATCTTAACTAGCTAAATAATTGCTCATAAATCAAGTCTATCCGCATAAAGATGCAAATATGTAATTCAAATCATGTCCCAATGAAGATTTAGTGGCCTCTGTACGGAACCGAAATAAGCTGTCATCCTGACGCCTCCTTGATTTATACTCTGCGTTCAATTTGTCGTATAAAATAAATAAATAATTAATTATAGTCCTTGGATTAAGTATGTGTTCAATTTCTGGTTTACAAACAGACTTTATTTATATGCCAGCTAAGTTATCGTTAATGCTTTAGTATTCGATTCGCGTTGTTTTTTCATTCATCATAGTCAATATCAGCTTCGTACAAGCGAACTTAATTTAATTACCCACGCTTTATATCACAAACACGCAGCGAGCGGTAGAGTACTGTCACGCCATTACTTTGCTTTCCGGCGACGACTATGGTCTGCGAGTGTCACTTCTTTACGGAGAAACAGTATTCTTTGCTTTTGTAGTCTACTGCTGGACTCTCCAAAAGCATGGTCAATAGTTTCCACTCCTGCCGTGTTCAAGGCTGTTCCATTTTCTTTCACTGTAATTTTTTTTCGGTAAATTTTCTGGTTGCTATTAGTCGCTTTGAGCTATTCATTAATTCAGCGATCCAAGTGAAAACAGCATCGATTTCCCTTGACTATTTACAATATTTAATTGTGTTGATTACTTTCTACTTCTAGACACCTTGACTTGCAACTTACCTTCATGAACATACCTTCTGAGTTTTACCCGACTTGTACAGATAAAATTTCTTAATTCGCCTTATATTATATAAGGTACTAATGTGTGTTTATGCATGATTTACTGATCTTAATAAATAAAATCTTATATTCGTAACCATTCGTATCAGTTATCTGGTTTCGATGAGCCATGAGTGAGCTTGGATCGGCAAGTTAAGCTACCACCATCGTGGTCGGTACCTGAATGGGTGACCGCCTAGTGGTATTTCAAATAGAGCGTTTCCGTGCTTCGGAAGGCACGTAAAGCCGTTGGTCCCGGTTATCACTTAATTGTGATAATCGTTAAGCTAGTTGGAGGCCTACTAGGCGGCTTGAAAACCCCAACAGTATAGGTTGTCCACTAACCTACCTCCACCAATCCGCAGTGGGAACGCGTGGTGAAGTATCTGCCCATTCCCTTTCACCCTGATTTGTGAAAGGAGGCCTGCGCTCAGCAGTGGGACATTATAGGCTGAGGATGATGATGATGATGATGATTATTTATTATTGTTTCGCCTCACAGTTTCATTCGCCTCGAAAACCCTTTGTATATATATCTACTCAAGGATTATTTCAACAAAATGTCAAGTCTCTAGGTCAGTATGTGTATCGTCCATCAGTAAGCCCTCTTTTCCATGAGTAAGCCAGTCATTCATGTTACTGTTTAATGGTAAAAATCAATGCTTTAGTAAATATTTAGTAATTATCAATGCTTTAGTAAATATAAAAAATATCACTTTATTTACATATTTGATCCATTTCCTCGACACCATTACGTTTAATTCGTTCGGCATTTATCATGATTATTTTTGTTAAACCGGTTATCCTAGTATAAATAGTAAACTGCATTATTATTAACTTATCCTACAACAAATATACTATTCAGAGGATTATCAAGTAAGCTCTAACTGAACATATAGGTATGTAGATACCTACTATTCTAATATTGATGGAGTGACTTGCGTAGGAGCATACGCCGTGGGCAGTTCTATTGAAATAGCATTTACTGCAGCATAACTTTCCAATGAACAAGAAATAAAGAAAGAAACGGACTTAACTTGGTCACTTGCGAGCGTCGTCCATATTTGGAGGTCCACGTTACTTCCTGTGAATCACCGCCGGCATTTCAATAAATTTCTCTAGACAGCCTTCGTAGGGTACGAACTTACGAAGGCTGTCTGTATAGAGTTCGGCAGTTTACGAACTTATCATTTTATTAAGGCTTTCAAAACTCTTAATAAATCTTTACATAAATGTGATCATTCAGATGTGGTTTTGCAGGTTTTGTTTGCCATCACCAGTTTTGATGGCCTATCTATACTATTTTAAGGCTCTAAAAAAGTAACGGCAATCCATTTGAAGTATGAATGTAGGTATAGATAATTAGTATAAATAAAACAAAATTAGAAAAATAATCCGTGTGATGACTCCTCGGAAACACCAACATTCCAAATAATAAATCAGTGGTACGATTATATAATTAAAAAAAGAAACAGTTTCGTAAAAAAAAACTTATTTATTGTATCAGTTTCGCTGATTGCGATACCTCAAACATCTCCAGTGAATTCTAATGTTTATTCATTGATAACAGTAAACAGCGTTTTAATAACCTGTAGTTTTTTTACTTATACGAATCCGTGACGTTCAATTCGGAATCATTAAAATAAAATCATGCAATTTTAGCATTTTGTTTTGTCACACCGGACCTTTTTAATATCTCGGGTAAGTCCAGATACCCAAAAAAATAAGGTTATTTTACTGTAGTTTTCCTCTTACTACCTTTAAAGTTAAGTCGCATGAACGTTTTTCTACGAAATAAACATTGATAAGTATTTACCTATTCCATAAATAAACACCAATATTAAGTAGAATAAAAAAATCTTTGGTATCACATTTTTGTAATATTTGCAATTGCATTCGAGAAAAAAAGTAAAGAAAGAACTATAATAATTTCCTAACCCGTTGGTTCTCGCGAGAGACGCGCGTCCTATTTTACTATGGGATCAAATTCGAAATCGCAAAAAAAAAACAGCTTTTCATACATTTTTGCCGAGGAGACATAATGTACCTTTTGTATGAAAAGCAGTTTTTTTTACTTGTAGACAAGTAAAGTCCTAACTTCTAAGTGCCGCCATACGGCGCCGATCAGAGTAAACTATTACACGGCTCTGTAAAGACGGGTTCTATCACCTGTATAAAGTGAGAATAAGTGATTAAACTTTCGTAAGATGTACAATGTACATTAAGTAAACTGCGATGGCAGGCAATAAAGACTTGAACGCAAACAAGGCGCAGCTTTTATGTGCGCACACGTCGTTAATCACACAACTGACGCTGATCTGTGACCTACATACATACTCACACTTACATACGTAGATACTTTTCACATGTCAAGTAAAAGAAATGCGATTTGCAAGAACAGCGAAGTGCCCTTATTCGCGTTCGGTTGAAGTTTCAGCGGTACCCACACTGCTGAAAAATAATATTGTGAAAAACCAGAGTTACTTTATAAAACAAAAGAATCATGGAGTATTCCAAAAGATACTGGCACTTTAATACAAAAATATAACCTTAATTGAAAGGGCGCCTTTGAACTTGTCAGACTGCGGTATGGATCATAAAATCACATAAAACTATCGTCAAAATGTCCCGAACAGTTAACCTATCCGAAATAGGTCAATGTCCCGTTCGCTTATATACCCCATGATTATTCTATGGCGTACAATGTCGCGTCATGGCCCACGATTTATGGTGCCATGACATTTATAAACACAATGCCGTTGATACACAACACAGTACCATCATCGTTAAAGTTATACAGATATTGACGGAAACGAACCAATATGGAGGCATACCTATACAGAAACAATAAAATAAGCTCTTTAGATAAGTAGCTTTTCGATATAACTCGAACATGACATTGTCCGACGTTCTCAATCCTGTCTGGCATCTACATCAACTATCAGTTCATGTCAAAATGTGTGTGCTTACCACCTTCGGCCACATCATCATACCATGGTAAGATTGTGGTCAAATTCAAAATTATCAATGGTAAAAAATCTCCTAATGAACTAGTGATATAAGTAGTTGAAATACTGTAAACTAAATAATGCTGATATAAATTGCACTCAGTAGATATGTAAGAGGTATTAATTACTTTCATTAACTATAACCCAGCTGCCCATTAGTTTAATGATGGTTAATAATTACTGCTAAGAGCTGGCTGTACAACCGACGGGATATAATAAGAACGATTGGATTGCGATTCAGCAACCGACCTCAATCCTGAATGCGCAATTATAATTGGAAATATCCGGATATCTTTGTAATGATTGCTAAAAATTCAAGAATTATTGCGTTAAAGACAAGATTAAAAATTACAAGGATGTTACCTAAAGTCTATGAGCTGATGCAGCTTCCCTATCGAAGGCATTGCATATATGGTACAAACCAAGGGGTTTTTGGGTCACACTACTTACAACATTCTCCTAGGAACGCAGTGACTTTTGTTTCCGAGAAAGCATAATTTTAACGTGCACCAAATCTGTAAATACTTTGTTTAAGGAACCTGATACATTTACGCCATCTAACAACCCATAAACATCTATGTTGGGTATTGTGGTTTACATAGACCACACGTAAATCTCGCTTGAGCTTGCGCATGCTCCAAATATTTGCCATGTAGCACGTAATTGCATGTTCCAAAGAATCATGTTTATCTAAAATTGATTCATCGATGTAAATTCTTAGTGCGCATAGTAATAAAGCTGCCTAACGAACAGAAATAATCCATCTTATTGATATCAAACGATTTTTGAATATATTTGATATCGATCACGTAAACAAGTACACTGAAGTTGCGATTACAAAGATACAAAAGATCTGTCGCGTGATTCGTCTGACGGATGAATTACAAGGTGTCAAATCCTGTCTCTAAGAAACTTTAGATATCTCTTTAATATCATCGTCTCTTTTCATTTTTCCTCAGTTATTCTAATTGCACTGCGCTTTCCACGCTTGATTTCAAAACTGCTCTTCATCTTTAGTTACTTGTACGACAGGTATGATCTCCTGGTTGCTTATCTAGATTGTCATGTACACTTAAATAAGTAGCATTTATATGAGAGACAAACTCGACTAAGATGTCTCTATTCATTATAAGGTTCTCATTACGTGTTCTAGCAAAGTGACCGACAACGCGGCTTGTGCCAAAGCTGTGAAGAGACTGGTTTTACCGGTATATACGTACAGATGTTCCGACTGTCATACTCGACCCATGTTCAGCCACCTGGCATCCGCGTAGTAATTTTCTTCAGTTTTTGCTACACATATTTTTTTATTTGACTCTCATATTAAGAACAAGGACTCTGTCAGCTAGTAGGTCGTGCAGTGTTATCATTGAAAAGTAAACTTTGGTAATTTATCTAAAAATAGCAAACTTGAGATAGCTAGGTGTGATATTTTCAGCGGAAAATGACTCGCGTCTCATTTTAAAGTCATCTTCGCTGCAAGGTATTCATATTAAATATTTCAAATTATCTACTCAAACAATTAAAATAATTATATTTTTGTTAATTAATTACCTATTAGGGACCATTTATAGTGTAATGTTAATTTAATTTACTAATTTTTATTATAGAGTTTTATTACTTACCTATTTCATAAATATTTTCTTACAAACCAAAATTTATGATAAAATCGTACGAATGCTATCCAAATGAAGATGACGCGTCGATAACGCCCGCCGCCCTTTTGTTTCATATCTTTTTACATTGTACTATGCTTGTGACTCTATTTTAATAGAGTTATGTGACTAATAATAAAATTATTAAAAAACATAGGTTACAATAGCTTTTTGGGATCTTCTACTACTTTTATATCTTTTAATAGTCTCGAGTAATTGATTGTGTTTGCCTTTACCAACTTAAAGATGTACATAGAAGGCAATTACAGACACAATACATAAATATTCCGTTTTGAAAAAAATAAAATATAAAAAATAATAATTACAACGGACGATGACAATAAGTCAGCATTGTCAAAAGCCTTTCATAATACAATAGGAACATGACTTACAATGGAATGAACAGAACCGTGAAAACAGGGTATGTCTGCCTAAATGTGAACGAATACAACAAACATACGCCGACGCGACGTTACATACATTTGCATGTATTATGTGTGGCTGGTAGGTAATAAAATAATACACTTGACCTGGCCAGATGGTCGTCTCCTGTTATCTGATACTGTAGAAAAACCACTTCTTAATAAATGTTTTTTACAGAAATGATTTCACATTTATGTGATTTTGTTAGTTTGTGGTATATACCTATTTGAAGTTTGATAAATCCTATGAGGACCCCGGACGAAAGTCCATTAAGCCTATATTGGTCTGTGCCATTGGCAAAGTATCAAATCGAGATGCTTGTTTACCGTTCTTTTTTTAAAGTTATGATCAAGTTTTTGATTTTAACTTGTTCAAGATTTTGGTTATAAAGCGATTGGTCTGAAAACCTACTTACTACGGAAAGTTGATCCGGATGGCTTCAAAAGGTTTGGTAATGATCTCCCCGTGCAACTGTTCAATTTGATACTTATTTCCAGGGACATACCCAATTCCGTCTTTACCATTAGGGCACACGGGGCCCGGGCCCAGGGCCCCACACGGGGGCCCCGAATGGCCGAAATATTCGCTTACACAATGATCTTTCTATTTTAAAATGTTATTCGGACACTAGATCAGCTTTAAATTTTAATTTTTTAATTTTATCAGAATAAAAATATAGAATCATAGCAGTAAAATGTTTATTGTTATTCACTTTTTTACTTTCCAACGAAGCCCCAAATGCTTGTGTGCCCAAGAGCCCCCGCATAGCTTAAGACGGCCCTTGACATTACCTACCCCATAGTATAGTAATATTTGTGTAATTAATATAAAAGTACAAGTTTATTAACTTAATAATTTATTTTCTACATTTATTTACGTCAGTACGATGATGACAAAACTTCTAGCCATATTGCGATCCACAAATACATCGATGTTCTATAATTTTCACAAAATAATAGACTAATACTTTTATGAAATTTGAACTTTAAATATTGATGGATAAAGTGCCCATTAGCATATCACTCGAAAAACCTTTGTCAGCTACCTTATAACTTACTTTTGAAGGGGAGGACGAGAGTTCTCGACAGTTATCTGCTTGACAACATTCTGTTAAAGACGCTTATATGACTTGACTCAAGTAGGTACTTACCTTTAGACACTCTGTTACAAAGTAACTCTGTTCTTCTATCTTGAATATAATTAATAATTCCTATACTATATCCGATAATTAGATAGGTACCTGTTTAACCTATAAATTATTTTTACAAAAGGTTGTTAAACGAAGTTAATTCGCATTGTCTATTATACAACTTGTAGGAAAATACTTTGTGACACAGAATTAAAAAAAAAAACCTTGGCCCGACTCAGTATAAGTTTCTCAAAGTACAAGCCTCCTTTTGTAATCGGTCCTTTTACATTTAAGCACAAATTACAACAAAAGAACTTTGTCACAATACTTTTGTGTCACGAAAAAAAAGTCATTCGATATAGTTTTTTTTGACTTCAGGAAACTCGATTTTCTGTCATTTCCTCAATTTAACTGTGAGAAAAAACGATCGGCAAGTAAATTGGTTGGGAACAAAACGAATCTATTCAGGACTTTATTTTCTTTGACGTCATTGGTCACAATCACAATAGATTATTGTTTGCTTTCAAATGTTTGAATTACTTATTATTTAATTACATTATAGGCATTTTCTTTAAGTGTCGATCTACTTAATAATAATAAACAATATAGCTAGGATCATTGAAGACTAAGTTAATTCTTAATCTTCCAAAAATAGAAATAATTCTCATATAAAAATACCCAAAATAAAAACTTTTTTATTTGCATATGTATCAGAATGACGTCAAAAATTTAAAATTCCCCACAGTCAGTAGGTATAGGAAGTTATTAATCAATCATTACTACTGTATGTATGTATCTATGACGGAACTATCTGTATGTATGACGAAATATATGCTGTCTGTGTTAGTCACAGACAGCATATATTTCGTCATACATGCATATATGCAGCATACCTAAAAAAGTTTATGGCCAGACCACTATATTAGTAAAGTAAGTAACCCATCAAAATTAAATAGGCACACGCACAAAAGGATTTATTACAAAGTAACGTGATCTCAGAACAATTTATGGAGTCGCCTATTGTCAAATTATTGAATTTTTTAGCAATAGAAATACACATTCTCTGAAAATGTCAGCTGTCTACCTATTACTGATCATGCGATTCAGCCCATTGCGAGACAGACGAACGGGTGGACTGCGGAAGCTTAGTAATAGCACAAGGGATGGGCGGGGAAAGAAAAATATTGGGAAGAAAAGAAAAATACGGGAAAATACGGAAAAGAATGGAAAAATACGGGAAAATTCCCAAACGGCGGGAAAATACTCAAATGGCTTTATGTTCCTCAAAAAACATATTTGTTGATGCTTTTGATTGTTATTTTAATCATACTCGCTGTTGTATGTACCTACATCACCTACGCGCGGACCTACGCGGACCTTGGAGGAAGTTATCACACATTTGTTTTATACTACCTAGGTAGCAAACAAGCATACGGCCCGCCTGTTGGTAAGCGGTTACCGTATCCTATGGACGCTTGCAACACCTCCCTCGGGACCCGGGACGGGCTATATAAGCGTCGTACATGTGCACGTGCTCTTTCTGCACGAGACCGTCTGTCCGACTGGCCACCGACTGTCCACCACAACCCTTACACCCCAAAACGTCTCTTTTTTTAAAAACAACGCAAAAAAATTTTTTTATTGTTTTTTTATTGTATGATATGAGTATGACCCTAATAGAAATCATGTTAAATGTTATTCAAACGATTTGGTAAAGGTATTTCTCGCTATATACGCAAAATCTACTAAATATGACCATTTGAGTATTTTCCCACCCAATGGGAAAATTCCCGGGTTCTTTCCCACTAAATTGGAAATTTACTCGAAGTTGGGTTTATTCCCGGGAAGAAACCCAACCCTACACAGTAGATATATCTACTGTGGTAATAGGGTGCCGTTAGCACGCTTTGGGCTTTAACCCTAAAAACTATAAACTCAAGTCGATGACAAAGCCATTTACTCAATTCAAGACTTAATTATTTACTCAAGTTACCACCACCCGGTACGGAAGTCAGCCTTCAACTGAAAATATACATTTTTTGCACAAATTGACTATGTATATACCTACTATATAGGTACTTTTTTAAATTTTACCTACAGAAGATTGATCCAATAAAGATCAATCCGTGTGCACCAGTGAAGTGAAATGAATTAGTTGTATCGTCACAGATCGTGATTCGGGACATTTCAAGTTGTCTCGACACTGGCCAAAAATAAGTCCTAATAAAAATGTTTTGGTTGCCAAACTGAAGACCAAGAAGGAGAAGTACTTTTGCTATGTTAACAATTTTGATGACACTTTGCGTTTGTATTAGTAAGCACCACTAATAACCCCAAACTAGTTTTTATTGTAATTCAAGCAGCGGAAATGTTTAACGACCTTCTTTGTTCAAGGTGATCGTTTAAATGCCTTGAGTTAAGCTAAAGTCGCATCTTAATTTGTCTTCAGTCAAATTATATCGCATTTTTAATATAATCTCATAATCAACTTGGACGTATTCTCTATAAATAAGTTTTCAATCAAATTGTTACTTTACTCGGAGCGTAAGATTGAAGATAACCGTTTCTTAAACAAATAGGAGCACTTAAAAACCAATTACTTTATCTATCTAGTACTAAAACAAAGGTCAAAATAAAGCATATATCTACCTTACATCGTATATGTAGGCAATTTGCATGAAACAAACCCGAACTGATTTGATGAAAATACAAGAGTAGCTTGAAACCCTTAGACCTTATAGTCTAGAATACAAGTGACCGTACAGCTGCTGTATTAATAATTCTGTGACAGTTGCCTATAATGATCAAAACATCAATACACAGTACATAAAAACATGACATGGTAGTTGTACCAGTAGCGTAACCACAAACTGTCCATTAAGTAGGTAAGTAGCTGTCCACCGCAAATGCCATGTCATGCCACACTTCCTTCATCCATCGAGCCCACTTCCGATTGTAACAATACACTTTATACACTGCGAGTATTAATTCATGGTTACACAAATTATTGACAAGTACTCACAACTTTGGCCCTTGTAGCCCTATATAGACTATGCTACGCTAACTAAAGGACGTAGATATACCACCGTCAATAATAAGGTTTTAATTGTGCGCCTACGATTGCATTGTTTGTGTGTTAGGCAGAAAGGTAATAAGTTTTATGTGTACTCTAAGGTCATGAATATATTGTCATTCGTTTACATCGTGTCGTAGGTTCAGGATCATAAATCGATTGTTTTGTTTCCAAATGAATAGAGCTGTTATTTTTGATATTTTTGCTGGGTTTCATGAATATCAGGCCCTGGGGCTCTACCGCGTAACTTTGGTGGTAATCGTAACGAACACCATTAATGAATTTCATCCAATCAGGGCACACGAATGGTCATCGTCGCGTCATACCGCGTGCGCGTCATTGGATGAAATAATTAATGGTGTTCTTTACGATTACCACCAAAGATACGCAATAGCCCGGCTGGTTAGGCACTTATTAACGTAACAATTTTCTCTACCACCCGTTCGTGCCTAATACTTCCCTACATAATAACCAATCCTATAAACTTAACACCCTTTTGGGTTTGGTGTTAATATTATATATAAATTCAATGAATATGCAATAAGATGCCATAAAATTGTGTTTAATATTCCTTCTATAGTATAGTATTCTACGAGAAACTAAAGCTAAGCTTGTAAACAGGCGGCATGAAACGGCGAACCGACTAGTCAGTCTAAAACCAGTCTGTATTAGTACTTACCGACCCGGCTAGCCCCGCCCATCCTGTGCACTGGCGTATCGATATAATATATCGATTATCACCGAGCGTGTACTCGATTATCGATACGTAATTCGAATGCAAAATCGATCTAGCAATTGGAACGTGAACCGAACAGTGAATATTCATCATTTGGCCAGTGACCTGTGCCATCTGTTTTCATAGAGCTTTTACTTTTATTTATATAGAGTGTGGTTAGTTTATTTATATTTTTTATGATCGATTGATATGATCATTCAGTATCGATATTTGTTGTTAATTCAATTTATTGTTGTTTGTTACAGATTTTAATTCAGAGGTTGCTGGGTGGCTGAACAAGGTAATAGGTATGTTCTGATTTTGTTATTTTTGTTAAAACTCAATTTGTATGGATTAATAAGTAGATTTCCATTGAATAACAGTGAGTGTCTGAGTAGGTGGGTATGCAATTACAATAATGAATTATATAGAATAATTTGCGTCCAGACTCAAAGTAAATAACTATAATGATATTCTATTAAATCTTGTCAAACACGTAACATATTGGCAATTATAATAACTTCGTAGACTTCACAGCTATTATTTTCAGAATTGTTAATTTAAAATAAAATATACAATCCTTGCTGAGATAGGGATAAGACGTTGTTGAATGGGTTGTCGTAATGCAGACTTCTACCATAGCTCGTACATACCTAATTAGATAAATAACGATAAATTCTTAGTTAGTTTTAATAATTATTGATGAGCAAAGAAGGGAAATGACGTTTATTATCTATACATATAAAATGCTTTGTCCTGAATGACTGACTGACAATCAACGTATAGCCTAAACCGCTGATCGTAGAACCTTAAAAATGGAGGGAATTTCCGAAATTCTATCCCTAAGAGGGTGAAAAACGGGGGCAAAGTTTGAATGGGACAACGTGATTCCTTGGTCCGATCTACTTCAAATTTTGCATAAACATTCCTTAACAGAATTTATGGAAGACATGTTTCGTATTTTATTGAAACTCATCGCCTAACGGGGTCAAAAAGGGGTAGAAAGTTCTTTTAGGGGTAATTTGCATGGAAGTTGATATCAATACTCCATAGTGCTTTTGATTTAAATATTCTTTTATATTTGACATTCCAAATTTAAAGAGTATTGCATTGCACCAAGCTTTTATGTGAGTTGAACTTTTTTTGAATAAAATCGGATTGAGTTTTTAAAAATTGTCGTCTGTCTGTTCCGGTTCATAGCTGATCACATAAGGAGAAGCTACTTTTATTTTTGAAAAATATTAGTGTATCGCGCAAAGAAATTCAAACCGTACGCGGGTGAAACCGCGGGAGTCTGCTA
Source organism: Achlya flavicornis (assembly GCA_947623365.1). Classification (NCBI taxonomy): domain Eukaryota; kingdom Metazoa; phylum Arthropoda; class Insecta; order Lepidoptera; family Drepanidae; genus Achlya; species Achlya flavicornis. Next base: position 13,186,280 of record OX392469.1, on the reverse strand, counting down.
GATTATTTATATAATTTTCATTCCACGCTGTACATAATTATATTATTAAGAAACCTGTTGGGCACCTGCGCAAACATTTGTAGAAAGAAGGACGGCATAATAATAATTATATTAAATAAAATAATGTTACAAAAACAAAATTATTGTTAAAATATTACAAATAGTTCTGTGCAAATAAGAATTTATCATTTAGTTAGTCTTATAATATTATTTTTTGGTTAAAACAGCGTAAATAAACATAGTTCAGATAAACTCTTTAAAAAACAACTTCATACGTAGGTACCACAGCACAGAAAATGCAAAATTTGGTCAATTACTAGTTAACACTGTTCGGTGTATTTCCATAATAATCTTGTAGATGCAAAACTGGTTAATTTCTACCACTCGACATGTATTATCAAGTTTGAAAATGTATCAATAGAGCAACCTGTCTCTATGAGAAAATCCTATTTTCACTATCAATAGACTTATATTTTACAGTAATCTAGGCTGTATCTGTTCTGATACCTTGTGTGTTGTCTTGGCCCTCACGTTGCCCGAAGGTGCTTGAGGGTGGTAGCCAGTCAATCGGGTACCAACTCGAACACGGCCTTCGTCATGGCATTCGAGTAACTGAGGGCTCTACCGCGCGTCTTTGGTGGTAATCGGAACGAACACCATAAATGGACCACCAATGGTCTTCGTTTTACCGCGTCATTGTATGAAATCATTAATGGTGTTCGTTACGATTATCGCCAAAGATACGCGATAGCCCGGCAGTTTATCCGTCCTTGATCCTTGAAAGGAAATCACGAAGCCATAGCTAATTTGGGTCATACTACAGGATAATAAATATTAAAAAGTTGTGAATGTCATCGAGCGTTCCGGTTACATCCAATATGCATATTTGCACGCGTCATGTCGCCAAAGCCCCCCTCAGAGTCGATTGTATGCAAAACCAATAATATAAAAATATAACTAACTGCAAGCACTTAATATGCAGCATGGCATCGAAATGTACGCTATAATGTCTGCCAAGCCAAGTCGCACTTGTTTCAGAATTTATTTTGTAAATCCGTTGTGTTATAGGTATGTAGATAGTCCTAAACGATAGGAATGTGTTTAATCTATGGGTCAAATCCTATGTTTGGTTATTTATGCTGTGAAATCCAGACAGTATAATAAATACACATAGATCCACATAAAACCGACACAATGGAAGTATTATTCCAAAATATAATAAATTCGACCAGTTTTTATATCGAGGTTAATAAACTGGTATACAAAAACGCGTCATTGATGTCTGACATCATAATATAAAACCGTTATAAATGCTGAACTACCTTGGATTATTGTTCTTTGAATACACAGTATTACTATTAGAATGTCGTAGTAACTACTACATACTAATCCTCACATTTGTAAGGAATTATCTTTACTTTTATTATTATACTAGCTGTCCCTATTAGCCTTAGCCTATAACACTAGGGGATAATCATCATCAGCCTAAAATGTCCCACTGCTGAGCACAGGCCTCCTTTCACATATCAGGGTGAAAGGGAATGGGCGGATACTCCACCACGCGTGCCCACTGCGGATCGGTGGAGGTTGGTTAGTGGTCAACCTATTGTTGGAGTTTTCAAGCCGCCTAGAAGGCCTCCAACTAGCTTAACGACTATCACAATTATGTGATAACCGGGACCAACGGCATTACGTGCCTTCCGAAGCACGGAAACGCTCGATTTGAAATACCACTAGGCGGTCACCCATCCAGGTACCGACCAAGACTTAACTTGCCGATCGATTAAGAACGGCTTATCATGCTGCACCACGAGCGCTTCGGGGATAATGTAGCTTCCTATTAGCAAAAGAATTTTGGAATCCAACTGGTAGTTCTAGAGATTAGCGTGTTTAAACAAACAATAAACTGTTCAGCTTTATTATAATAGTATACATTATTAAAAATGCGAAAGTGAGTCTGTCTAACTTAAATATGAAATAAAGTCAACTAACGTCACTATGACAAGCAGAATGACGCAGATTGAGCGTAAAACGTAGCTGTCACGTACACCAGCGTAAAAAAGATGGCCTGTTCTATATATTAGTGTAGTGTAGTATGGTCACAGTATTACCATGTATGGTGATGGTCTTTCTAGGAATATCGATTTCTATGCCTCTGTCCTAATGCAATCATAGAATAAGACATAGCATTTTTTTTTGTTTACTTTCTTATTCGATTTTTTCTATCATTTGCACGATCCATGCCCATCCTGTGCAAACAAAGCACTGCCCGTTTTTGACCATAAACTCAACATGACTACACTTACTTACCTATACGTTCCATTCTTATAATAACTTAAGTAATAACATATCAACACAAAACAAGCGCTTATCAGATAGATACCAGGCTGATAAAAGTATTTGTCACTGGCGACAAACAGCCGTGCCCTTTATAAAACCTACTATGTTACTTTGTTGCAATGAGTTTCAATCATTTTAGAATTTAAACCGGTTCAACATGACAGTTTTCTGATGTTTTTTTTACGTTCTGCCGGGTTATCGGGTGGTAATCGTAACGGACCCCATTAATGATTTCATCCAATGACGCGGTACATCGAAGACCATTGATTGGATAAAATTCATCAATGGTGTTTGTTACGATTACCACCAAAGATACGCGGAAGAGCCCGTGGTAGTTGCTGCTGCAAATGCAAACAGTGCGTCATTGGAAATGGAGCCATTTTATGGTGCGTCCATGCTTGGCCAACCGAGCACGAGCCGAGCCACGAACGAGCACACTGCGAGCATGATTCGTGTAGCGTGGACGAGCTCGCGAGCCTCGAACGAGCACGATTGTCAGTTTTTTCACGAGCAAAGGGATTCGCAGCTGCTCGTTGTAGGTTCGTTCGTGGCTTTTCGTGCTTGATTCTCGTAGCATGGACGCACCATTAGATTTTGTAACATTTGTCAATCTGAATCTGATTGCACAAAATAATGTAAACCCCACTGGTATGTATAGTAACTTACCTAGGCACTAGTTAATCAATAATTAGTGTTGACAATCAGTCAAAATTCTTCTCATTTTTTTTGGTCATAGTTTTTCCCTGTTTTACATGATGAAATGATGAAAACCTCTTGAACATATTTTGCGTAGGTACTTACTTATAAAGAAAGAAGCACCAAAAGACTGAAATAGGTAGTAGTTTTACAGACAGAAATAGCGACTTTGTCTTATATTCGTTAAACATTAATAGGTATCTGTAAAATTCAGTGAAGTAGATAGATATACCACTTTTATGTTTACAACTAACATTAAGTTTCAAGATCTATGAAATATGAATTGTGTTTTAGTTTATGATAATATTTTCCGCGAAGAAAATCTACCATGTTAAACAACGTGTCTTGAAATAAGTATTTTGTGTTTTTATTGCAGCTACACATAATGCATATTTACAGAAAAACCATTTTCTAAATATTTACAAAGGCGTATAAACCAATAACATAGTTCCTTCTTATTCATTTCTATTTGACCATTAGTCGGGCACTTGATAAATGTATAAATTGAAACTAATTTAAGGAACGGAGCGTCTATGGTGAGTGAATGCTCAGTTTATCCCCAGTTACATGTGGTTGCTAAGCCAATTCTAAGATAATTGTATTTGAGAGGTAACTCAAGCGACAAACGTCTTATGACGTCACTTCCTTAACTTACTATTGTTTATAGTTTACCAACGTTTTGGCTGAAATCAGTCACGTTGTTATCGTGAACGGATTTTTCTTTTTTCTTCTATATCTGGACGAAGCGTATCCTTTTTTTCTTTAGTATTTTTGAGTGCTAGATAGGTCTTTTCCTTATTCCACGTGTTTTTTTTAATAAAAGTAAATTGTTGTGCGTTTGATACCCTTTCTAACATTTATAATGTTAGTTCGCGTTATTATGATGTCATAAAACATACGAATTGAATTTATACAAGTGCTCGTATTTTGTGGAAAATGCTACGTAACTTCTGATAATTTCCCTTGACATCCATTAATTTTACTTTCTTTACAATTACCCGTTAAGGCTAAATGATTGAATTGATTTTAGATAATGGCTTTCCCATTGTATTTTGATAACATTGTACACACGCCTATACAATACAAAATATTGCTTGTATGGAAAATATTTTATTATTATTTTATAGGTAGATGCGGGACACAAGACGCCGGAAAAATTTTCACCTGTACATTTTTGACATCCCGAAAAATACGGACACAGCGTTTTGCGTCCTCATTTATAATGCGGACAGCAAGGTAGTGGAACTTGCTTCCGGCGTCTGTGTTTCCTGACTCTACAATCTAGGGACTTTCAAGCAAGGCCAGAGTGAATAGGTTTCTTTTGGGTAAGCGATATTTTAGACTTCGTCATCGTCCGTCAGTCAGTGACCAACCTAAGCCCAGCTATTAAGAACAAAGAATTCTGATCAATATTATTATATTAATTGAATTCGACAATAATTATATACGTACACTTCAGCATCGTTAAAATTACGAAACTTCTTGGCAATCATTTGTTTTCCTACAGCCTAATAAATGAATGGATATTACACAAATATAAAACGCAACTGTATCTACTATAATATACGTGTAAATAATTATCTACATCTATAAATAAAGGTAGGTACCTCTTGATATGGAAAACTTATATTTCTTTGTAATGGACATATACATTTTAACGTTTTACATGAATCAGCCCAGTCATACATAGTTAGTTACCTACCTATAATATATTACTTCATTGTCTATTTATTGGGATTCACGCAAAAGAATATATAATCTTCTTATGGTAATCGATGTGGTAATTTCTTACCACCTACATACATTAACTGCTTCTAATTTATGTTTGGGCTTTGTACTTACATCTTTTGAAACAATCCTAATCCTAAGAACAATACGGTTCATTTTACTATGCCACGGACGACCGAAAATCATCGCGCTGCGTGTTGGCCGTGTTGCTCTAAGGTGGTGTATCTCACCCGTCAGAGCAAATTGGAAAATAAAAAACAACTCGATTCTCAGCAATATTTAGCTAATTAACTATTGTAACATAAATGTACCTACCTCCCTATTGCTGAGGTAGTAGTCTACCATTTAATATGAACGCGAATTTCAATGCAAGTGTAACAGGCAGAGTCCTCGTGTTACCGACTTATAATCCAACTGTGAGTCAACGCATTAGTAAAAAATCAGAACTAACAATCCCAATAATCAACCCTTATACCATCGTACGCGATCATAGGAGCGTTTCCCAATGAGTCACAACAGGTAATAGATACAATGGTAGTGCACATTTTATAAATTAATTGTAAGCCAAACGCGTTTTGCTCTATTTTTTACTGTTCATTTGTTTTTGCTAGTACGTCAATGTAGAACGAGGAAGCGCGGGGGGCGCGGGCGCGGGCGGTTTTTATCTTATCTTATCACGACCGATGCGGCTTCAGGCGACACTGATCCTGTATATTTCGTTCACCTCTCCTATTGAGGCAGCTAGCTGTTTATCATAAATTTCTAGAATGTTATCTTCTTTGTGAAAGTAATCGGAAAATAAATAAATAAAAACGAGAGAAAATTATTCAAATTATGTGGAAATTGTTTCAGCCTTCCTAAGTGTTTCAATTTGAACTCTATACAAAAGACTGAAAATATAGGTATAATAAATAAATAATGTGTTTTCGTCCTGCCCAATTAGTTAGCTGAAATGTAAAGCTGAAAATTACTCACAGTAAGTAAGTAGGTATACCTTCGAAAATCGCAGTGAAAAAACACGTTAAATAAATTTAATGTAGCTAGGTACTAGCGTCATCCCACCCAACACTTCATACGTAGTGTATTGTGAACGATCACTTGGTACGTGCACTCTATACAAACAAACCTGCGTTATTACTTTTTGTGTGAACGTACCTATATCAGACGACAAATATCTGTCATCGCCCTTCATTCAGTGACAAACATTCGTAGGTGCTGTCTTACTTTACCTATACGTGCCTCTTTTATATCTTTACATGTACTAATCTTGTATTAGGTGTAGTTTAATGTGCTGTGTTTGTGACAGACGTGAAAGTGCAACTTTCTATAATAAATTCCCAGAACTAGCATTGTCTAGCTTTGTCTGAGCCAGGATCAAAATGTGAGTCACGAATAATAATCCGCGATAACATTAAGTAAGACACTGTGACGAATACTTTAAGAGTATGTTGAAAAACATTGAAAAAAATAAACAATTAACTGTCTTCATAGAATGTAGTTATAGTTATATTATAAGTACACACGAATTGAGAACCTCCTCCTTTTTTGAAGTAGGGTTATGATTATGTTGAAAAAAAACTAATATCGATTCAATAATTTCATTCATTCATGCTTTTGTTTTCTTGATGTTTTTGCGAACTGCTTACTGCTAAAAAAGTTGGACCGTGGGCATATCTTGTGGGGACTCTAACTAACTACCTACTTATCTACCAATCGGAAAAGTTGACACAAACAATTATCATGTAAACATATATGGCGTGATATACTTAGATTATTGAAGGAAAATCTACTTATAGAAAAGGTCATTTTATATTATTAACTTAAATACCGAAAACGTTCTCAGCAAGAAAATATGTATTTTATAATTAGTCAACAAGGTATCACGTGTCTAGGTATATAACAACAGACTGACAGATGGACAACAGGCAGATAAGATTTCACTAGCTAGAACAATGCCAACATCTGTTAAGCCCCACATATATATAAATTAATGCGAATAACAATAAAGATTATACTATGATGCGTTCGCATGTGTGCGTTAGGCAGTAAGAAACATCTGAGTAATATTTGATGTAGAAGCATGTAGCTGGTAGTAGGTAGGTCCCTGACTTTGCTATACATATAATATATTTACAACCTATTAACTTTAGAGGCAACTTAAGCAGGTTTGCAGCATTTTTAACATAGATTTTAAATAAGGCTGAAATCTCAACCTCGAGAAAATGACGTAAGTAATATACGTTATCCCATACACAAAAACAGCTTTGGCGTGATGGCAGGTGTCTAGTAATCCATGAAATTTACAATAAAAACTTTACCTGGTTAAGTTTGAAATATGCATAATCAAATTGATACTACCTCAACCACCACGTAGTATTAGAACGTATTTGAGTTTATTTTTTTATGGGAAAGAAAATATAATAGCAGTTAAAATGAGGAAGGCTATAAGTTTTATCTTTCTTTTTGGGATAAATATTATGATTCCCTCACAACAGTCACAACAACAATATTCTTTGGAGCTGTTTATTTATCTAGGCTGTATTCAGATTTATGAACTTTGTTTTGTTTTCTCTGAGTTCGAACACGTGTTTTGCTAACTATTGTTAGGTAACCTAATTTATACCCATTGTTAACTATTACTGTATAAGTAACGGTGACTCCGCCTCGTGTACCGAGAAAATTTCATAATTGATGTAATACCTGATTGATTTCGATTCTGAAAAATAACAAGTTGTTTTGTATGTTTTCAGAGTTCGCTACGACATGGGGGCAAGGTGCCGGGAGTTAGTACTACTCTTGGCAGTGTGTGCGCTTGCGCTCAGCGAGCCCGTCAACAAGACTGCAAAGAAGGAAGGCAAAGACTCTGAGAATTTCCTCTACCAGTATGAGGACTACGACGCAGCTGATGATCAAGAAGTACTGTTCAATGAGGACCGACCCTGCCCTAGGGATTGCATATGTACTGTATCCCAAGGATATAGAATAGCGAAGTGCAATCGCCTCGAAGTTGGTACGCAGAAATTCGGCGATGACATCACTGATCTCGTGATCGAAAATGCCGATGCGTCGTTCCCTATCAATCTGAGTGACTTAATCTTCAAGAAACTCGGTCTCCACCAAATTGCGACGGTGAAGATTGTTAACAGCACGATCGGCTTCGTCGGGCCCAATGCCTTCCATGGCCTGCATGAACTATACGCAGTGAACTTATCGAACAATAAACTGAGGAGTTTACACCCAGAAACGTTCGCTAACAACAAGAAATTGTTGCTTCTTACTATTTCAAATAACCCTCTGAAATTCCCTGCAGCTGGTTCTCAGGAATATTTCTTAAACGCTTCATCTGTGCAGGAACTAGATGTTTCATATTGTAACATGCAGTACATCACATCGAACACGTTCAAGAATATGCCAGGTCTGATGTATTTAAATGTGGCTGGAAACAATTTGTCTGATATGGACCCAGAAACGTTCAAGAAGCTACTAGACTTGGAAGAACTCGATCTGAGTGATAACAACATCAAGACACTTCCTGATGATATCTTCTCAGAAAATACTGAGCTTGCCACTCTACATATTCTAAGAAACCCGATCGACACTGTATATGGACTACAGATCTCTGATTTATTAACCCTTAACGCTGGACAAACAAACATCAAATTTGTGGGACCATCTATGTTCAATGGAATGACATATATCGCCAATCTCAACCTCAGTGGTAACAGCATTGAGAAAATTCACAACCAAGCCTTCCACAAACTAGTAGAACTCAACTACCTTGACCTGTCATATAATGATTTAGACTTCATTTCGAGCATTCTCATCAAAGAAAACATCGAATTAGATATTTTCAAGATTTCCAATAATCCCAGGCTAACACACTTGCCTGCTGAAGGATTTATGTGCTCCGCCGACCAATTTAATATCTACTTGTTTGATGCGTCCAATTGCGGCCTCGAAGAGATTTACGATGATTCACTCAAGACCTTCACAGCTCTATCTGTAATTAATCTGTCCGGCAACAAAATCAAATCTATAAGCACTAAAGTATTTTCTATTTTACCAAAATTAGTAGAAGTCAACTTGGCTAACAACTTACTGACTACTTTGGAACCTAAAGTATTTGAGAAAAATAATGAACTCGGCAAACTTAACCTTCAAGGCAATCCGCTGAAAGTACTATCAGCCGAAGTATTTATTCATACTCCGCTAATGACTTGGTTGGATATGAGTCACGCTGAATTGACCTCACTTTGGAAAACAGACAAGAACCACCCGGCAACACTTCTCAGCAATCTGACTTTCTTGAATGTTTCACACAACCGTATTACTGAAATAAAACAAAACGAACTCGATAATTTGAACAAGTTGCGCAGTCTGGACATTAGTTTCAATCAACTCGCATGCAGTCGCGAATTTGAAAACCTTATGTCTTGGTTAAGCAAACGTAAGGTATCGCCTAACGCTAACACTGCGAGCATCGCTAACATGGAAAAAGACCCTAAAGATGAAGACGAAACTTATAGCTGGGAGTTCCTCACTCGCAAAACATGCGGGTCCGTCATATCACATCCCGTGGAGCCTCTGCCGGAGGTGTCAGATGAAGAGATCTGGGAGAGAATCGATAAGGATTCGGAGGGTAACTTCGACTTGAAGAACACTTTGGACGACGGTAAGATCCCTATAGAAAATAAGAATTCTACAATAGACATTCTCACCAGGGAGTCTGAAACCGACAAATACAACCTGGCAGAGGAAGCAAAAGATGAGGATGAGGAGGAAGATGAGGAGGAGGAGGAGGACGACGAGGAAGAGGACGATGACTCCAGCGAGGACTACGATGACGGGGATGACAATGTCGATCTTAAAGTAAAACTTATCGACAAACCCACCACTAAAATAAACACTGTAAAAACATCGACACAAATTCCACAGGAAACGCAAACTGAGAAAGTAAAAATCGATATCAAACTCCTTGATAATTTCGATAATCAGTATGAGGACCTAGAACCAGACGTGTACGTGGAAGCCTCCACCAAGGAGAATGAGCACGGTCGCTACGACTACTTGTGGCCGATCCTGATCGCCATTCTGGGCGCATTACTGCTTCTTATCGTGATCGGTAAGATAGTAATGGTGGTGTGTACGAAGAGGAATAAACAGATAAGATACAACAGTGCCATAATAGCTGCCATGAGCCAACCGGGGCGCACGAAGAAGGACTGCGGGCTGGTGTACCAGCAGCTGTCGGAGGAGCTGACGGGCCCGGCCACGCCCAAGCTGAACCGCTACGCGCCGCTGCACAGCGTCACCGTGAAGGCCGCTAACATGTCCTACGAGAGCAGTCCCTTCCACCACAGCCACATTGTGCCCGAAGCGGTGTGAGCCACGCGGCACAGACACATGTTCGAGTTGAAACAATAACTAACAACTGTGTTAACTCTTACATAAGCGTTAAGTGATAGATGTAAGCGCTAGTCAAACCCGAATACATATCTAACAAACATTTCGTAGTACAGTGCCTTCTATACGAAACACCTTCGAACAATAACGCGAGCAATGTCATATTAAATCTAGCGCTTTTGATTATAAAGTAACAAAATGCAAAAATTTACATACAAATACAAAATTAATTTAAGATTATAAATATTATGTATTTTACAAATTAGTTGATAGGTTTATTTTATGTACTTAAAATTATTAAAAATTAAATACTAAACACTTTCTTTTTATATCATTTCCACTCAGATAGCCCACCCAGAAAAATATATAATGGCGACATGATCAGTGTATTTAGATTTTTTTTCTTTATTCAATGATAAGTCTATATATTTTATAGTAACATTTATTAAAAATAAAATATTGTATTGTAAACAAAAACTATTAAAATATATAACATTTAATTATAAAATGGCAACAAGTTCATAACAGAGTGTACTTTTGATCGATAAAATTTTCTAGTCGGAAGACACTTCTTATATACTTTATTTTATTTGATTATCTAATATATAGTTAATGATTCTTCTAGCAGCTTCGACAAATCTTCTTCGCATTGCGGTACTGGAGCGAGCTTCAATAAACGATGCTGGAAGTAAACATAAGATTTTAATAATGCTAATAACTTTTTTTTTTGTTTTTTTTTTATACCACTAAAGTGGCAAACAAGCATACGGCCCGCCTGATGGTAAGCAGTTACCGTAGCCTATGGACGCTTGCAACACCAGGGGTATCACTCGCGCGTTGCCGACCCTGAAGAAATCTCTTCACACCCTTTTTGAAGAACCCCATGCTGTACTCCATTGGGAAAACAACGGCGGGGAGCTCATTCCACAACCTGAGCGTTCGCGGAAGAAAGCTCCTTTGAGCCCGCACAGTTCGAAACAATTCTGGTTTCAATGTGTGAGGATGGATTCCCCGTCGATGGCGTGAGTTGCGATGGTGGAACATACGAAAATACAGATGACTTCAAAGAGACCATCGATTACAGTCGTTACAGCCGACAGTCGTTATAACCAACAACTATTTACAGTAAACAAAAGTCTTGGCTTGCTAGATTAAATAAATAATAAATAAATATCCTGGGACATTCCTCACACACGGTCATCTGATCCCAAACTAAGCAGAGCTTGTACTATGGAAACCAGATAACTGATATAATAAATATACTACTTTTTGTTCGTAAATATATACTTAATATACATAATTACACCCAGACTCAGGACATACAGACATGTTCATGCACACAAATGCATGTCCTGTGTGGGAATCGAACCCACGACCTGCGGCGCTATAGGTTGAGACTCCACGTCTTAACCAACTGCGCCGTCAATTGATTGACGGGATCTCAAATTTTTTTCGTTATATTCGGACGTCGCGTGTTGTTTTAAGCGATAAACGGTTTTGACTGCATTATATATTGGTAGTTACAACTCCCTTCATCGTTGCTAAGTAATAAACTGAGGTAAGTAGATATAACAATAAATAAACACAAATGTATTAAAAACCTATTTATATAATATCAATCATGAAGTTGGTACTTCTGTATTCTTCTTTACTCTTGATTTGTATTGTATCTTGCTATCTCAAACTTTATCAGTGTTTCAATATCGTTGTTAGTTAATAAAACAAATATTAACGTAACTTGTTTTACAGTAAGTACCACTACTATTGTTTCGTTTACAACAAAATTATATTTACCTCGCGTTTTTACAACAAACATTTTGGCGGGTATAGCTATTGTTCGTATAATTTACAACTTACTGAAAAGAAACATGGGTTCGAGCCAGAAATTATTAGACAAAGGAGCGTTAATTGAGGATACATTTGAAAATCACGGTTTCTGTGTTTGTCAGAGTAGCCAATACAAAGGCTTAAAAATGGTTATTTTGAAAGAAGCAATCATTCTTTTTATTTTAAATTTCAGTGTGTACATTTTGAAGCCCTAAACTGAATCATAAAGAAACTATCCTAAAGGTTAATATTCAATGATCCTTGATTTCTAAATCAGGGAAGAATAATTTGTGGAAGGCGACAAGGTGTTTCACCACACTGAGCAATAAAATAAATGCGAATGTAACTCTGTCTGTTACACTTTCACTCCAAACCGCTGAACCACTCACGATGAAATTTGGCACGCAGATAGCCAAGAGAACGACATAGGCTACTTTTTATCCCGGGAAAGCGCGGGTGAACCCGCGGGGGACAGCTAGTAAGACTATACAACAATCTAAATTAAAATTGAAAATCTGTCGCCGGTGCCATCTATCGGTGTGTTCTGACAGCTGCACTGCCCTCTAGACTTTTTGCGCCGCAGAAAAACTCCTTTGTACCACAAAAGAATGAACTAACTCTGGATTAAAGTTACTCACCTGAGGCAAGGCCCCTTTAACCAAATCCGGAATATTTTCACTCTTATACCCCAGCTCTTTGAGTCCATTTTCAATCTTCAAAGTATCCATATATTTAAGAATGGTGTCTGCTAGAACTTTGCCCGCATCTGCTTTCTTCACCCCGGCGGTATCGGTACCCAAGAGGTTAGCAGCTTCAATGTGTTTGTCAGGGTCGCTGGGTGCTGTGTATTGGAACACTGCTGGCGCTGTTACTACCACGGAAAGACCGTGGGGGATTATTGGTTCGGTACTGTGGACAACATCATTTAGATTTGAAGGCTTAACTGACAACTGACCACGCCTTAACTAACACGGCTGAGCAGATTTGGATGTTTGGCACACAACTTAAGTCCAGGTCAGCATTTTCAAATTTTTACAGATTTTTACCTTCGCAGAACAATATGGCTAAATATTTCAGTGATTAGCGACCGTAGTAATTTATTTGGTATATTGTGGAATTGATACTTTTTGTTTATTATGAACTTTTTTTGTACATTCAGTAAAATAGTCAGTTTTACGTTTAATTAAAGCACGTCAAAGTTCGGAGCGGGGGCACGTGACGTCACTGGTTTGTGAAAAGTGTGCCATGGCGTGACGTCACGCGGAACTTAAATACACTATAACTTCATCATTTTATATTTGATTGGCAAAAGAAAAATCAGGTGTCATATATTTTTCGATTTTGTAAATGACGAACTAAATAGTATTTTTCAGGCCTATTATCTGAAGGTTTCTTCTCGATATTTGGGCACGTGACGTCACTTGTTTGTGAAAAGTGTGCCATGGCGTGACGTCACGCGGAACTTAAATACACTATAACTTCATCATTTTATGTTTGATTGGCAAAAGAAAAATTAGGTGTCAAATATTTTTCGTTTTTGTAAATGACGAACTAAATAGTATTTTTCAGGCCTATTATCTGAAGGTTTCTTCACGATATTTTTCCTATAGTGAGTACAGAGTACATAGTAACATACCCATAATCCTTGGGTAGGAACGTCTTGCAATTCCCCGCGATGGGGTAAGCGAGTCCATGGCAGAGATGTACCCCCGCGTTGCCGATGCCCACGCCGGCCATGGTGGCCGCCAGGTGCATGCTCGACCGAGCCTCTATGTCCTCCGCGTTGTACACTGAACGGACGAAGTATTTCTGTAGAGTCTGCAAAATACATGTTTATTAAAAAAAAGTTTAAAAAAAAAAAGTTTTCAGCCCTTAATTTTGCAAAACGAATGAATAATTTTATTTGTAAGCTAAATTACAGTATTAATCAAAAAAAAATATGTAATATTAAGTATGTATCTACAAACAAAAAGTAGTAAGTATATCAGTTATCTGGTTTCCATAGTACAAGCTCGGCTTAGTTTGGGATCAGATATGCCGTGTGCGAAGAATGTCCCAGGATATATTCATTGATTTATATATGCTAATCCTAACAAATATTATAAATGCGAATGTGAGTTTTGTTTGTTTGTTACGTTTTCACGCCTTAACTACTCAACCGATCACGATTAAATTTGGCACGCAGATAACCTATGGTATGGAGAAGGGCTTCTTTTTGTCTCGGAAACGCGGGTGAAACCGCGGTGGACAAATAGTTAATGAATAAATAGAAAATAATGTTACAAACTAGAATAGAATTTCGTCTTTTTTTATTGAATACTAGTTGCAACCCGCGGTTTCACCAGCGTACCCGAGGGCTACCCTACTGTTAAATTTTCTATGCAACTTTTTTTGCGTTTTTTTTCTCTAGAGTACCTATTAGGAAACTAAAAAAAAAGATGAATGAAATCGATAAAGTCGTTCTCAAGTTATGGCGTGACCAAGGGAAATAATAATGTTTAAAACAACCCTCTCGCTCCTACTTACATGTAAACAAAACCGTGCCCACACATCAGAAATAGGATTGCTGCCTTGATAGGTCGGTCTCAACGCGGGATTGGTTGGCGCCGGGCCTCTCTCCGTATACGGTATCGCCGTGAAACTCTCCAACGCATGACAGAAGATATCAAAACCAGAATAGTTAGACACTCTCTCCGGCACAGTTAATGTGTGGAGAGGGTCTATGATAGCCAGGATTGGACGCAAGGCACCGTGCGAGATCCCGGTCTTAGCGTGGATCGCTTCGTAGTCGAAGATGCTGGTGCCTGTGGTCTCGCTGCCAGTTCCGCTCGTTGTTGGAACTGTAGGTACAAAAAAAAAATTTCTAATGTTTCACTTACATACAATTTAAATCTTCACCTTTCGATTTATGAGTACCTAGTCTTCTTATACTGTTATGCTCTAATTTTATAGAGTTAAAGTGCATATTTAACGGTATCCTTTGTTAAACACTATCTATGATAAAATGGAAGACACATTGTTAGTCATACATTTCATAAGGGCGAAAAACAAATCATGAAAAGAAAATCCTTTCGTTCTTCTTCTTATTTTTAAGTTTGGCAACCAAGCCCAAATTAGGGCTAATTTCTGCCAGTGTCGAGTTTTATTATAGTTTCCAGTCACAATAAATCACTTCACATTATAGTCCTCAGTCAGTCAACGTCCATAAAAGACATGTTTTACTACAATGGTGGTCATTGTATTAAAAGTCTTCACGGACTTTTTGAGACCACTTGAAAAGTCACGATACACATAATTCATTTCATTTTACTTCACTGGTGCACATGGATGATCTTTATTGGGTAAAATACCACAAAAATAAAACTCAAAATACACAAATTTATGAAAATATAAATGAAAACGCAACGTCACTCTGCAAGTTCCCGCCAAAAAGTCCCCAATCCTATCGTTACCATACTATATGCATTCATAAAAACAAAAGAATACCACTCACTAGCAATCATAGGCTTCAACTGAACTTCGACAGGCTTCCCCTTCCCAATGGGTGCGTTAACATAGTCTAGTAGATCCGCATCCGGGTCACATAAGAACAAGTTAGCTGCCTTGCACGTATCCATCACAGATCCTCCACCAACCGCCACAAAACTGTCGAAGTTACCTTCCTTTGCGAACTTTATTGCTTGTCTGAAGCTGCAAGCAGAAAAATAGATGTTTTATTAATATGCAAATAAATATGTACTACTACAGAGATGTAGGTGTAGGTTATTAAATTACTGCCTCATTCTAGAGTAAATAAAGAAGAGTAGGTTCGTCATACAATTTGGACCATTGTATGACGAACGAACGAGATAACCTACTCCGTCTTTATTTACTCTGCTTATTCTGACTACATCTGCAAAAATCATTACATATTGCTATCTCATAATCACCAGAACAATCCTTGAATACCTTGTTCATCAAGACTGTCATAGGTAAAGTTGTACCAATAAGTTATTATTGAATATATCAAGCGCACTTTAAGGTACCTACGAAGTTGTGTGAAATGTTTTTGATATATTTTCAACTCTATCGCTAAGTAATAAGGATATTTTTGCAAGGATGCTGCTCTATGCAATATCAATCAAAGTAATGCATCATAATATTATCTCATACTGACTGACATAATGGATTCGAAACACAAAACCTCCAAATCAATTAAGTGGTCTTATTAGTTGATTAATAGCACTCCAAATGAACAAACTTAAATACATTAAACAAAGAACCATTATTTTATATAAATACCAGTTGATTTTTTATTTTAGGTAGATAGTGACAGAACCTGATGGAGGGCACTATCTGTTTAAAGCAACCTGTTGGTTCACTGTAAAATATAGAGTGGACTTAAATAGATAGGTATAAGGCATAGAATCCACAATTAATTCAATTGCAATACTTTCACAGCTAAGGTAGGGAGATAAAAAATAACAAGCAACACAAAGGTGTAGCATGATTAGCCGTTCTTAACCGATCGGCAAGTTAAGCTACCACCTTCGTGCTCGGTACCTGGATGGGTGACCGCCTAGTGGTATGTCAAATCGAGCGTTTCCGTGCTTCGGAAGGCACGTAAAGCCGTTGGTCCCGGTTATCACTTAATTGTAATAATCGTTAAGCTAGTTGGAGGCCTTCTAGGCGGCTTGAAAACTCCAACAGTAGGTTGACCACTAGCCTCCACCCATCCGCAGTGGGCCTGCGTGGTGGAGTATCTGCTTATTCCCTTTTACCCTGATGTGTGAAAGGAGGCCTGTGCTCAGCAGTGGGACATTATAGGCTGATGATGATGATGATGAAGCAACACTAACTTACCTAGTATCAGTAGGTTCCACTCGAACTTTGTCATAGACTTTATAGTTCATGCCATTCCTTGTAAGTGAATCTAAAACCGACTGCATGGATTTGAGCTTGACAACATTGGGATCAGTCATGACACACACATTCTTCGCATCGAGGTTGACCAGGTCTTGGCCAACCTCACGTGTCACTCCTAGTCCATAGCGCACTGTTGAACATTTAATCTGTAACCATAGAAAATTTAATTTAATTTTACATCTGATCTCATCTTATCACTATGTTTTTAATATATGGCCAGAGACTCAACATATCAACACAGTGACAATATTATGTAATGTAAGTAACCATGTTTATAGTATTATTATAGTGAGATGTAATGCTATTTGAAATGCGATTAAAAGTCATTAAAATAAGAGTTTTGTTTTAAATAGCTTTACAAACATGTACATCTCTTATGAGCATATAAACCATGGTAAAAAGATCTTCATTACTATAGGTATACCCCTTATTACAAAAGAAGGTTAGTCAAGTCTAGTAACACCCAGGTTTTAAATATATCTGTCACTTTCTAACATCATACAATAAAAAGAGCTGGGGCTATCATAAAAACCTGTAAAGACTTTTTAATTATGAGGATAGTGTTTAAATAACACACCCCCTATTGAAGGTAGAGGTGCCAAAACTGTCATGGTGCCAAAACTGTCATGGTGCCAGCAGACCATTGACACAGGGCACAGACAAAGTAGCATACTATGGTAAAAATTACCAGTGAGGATAGCATGCACTGGGCATGGAAAAGGCTAGTAATGGCACATGATGATTAACAGTATGCATTTATTATACTTAATACATGGATGTATAAAAAAATCAGGATGTTGTGGACTTATAAAAACTAAGCCAGGCCATCTCGTAAAAACAAGCCTCATACACACAATATGTATACCATAGTTAGCCGATTGGCTGTCATTTCGCATTGAGACAGTGACAATACGCTCAGTATCACTTATGCCTGCTTGGACCAGTACTGATTTTACTACATATGTAGGAAATTATAGTGTTTCACTTTCTTTATAAGGCGGTCGGTGTTAATATAACTTTTATGGGAATGCAATAGTTACCTCAAAGGCATAATCTTTATTTGGTGTTGTATTTGACACTTGAATATTGCCTCTGAATCCATGCGCTGGACACTGGCATCTGTAAGAGTGAAATTGCATGATAAAAGTAATAATAAAAAAAAAAAAAACATTGAACCATCAGCCATTTCAGCATTATTAAAATATGATTTCAATATAATATATAATTATATATATAAGATATAATTAAATTTTTTGTATACTATTGTTTCAGTAGAACCCCTGGACAGAACAGAACTGATAAAATGATTTAAGTATAAAGTATTTGGTTTTCCTGATCCAACCTGCAGCATCCCCAAATTCATGTAGCCCAATTCAAATGCCTCAACCTATATAGTCCTGACTGATTCATGATAATGAGAGATTAACACCCCATGTGTTAATCTCTCATCCCAGGCTTTTATTGATTTCCTTTGTTTGAAATTGTTTGGCAACGGTTTCGGCTAATTTTATAGTTGCTAAAAGAATTTACATTCAGGAATATTTTCAATTTGATAAGATACATTTCTTTCAATTCAATTTTTGTTTAATGGGTTTTGCGGAAATGCCATCAAAATTTCGCCAAGCCAATTTTTTATTCAATGCAATTTTAATTTGGTTATGTTTGTTTACCTATTTATTTTTAATTATTTACGTTATGTACGACAGATTTGACGTACAGTGAGTGCGTTCCGTTTTACATGTTTTTTTGAGTGAAAGGTCTAACATTACAAATAACCTTTGAGTATTTAGTCTCTATTATGTCTGTGCTATTTACTCAAAGTGAGAGTAGCTACCTATCAAGAATATAAAGTAAAGTGCCACTTTGAATACTAGCTATATGATATCGCCGTCCGATCCCGATATCGTATCGGATAAAGTGGAAATGCTCTTATTTTTTATTTGTTTTTGCTAGATAAACTTGGAAAATCAGTGACTTGATGGTTGTTTTATTTACAGAAATACTTACTTTGTAATTTTTTCTACTATTCAGAAATGACAAATGGATCGTATAGGTCAAAAGTGCGCAGTGATTACTTATTACACTTTACGTTTTATTTTTATCACACAGCAGACACCCTTCATATTCAGAAACTAAATCAATCATTACGTATTTTATTTCATCAATCAGTATTCATTTAATAAGAAATTTTTTCATAAATCAATTCCTAACTAGCCGGTAATTAAGGTATAAGCCTATGTATGTAGGTTTATACTTAGTAGATGCACTTATAAAAACAAAAATTGGTAGCTAGGTACTTACGATGCCACATTAATGGTCCTCAACAAATCAAATACTCTTTTTCGATTAACCATCTTGTGTCTTGATATATTTAAGTTTGTCGTGCTACTCACTGCTACGGAGATATGCTACGCATTACTTTTCCAATGTGTTATACCTATTACTCTTTGTTACTGCCTCTTATCTGTGGTTTGAAATTTAATTTCAGCATACCTATTTACATCATTGACATATATAGGTATAAGTCGATGACTTACATACACAAGTTCACCTTATCAAGGTCTTATCCACGTCTTATCAAATGTTATATTTCAGGGATCAACCATATTTATCGATAAGTAAGTACCTATGATAAATATCTTTAAATATATTAAAACGGAATAACATAACCATCGATACCTATTATTAAACATTACGGTAGTGGCGTAGCTAGTAGCTACTAGCTAGGTAACCAAAGGCCCTGGGGCAAGAAATAAACTAGGGCCCCAATTAAACTATTCAAATTTTTCATATCGTGCCATCTCGTTTTTACACCTGGAGCAAGACTACACTCACAGATTGAAAAAAGACAGATCGTAGCATGTTCCACCATCTTGTTCGTCATGATAATCCGTACCTATGTATGAAGGGTCAACAACTGTTTGTTATTATGCGAAATATTAGGCGCCGATCCCACAGAGAGAGTTCTAGAGTTCCGCGTTCAGAGTTCTGCCACGTTCTGCATTCCGCGTTCACTAAGCGAGCGAGCCGTCTAGAGTTCTAAAGGGAAATGGGTAAAGGGGTCCGAACATTTTTGTATCGGAGCTGGCATAAGGTACCAATCGCCATTTTGTGTTTTTTTTTCAATGTTGCGGCGCACGCACTGTGTACTGGTATATATTAGTCTTGTGTAGTTCGCGACAGTGATGCCAACTTAGCTACTTTATAGCTAGATCTAGCTATTTTTTGGTGTTAGGCAGCTACAATTTAATGAAACTTGTAGCTAAATTTATTTAGCTACTTTTTCTAGCTACTTTTCAATACTTTCGAAAGTTCGTAATAGGGCACTGGGTCTCGATAGAAAAAGACTAAACGCGACGCTATTAGCCTAGATGTGGGTATAGGTCGGTGGCCAGGAATATGGAGTTTTCTTATGATACCTCTATTGTCAAAATACCTGTCAAAATGCTGATATCTGGATCCAATTTGAACCTACACACGATTTGACAGGTATTTTGACCATAGAGGTATCGTAAGAAATCGCCTCATTTAAAACTAATGCTCGCTGTTTAATATATTGTGAAAATTAATTACCCTTGAAAAAAAAACCTATTTAATATACTGGTTTTTAATTATCTTTAACAATGTTATTGTTATCTACCTACTTAGAAACATTTAGCTACTTCTAGCAACTTTTTTGGGTATCAAAATCTGGCAATCTAGCTACTTTTTGCAAGATGTCTAGCTACTTAGTAAAGCTAGCAGTTGGCAACACTGGTTCGCGAACGAACTAGTTCGAAAGAGCGCTCCCACAGAGGAACTACGCGAACTAGTTCCCAGATACCTCGCTCCTTAGTTCGCTTCGGTATAATAAAATCGACTTGTAATAGCGAAGCGAGTGAGCGGGAGCGCGGCGCGCCGCCCGAGCTAGTCACGTTATTTGCGTTGCACTTGCATTATACCTAGACAATTACTTATTCATAATTTTATTCTCTTAAATAAGGAATACAATATACTTATTGCACCAATTACACTTTAGTTATTTTATTACAAGTTATTTGCACAATATACAAGTTGAAACTCTACACAGTTAGAATAATTTTTCTCACTGATAATTTTTCTAATATTATTTTTTGATTACTAATGACCTATACATTCATCCCTCAAGAGGAAATTCACTAATTTATTAGGACCTTATATATGTCTTTTGCGCAGGTACATCGTGCATCGGTAAGCCATATCAGTTGGGTAGGTACTAACATAGAATACCTTTTTATATCTGAGAGGTACTACCACAGTCTATTATATGGTTTAATAGACTGTGGTACTACTAAGTTCATTGGAACTAAAGATCGTTATAGTGCTCCCTGGCCGACAAAATTTGAGAACCGGTTTTATCGGTTCCCATTCTAATCCAGAACCGGGTACCCGGTTCTTTCGGTTCTATTATTAATTTAATAAAAACTGTTGCTCTTCTTATTAATTTATCATCAAAAAGAGAGGTAGTATAATACTAACTACAAATTTTGGTGTCGGCTTACTTACTGCTATGACCCCTTATCTCTTCCTGCTGGTAGTGGATGATATGTCGACAGTTCATGATAAACATGTGATCCACGGATACCCCTGAAGCTAAAGGGGAAATATGTAGTCCGTGATAAGACCTGGCTTAATAGATGGTTCAGAATTTTGGGCATTAGGTAAAGAAAATGGATGAAAGACGAGAGCTGTACTACACTTATATTACTTCTTTATCTCGTCTCATTGGCCTTACTTTAGTTTCATTAGTGGCCACTCATGGGCCACTGAATGCCCATCGTCCTTTCTGCCTCGTGTCACTCAATAACTTAGACAGCGATAGCTCAGACGTGTCACCTCACCTGCCAGCTTTAGAGAATGTAACTCGGACAGAACGCGCGTTCTCTTGACCGCCGCGTTCTCTGTGTGCAATGATCAAAGGCGCCGCCATAGATTACAGTGAAAGCGGAACGCAGAACTCTGAATGCAAAACTCTAGAACTCTGTCTATCGGATCGGCGCCTTTATTGTTTTTGTACAAATAGGTCTAAAATCTCGGAATACATATGGTTAAGTGTAGTGCCTATAAGTGCGACACTTTTGACAGTTCGAGTCGTAAGAAATCACCAGGAATAACGTTTCATCGGTTAAGCGATCGGCAAAGTTAAGCTACTACCGGTGTGGCCGGTAACTGGATGGGTGACCGCCTAGCGGTATTTCAAATCGAGCGTTTCCATGCTTCGTAATTCTATCACTTAATTGTGATAGTCCGGAGACCTCCTAGGCGGCTTGAAAACTCCAACAGTAGGTTTACCACTAGCTTACCTGCACAGAGCCGCAGTGGGCATTCGTGATGGAGTATCTGCCCATTCCCTTTCAACCTATTTTGTGAAAGGAGGACAGTGGGATATTATAGGCTGATGATGATGATGACGGACCAAGAAATCGGATATAACGCAACTAACATTCTCCCAGCCTTATACCTACTTTGTGACACTTAAATTTTTCACATAATTATGTGTGGTATATATTTCAATAATTCTTCTTCGTGCCATTTATGTTACTACCGATAGCATATAAATATAGACTTCGCTTACCCAACACACTCTGGTATGCATATGTTATGCATGTTATCTACTATTCGATGCCATGGTTTTAACAACTCCAAGCTGATTATCAAATAGCACTCATTTAAATTGGGACATCATTTATGTTTAAAGAAAATGTGTCTCCTATATTGAAGAATTATCTATAAAAAATGTGACCGAAATAAAATACAATATTAGACATCCAAGTGATGTATTAATAAATTCATACAGATTTTCATTCACATAATACACAATAGAAAAAACTATTCAACTACAACTCCATACAGAATAAAACATCTTACACTCTATTAGCATCATTTGGTTACATAACTTTTTAATAAGTAACATACTGACAGGCTAAAATGGCATTAAAATATCTCATCACAATTAGATTTCACAATATATTAAATAAATATGATTTAGTGTACATTCAGAGTGGTACATTCGAATATTTTAACTTTTAGTACCTTTCTTAAATAATATAAATTATAGATTTCCTAAATAACTATATACGTACCCACTAAAATAATAGGTATCTACAATAATATGTATATACAAGACAGCTGTTGCAATTTTACATACAATATTCATAAATGGCAACTAAATTGATATAATCACAATTTATACACTCATAGCGTTCATTCGTTGACGATGATTTGTGTTATAAGCTTACAAGCGATTCTATAGTTCAGGTAGAAAAGAATATTTGCACTAGTTATAATAAACAGCATTTTTTCTCATAATATTGATTGAATAGACCATACTAGCTTTGCAAAGCATTCGTGCAACTAAAGATCATTACTTTTGTAGGTCTATTTTTCATAATAGCAATATTGGTTCATGAAACTTATCTGCATATTCATTCATACATTGTATAATACTTATTTTTATGGCAACGCGCGCAGTAACGTAGGTAACTTTATACTGGTATTACTAACACTTATCAATAAAGGGATCGTACCAACTTAATATACAGACAAAACTAAATATCTACCGGGAATGTGTATTGAATGAGTGCTTAAATATTAATATGAATTATATGAATATGCATAACAAATTATTGTTCGTCCTGTTTTATCTCGCTATAAGAGTTACTTAACTATATTAAAATGTGGAAAGTGTTAAAATTTAACATTCAACAACAGTTCAATGTTCTTTACAAGAAGAGACCATAGGCGATAAATGAAAACCACATCTAGTAAACTATATTGAATCTCTTTGGTCCTTATTGAATAAACAAGAGATGGGAAACGAATCGCTTATACAAGTTATTGGTAAATCGCTAACACCTCTCAGGAAGTTATTACTAAAATCATAAACAACAACTTTTGTTCTATGACTTAATAATTCATCAGTCTGGCATAAAAAAATAAAAATATTTCAATTCAACGCTCTAAATGTTACGAACTCTACGCATAACAAAAAAATGAGTACACGAGAGGCGTGTAGGTACAACAAAATACAGAATTGAAATGTGTTAGACAGAGCAACGAAAACATGAAACTTTTGTTTTTGGTAAATGTATTATGTTTTGTATAATCATAGAACAAAAGTTGTTGTTTATGTTTTTTTTTTATTTTTTTTTATTTATTAGAAACAAACAGTCACATACAAAATGTGTGAATGATGTTAGTAATACAGGCCGGCAAGGTTGATAGTATTTTACCAATAACCCTGTATATTTTCATAAGAATGTTGAGCCTATAATCCCACTGTACGAACACGATCTATAGACAGCATGCACCAACAATCTAAGACACCTCAATATCAACTACAGAACATACTATACAACAAACAGTCACTGGTCCGATAGAGTTTGTCGATGACAATAAACCTATCTCTTCCACTACTAATCACATATAATTTTTGGCAAATCACTATTATCTGAGCTGTACAAAGACATTATATATGTCTAGCACGACTTATAACCAACCGAACGACTACGGCGTTGACTGTTTTAATGACTAGTTATTTTGTGGATATTTTGGCAGTGCATCTATAAATTTTAAAGTTTTTTCCTCTTATTTCGTGACGCACATTTTGACTCTTCGCCATGAAACAACATATTACTATGTCGCACTACGTAATCGTTCGATTTAGTTATAATACGTTTAGTCTAATGAGCCTACGACGTTAAAATCTCGACGAATATTTAAATTTACAAATGCTATAATTTTTATAGATATTTCTTTGTAACTATATTATTGCGTCAAGTTTGTCGGTTATAAATCACTATTACGATCGATCCTTGAGCATAATCATTCCCACACTGTCATAAAATCTTAACCAATAACTTTGATCCAAGTATAATACATTAATTTTTATACTATACACAATACTTATACAATCTACGAGTTGTTAAAATCAATAATCAGCGAGTGAATTTATTGTTAAAAATAACTAGATATCCGCAACGGGACGGAGTAGCTACTGGCAACACTTACAATATTGGTGTTTTAAATTCGTAGCAACACTAAAGCTGTATTTGAGACTATTAGTAGAAACATGAATATAATCGCAACGTGCAATATTGACGTGTCCAAAACTCGGAATGGTTAAAATTTATGAGTATTAAAACTGTGTATAAAAACAATTACACTGGTAATGATTATCACACTGACTTGAGAGGTTTTCTAGAATTGGCTAACTTTTATGCTCCCTTTTTTCTAGAAATTCAAACCGCATCTTTTTTCAGAAACTGTAATTTTCTTAGCTGTAAACCATAATACTGACTCAGATCTAAATGAAAACCATTTCTGTTAAATCTTTAGAATACTCATGAAAACAGGCCTGCTGATATATTAAGCCCTTAATTGTTAATGATTACAGCTTTACAAAACATTAGCCAATTGATAACAAACGTTTACAACAATAACCAGTTTTTGTATACAGTGTGTATTGTACAAAATACTAGAGTAAATAAGCTCTCAGCATTATAAATGAAAGCCGTAAGCTTTAGGCCAAATATACGTGAAACGAGCATATTATTTTTTAAATCATCCATCAGCCGTACAATCATTTACAATAGTTATGAACACAAGACTTTTTCATTCAGACTTTATAGGTACAACCCGATACTCAGGTTGCCGGCTTTATATTTAAACAGATGACATATGCAATGTGTAATGGAAAGGGTATGTCTACCCGAAAGTACATCAGGTATAGACTCTCTATAAAAAGTTTCAGCTCAAAATAAAGTACTCAAAAATTCATCCCATTGCTTCCAAGTTTATTGAATTACTTTTCACGTCACACGCTAATATTATAAGATTTCATTTTCGCGATCGCGCTCAGTAACAAAGAAGTCCTATATATATACCCTTTCCTTTACACGTTGTATACTTGTACCTACTGAATCGTATCAACAGTTTCAATGAATCATGAAACTAGACAATCAGTACTGCGGCTCAAACGTTCGAATTAGGAACGGCGCGGGCGGTCGTATGTGTCGCGTCCCGCTCGCTCCTAGTCAGGTAGCATGTGTACGAAGGAGACGGGGAACATACCTCGGCGGGCGGTGCCTTCGACTTGGCCCTCCATCCAGTTGTCGTCCTCGGTGCGTTCGTTGATGACGAGGATGACCTCTCCCTCGCGGAAGGAGAGCTCGTCCTCGTTGTCCGCTGAGCAGTCGTACAGAGCTCGGCACCGTCTAATGCTGCTAGCGCCGCCCATCTGGACATTACAAAAACAATATTTTAAACGAGTGGCTCTGTGAGCTTAAAACTTAATTCTTAGGAATTCTTAAATGGAATGGTTCACCGCTAACCTTAAAACAAAATTCTTATGCTCTGCCATTTAAAAAAACGAAAACTGAATCGACAAAAAAAAAACCATATACACCATATATCGTTGAAAGGTTTGTTCAGAATCGCCTACTGAATCGGCTTATGTAAATTTAAATATATTAAAAGTTACAGAAAACGATTCCGAATAAACCGTTAACGATTTAACATCTAAATCTATTGCACGTTATATAGTTATGGAACCTGCTCACAAAATTTCAGGAGAATAAATTATATTTTCCAAAGAACACGTACTACTATTTCGATGACATCGCGGCTTTTACAGTGTTGGATTGAAAAGAGTTCATACTCTTTGATCCAACAATTATCTTCATAGATGATTTTTCTTAAATGTGTAGTTTTTATGGATTAGGTTCATCATCATCATCACCATTAGCCTATAGTCGCCCACTACCGGACATAGGCTTCTTCCCAATAGTTAGTGGTTATCCATAGCACTATGGACTCTTGTGATGCCACGGGTGTTTCATCACAATAGTCACACACATCACTCACGCGTTACCGACCCTTCCCCCCTCACCAATGAGCTCTGGCAACCTTACTGACAAGCAGGAACACGACATTGTTATTTGGCTGCGGTATTCTGTAAGGTCGAGGTACTTCCCCCGTCGAGCTGAGCGAAACCGCTCTACCTCGTTTAAAATCTTAGTTAACCTCTGATTTGCCGCGCGCCCGCTAAGTGTCATATTACAGAAACGCGGTGGGTGGTCGGCGGTGTCGGATTACGTCATCGGCGCGCGGTACTTGAGTTGCCTTATCGCCTTTTGTGTTTGAATGATTCAAGTTACGGTAAACAAACTTATGTTTCCTAGCAGAGGATGATATCATCTATATATTGTAACATAAATAATACTGTTCCCGTGTTTATTTTGGTTTATGCAACATCTTGAATTGAGAGAAGTGAATAAAGTTACGACTAATTCAATAAGTATGATAATAGAAACAAATATACAAAATATCCTGAGGTTTATTTTATTCTACTCGTTTATTTATAATATTTACTTGAACATAAAAATAAAATATACATGTATATTCCTCAAAAATATACAACATTCATCATTTCAAAATAGCAGTGAAGCGCGCGGTCAATCATTTTTACGCGGGTCGCGACGAAGATTTGTAAACCTTCTTGTAAAGTAATCACGATATATTTGGGGTTTATTTTTAGCATTTATCGTTCAAAATATTATCTTTTATAGAAATCAGTTAGTAGAATGCTAAAATATGACAGATTACCATGTTAGAAAAGGCTAAATATCAACATAGTAAAATAATCATGGTAAAAGCAAGAGGTTTGTTTATGTTCGAGTTTGTAATGATCAGTTCATACAAATTGGCAAATTTATATTGTAACCAGAAGAAGAATAAACAGCCATTCTAATGATGTATAATACTTATACTCTGTCAATACAAAAACACATAAAAAAAAGGGTCCATAACTTCAAGTCGCAGCAGGTAGTTTTCGTCCCGTTCCGGGAAGTCATTGCCCCCGGCTTGTGTGTAGACACACTGCGCCATATTGGCACGTCCAGCTGCATGATTATACGGGCGGTTCACTTTCGTAAAAAATATTGTCAATTTTATTTTGTTGTCAGTCGGTTGTGATGTCATGTTACTTGGTGTACTATGGGTATTATAATATTATATCTATATATATTATATCTGTATATAGATATAATATTGCAAAAAAAAATTTTTTTACCGTTTCCAATATTTTACAATCGAAATTAGATATAACGATAATTCTAGCTTTGCTACCGTCCTGGTTACGATCAGATTTTCCTAGCTTTACTCATTGCGAAAATCCCTTTGCTGCAGTCCTGGTCATCATCAGACCCTCAAGAATTCCTGTGACCAAGCGCCACTCTAAAGTATAATATACTATTCAAATTCGATGATCCTAGCTTTACCCCTTGCGAAGTCCTTTGATGCAGACCTGGTCATCACCAGACCCTCAAGAATTCCTGTGACCAAGCGCCACTCTAAAATATAATATACTATTCAACTTTGATGATCCTAACTGTACCCCTTGCGAAATTCTCTTTGCTGCAGTCCTGGTCATCATCAGACCCTCAAGAATTCCTGTGACCAAGCGCCACTCTAAAGTATAATATACTATTCAACTTTGATGATCCTAACTGTACCCCTTGCGAAATTCTCTTTGCTGCAGTCCTGGTCATCATCAGACCCTCAAGAATTCCTGTGACCAAGCGCCACTCTAAAGTATAATATACTATTCAAATTCGATGATCCTAGCTTTAACCCCTTGCGAAGTCCTTTGATGCAGACCTGGTCATCATCAGACCCTCAAGAATTCCTGTGACCAAGCGCCACTCTAAAATATAATATACTATTCAACTTTGATGATCCTAACTGTACCCCTTGCGAAATTCTCTTTGCTGCAGTCCTGGTCATCATCAGACCCTCAAGAATTCCTGTGACCAAGCGCCACTCTAAAGTATAATATACTATTCAAATTCGATGATCCTAGCTTTACCCCTTGCGAAGTCCTTTGATGCAGACCTGGTCATCATCAGACCCTCAAGAATTCCTGTGACCAAGCGCCACTCTAAAATATAATATACTATTCAACTTTGATGATCCTAACTATACCCCTTGCGAAATTCTCTTTGCTGCAGTCCTGGTCATCATCAGACCCTCAAGAATTCCTGTGACCAAGCGCCACTCTAATGTATAATATACTATTCAAATTCGATAATCCTAGCTTTACCCCTTGCGAAGTCCTTTGATGCAGACCTGGTCATCATCAGACCCTCAAGAATTCCTGTGACCAAGCGCCACTCTAAAATATAATATACTATTCAACTTTGATGATCCTAACTGTACCCCTTGCGAAATTCTCTTTGCTGCAGTCCTGGTCATCATCAGACCCTCAAGAATTCCTGTGACCAATCGCCACTCTAAAGTATAATATACTATTCAAATTCGATGATCCTAGCTTTACCCCTCGCGAAGTCCTTTGATGCAGACCTGGTCATCATCAGACCCTAAGGGTTTACGGATAGTATAAGATTATCTAACGTTACAACATTGGCATTTGGTATTGCAAATTCCCATAGGCAGCGGTGACCACTTACTATTATCATCCGAACACATATTCAAATAGTGATCACTCTGTAGATACACACGAAAACACACCACTTGAAGTAAACTGCCAGTTTCAAATTTCTACGCACACATGCGTAACGCGCCATCTTTGTATGTGTGAGTGACATAACGGAAACATTATGTTTACGAATGAAATACTAAAAAACTGTGGTGTATTTTATAAAAATACTAACAAATACGTGTTCCTCATAAAAAAACCAATAAGAAAATGTAAAATTCTTATCAGATTACATTGAAAATAGCAATCAAATCATAAATAGAAAGTTCCAATACCAGAAATCTGACGTATATCATTTTTTTTTATCGATTTTGTTTTGTTTTTTTACAAAGTTGAAATTCAAAACTTGGCATTCTTATACTATTTTTAGCAAGAATATATAATAAATTTACGATAACTTACAGGTTTCTGATATAAATCCACACAAAAACATAAATGCCGAACATTTCAAAAACTTATGTGCTAAACACCGAGAGGCGCGCGGCCATAGCGCGGAGAGTGAAATTCAACTGGTCATATTTTTTATACATCTATACGGGATGTCCCACACTGCGATTGACAAAAGCAAAAACTTATCCTATTGACTATTTTCACAGCCCTAATATTTTCGGGACAGACTTACCATAGTAATAGAAGCGGATGGCGACCGTGAGTGCACACTAGAAGTGTCGGAGACATCGAGCGAGCGAGTGTCGCTGCGCCGGGACCGGTCGCGCGACCGACAGCTGTCGCACGACAGCGCCGACTGCAGCCGGCTGTCGTCGCAACACGAGTCCGATATGTCGCACACTTCCAACGACGAGTCCTGACTACCACACTCCTGGAAAGTGTAAACATTTATTAACATTTTAAGTATTTTTTAAGTAAATACTAGTAAAGCCTTTAATTTTCAATAAATAAATAAATTATAATAAAAAGATATCTATACTAATATAATAAAGCGGAAGAGTTTTTTGTTTGTATGTTTTTTTTATTTGTAACGAGTTAATCTTCGGAACTAGCAGTCGGATTCAAAAAATTCTTTCACTAATAGGAAGCTATATTATCCCCAAATATTATAGGTAGCCTATAATATTTGGGGATAATTCCCCCGGCAACGCGGGTGAAACCGCGGAGAACAGCTAGTTTGATATAAAAAATGGATTGCGACACGATTTTTGGGGCTGTTAATATCATGCAAAATAAAAACAAAGTTATTTTATCACAAATATAAAATAAACAGGTAGGGGCGTAAAACTTAAATGCATGTAAACTGCATTTTATATTATTTTCATTCAAATCTGTTGAATTAGTTACATCCAATTTTACAATATTTTTTTTTTCTAATTAGATAGGAACTGCTAACTAAGGGTCAAATTATTAATATAAAATACAAAGCCGAAAGCTGTTATTTATATTTTAACATGCAATAGAAATTATCTGTCCATAAACTATGCATAATAATACTACGCACTGTATAAATGCATACTTTTTAGACTCATTGTCAAGAGGTATATAGATTGGCCAATATGTGCATAAATTAAGTATGGAGTATATTCATCAACTGAATACTTATTAAGCAAATTATAATATGCTATATTACATTGAAATAGAATCCATTATAGAGTGATAACGCACATGTAGTTTTTATGCATTCAATTCTAATCCACATGAAAAGTTCACAATAAAAAAAAAGTAATTAATAAATCTTCGATCATTGAAAATGCAACTCTAAAATTATACTTTAAGTACCAAAATTTAGTGTAATAAAATGTGGATCATCAATCAAATGCCATACGTTCTGTTCGCTAAATTTTGTTCTGTCTCTTGACAATAGAATAGGCGTCGATTCACAGACAAAACAATATTAATCATAGGGCGTAAATCAAACAAGGGAAAGCGATTAAGTACACTAATTTCTCTGTCAGACGTTCGTTACCCTTCTCAGTTTCGCTTTCACAGCCTTTTCCAGGTGCAATCTATTTTTCTTCTGAAGCAAAAACAAATATAACTCTGTACTACTTCAATCGATGTTAGTCTCATAAATCATTATTTACATTACTGTCACTTCATAACCATAAAAATATCCTTTATTGCTGATTTTATTATATTTACAATACCAACATTGTGACGGCAAGATTTTTTTATACTACAAAGTTAGCAAATGAGAAAGGCTTGCCTGTATTTTGGCCAACCGTAATATATCAGGCCAACACCAGTATTTTATCTTCTGCATTTTACGATGTTACTTTTCAAAGGATAGCCAAATTTTTTGATTACTCATCATTTACAACATTTTGGCACCAACGCTGAAAAACGCGACAAAAATCTTATTCTCATAATGTTTGATCATGCAGCGTTGATTTTAAGCAAGGATGTTATTGAGCTCCGTAAATATCGGATATCCGAAACCGTAACCGAATCTGGTGGTCTACCGCGTAACTTTGGTGGTAATCGTAACGAACACCATTAGTTATTTCATCCAATGACGCGCACGCGGTATGACGCGACGATGACCATTCGTGGGCCATGATTGGATGACAATGGTGTTCGTTACGATTACTACCAAAGTTACGCGGTAGAGCCCCTGATTTAAATAACTTCGGAAAGGGGCGGAGTCAAATTGAGATACGTTATAAGTTTTTATCCGGCCCAGTTGAAACACTTGCCGCGCACATTCCTATAAAACTAATATCCGTAACTAAAACTATCGGATATCCGGAAATAATTTGATATCTGTAACCGGTATAGTATAATTCGTCTATTTAGATCCGAAACTTCATGTCCACAACATCCCTGATCTTTAGTATGAAAAGTGACGCGATTAGCCATGATAAAAAATTTACTAATTATGACTTAAATAACCTCTACTAATTTGACTATCCTTTAAAATAACCAGTATAAATGACGCCATATATAATATATTAACTTATTAGCTAGTTTGCATTATAATAATTGACTTATTATTAATAATTGATAATGATACGAACCTTTCTCGGCGGTGGTGTGGGTTCTTCCGTGTGAGCTCCGTTGTGCAGCGCGGCGATGGTGGCGGCGGCGGGCGGCGGCGTCGGCGGCGGCTGCTGAGGTCTGTGCTTCACTATACCCGAACTTACTACTGTAAATAGTAAATAAATATACATTTTTTTTTTGCATTCTCTATGGATATAATAAGTTTTTTGTTAAAAATTTCATTTTTAATACAAGCATTTTTTGGTGTCTTCCAATATACTTATGTATACCAAATATCAAGTCAATCCGACCACTGGAAGATGGTGAAATTCGACTTGCAAGATTCCACCCGAACGAACAAACATACATACATACATTGCAAGTTAAATAAAAGCTTGTAAAAAGAGAAACTGACCGATTGACGGATACACACGCAGCTCTAGCTGTAGAAACATGAAATTTTGCACACAGGTTCCATAAAGCAGGCACCAAGGAAAGGCTTTTTTTTAACTTAAACGGGCGTGCGTTTGGCCACTGACCCACTCATAAGGGACGAAGACGAAGACTAGGATAGAATGGAACACGCTTACCCAGAAGAAACCTATTCACTCTAGCCTTGAAAGTCCCTAGATTGTAAGAATCAGGAAACACAGACGCCGGAAGCACGTTCCACTCCCTTACCGTCAGCATTATAAATGAGGATGAAAAACGCTGTGTCCGTATTTTCTGTATGTCAACAACGTACGCGTGCCACTTTTCCCGGCGTCTTGTCGTTCGGTGTAAGAATGGGGATGGTGGAATTAGGTTGAGCAATTCCTGTGCACCATTTCCAAAATATATCCTGTAGAAAACCGATAGGCAAGCAACCTTTCTTCGACGGTCGAAGAAGACTAATCTCCGATGAGTTTCCTGGATCGGCGGTCTATTGAGTCGAGGGCGTCAAGCTGGTACTGAGCGGATTCATCCCAAAGATGGCAGCAGTAGTCCATGCATGACCGGACTTGTGCTTTATAAAGTTGGAGCAACTGTCCAAAACATCACTAGTAAGGGGACGAAATAAGGGATAGCGGGGCGGAAAGCTAGTTACATGATATAACCTAGATACCGACGCATCAACGACGAATCAAATTAATTTGCTTTATTTATTTGTTATTATGTGTGCTACATTTCATCGCTAGTCGGCTAAACTGTTACCGATAATATAACCTAGATACCGACTGCAGCGCCATCTGCCGGGCCTGTGGATCACACACGTACAGTATATTATTATATATAAAGATAATAATGCAGTATTAACCATGCAGTGACCGAGCTCCATCTGCGGAGGGCGAGGGCGTGGAGCGCAGGTGCGCGCCGGCGGGCGGCAGCGGCGCCGCGCGCTTCTTCAGACTACCGATGTTATCTGGAGCCAAATCACATTATTTTGTTCATAAATAGTGAAACTCTCATGGAACCGTTGAAAAAAAACAGCTGTTCCATACAAAATTTATTTTATTTTATTATTTGTTTTTAAGAGAGGTAGAGCATAGCGTTTATTCGCTCAAAGAGTACCTCCACCTTACAGAATACCGCAGCCAAATAACTTTATGTTGTGTAAAGTTGTGTTCCTGCGCGTGAGTAAGGTCGCCAGAGCTCATTGGGGAAGGGGGAAAGGTCGGTAACGCGTGAGCGATGCTTCGAGTGTTGCAAGCATCCATATGGCTACGGTAACCGCTTACCATCAGGCATGCCTTGTGCTTGTTTACCGACTTAGTTGTATATAAAAAAAAAAAACAGTACTCGACAGAAATGTATCAAAAAGCAGGTGTTTCTTCACGCTAGATTAAATGGTGATGATAAAATTATCCTGTATTGATTAATAACTGTGCGAAATCGTCGTTCAATTAACCAGAAATTAAACAGATGAACCTTATTGTAAAATAAGGAAGGTCCATTTTCACATGTCAACCTAACAATAAGCACTATTAGGAAACAGAAATCCAAAGGTTGCCTGGTAGAGATCACTTTTAGTGATAAGGCCGCCCATTGTAACACTTTATTATTTTTATGTTTTGTTTGTTAATTGTTTCTTTTTTTTTTTGGTGTAACAATAAAGTATTATCTATCTATCTATCTATTAGGAAACAGATTGGAATAAAATATTAGTGAAAGTATTTTAGAATCCGACTGGTAGTTCTGCAGATTAGCCCGTATAAACAAACAAAGAATAAAACTCTTCCGCTTTATTAATTTATTAGTATAGATTACGATGACGATTGTCGACAACCATCTTGTCTAGAGGCCCAGAACGCCGAAAAAACTTCGCAAGCGCGATGTTGTGGCTTTGTACGCGCGATTCAGTATAATGTGGCGCCACGCCATCTATCTTTCAGCGTGTTAACTTCATTATGTAGTGGTTCGCTACACCCCCTTCGATCCTCACGTGATTATTGAACGACCCCTAATTAAAATACAAATACCAAATACGCATTTCAATTACAAGTAATTCAAACACTGCCTAGCCCTGAAGTCAATAAATATGTGCATTTGTACATGCATATTTAAGAAAAAAATATTACTTACAAACATTAGGCTTCCGCGGTAACGTAGTAGGAGTGGGAGGGGCGTGATGTAAAGAATCACAGGTGGATGACCTAGACCTCAACACTGGGGAATCCCCCCCACTGCCGCTAACTACACTAGTGGTGACGGCGCCGGCGGGTCTCTCTGACGCTAGCACGATACCGCCGGCGTACGAGGGCGGTCGGGACCTGGGGCATTTCTTCTCAGGAGTAACGCTGCCGTTTTGCTAAAATAATATAATAAATTAGAAACTTGTACAGTATTGTGAAGTTTACAACTGCTCAGACACTATAAATCAACTATCAATTGTACATAGGGTTACATTCAAAGGTAGCCAAATTATCAGATTATTTTAGTCGTCTTTTACCATGAAACAAACTCTGAAATCGCAAAAAAATCTGCACTGGCTGCTGATAGAAAGGTGTGGCATGGGATGGAGGAGGCCTATGCCCAGAAATGGGCAACCCAAATTATTATAATAGAAGTAAATATAAATGTAATGAAAATGCAATATTTTTTTGGGGAATAAATGGCTATATTATTATTATTCTGTAAGGTGGAAGTACTTGCCCAGCCGAGCTGCTCTTCGAGCGAATAAACGCTATGCTCTACCTCTCTTTTTTTCATTCTAAAGATCAATGCTGTACGATGAAAATGTATGTTCTTTTTCGCGATTTCGGAGTTTGCATCATAGTAAAAGTTGTTCATAATTACGAGAACCATAACCCTAGAAAATTTTGCTACCCTTTGAAGTGACCCACACAACATTATAAAAACCAATCGCACAAGATGGGATGATTAGGTGAGACCGTATGCATTTGGCATTGGCATGTCTTGCATGGCTAATTCCGACACTCCATTACTGACAATTCTATTATTTGTCTAGGCATAATATGTTAATTATTAATTATTGATAGTTTTAATTATTAGTGTCTGAACAGCTTATAAGATTAAAAAGTGACATACGTTTTTAAAACTACCACTGCTTCGGAATACGCTCCACTGCGGAGGAGAAATTTTGTTAGAGACTCCGCTTTCAATATCAGTCACTACCTATGGTAAATGACTGGTAAAAAAATCATAAGCAATTGGCAGATAGGTAGCGTTCCATAATCCTGAAGTGGCGAAAGCAACACACTAAAGTCCCCCTTATGGGGGTAGATATAGGTGCCATTTTTGTTTTCATTGGGATTAGAGTCAATCCGCAGGATAAAAGCTTGGGTAGTACTATAGCTATAGAAGTCATAAGCATTTCTATAAACTCACCCTTTCATCAATGACAGTGTCGTCATCGGAGAAGTCCGTAGATCCGTCGTCGTGAGATAAATTCCAGTCTATATTGATGTTCTCGAACATGCTCTTTTCTCTTTTATCTACATTTTCCAACTGAAATCAAATTAATTTGCTTTATTTATTTGTTATTAAATATTTATGTCTATTGTATGTGTACTCAATCGCATCTCAATTCGGTTGTATGTTTTTTTTTAATTTATTTTTTTATGTTATTTATTAATCGATTTGGAAAATTCTTTTTTTGACTGGAAGGGTACACTTCCCGTTTGGTCCCATTGTCATCAGATCAGGATTTGATTACTTCTTAGTGTACTTTGAAGTCGGTTTAAGTTTTTTGTAAAACAGTCCAATTATTATTAATTATTTCACAAAATAATGAATAAATAAACGTCAAATACAGCTAAAAAGGTTACACAACACTGTTTTCTAAACT
Source organism: Achlya flavicornis (assembly GCA_947623365.1). Taxonomy (NCBI): domain Eukaryota; kingdom Metazoa; phylum Arthropoda; class Insecta; order Lepidoptera; family Drepanidae; genus Achlya; species Achlya flavicornis. The sequence continues at coordinate 13,149,648 of OX392469.1, read as the reverse complement.
AATATACAGTGTTATTAAACGTACATCATATTCCAGTTTGTTTATTCAGAAGCGCTAGTAACTAATTTTGTATCCATACTTGTATTATAATAAAAATCAACAAAAACTTCTCGTTTGTTCACACAGCAACATATTCATCTGATATTTTTGCATCTATGTAGATAGTAGAGAGGGACAGCTAGTATTAAAGAAACACCTACTCACCAACTCCTGACACGCATGGTGGCCCAACTGCCTGGCAATTTGTAGAGCAGTGCGTCCACTAGCGTCCTTTACAGTAGTATCTGCACCCGCTTTTAACAGTAACTTCATTGGTTCGGTTCTATCCGTCGCGGCACACAGATGTAGCGCCGTCATACCGGTAGCTGTGGGCTTATCTAGCAGTTGTGAACCACCGTTTTGGACTAGGAAATCGACTATATGTAGGCAGGAACCATCGCCCAGTTCCCGCGATATGGCTAAGTGGAGGGCTGTTTCGCCACAGTCCTGAAAATTATAAGCGCAATCAGAATAGTGCAGTTTCTAACTTTGAACTTGACTCTTTGAAAAATAGTTCAGAAATACAACAAAAATATATGGAAAAAAATTTTCGCTGATGAACCCTGGGTTCAATTGAGAATGGCAACAAAGAAAAAATGGAATACAAAAAGTTTTGTTCATCAAAAAAAGAATAACAGAAAAACATCCCTCTCTATCTTTAAAAATCTATATTTCAAGATAATCGTAAGTGAAAGTGATTCCCTTTTAGATAGTTCGCTTACCACCTTCGGTCACATCATCCAAACCATGTATGACCATGAGATGATGGTCAAACACAGGCCTATAGATAGTAAAAAACAAAGATATTTACAGATTCTGGCAGTGTAGCAGCTAAGTCGGCTCCCTCGGCGTACGCCTGCAGCAGATTCTGTAGGTGTCCATTATTGACGGCGTGCTCCACCTCCGACAGTCTCTCCGCCGCGTCGAGACACGTGTGTGCCGCAAACGATCGGTACACGTACTTCTCACGAATAAACCTTACTCGCTCCTCCCTGCAAATGTGTTTATGGATAATGAATTTTAACTCTATGGTACAAGATTTGCGGGGCTGCCGCGCAAGTCAATCTCAATGCACTACATTAAAATGTTCTTCCTTTTTCTCATCATCATCATATCAGCCCTTGGATGTCCACTGCTGAATATAGGCCTCCCCCATTGATTTCCACTTAGAACGGTTCTGTGCCGCTTGCATCCAGCGGCGCCCAGCGACTCTGACCAGGTCGTCGGTCCACCGCAGTGGGAGGTCATCCCGCTCGACCTTTCTTCTCCATCGGTTATCGGCTCTTCGAGCGATTTGGCCTGCCCATTGCCACTTCAGCTTACTAACTCTACGAGCTATGTCCGTCGTTTTTGTTCTCCTACGAATGTCCTTATTTCGGACCCTGTCACGTAGAGAAATTCCGAGCATAGCTCGTTCCATAGCTCGCTGAGTGACTCTGAGCTTATATACGGCTTGTGGTCTAAATGTTATAAAACTAGATATAATGGGATTTCGTTGTAGACTAGTTTAATTGTTCATACGCGATTAGCCCTACCGAATTGTTTGGAAGTCAATGGGGAGGTGTGATATGTCCCAGGACATTATTTTGATATAAGCTGAATTTTATGCTGAATGCAAATGTTCTGTAGTAAAATAATAATATTTATGAAAACGATTCGAATTTTGAAAAACCCTTCCGTTAATTTCAAGATTCTAGACCCTAAACTGTGCTTATCTATGACTTAGATCCTATAATATTTTAAGTATAAAATTGATAATTTAGTACAAATCTACCGTACCGTAGATAAATTAAACAGTTTGCTCAACAAACTTAAATGCTAAATGCATCGAACAATTAACCCAAGGGATCTTTCCTCGATGGCTAAATGTAAGCAAACTGTAAATAAGAAACTGCTTGGATTAACTATTTCTTTTGGGGTAATATTTGTTATAATAGCGAAACCACTTACATAGAACTTTCGGGTGTAAGTTTGTCCCTTTCATCCAGCGTGTTTTCCATAATCTCATTGAACATCTGATTGCCCATATTCCTTGCTAGAAGTAACTGTGACGTGCTCAATCGGTCTAAGGTTAGGGACTGAATCCGTGATATATGCACGCCCAATTCTCTATGACTTCCAGAACATTCTATACACACTATTACACCGAAGTTTGTTGACAGCCAAGTGGGATCTGTGGGGTACAAACAATTTTATTGATATATAGCTATAAAATAAACATTATGTAGGAAAAACTGTACGGGAGAAAAGGGTTGAAAAGTAGCTAACGTACTTCTCCATACCAGAGGCAATCTGCATGCCAAAGTTCATCGCGAATGGTTCAGAGATTTTGTAGTAAGCGGTAACAGAGTGACATTCGCAAATATAATATTAGTAGGGAAGAAATAAAATTTTAGGAAAATGTTTTTGTATTGGGTGACACATTATGTATTCTATGTACGTAATGAAAAGGAAGTTCCCTTCCGTGTCAAGTTTGATACGTGGTCAAGGTTGTCCGTGTTTGTCGAGCGTTTATCATCCACGAGTGTCAATTTCATAGCGTAATTTCGATTAAAAAGATGACAAATCACGATTTTCGGATCATTGTCGCAATCGAATCAAGTTAATTGCAATGTCAGAAGGATCCGACGCATATTACTAAACTATACTTTATGTATAACTAAAATTTACAGTAAATTAGCATTGTAAATGAATTCATCAGAGAAGAGGTGAAGGAAATTTCGAAAAAAAATAAACAATAAGCTGCAGTTATACGTAATTCTCGCACAGCATTCTATATCTTAATAGAAGGTATTAAAGTAGATAATCCCTTACCGTTAGTAGAGCCGCAGTCAGCGCACACTTGGTTCCCAGGCATAGCTCGTACCGCCCTTATGATTGACCGTTGTAGATCCAAAAGCGAATGTCCCGAGTCATTGCTCTCCCCGGCCTGTTGGTGGAAGGCCCTCATTAACGCCCCCTCTTTGCAATTGACTAGGACCGATGTCCATGCCCTTTGCTCATTCTCGTCTTCTGCTTGGAAGTGGTACGTACGGTTATCTGAAATATTAAATAGGTTTTTGTAGGGGCCCGTCTATCTACAGGGGAACCTCGAGAGCAAATCACGCTCTCCAGGTTCAGCATTCTTAAACGATTTTTAGAAAAAAGCAAAGCAAAAGGGAGCTCCTTTTGCTTTGCTTTTTGCAATTTGCAAATGGAAGATATGATGGAATTCCTCAACGGAAATCTTTTTACAGTGTAAGAACTTTTATGTGACTTTGTAATTTGAAGCCACCGTAACGATTTCTTAAATGTTACTAAAAAGAAAAACTCACAAACCGCATGACGGGGCGTAATATAACAATCGGCAAGCAGAAATGGCCATGATGAACAAAAAGTATCAAAAAAGTTGAATATCTCAGTGTGTGAAACCAGTGATATCAGAACCAATGATTCAACCAAATGATGACGTGTAATATACTTACATGAGACTAGATCAAACGCCCTCTTATCCTCCGAAGCAACTTTTATCTGGCACGTGAGCAGATTCACTCTCGCTGGTGGTTTATTCTCATCGGCGTGGAATATGTCCAGGAATCCTTCGGCTGTGACCCGACAACGTCTCTTTTGCCAGACTCGACGGACTTTCCCTTCGGATTTCTTGAGCAAATAACCACTTCGTGATACGCCATGCTGCTTGTCACCTTGTAATTGGTGAAGGGAATATCCACCTACTGTTGCCACAACCTAAAAATTCCATATTTTTTTTATAAAATCTGTTTTTCCTAAAAGATCAACAGTTAACACTAACATTGATGGAAACAATTGCTTTAATTCAATTTTGTACAATGATTGACTTACCTCCCTGTCTTGTGGCGCGGCTGCTCTCAGCATATTTCTGAGCTCGAGCAACCTCCGTCGTTCGTCGTCCTGTTGCTGCCTTATCTTCTGCAGCTGCACACTCAAGTCAGCCACGTAAACGCCGAAGTGCTCGATCGTCTTCAAGCCGTCTTGAAAGTAATTCGTCTGCGCGTGATAATACTCCACTAAATGCTGTAGCAACTCTATCCCTTTCTTCGTCTTTATCTCGTTGAACTTTATCAGATACTAAAACAACACAAGAATATCACTTAAGGAATAGAACACTATTCAAAACACCGTTCAAAAATGGACTGGAGCCAGCTTTACGGTGCAGACAGAACGACGCCGAAATCTGCGCGTGGGCACAACCGTTCTTATTACTTCATCGAGGACCGTGGCTAATGGAACGCGGCGGGACAGACACGAACAGACTGTGAAAACGGACTACTATTACTCCATGCCCTTCCGCGAGTTAAAATTACACTTGATGACGCACGCGCACGCGTATTCGCGTTATAGTGGATCCAGATTTGTCTTGCTGAGTTGTGCAATAATAATAAAGCTCGATGCGCGACCTTGCACAACTGTCTTGGCGGCTCGCCGGCTGAGCTGAGCTTATATCTTATCGTTTGTCGTAGGTAATAAACACACTTATTATTTGGACGCAAAGTTTGGACGCTACAAGTAAAATGAAAATATTATACCGCTATCTGTTTACTGAGCGGTGTGTGGGTTGGGTGCTTACCACGGTGGAATTTATTATGGGCTAAAGGCAAACAAGATAAGTAAATGCGTGGGCTGTGGATAGCGTGTGGCCGAGGTGGTATTTGCACCGAGCACCGACTGAGACGTGGAACAAAGCAAGGGTCAGAGCGTCCGCGTCGCCGGCCCTGCGCGGCGCAAGGCCGGTCGACGACCTGACGCGCGCCACACTGGTACCGCACTACCGCACCAACCATAGGGCTTCTAGCTTATATTTTAGCACACGACTAAGACTTACCCTTCAATGGTATGAAAAACATGATCATGATGAAAAGCCTACAAATAAATATGGCACTTTTAAACAAAGCCTTAGCGAACCAGCTTAGTATAAACCAGGAATTGAAATCAGCAGACCGCAGCAACCAAAGGATCTACTTACATGACAGCATTATACTGTTTATCGAGTGTGTTGTGCATAGTAAACAAACAAGTTTGATAAAACAATGACCTCAGTGGATTGAATAGAAATTGTTTTAGAATGTGGTCACTGGTGGTAATAATTACTCAGATTGCAATATTTATATTAGACCTATATTTCCTAAGGCGATATTCACAAAAGTTTACATAAGATAGGTATATTATATGTTTCTTACAGTAGCGTATTTGGAAATAAATTACTGAATATTAAGAGGTACATCACTATGTAATAAAATACCCATCCTGAAACTAAATACGTAGATCTAAGTAACTCCTAAAAGCTAAGCAAACATCAATAAGACGCTTCGCGTCCACATTCGACAAACATCGATCCAAGTAGATTGTGCAATTCGCCCGTGAACTATACGCTCATTTGGCATGCTTGTCCATTTGAGCTAAAGATAATGTACCGTCAAGAGACATTTGGCATTGCATACTGGACTACAGCTACAGACTCATCAATTTTGTAGCCGACGGCAATACATCTGGCTCGTAAACTCTACTGTTTGTAAGATTTAAACTAAAATTTTAGCGAAAAGGAAATAACGAAGCTATTTTCACGTGATCAGGTCAGCAAATCTAATCTTATCATTCATTCGGACGATGGCATATCGTCATTCAGAAGCTGTAGAATTTTCACTGTGAAAGGATTTCATTATCTGATAATAAATAAAGATGGCGTTGAAAACTCGAAACCGTGCAACATATAAAATTAAACACTATAATTTCTAAACTACAAAACTCTCATCAAATCTAGGAGATATGTAGGTATGGTGTCACTCTACGTATACACTCAGAGTAACTGTAAACTAGAGCCATTGCCGATGTACTTGTGACCTTTTGCATGGTGTACCTAATGTGCGTAACGGCAATCCTAGTGAGTGACCACAATGACTATTGTGTCGAGTGTGGAGAGAGGACAGTAGCTGTACAAATTGCTGTCACGGGCAAACATATTGTTACGCACGCAGTGTTTATTAATACGACGTTTCGTAGCAATAAAACGCAGCACCTAATGACACTGCATTTTATCACCATGTCCGCAAAAAGCTACGCTCGCGGTTTTGAAATATAGAGAGCCTTGCATATCTCGTGTACATGAAGCCTTATCAATCCACCATTGGCGTTTGTAACTAAAATCCTGTTAAGTATACTCGGATTTAAAATTGGCAAAGCAAAACAAGGAAAAGAAGTGCGCAATAAGGATAATTTTTATTAGAACTCCTCAATTATAACAACGCTTGTTGATTAATTAAATGTTTTGACGACTGTTACTTTCCTTAGCTTATTCATTGTTATAATGGGTTTAATGAACTAAATCGATAGTATAAGGTACAATGAAACTAACTCAGATGTCAGACTCCTATCAATCACAAACATAAAATAGCAAAACATATCGCCTTTAATTGAGCGTTCCGCTGATATGTTCATTAGAGGTTATCACGCGATCTGTTTCAGTATAAGGCGTGAGTATGAATGATCTATGGTATTGTATTGTATAACCCATTCATACAAATGCATTTAATAATACGATGCAGTAAATGGCCGATAAGTCTGGCTAATGTCGGTCATTCACATAAAAAGTTCGCACCATACAAGGCTTTAATATTTGTTGTAACTTATGAATGAAGCACTTATTTTTGATTATTGATTATGAATTATTAACGGACTGATCACAGTCAATTCGTACACATAAAGCATCGAAATTTTAGTCAGAAATAATATTATATCGATGACATAAAGAGTATGAAACCAGACGAACATGCATTTCCGGAATTTCCAAGTTCATAATATTTTTTTCTAATATCGCCCAATTAAAAGATAAGTAAATGGTTGTAGTCATAAGTTCAGGTGGTTCGGATATAAATAGATAATGAGCAAGACCTACTATACAACAAGAATCCCGATTTAGGACAAAATAATGGATAGCAATTAAGGAGCTATTATAAGAGTTAACTAACCTTATAAATTAATGTGCATGTGTCCTCCAAGCCCCTAATATACTCATAACATAACTTTAATGGCTAATAACCAAGTCCCTGCCCACAGGCGTGTTTGAATGAAGCCACAAATTGCTCACGAGCAATTATTAATCATCCACCTTTCTGCTCCACTCGGCCACCGGCCAAAAATAAATTGGTGTCAGCTTGGGGATCAAGTGTCAGATATAACAAGGGATATTGCTGTACTTAGAACATCTTTGAGAAAATATTTCGTGCAAACTTTTGCAGCATCTGCCCAAAAAATATGACTCCAAAGTTTTATGTTCTTTTTACGAGAAACAAATTCAAATTCTTCCGAGAATCACTTACCAAAACATTTAAGAATCCGTATTTGTTAATGTTAATTATTATAAACTGAGAAAGATTAACATCGTCGGAACGACCTAAAACCGTTTGAAAGTAGACTTGGAATAAACATATATATAGCAAGCATAAAAATATGGTTAAATTCTTTACAGATAGAAAAAAAATGGTGAAATTGAAATTCGCTCATCACTGAAAATGTTTAGAATTTTACTTGGAATGGAAACGGACCAATTAAAAAAGTTTACCGACAGCGTGCCCGTAACCAGAAACACTTACGAGTCATAAAACAGTAAGAAACATTAATTAATGTTAAAGTTGTAAACAAATTGCAAGTTTTATTTAGCTTTAGAAGGCGTGACGATTTGACGTATACACAGTTAAAATGTTGATTTACTTGTTGAAATAGAGTTGTTTTGTTCTAAATGTCTTACCTCACACATTTGCAACTGAAACAATCTCCGTTCTTTCTCCATTTCATCAGCTATCTCAGCTGGTGTCACCTCACTACGGATAAGACCAGCTTCTTTAGCTTGTGACTTCTTTTCCTTCTCTATTTTCAGGTACTTTGACTCGTAGTCTTTGAATGCCTTATCAAAAGGTCTCTTCAAATCACCTTTGACTCCTCTTAAGTCACCCTTTAAAAGGCTATCTATAGGAAACATCACTATGTTGTTTATGTTTTGCATCTGAGGACAAAAATAGAAAGAAATACAGGATTTATATTACCCAGATAGTTTAATATAATTTTTAGTTTGAATATTAAATAAAAAAAAAAATATTATAAAAGTGTAATAGAGCATATATTATAGCATGGGGTTCTTAAAAAAGGTGTGAAGAGGTTTCTTTAGGGCCGGCAACGTGCGAGTGATACCCCTGGTGTTGCAAGCGTCCATAGGCTACGGCATCGAGGAAATGGCTACGGTAACCGCTTACCATCAGGCGAGCCGTATGCTTGATTGCTACCTAAGTTGTATAATAATAATATATTTACTATATTATTTTCGGTAGGGACATTGCATTGCATATGTCGGGAAGGTGGATGGTTGGTCGGACTTGGTTAGACTATTTTAATATCGTGGTAGAAGGATTGAGTGAAGAGGCAACACTGACCATAACGTCAATAGCAAAGTTAATAAAATTGTGCGTATCAAATTTGGAGAGGGTAGTAGTCTATCGCAAGATCTAGAGCTGTGCACACCTCTGGCTGGTTTATACAAAGTTATTGTAACGAAAACAAATCTCGGTTGTCACATAGTTTTGTGATAATCAACCACGAGTTACGGACAATCAGCAAAGTCAAGCGATTTGTCGTATAAAATAGTAAACTGCTTATTACGTTACGCAACAGCGGCATTCCAAAAGGCATTTGGTTGCTCTCGGAGCAGTGGTGCCGGAGTTGCTTCACCATCGTTATGATAGACAACCATTTCATGCGGTTGCAAATACATCGCCAGAATAGGAGGCAAACGTCGCGTCGTGAACTGAATAATGATGCCAGTTGGGCAATACTAAGTAGTATTAGCTTCAAAATTGTTATTTATAAGATGACATGGCACTACATGACTGCATCCGAAGAAACTATTATTAAATCTTTAGTATTGGATAATTTACAACCAAAACAAACGCCATACATAGTGATGGCTCGTTAATGGATAATCATCATCGTGTCAAGCACTTAAAAACCCATGTTTTAAACATTACAAGCAATGTGTTTTCCAAATCATTAAACTGAACATTCAACCAGATACGATAATTAATAGGAGAGTAATTAATTAAACAGAAAAGGCCGACATGTTACATGAAAACTCCATTCAGGGAGGGTCGATTATGAAATCAATGAAGTGGATGCGCGCCGTTGACAGACGAGACTCTGAGGGACAAAGGATTGTAGTATACAATGAAACCCTTCCTGAACACTGTAGCCTGTCGCTGAATGCCTTGCTAATTAGACTACAAGGAATTTGTCGATAGGCTAGAGTTTAATCAAATGGAAATAAACACAACGTAATTTTTGCATCGGATAATAATACTGCTAACGATTTATTAATAACAATACATGCTTGCGTAAACTCTTGTGGGTGGGTGCCCGCCACGCCACGACAGTGGTAGCTTGACTTTGCCGATCAATTCACCACGAGCGCTTCATTGATTGTAAAGGGTAGAGTGAAACTACCCCTATTTCCTATTTAGTTAATACCTACATAAAGATAAAACTCAAATATTTTGGTTAATCATAAGTTCAATTCAAACTCAATATGCTATGATATTAAATACCAATATAAACGTTGTTTCAATACATCGCAGCGCAAGCAATTTATTACCAATCGACACAGTTTTGTATGAACGCTGAACGCATGACATATCACGACGATAAGGATATTGCATACCGAATATAAATTATTATACACATACATTCTCATGCCCGAAGTGAATATGTAAATATATTATCAAATAAAATGATAAACAATCAATAATCCAGCTCTAAAAGTTTTTAAGGTCACCGTATACATAGTTTTAAGGACAAGCCCCAGATATTCTCCCTGGGGGACCCCAACACAATTGATATTTATAATAAGTAAGTACGTAGGTAAGGTAGGTATAACTCAAATATTCAGTAACATTAATAGAATAAACTGACAACACGGATAAGTTTACATTGGCTCACAAACCATAACGTACTCGTACAATTCACTTTCCGCGAGGTTAGTGGCATATCGATGCGACGGTGAACGCAATCTCGCACAATCGCGGTGGTAACTCGAATACAATGCTTCGCATGCGATACTCTCCTTGTTACACGTCACGAGTACGCTCGATTAATCGCGAAACGCTATCTGCACGGTGAATTAAATTTCCAACGAGGTTTCGCTTTCCGCGTTCTCCGAAGCTGCACAAGTATAGGCATCCTGTGTCGAATTATCGTGTAAATATGGCGTGAGAATGCAAATATATATGGGTTGAGTAAAAATTTGTTATCATGCCTATTAATGTTACTATACAAGTAAATATGAATTGTACAGGTGAATATGTAATGTAAGAATAGGGGAGAACCACAGATAGCACAACCGCAGTGATACGATGATTAAATTATAAAACAAAAGCTGTAGTTAGATACTTTACGCTCTGGCAGCTCTGGTTCGGTTATATATTATTTGTAATATCCAATAAGTATACAAGTTTGGACAAAAATATATTTTGATAATGATAAAACATTTTACATCTGACAGAAATAAAAGATACCTTCGATTCCTTATTCAGTCGACAGCATTTATTATCTTTCTGGTTGAGACATAAATAACTCAGTAACGTTGACATGAAACTCGATTGTTCCGAATGGGTGTTGAGTTAAAGTATACTTTTTGTTAAATGAATGTTTCTCAGTAATGAAATGTTAATTTAACAAAGATCATTGTTTGCATCAAGAGCACGCGCGATCTTTACGATTTAACTATTGTATGTAAATCGTCGGTCACACGCTTAAACAAAGCTTAATGTGTGCAGCTTACAGTTTAATGTGATAATAATATTATCTCATAAGCAGCCGTACGTAATATTGATGCATTATTAATGTTATCTTGTGTAATGTTTATGGCAAGGGCCATAAAGCAACAAATTTTAATGTAAACCTTAACGATTAAGGCATTATCTATCTCTGATGATAAACAAATATAGCCATTTAAAAGTCTGATTGCCCAGTCCAAGATAACAGTTGTGAATAATTGGCTGAATTCATTCAAACTTTCACGTAGCAATTCAACATTTCCCCGTTGCATCAAGTTGGCAGAACTTTCACGATTGCTTATGCCACTTGAAGATGAAAATAAAATGAACTGTGCATGCATACAAATTTTCCGATAGTAATATTTCATTTCGTTTACGTTTGTTCACAAGGCCGGCGCCACCCGCCAACATACAGTAATAAAATTTACGTAGGTCTGTTACGTGAAATTGCGAATATTTACTGCAGAATTTTGTAATTTTAGTAAACTCTTTAAATTAGGATTGATAGAAAATTTCCCTGGTTAGAAAGTAAGCCATGAAACAAATGAAAAATAAGGAAAAGAAGGGGACCACAACGAAGTTAATATTTTATGCGATTAAATACGGGTTCTTAGCATTTAATATTTGAACGATTCTGTTCCACGAGATAAGCCGAATTAACAACACGGGAAAATTTTACATTTTGAATAGGATTCAAAATCGAGTTACCATAAATACAATTGCAATATGAATTATTTAGCATCCAAAATGTACCAATGACAATGTGCCGTTAAGAGTTTAAATAATAGGGCTTCAAGGAAATATTAAAATCAATGGAAATTTTTCATAAGTACAGCAAGTCTGTGTGGCTCGCCACGTTCGGCGATTCAACTTTCAACAGCCTCAGTATCAGTCTCTCACTTCATTGTTCAAATACTCAACCAGTCGCTGTCGATTTAAACGTAACGAGCTTTGGTGGGTGTTGTAAGCCAGAGCCAGCAGAACACAGGCATGTAGGACATTCAATTATCATGTCGCGAGCGAATCGCGACAATAGGGATGTCTCGATTGGAAAAAAACATATGTGCCTCGAAATGCTTCCAAAGTTCCGCTCTTTTTATCTTGACTTCATTAATAGTACAATGGTGAAATAGAATTAATACTTGTAAGGCAAATGTAGTAACGTAAATTATAGTAATGTACATTTATTATATGATGATGATTACAGTAACAGACACAATTTGGATAGGCAAACGGAGCGAGGAACGTCATGTCTCTCCATGCGAGACGCGGCAAGTTGTAGAGTCACTAAGTGAGTAATGCAACCGGACCGTGTTCATTTGTATCTAAAGTTTCTGTTTTTTTGACAGAAGATTGACAAGCCTCTACAGGCTATTGTTAATCGGTATTGTTAATACCAAGGGAATAGCCTTTGAACTTGTGGTGGTAGCCACCCGAACCATCGTGCTGTTTTCTTTCGAAGTTTTTCGTGGCCTAGAGCTCAAGCTCATTGTTGAATTCGAAAACATGACCGTTTATTTATACGGCATTCGACCATCACTACCACTACTACTGAGTGAGGTACATAACACCAGTTCACTCATCAGATTCAGAGATTCAGGTAGAATTGAATAATCAGGCGTATCGAAAGTATTCTGAAAGTATATAAAAGTCATAAAATAAAACTGCTTCAAATGCATACTGACGACATGACTAAGGTAATATGTATTACAAAGAATTCAGAGCCTCCTTGCTGTGATAGAATTGGAGATAAAACTTTGATTCTGAACAAGATATCAAATAGTAGGTATATTAAAAAGTAAAATACTTTATTTTCCTAGGTAGCTAATAAGCATACGGCCCACTCGAATGAACTGAAAATGTTATGGTTGCATTCCATTCACAATCCATACAAAAACATTTGCCCATGCAAAAAGTTAACCTTTTCCTAGTATGTAACATAATATTTCGGTTTTAAAAACATTAGGTAGTAAGTTTTATCTTAAAAATATGAACAAAGGATTGCAGCTTCGTGTCAAGGTCGTGCCAAGGATTCTGCGCAGATCCTACTATTGGAAGTTCGACAAATTCCTTGCACAGGGACTGCAAATTGGAGCGAGGTTGAACCCTCTTTATGATTTACGTAGTCGAGTGGGAGTGCATTAGTACAAGATTCATTATTAGATACGTCAGTAATAGAAAAGAGTATGTGGAATCACTTCTATGAACATCTATGAATATACAATATTTTGTCGATGTCGAAGAGCAATTTTATTCTGTCAGTGTTTTTTTGGTTTCAATATGAAGCAAAATATTTGATCACAAACACATACTGTCCTCTTTTCTAGTTTCTGGGAATCATCAAAACATCGGCTTGGGTACAAAACAAATATCGCATGAAGTAGCCATTTTGAAAAATCTTTATACTCTCGGAAAATCCAGCTGGGAACAGGACAAAACAATGCAGTCTCTAATTGCACAAGGGTAGTTGAGTTAATAGGAGTTGTAAAACTCTACCTGCATAAAAAACCTGCTGTTTGTTAAATAATTTACGAAGTTATTTGACTACCTCGTTAGCGAAATTAGAGACGGATTTTGTTATCTCAAATTTTTTAACTTTTTGGTTCTATAAATGTTGAGCGAGCTCAATCAGCGGGAATGTATCGTATAGTTTACAAGGTTCACATTCACAGTCAGGTAACTTTCGCCTGACAACATTGCCAGGTCGCCTCATCACCCTGACCCATTTAAAAGTAAATCTGCGGCTGCGCCCACGCACCGGTTATCTGCGTCAATCATTAGTTAATGCGGGTTTGAATGTGGACACGTTTTAATGCCCCAGCTTTCCGAGAACGACGATAAAACTGCTAATCAAATATTTTTGTAGCACGAATGCAATGTCTCGATGACGAGTTACATTGTTAGAGACGTTCGCTGTTACGTTACTTTAGGCAGTTCACTGTATAGACAGATGCTAAATCAATTACAGACCACGTTTAATTTATATTTGCATGATAATTATTGATTGTACAACGCAGTTGCTATACGAAATGTTTGCTATGGCTATGCCTGAAATCTTCGTCCAAACGTATCATGAACTCAATTCGTTCTTCCGTTAAAACCATGGCCATTAAATGTCCTATTTCTGGTGCAATATTATTGAAACATGAATATCCTGTAAAGATGTAAATATGAGTCTGTAACGGAAATCGATTTCAGCCAAAACTTTTCCATCGACAAATGGTTAATAACATCAATTCCGATGACTTGAACAGCTTCCGTCAATTTCATCATAGATCGGATATAAACTAGTATATTCAGTCAATGTTTGATGGTTATTTATTTTCATTCAAGTCGGTCGTTCCCTCCTCGGTCGCTCGTACTCCGTCTCGCAGATACCCGCGAGACTTCCGTCGTGGGCTCCCTCAATAGTATAATTTCCGTTCGCCATCGCGACGGATCCTTATTGCTTTGAGATACCCGAGGGTTAATGACTGACGTTTGATACGCTTGTTTCATTTCACACTCCGTTTATTACATTAGTTTTCCCTGGAGGATTTTCTTTAGTTTCATATATTTACGTTCATTCAAAAAGTAGGTTTGCAATTTTTTTTGGTTTTGTGTGGTGCAGACACACTTCTGCGGTGAAGATTCAGTAAAAAAAATTACACATATATTGGGCACATATTTGAAGCATTGACATTACTCAGTATTTCTACTAACCATGCCCCCAGCCTTCATAGGCTCACAGAACAACTGAGATTGTTTCTGCTTGGAGTGTAAAAAGATAGTGTTGTGTATTTTATCGTTTAAAAACGAACTAGTAATAAATACAATTTATAGAAATATCCAAAATAGGAAAAAGTATTATTCATGATCAAACAATATAGAACTTTTATAAAAGTAGATAAAATAATAGAGTAAAAGTTTTATGATTACGAAGTTTAGGTTAGTTACAACTACAAGTATTGTATCGGGCTGTAGCCGTACCGTTTCGTGCAAACAAGAACAAACTAGGACACATGCTATTGCTTGCTGCTACTATCAACATGAATAAATAAAATGTTTTAAATAGAAAATGTTAACCTATTTTAGTAAGAAAAAGGTTTTAACGCGAACTTTAATATATTTATGGTAAGCAGACAATCTATTTACGAAATCTCTCACTGATTTCTGTGGAGAATTAAGTAAAGACAAGAGGAGCAAATACAAATGGCTCAGTTTAACAAGAACGGAGCATTAATAACTGCAATACGTACCAGTGTTTTCATAAGCGCTGATAGTTCTTTGGTGACAACAGCAAACTTGAAGAATGCTGCGCCGATGTCTGGCTCCGAATCTTTGCTGAGAGCATTCCCGCCAAGCCGCTCCAAAGCTCGGGAGAGATACATTTCATTATCCACGTGGGCTAGAAACCAAAATCGTGCGATCAATCAACACTGAACACGTTAAAAGAAAATTTCTGTAACAATTTGTATATATGTATCGAAAGATAATAATATGTGTTACAAAGAGCAAAATGTTCGGAACAATATCCTATTTAAAGTTCCTCCGTTCCTATAAAGCTTCTAGGTGCTTAAAGAAGACCCGTTTTATCTTGTCTTCTTGAGCTGCCGGACATTTAATTAGTTTCCCAAGCGGATTAACTCGGTCGGACGCTGTAAAGAGAAACGCCAACGAGGTTGTTTGCTTAAATACTGGTTTATTTTGTCGGGTATAAGCACTTCAGCGTTCACAGAATTTGTTCATTCATCTTTAATGCGGCATACAATAGTGGATTATTTATCTTTTAATGATCTACCAAATTTTACCAAAAATTGGCAGATATAAAGAAGTATAGTTCATTACTACGAACATTTTGTTTACTTCCTGTTTCATAAATGATAGGATGGTATAAACTGGGAGGGGCATTGCAACTGGTAACAGTTTGAGTTAAAATAACCATAAATATAGACTACAAGTCGATGAAAAAAATCTCCGAGATCCGTGTCGCGGCCCACATTTGCCTAGCTCAATCCCGCCGACGCTTTCTGAATATTAAATGGCAAACACAAACCTCACGGCTTTCAATTTCTCCTCAGATCTCGTTGTTAGCCGACCATTTTGTATGATAGCTAAATGTCTTCTACATACGGGCTTTCATCAATACCGGCGCCCGAATTGACGATACATTTTTACAGCATAGTCGTGCGTGACTTGTTTGTATGTATAGTATAGCCAAAATATTATCTGAATTTCTTTAGCTAGACAAATCATCGTCTCATAAAATGAATGATAGTTGATTATATCGAGAGCAGTCGGTTAATAAAAGTTAATATCCTCCTAACGAAGTATGTACTTTAATCTCTAACTACTAAGGTTTCAGACGAGCGAAGGTCAAATCTGTCTGACAAATCCCAGCACGTAATATAACAAATACCTAACAAGATTCTATACCACGATACTAAATTGTAGACACGCCTGTACCTCTTGGATGAGATCCAAGATTTTTCTGATTTTGTTAGATTTAGTAAAATTTTAAAAGGCGTGTATTATAAATTCAAATTCATAACTCATAAAGGTTTCTTTGGTTCTTTGAAGGTAAGCAAAAGAGCCGTTCTTCCCTAAACACCACATCATTGTATAGGAATGTTAGTGTTTTTGATTTGTTGTTTTTGCAGGCGCGTGCGCGCGCGGGCGCACGACCTTGCCAGCTGCGGCTGCGCGCAAACCGAACTCGCACGACCAGTTCCGAGCGCGAGCGCCCGGTGCGCCCACAATAAACAAATCCTAGCACGCGAATGCAATGGAATTGCATACTCAACAAACTGTCGTTATATCTATGAAATGGAAAAAAATGCATGACACCGTAATATTTCTAATTTTTTCATTGTTCAATAGACCCCGAGTACACTTACAGGTGCCCAAGACAATACCAGTTATGATGGTTAATACAAATAACGATAAATCATAAGATCTTTATACAAAAACAAAAGTGATTATCAGATGTAAATTAAAGGTTGCATGAAGGCTACAATAAGTACATAACAGACCCAACATTAAACCGGCTGGAAACAAAATCGGCAAACATAGCAGCTACGAAATGGCCTGCAAGAGAACCGAGCTCGAAATAAATCAAGTTGCCATTTCAGGTAACAAGATCAGAGAGCAGGTGCATGGTGCTTCCCCTCCAATATTATGATTCTCAGGTCAGTAACAATAATCTAATATACCAGCCTGCCTTGCTATTAGGTGTGGTGAGCGAAACCAGACGTTCGATTCGACCTACTTTCCTTGACAAGTCGTATGTAAAGGGAAATTTGTTCGCGACTGGTCACTGCGTGCGACATGCCGATGCCGGTTTGTAATTCAATATGTGTTTACTCAAATGTATGAGGAATTGTAAGTTTATTAATCACGCCAAACCAAAATACCTGAGGACGACTTGATGTGATGCTATAGAGAGTAGGCATTTAGATACGAAAGCAATAAGAGTATTGAGAATTGTGTGGTCAGAATTCAATTTCCTTTGTAATAATTATCATTTACAGCATGACTTGTGTGCAGAATAATTAATAAATTAGGTACGAAATGGGAGTGGGCCAATACGAACTAACTAAACGATTGTACAGCAATAAGCTTTGTTTCCTGATATTTTTTCTTTCTTTGATTTTCTTTCTTCTTTCAGTTTTTCAAGGTTTTCTTCGGGCACTTAAGTTATACTAAAACTAACTAAATAGTCTAGTTATTGATTAGTATTACAGTTTATCATTATGTTTTTTTCGGATAGAAACACATCGCGAATTAAATGTGCAGTGATATAATATCTTATTCAAAAGCTTTTTGTATTAGTAAAAATGTTTACAAATAATGTATTAGTGTCTATCTACAGGCACTGTTTGTTGCGACATTTGGGTCATTCTAGTTCAGCGGGTTGAATGGCCTTACGTCCTAGGAAGCCGGTTTTATGTGCTGTCTAACCTATGCATCTAAAACCTAAACTCCTGTTAAACCTCTGCATTATTATTCACCTGTTGTAAAAAATAAAACTAATTACGACAACAGAATTACAGAACTCGGCAAATAAAATATTCTCTACCTAATTTTACTCGTGGGTGTTTTAACTTTTACTGTTCTCGTATCTTTATTAAGATCAAAACGAACGACATCACAGTTTTGTGATTTTTTTAAATTACTATGTCATGATATATTATCAACATCGTCTACATTATTTTGTCATATATCTGTTCATTTCGCTTCATTCAAAGTAGATATTTTAGGAGTGCCTAAGTAAGCATCGGAAATTTCATCTATTCTCGTCTCATCTATTCATATCATATACTTCCTCTGTCCTTATTTTTAGTCAAGTCTCGTTTCACTCGTCGTCTGGATGGCGCTGAACAATACATGGGGATAGAATTGGATAGAATAAATCAGTAATACATTTCTGTTTCGGTTTTTCAAAGAAATACAAAAGATTTCCCAGGTCATCATGACTACAATTTTGTGATACGTAAAAACAATGACGCATACTGGAAAATTCAGTTTTTTTTACCTCTATGGTGTCAAGTTTATAATAATACAAATTTATTTAACATACCATTTCCGGAATTATGTATCGCTTTTATCGCCTTCTTCAATTTCGTTAGGCCGTCTCGATCGAAATCCAATGTCTGAAACAAGAATATTATACTTAATGTATATATTTTGTACTGTAGTACGGCCAATGTATATCTGTGTTAATGTTATTGTTTTATTTCTTAATGATCCAGTCAATCTCATGCTTAAATTTTTTGTACAAGTTTCCGCCCTGCAGTTTCACCCACCTTCCCCTATCTGCGTCTTGTTTTTCCGGGATAAAAAGTAATTTATATGTTTATCCAGAACATATTCTATCAGCGTGCCAAATTTCTTCCAAATCCGTTCAGAAGTTTTTGGGTGAAAGAGTAGGACACATCTATACATACTCACAAACTTTCGCGTAGTAGAATACGGGAGAGTCGAAACATCGCAGTATTTTTTATTATTTCGCAATTGTCCTGACCCCGAACGAAATTTTTGTCGGCGAGAATTGTCAGTACCATACAGACTAATCCACAATAGGAGTCACGAGCCATACAACGTGGTTCAGGAACGCAATGAACATCTGTCGCCCCAGCCGGCGCGATTAATCAATGCCCCCTCAGAATTAAGTAACCGAACCGGATCAAAAATAAAACTAGCAACCTTCCCACTTCTGTGCACCTTAGTTTTAAGCTTTTTAAAACGTTCAAGTGCATTAATGCATACAACATCAGACATAATTGATATAAATATTGATACTGGGCTTCGAATTGTAGAGTCAATAACCCATATTATTATTCGTACAATTCCGCCTTACGTGGCTGACGTATAATGAAATATCAATAATATGAATCCGTATTGCGGCATAAAAACGTGGACATAAAAAGTAACAAACGAGGTAGTGCATATCGTGTTGTCTTACCCCAAGTCAGGAAACACCTGGCCTATATGTCAACGGCGGATATTTTAATATTTTTAAATTAACCCCTTAACTCGCGGATTGGACGCGAAATAATTAGAAAGAAAAAATAGATTTCCAGGAAATGCAATTTAAATGATTAAATGGGTTTTAATCTTTTGGTATTCTTGCCTTTATAAGTATCCTTAGGTCCTTCATAAAAGACGAAGGTTTTTGTGATTATCGTTATATTATATTTATCTTGAAAGAAACAGAACATTTTATTAGTATTAGCTCACACGACACAAGTTTGCACATATTTTACTTAATAATATTTTAATGTATGCATGCTGAGTGACAACGAAAGAACCTGTTCTTGTAGACTTCATACAATTAAGCCAATTGGAATTAAGGAAGCAGAACGAAGTAAACAAATCTGTTTTTACATATACATAGTTTGAGGTTGACAAGCTCTGACTGTAGTAAAGAAAGGAAGCAAATAAATACTGACTTAAGCAAGACAATTGTTTTAATAAACTGTCTGTCTAATACGAATAACGCATATAAACGAGTTTTAATTTAATTACTTGTGTAATTAAATAATAGTACATTTGTTATCTACACGAGGTAGTGTCCCAAGCAATATCCGTAATTAGTGTAATATTAATTTGTACATACAAGTTAGGTACACAGATAAAGGCAGCCGTATCAGAAGATTCGCTTTCTTGCTCATGCTCAACAACGCATGAAGGCTTGCGTAATCGTCATCGTTGCGACGTCATCTAGAAGACAATTACGATCCAGCCACGATTGTAATCAGCTAATAATGACAATAGTGCATTATTTTATGAGAGCTGTCATATCATTGTTTCCTGTTGATTAATATCAGCTATTTCCATACGAAAGACTATACATAAGGATTCCTCAGTGAGAAAATGCACGCTAGTTTGTACTTCATTCTTTCCTATATTTTAAATTAGCCACGGTGACTGGGTATAATGGTATTTTTATCAAGTCAATTTTAGTTTTAGTTTTTCGTGATTAGATTTATTTATCTTCTACACTACCTTCTCCATTTAAAGCATTCAAATCATCAAATTAAGCATAATGCTAGTATAACATAAAGTATATTTAAAATAAATTGATACATGCCGTGGCTTCCACCAAATTCCTAATGCTTCTACATTGGTCCTCAACATTTGCAAATTATTATTTTTCGCGCTTCCTTAGCACTAGCAGTGTATTTGTAAAATAATAAAGATTAAATCCTTAAGGCTAAGCTCTTAAATAAGCGTGTACATGTGTATGTACTATGTAGTGCACATAGACGATGTGATCGTTTGCAGGACCGCATAACGTACGCTTGAGTAATTAATAACGTTGTTCAGTTCGGGCGATAGTTTCCTCTTTTGTTCTGTACTGTTGGATCGAACGAAAACCTCCCCTACACTGTAACTGTATTCTAGAGAGGATTTTCAAGAAGTGGGTCACAATAAGTGTGAGGGAAGGCGTTCTTTCTTTCTTGATGGCTTTTAACTATGTAGGTATATCGTTATCGTTATAATTTTTACATTGATCACGTTCTCGGCGAATGTTTTTCTTAGTAGAATCTACAGAGATTATTAACTAAATTATGAATCGCGTGTGATGCTATAACAGGTGGAGATTTCAAGATGGCATATTTTCGAAACCTATGTTGGGTTAGTCATGCTGAACAACAACACAGGTTTCGAAAATATGCCATCTCGAAATCTCCACCCAGTATACATCCATATTACGACCATTAAAACAATGAATGATAAGCCTTATTAATGTTTACACCTTGTACAGAGTACTTACATAATTTAAAAAAAGTTATTGCTCTCTCACAATTCTAACCAGTTCAAACTGATATTCTGTGATGTAATAAAATAAGCAGCAGGTCGTTTACTCAAACAACAGATGCTATTTTCATATCATTGAGAATATATTTTGGTTGCTATAGTAGATATCTATAAGAAAGTTCATAAGGTTGGTAAGCGTAGGCTTTCAGAATACAAAGCCTGACGAGATGAGTCAACACAACACGAGATTGTAGTCATTCTTGCTTAATTTGATCGTAAGTATGACTAGCAGGATGAGTCACGCAAGGATATTTGATATAGTCTAAAACGCTACATTTTTTACGTTTCCTGTAATGTGTTATGTGAAATCGTCATTAATTACAATTTGATGAGGCGACTTTTGATCGAAAGGGACCAACGAATCGCGTAGGGCCGGGAGTCGTGAAAAGGTTATATATTGTACATAAATAGGTACGTGTTAGCGAAAGTTGTTGACCTTGTGTGTGCGTATCCTCCGCCAAGCTGGTCGAATGTTCAAGATCGCTATAAAGATTGAAAAATTACAAATACAGAAGAAATACTTTATTCTCTTTTTTACTTGCCATACAGGTATTTCCATGAAACTATTGAACCAGTTTTATATGTAAGTATGAATAAATGACTATTTTAAAGAAGAAACTTAATGGAAGTGCAAATGAATTATTACAATTCAATGAAAGTGAATGATCGTCTATAAGATGGGATGGTAAATGATTACTTTCTCACACACGACCATATAATAGAAAAGCATTACACACCATCAAACATTCAAACTATTTATTACGCATTCCTTAAAATTCCAAACAGCTGTAACGTGTTAGAAAAAATAAACACATTTTCATCTAGTGGTAACACGAGTAGACTCCGTCCAATATAAGAACTTTCTCCTTGAGCTGAGCGTGTCCGGAGATCTCGCGAATCGAAAATATCGCAGATTGTCCACGATCAACACACGAATTTATTCTAAATCTTTGAAATTTTTCATCATTTGATCAGTGCGCTTATAGAGTTTTTGATGCTGAATGAAAGAATTACAGATTCTTTCATTTCTTCATTCTCAAAGTCGACCTACGTAGAAGATGCTTACAATAAATACTTGCAAATGATAATATTTAATGCAAATAAATCAGCAGTTACGTTTAGACGGCTAATTTCGATCACCAGCTATAGTACCGGTATTCTACAAGTAAATAACTATAAATGACGGACGTTTCGTTCGCGTTACCGGTTAATTTTGTCAGTTATTTTCAAAGTAGCGGGAAATAAACTGAAAACATTATATCACGCCAACTGCCTTTAGGCACTTTAGGTACAGTAACAACTTTAAAACGTTAAGTTGACTAGTAGTACAAATAAACATTGTTACATACACTTGCTCCGGTTTTATAATAATTGAATCGTCGAAACATATTATTGATAGATTGAGCATATTTTAGTTAAAATGGCATAGATTTTGTTTTTAAGTTCATCGTAGAAAGGAAAGAGAAATTACAAGTCAACCTAGTGATACTTGTTATGATACTTTGGGTAACGTATCATAACTCATCATAACTGTAGTATTTATATACAAATGCCACCGGCAGGTAAACCTGTTCGTTTGTGGGTCAAATTTATAAGCAGTTCTATAATTTATTTGAGAATAGATTATGGTCGTAGTTGTATCATTGATATTATTTTGAATGATTGAATACTAAATAACTTGGTTGGAATTTCTAATTGAGGTGGAAGTTGAGCTTGAGGCTGGAAAGATGTTTTTCAAGTTTTTATTGTTTTTTACCTTCTTAGAACAATGTAGCTAAATATATCAGTTAAAATCGTAGTAGTTCATTTTGCATATTGTGGAATTGATTCTTTTTGTTTTTATTGAACTATTTTTGTACATTCAATAAAATAAGCAGTTTTACGGTTTTTAGAGGTAGGTTAAAATATGGCTCATACTATACACCTGTCTACGTGCTAATCTAAATTATAAGGGAAAATTATAATAGGTAGGTATAATATTGGTCTTCGAAAGAACATAAAAGCCTCATACAAAATTGTACATGAACATGATATAAGAGGGGGGGGCCCTATGTTCAGCAGTTTTTTTTTATCCTACTTCCTACTGAAAACTTACTATTTAAAGTCCGTTCCACAATTGAATCTAATATCAAAAACCGATGATTCGTATTGAATAATATTTAAGCAATCAAAAGAGAAAGTAATAAGCCAAATACAACCAACTCTCTACGTAGTAGGTACACGTAGTAGGTAAGTACCTACATCTATATAAACGTAAAGATAGTAAGTACAGGTAGGTAGGAACTTTCGTGCTTTCGCTTCATCATTATCAGAGATAGGAACATTTGATTCATGATTATTCTGCATTTGGATTATTATTAGGGTATCGTTTTTTCCGAAAATTATCTTTACCTGGAACGCGGGAATAAAAAAATATCGGGAAATTTTAAAGTTGTTAGTTTTAGTACTTTTTATGCTTTCGCGAACTAAATTTATTAGGTCTATTCGTTTGGGTGTTAGTTTTGTTATTTTAACGTATCAAAAGTCAATTAAAACACGTAATTTAACTAAATTAGCTATTTATTTGTCTCAAAAGTAGTTTTAAATCACCTGATTGATACGACTGTTTTTCACTACTTCTGAGACAAATAAATAGCTAATTTAATTAAATTACATGTTTTACTTGACTTTAAAAAAATGTATACATGATGTCAAGTAAAACACGTAATTTAACTAAATTAATTAGCTATTTATTTGCCTCGAGAAGTAGTTAAAAATAGTACCTATTATCAATCTACAGGTGTTATTTTTTAGGTACATATGGATAGTTTATGAACTGCGGATCTTAGAGAACAACACTGAAAGGAACCATGAGCTTAATTTTGAAGAAAACAAAAGGGACACAAGTTACAAAATCCCGGTAGTAGTTCAAGTTCCCGGGAAATCGCAAAAAAACTGTCTTCGGGAACGACGTATTTCCCGGGAATTCCCGATTCCTGGGTCGGGAACAAGCTCTAATTCCTGTGCATGTTGGAAAGAATAAACTGCAATTACTCTGGGACTTCACACAGTTTACAGGAAATACCTATATCTCAAAATGATTATTCTGTTGATTGGTTTGTATGATTATTGAAATGGAAAATCATGCGTTTCATAAAATCAAGTCGCATGCAGAATCCAGGCTTATAGTATTTCTTTAAGAAAATCGGCTTAGACACTATACCGCTAAAAATGATAGGTGCATGTTGCATATTGCATTGCATGCCCCGAGTGTAGCAATATGCCATGACATACTGCATGCATTACTTTGACTCCCTCAGTTCCGTAGCGATAATGTTACGGGCACTTGAGCACGTCGTCTGGTATGAAAGTACTGCTCCATGCAAGTTGATTGTATTTGATTAAAATAATGAAGGTACCTATAATCAGATTTTATATAGCAGACATCATGATAAATAACATAATAAAGGATTATGTACTATTTCTAATCTGGCTATATACAGACAAGACAGGGCTGGGCAAAATACATAAAATACAAATAATATAACAAATAAATTAACTTTTTAACAAAAAATAAACCGCCTTCAAAGTTCACTAAAAATCATCAGATCTCTATATGAAATTTATATGGGAACATTTCGGAATAAACCCATTTCGAACAAAAAAAGAATTTTGAAAATCCGTCTATATGACGGAGTTATGCCCGAACATACATTTAAAAAAAAAAAAAACATTTGAATTGATAACCTCCTCCTTTTTGGAAGTCGCTTAATTAAAAATACTTTCTTGTATGTATTTAAAATACGAAATACAAAATTTCCTGTCATGAAGGTATTTGAAATATAAAATACAAAATACAGTAATTACATAGTAATTTGTATTTAAAATACTAAATACAAATTACAAAACACATTCAAAATCAAATCACATCAAAATGTAATTTATTCAGTTTAGTAAGCCCTGGTAGGTAAGCCAATTATGAGCGTAAGTTGGTATGTACATACAGTTGAATTTACCACCGGTTCGAAATACACTTAAACTGGGAAGACTTCATTTTCAGATTCAGAGACTATGATCTCAATAATAACTTGAAAATATTATATTGCTTAGTTATATTTAGAATACAGTACAAGTATAAAAGTTATAGACATAGCCCTTGATAACTTTTACTATGTAATATTGTACAATTTTGTCAATTTGTAGCTCAGATTTATTTTTCATACTATTATAAATGTTATTGTATTTTAAATACGAATTTCAATTACAAGTATGTAATTTAAATACTGCCCGTCTGCATAGAGTCAATTCAGTTTTGGCAGAAATATCCAGTTCAAAGAGGTAGATGATGATGATTCATAGCTAGCCCTCCGAAATATAATAAGCAAATAGGAAAAGAAAGAAAATATCCACTTTATTTGAGGAACATCTCGTAGAGCTTATTATTAGTATTGTTTCTTAAAAAGTGTCCGCCATTTTGAACTATTTTGTTACTGGTCCGATTGCAGTCAAAATTGATATTTGAAAGACCCTTGGCCCATATAACATGAACTAACTACTCAGTATAATATTTGTTTGTACGTAATAGAGGAGGATCCTACACATTGTTGAACGATAAAGAACAAAAAATATCCAAAGAACTTCACCACAATAGTACTTATTATGTATAAAATACATTCTATAGCAAACGTTTCATTTCGGAAATGATTTTTATCGTAACCTCATCGACCAATGCGTATGCGCAACGCCAGCTACTAGGTACGTAGTGAAGCGCAGCGCGGCTCACATCGAGATGGTCACATTCACAATGATGACTCATTGGTTGTTGACCTTTAAAGCCCATTTGTCAAGTAAGGTGAATTCGTAGGGTGAATCGCATAAAACAGCGTTTAAAGTTTAAACCAAATCTTCCTATTTTACAAAGATATAAGTACTTAATTAGACGATTGTACACTAAAGCTCAATTTAATTATGATTAAAGTAAAGTGGTCTGGCTGGTCAAATAGCCAGACTAGAGATGTCCTATCTAAAATGGGCCAAACCTTAGAGTGATTGAGTGGGTGGAAGCAGATAAGTAAATATTCCGATTCCGCTTTGTTTGGGGTCGGCAATTACTTACACGGAAGTGTCAATTTGGTGACCGGTCACCTCAAAACCACTTGGATTCATTTACTCATTAGCGGTCAAGCGATACTCAACACGATTAATTGGAGTGATGCGATAATAATCGAGATCAATTCTTCGTTTTTACTTATTTTTAGAACACTGGATAGTGGTAGGAGTATTGCAAAAAGAATTTGTCTGGTCCCTCCATAAAGTAGGTACTATAATGTTACGAGCCTATATGCACATTACCATTGGTGTGGTTTCCCTTTTTCTCGGAATCCGACGTGTTACGGACATTGATAAAGTACTATTTCGTTCATACAATTTGTTCTCAGTTCTCGTTGGCGCAAAGCCAAATGTTTAAAGAGTAGGGATAGCATTTGATTGTTAAATAAGTAAAAATACACTAACTAATAACGATTAGTTGTTAAAAAATATATAATTTACTTTGATATGATTGCTATGAATCTACATATCAGACCGATCTTCGTTTTTTTAAAGTATATTTTGTTCAGCAACTGACAACCAACCTAACATACTCGTATTGATCAGTGCTCTAAGCGGAATATTTTGGTGCTCTAAAAATGGGTGCTCTAAAAATAATAAAATAGTAATTTTTTATAGTTACGTTTTATTAAACACCACAACACTAGAAGCTACAAAACTGTCTGTGCTCAAAAGAGAATGATTTCGTATTTGGGTCATTATAAGTTAAGAGGTAATTTCCATGGCCAAGACAAAAAAATACTTTTTTTTTATACTAACCTCCTAATTAACCTATTTATTACTTAAAACTAAATGTTTTCTTTATGCTCACTTAAATTTATTACAGAAATGTACGTAGTTTAGTCACAATAGGTTCTAATATAAGAAAAAAGTCTCTCCCCTGGTCTGTCCCCAAACCGACTTTATTTGTATACCAGTTATTATGAATGTATTAAAATTCAATAATTACTTTATCATCGTTAATTTTATACAGAACAATAACTTAGCCACAGTGTCTTATAAGTAAAATTACTTATATTCCAATTTTTCATAAATAATATCAACGCCGAAATTTGTCCTCCGTGTTTCGTGTCTCGTCCCCTGGCTTTTTGTTATCGTTTAAAAAATCGTTTCGTTTTGCTAGTTTGTGGAAGTTGTGACCTAGAGTGCATAGGATGTAACGAGAAGCTAGCAGCAAGCGGAGAATAAGCCGACTGCGCAGCCATTTTAACGGCCATATCAGTCACGCCGCTCGCTGGGTGTAGAAGTGTTGAGTGAATGCAGTCTTTCCTCTGGTAAGTTTTATTTAGCAATTATTTGTTAAAATATTAATATAGACTTAAATATTCACTATGAATAGTGCATACATTGTTACGTTTGATTGTGAATTGCGTACGAGAAACACTTTTACGGCTATTTTAGATATCAATCGAAAATGTATCTCCCCTGGCGTATTTCCCCTGGCTCTTTTGATGGCAGGGGAGATACTTAATGTCCAGGGGATATACATTTGTATGCGTTTTCATGAATACTTCTACATTTTTCTCTGAACCTTTACTTGGCATTATGTATATCTTAGCTTTACAATTTAATATGACTTTTTTACAGAAAAAATGGCACCTAGATAAAAAAATACGCGCGAAGAACGACTCGAAAAAAAAGGAGCAACATTAGGTTCTACTGAAGGTATAAAGACTTTTTCAGGCACACTAAAGGTTCACAAGGCCTGACATTGAAAACTTTGAGCTGCTTCTGTGCCTCAGAGCTATGTCGTCATTTTCAATTGGGTACTTTGGATTATCAACAAACACATCGTAAATTTAATCTACGTGTTGATGATATATATATACGGAGCTAGTGATTCAGAAGATGAACCACTAATCCATTTCAAATCTCAAGAACACAGGAAGAAGCCTCAAGAAACACTACAGCATTCTGTACCTACCAGTATTAAAACCAAACTGCACAAAGATGATTCGAACCCTGGAACATCTGGAAGGGAAACATTCTGCAATGGGGACTTTGTGCTGGTTAAACTTCAAGATACAAAAACAGAATATCGCTATGTTGCTATGTGCACAGGTGTTGAAGAAAATTATGAACTTCAAGTTATATTTTGTAGAATCTGTGATGAAACTGGAAAAAAGTTCAGAATTAATGATGACGATATTTCCTTCATCACCTGCGATCAGGTTTTAAAAAAACTACCCTCCCCTTACTTAAAAAAGAGAGGGCAGCGTATTTTTTATGCATTTAATGAATCTATTGATATCTTTGAACGCGGGTTTTTGAAAAAAAATATTTTAGTTACGTTTTAATCAAAATGTTTTTAGAGTTTAAGTACAAGAAGAAAAATTTAATACTGTTACTCAAAGAAGTTTTTGTTTCATTTTATTTCATTATTGACTATTATATAGTTATAGATATTTTTGTTTTTGTGTTGATGGAAAGGAAAAGTAACAACCTTTTTATGTTTTGTACCTAGCGCTTAAGAAACATTTAATTTTATAAGCAAAGACTGCTAAGAAATGATGTCTGATTATAAATAATTCATAACTAAAATAAAAATAAATAAATAAAGTTGATTCTTAAAAATAACCCTGTTTTTAATATGTCTATCTCTCTTCCCTGTCCGTAAAGTATCCTCCCCTGTGCATTTTGTCTCTACCCTGTACTGTGTATTTACCCTGGTTACTTATAAAACGAGATAAAACCAATAAATTGACTGGCCACTTTGTAAACGTTTTCAACTTAAAAGTTTCAATAATACAGATGTATACTTAAGTTAAAATATTAAAAAAAATGCCATGCCGTCACTTCATACAACATATTACCTCTTAACTTATAATGACCCATTTAAGTTTTGTTCCCATTTGAGCACCGACCCAAAATATGGATCGGTGCTCAAAGGGAAAAAATCAGTGCTTAAATGGGAATAATTCTATACTCTGATATGGAAAACGAACGCCCTTGTTGTTGTGCTTTTTGTTGTGGTTGGCTAACCTGTGAAATGTTAGATTCTATAACTTCTAAACAATGTAGTTACTTTTAAGACAAATTAATAGAATATAAAATACTTATGGGCCTGCAGGGACCCAGATCTGTGTATGACGACACTAGAAATTTATTAGAGAACACTAATTTCAGCTTGCAATTTTGATTGCTAGTGATTTTTATTTAATTTTTGGTATGATTTAGTTTACGTCTATATTTCTGCTTGCAATTTTGATTGCTAGTGATTTTTATTAAATGTTTGCTATGATTTAGTTTACGTCTATGTAAATTATTTTAATGATTAGAACTGCATTGCACTTACTAGAATAACCTACTTTCATTTGAAACCAAACACTATAAATGAGGTTTATGCTTTGTTGATATTTGCTATTAATAGGCAGGGGAAACAAATTACATTTTAATACTTATGTACTTATAGTATTTAATTCGTATTGTGTTGCTGATTGTACGTTACTTACTTTCCTATCTTGTTTATAGCATTACTTTATCTGCGAAAGGTAATTTATAGCTTTGGATTTTTTGCCAACCAAACCGTATTTTACAGCACGTCTTCCAAACGCAGTAACACGTTTGAGAAGAACGGTTGGTAGAATGGATGGAATTTACGACGACACGGTAAGCGCTAGCGTTCTTAAATATGTACAAACATAGGTGCATCGTCAAAAATGCATCAGTATTCAGTGTACATCCTAGAGCGGATCAGCTAAGCGTAGATAATTTACTTTCGTCGTGTTATGCTGGTCGGTGCAACACGGGGCGGGACGCAGTTATCAATGCCACGTCATATGATGCCTACAAACAATGTGACACTTAGTATATGATAATGGGCAGCAAGTTTATTATACTTATTTTTAAAATATGTTTTTCGTTGGTAAACATTCACAATATATCAGACAATTACATGTTTGTAATTAATCAGATAATGCCTACATACCTACCTACTGCTGATGTAAAATGAGGAATCTTCATTTGCCCTTTCAGGAAATTATCAGCCATCTAGATTCATGTCACGACTACTCCGAACTATCCAAGCCAGTCAGTCGCCTTCTCAATATTCAATATCCATATAATTAAAACGCTCGGTAACCCAGTGACCTGCGAAAGCAGAAACTAAACTACACCTTTCTACTGCAGTTTGTTTTACTTGTTAACGGATATGTGCTCCGCAGAGTTTCGATATAATGTGGTGGTGGTCAACCAACAGACAGGAAACTGGGAACTAGCACTCGTGTTTGTAATACGAACCTTTGATAATATGTAGGTTATATTATTACTAATTAATCCTATATCAAAATGTAATTGCCCTAAAACTGCGCCATAAGGAGCAGTAGGAGTTAGCGACAAGGGCTTCGTTTTTCCAGACCTTTTTCCGTTCCCGGTTAAAAAAACCGGCCAAGTGCGACTCGGACTCGCACACGGGGGGTTCCGTAACTAACTCAACTTTGCTATGCAAAAAAGACGTTTCTTGTATGGGTGCGCCGCCCTTAAATTTTTTATTATTTTTTTGTTATAGCGGCTATAGAAATTGAAGCTGATCCGCATTACTTCCAAAAAAAATTTTTGATTTTGTTTTATGTAGGTCACTTTTATTTTCTTAAAAAATCGACATATCCTTTCAGCGATTTTCTCTAAACCAGTAGTTCAAAAGCTACTAATTTTGGTAGTGTTTGTGTGTGTTGATAAGTACAGAAAATGTACGTTCGATTTCGTAGAAGAATCATGGCGAGATCCATTCATTGATTTGTACAAAAAAAAAAAACATTTTAGTGGGTTTTGAATCACTTCTAACGTTGAGATTACATTACCAGCAACATATTAATATTCATGAAATATTTTATAAACCCCGCAAAACAGAACAACAACATAACGGTTTTGGTCGCGAATAGTCGCGATTCGCCGGCATGCCATAGAAATTCGCATTTTTATCCCGGTGTTCTAAAAATATTTTAAATGGCTCAAGTTATTCCTTAGGCACCAAGGATCAAATATAACTTCATTGTAACGTCTCTAAAAATCTTTATTTTTTTGTACAAATCTCGCCATGATCCTTTGTTTTATGAATTTATGCAACATCTTCGTATTTTAAAGGGTTTTCGTTAGTTATGATGTTGAGAGAAATACCGACTTCGATTTCGACGTATTTCCCGGGAACTCCCGATTCCCGCGAAAAACGTCGGGTAGGTATTGGTTGAAATGCCTTGCATAGTTTAACATAAGATTAGTTTTTTTTATTAGTTATAGTAGGGTTGTGGCCGTAAGACAAACAGAGTCGGCGTGACACGCATAGGGAGTATTTTTTTTTTTTTTTTATACGGTGGCAAACAAGCATACGGCCCTCCTGATGGTAAGCGGTTACCGTAGCCTATGGACGCTTGCAACACCAGGGGTACCACGCGCGCGTTGCCGACCCTGCAGAAATCTCTTCACACCCCTTTTGAAGAACCCCATGCTGTACTCCATTGGGAAAACCACGGCGGGAAGCTCATTCCACAGTCTGAGCGTTCGCGGAAGGAAGCTCCTTTGAGCCCGCACAGTACGAAACAATTCAGGTTTCAATATGTGAGGATGGACTCCCCGTCGATGGCGAGAGTTGCGATGGTAGAAAGTAGCCGTGGGCATCATCTTAAACAATTCTTCAGAACACCGTCCGTTGTACAAGCGGTAGAACACACATAAGGAGGCAAAGTCTCTCCTCAGACTGAGGGGCTCTAAACCGCTTGTGATTTCGGGATCGTCAACAATTCTGATGGCACGTCGTTGAACCGAGTCTACAGGATCAAGCTGATATCCAGGTGCCCCCGCCCATAGATGACAGCAGTACTCCATATGAGGCCGGATTTGGGACATGGTTAAAAGTGATCAGCTACTTTTGAAGCTGACTGTACAAATAAATGTATGAAAGTAAGTAGTGTTGCGTTACGCCGCGTTTCTTTCATGCATTTCACGCCCCCGATGCGAACCTTCCTTTGCTTGGGTAGTTGCAGGGGAATGTTGAACGGAAAAATACCACGGGTTAACGGGCCTCGTCGTGGGACCCGGTGTCTGTGGCGAGTACTGGGGATATACTGGATGACAGCGGATGGTTCGGACTCAGTCTGTCTGTTTTGCGACTTGATAGGAAGTTGTTTTGTTTACATGTCTATGTTGTGTATAAAGACAATGCAAGATTCTGAGTCATCAACTGGGCAACTCCCACAACTTTATAATATACACAAGGTCACACATTGAGTGTATTTACAGATAAACCGTTTTCCCGGTTGATTGAGAAATGCATGATTTTCGATGAATTTTGATCCTTGTAGCTATTCAGAATTTGTCGTATTTCTTACCCTACAAAAACCCATTAAAAATGGGAACATTGACCGATGAACACCTAGGGCTAATAGCGGTGAAAGGATACACAAAAAAAAAATTACCCACCTGTATGAACCTTCTAAATGACTGACTTTTTAACTAAATGTACTAATTTACAAAGAAACAACATAATTTGGAACAGGAAAACATGTTTCCACCAAATGTGTGATGTGGAGGTCATATCTGCCCACCGTTACTTAAATCTACAATATTTGTATTGTTGTTTAAAACAATATACCTACTGTTGTTATTTTATATATAGGTAGTTCCTTACTGTACTTTAGGTAGGTACTTACCTACAATTTGTATTGTTATGAAATGAGTGTGATAGTCAATACTGAGAGCCTCTATTTAGGAGTAAGAATTTTAACAACTATTTATACCTATTGACCTAAGATATGTTATGGTGATGGTGCTATTTTTTTTACATCTTAGCTAGATAGGTACCATACAGTAATATTTTGAACATAACCAGCCTTATAGTGGCCTCATTGCCACCTTGCTTGGGGGAGGAATTTCCCCCAAGCAAGGTGGCAATGGGGTGGTCCCTCTCATTCCTACAATGTCCCGTACTTGCATTTGAGGAATAAGTACATATTTGCATCGGTCCACATAGTAGTTGACAGCCAGCCCTATACTTTGGGCACTTAGATACAGTCCACTAAAAAGGCTCTCGCTCCTCTCGGCGTTTTAGATAAATATTGGAACTGGAGATTGGTTGATCAGTTTGCCAAATGGGATAACAGCAAATTTTAATCCTTCCATCTAAAATCCAGCAAATTTTAATGAGTACCTACGTCTAAAATCTAAACTTAACATTTTTACGACAAAACGTACTAAAATATTTCTTCCGCCTTTTTACAGGATTTTTATCGTCTACAGTCGTACTCTAATCTTGAAATCCGTAAGTTAATCCATTAAATAAAATCCAATATTTATATATTTACCTCTTCCAGGGCATTGATAGTCTGACGGCATTGTGGCATACGAGACACGAATGTGGAAGTCGTCGGTGAACTATAATCCTCTCGAGTTTCCTCGATAAATTCACCGATACCAATAAGACCCGGCATTTTGACCACAATCACGAAGTTACACTAGAATCAAGTCCCAAATTTCACATTCGTTTATCAAGATCTAATCACTAATGAACAACAAAATGCAAACCGAACACATTGTCACGTAAAAAACACTTCTGCGCAAATAAAAACAATATCGCATCTAAATTTGCCAACTCAAAACCCACCCTTCCGCAACAAAGATGAATGAAATTACTAACTAAATTGATTGATGAATGGAGAATAAGAAACGTCAGGAACGAATGAACAAATCACAAAGAATGAATATATAGAATAAAAAAATATTACTTCTTCCGGTAGGACCTTTGCGTTGCGCTGAAGCGCACCACACACGGTTAAATGGTCGGCATGAAACGACCAAGGAGCAAAGGTGAAAGGGCCCTTTAGTTTTAGCGCGCTACACACGCTAGATAAGTCACCATATAACCAAATCGTAGAAAAGTCGGTTATTCAGAGCTACTTGGTTGCGGTCCCGATTCCGACTGGACAGAACCGGGACTCTACGGCGTAACTTTGTAACGAACACTATTAATGAATTTCATCCAATCAGGGGCCACGAATGATCATCATCGCGTCGTAACGCGTGCGCATCATTGGGTGAAATAATTAATCGTCTTCGTTACAATTACCACCAAAGATACGCAAAAGCCCGGCTGATCCGATAGGGTTCTCGAAATCGAATCGAATGTGTACGAAATCTTCTCACACCCCCCGCAAGGGGGGTGGGGGAACACTTTCAAGGTCGATCAGACTTTCTTAGTGTGGTGTCCATCGCCGCGTGTGAATGCACGCGGGGCCTTGTGTACTACTGTGTTGCTCAGCATGGTGGAGTGGTTGGCTGCCTAGGCAGCTATTTTCATCTTCCCGTCAGCGACTGTGTGGCTCAAGCTATTAAAACAGCGAACTGTGCAGGTGGCGGTACTGGATTGGAGCAAGTAATTAGGTAGGCGGGTCCGCTCGAATGAGTTTCCGCGAGTACGCCTTGCCGCCGTCCAGCGCGACGGCCGACTGTGCAGCGGCGCCAAGTCCTGAACGTGCGGTAGGGATGAGTCGTCGCCGCGTCGGCGCGCCTGAACATGTTGGCGGTGAGGCGGGCAACGAACAGGCTTTCTACTCTGAGGTTGCGTGCGATCACGTGAATCGAATGTCATCTTGTATTTTGCAATATATTCAGACTTCGGTAGTCGAAACATAGAGCGACGAGAAGAGACAAATGTTGGCATGTCAAATCGGGTCTCTTATAAATTAATCTAATAACTACTGTGGATGTTAGATTACTTTTGGTGGCACAATCTATTCTGGTCTCTCACAACCCCTCACGGGGTGCGGGGAACCGTCGCCGAGCCGTTGCCTCCATGTCGGGGTTGCGTCGCCGTCCGTGATTACGGATCGGGGCGATGGGGTGGCTGTACCGCCGTGGTGTTCCTTTTTTTTCTTCACGCCGCCCGTGCGGGCCGCCCTACCAGGTGAGACCACTGGCGATACCAGCGGAGGCCCAGAAGGAGCGACCAACGCTTCCAGCGACGGCTCAGCATCGTTTAGGGGATACTATTGACACCTTCGGTGGCAGCTAGTGGCATATATACATAGTGGTGGGTTGGTGAAGGGGGCCCCGCTTACAGGGCCGCCGCTTCTTGACGGGGGGCCTCCCGGGGCACTGATTTTATGTTTACATACCAGTAATCATGGACGAGTGATCGCCCGATTAGTTGCATGACAGAGACACATATCTCTTAAACACTCGTGCGCGAGCGAGAAAGAAACATAGATTGCCTGCCGCCATACGTTATCGTAGTATTGTATTGTTCACCAGCGCGTAGCGCCAGCTGGTGGACAATACAATACACAGTGGGCAGCGTCAATATGGTGGCAATGTTACCGCCACTCAATATTATCGGCGACAATGTATAGTAATGTTGTTGGCATTACGACAACATTGCGTTAAAGTTCCTGACCATGATTGCCAGCTACACTTTGCCGTATAGAGTTTGATCGTTTAAAAAACCCAAAGTTAAATATCTGCAACTTTGACTATTGTATACCTATCTACTTTTTTTTGTTACTTTACATTTAATCAAATTCAGCTCCTTTAGACATACTCGGTTACCGAATACAGTACTAGCATTCAAATTTTATTTCTATTCCATAAATTTTCCTTCCTTGTGTAGCAATCCGAACTCTAATCGGAAGTTACACGTATGCTTTTACATCTGTAGTCAAAACGAGTACACAATTATTGAATGAAAGACTGAAAGAACGAACGAATAATCAATGATCATTCATTCGTTCATGATGACGGAACTGTCACGAGGTACGGTCCAGATTATTTATATTGTTTTCTTTTAATTTTCCGAATTTGTTGAATAGGGGTTTCACGGGTTGATTTATTTCAAATTTACATTAACCAAGGTTTAACGAGGTTAATTAATTACAGAAATCGGTGAAGTTTGGTCTAGATTGTTCGACCATCGCCCATTTGTAAATGGTGAAATAAAGTTTATGCTAAAGGAATTTGAGGTAAGTTATTTAGCTTTGACTGGTAGGTGGAAACCATAATTATTACTCTATTATTTATTTATTATGCTGACTTAATATGTTGCAGGAGAAAAGAGGTGATCGTGAAGTCGAGAACTTATTTGCCATTCTTGAGAAACTAACTGAGATTAAAGACAATCAAGCTGACAAAATAAAGAAGAGTGGTGAAACTTCACTTCCAGTCCTAATTGAGAAACTAGACCAAGCTTTACAGCTGTGTGAAGAAGTTGAGAAGGAGTATCTTGAGATTCAGAAGGTAACTTACAACATAAGACTAGTTTCCTAGAGTATTATATTATATCCAGAGTACATAATATTGTCATGTGTACTCTTGGAGCATAACAAATTAGTCCTGTGAATCATCAGAGATAATGTCATGAGATGTACCATATACCTATATGTATTGCACTCACACCAACCATGTTCTAAACTGATATGGTGATATCAGTTTAGAACTTGGTTTGACAGTGCTAATGGTGATTAGCACTGTCAAAAGTGAAATCAGAATGCAAATTATTGATGTGAGTGCTTATGGCATAATTTAGAATGTACCCATAATCTACCTAACATGAAAATGCCTTGGTGACACAGTATTCATGTCACTTTATTTATTGTCTAAAATTTATTTATATAAGGAGGCCAGATAGTGACAGGATACTTCATATTGGGTTTTTCTTATATTGCCACTCTGAAGAACATCCTGGCTATGCTCTTTTCAGTAAAAGTTGATAATATGATTTTATTATTGATGAAAACAAACTTCTAAAATTAAACAGTTTCAATTATTTGTGTGTAAATTCATTGTTTCATTTAGTAAAACTAAAAATATTGTTATTCTAGGTCAGTGAAAAAAGGAGGGCTGAAAATATTGATAGAAGGCAACAGGAATGGGACAAGTTCATTGATGATATGAACTTTAAGTGCAAAAGAATAGACAACGCATTTGAAGAAAAAGAAGAAGAGCTAAGGGATTTATATGCAGATTTAAACCATAAACTAAATATAGCCGATAACTAAATTATGGACCTACAGGGATCTCTTGTTGATACCAATGTTAGGATTTACCCATCCAAAACTTTGCGCAATTATCTTAAAACTATTTCTGATAATGCACCCATAAATGTTTTAAAAATAGTAAATGGAGAAGACTATAAACCAAAAAAAGATGAAGAAGTAAAGGATGCAAAGCCAATCATTATTAATTTTAATGAAAAAGAACTAGATACATTAAAAACAATAAGAGAAGCTTTTAACAAAGCAGATAATGTAAATGCAGATAAAACAGAAACCAATGAGAAGGATCAAGTAAATGAAACTTCTCAAAACAAAGAAAGTACAGATGCTAATATTATAGAGAAACAGAATGAATCAAATGCAGAAGAATTCAATGAATTAGATGACCCATATCTAACAACATCTGATATAGACTGGTTGTATACCATACTCCAAAAACAAAGAAAAAATGGGGGCAAAGATGTACCTTACTTACATGTTCTGCTGGAAGATTCAAATATAAAAATGCCAGAAAATGAAAAGATCAAAAGAAATCCCATTTTAGAAGCCAGGTGTGTTAAATTAAGAGCTCAACAAGAAGCAAGGGATTACAGAAAAATGACAAAAGGTGTTGATAATGTTCGAATGAGGTTTCCAGAAGACAGCATCTCTTACCAATGTTTGTATATTTTTTATCCTTCACTTTTTCTGATATATCAGGTTTTCAAACACTAGCAATAAGTATTTACAAGAAGTAATTAGGGTCCGTTCACACAACCGGCTCGGGGAGAAGAGCATATTTTGATAAGCATTAAAAAAAAAAAGATTTTGATTTTGACGCGAAAGTATTTAGTGCAGCGGTCGGCAACACGCGGGCCGTATGCGGCCCGCGAACGTCTTACTTGCGGCCCGTGAAAGTTTTGTTAATAAGTTATAAATATCAAAATAAATGCATGAACGAACCGCGATCGACCGTATAGTGTGGATCTAGCAAAATCGGATTTTCAGCGACAAATGTTAACACATTACTAACAAATGATACAAGTTAGCAGATCTTCGCAAGGTGTTCTAGTTATTGTGATGTAACGAGTTTGCCAGGACTAGCCTTGTCTAACAGGGCCATCTAAGAACCGTAATATCTTTTGAACCTACCAACTAAATTTGTTATTTTATTGCTATAATCTGATATTTGGCGACAAAATTTGAGAAATAATAGTGACATTCTGGGAATAACCACCTGTACTAGGTGTTCGAGTTCTAGAGATTCAAAAGGAACCCTGACAAGAAGAGTCTTTATGACAAAATAGTGACAGATATTGAATTCGAATCCGAGATGGGGGGGGCTGCCAGGTGTGTTGAGGTAAAAATAGAAAAAAACCTCTGGTTGACCTAGACGGCCTAGGCCCAAGGGGGGTTATGACCCCATGCCCCCCCCCCCCCCTGGATCCGCGCCTGCGCAGGTTTCAGATATAATCTAGAGTTAATATCACAAGTGCGGCCCGCCTTTAGTTTATTTTGCCACCTTGTGGCCCTTGCCTGCCAAAAGGTTGCCGACCGCTGATTTAGTGTATGTATATGAAACTAAAAATTCAAACATAAATTACCTTTTTAACAAAAAATAAACCACTTATTTCTTACTTTTTAATGTACTTTGAAGGCGGTTTATTTTTTTGTTAAAAAGTTGATTTTGTATCATCAAAATAAGGATTATTTTTACATTGAATGCTGGAGAGCTGACCTAACGCGCTAACAAAAAAATAGAATAGATCTTTATTGTACACAGTATACAGCAAATAGGTACAGGTGTCTACCCATGTCGGGCATACCATAAGATACAAAATACAAATAGAAGACGTTAAATTTTAAAGTAAACCTTATTTCAATGATCCTAAAGTCTATTTTTAAATGCATATCAAAATACGCTCTTCTCTCCGAGCAGGTCTGTGTGAACGGACCCTTACTTACTACTTACTTAAGTCTCTGAAATAGCTTCTTTGGATTTTTCGAGAATCAGTGAAATACAACGTTGCCATCAAAACTTACATGTTCAAAGATTTTTAAAGCAAGACATTTTATTTTTTATGAGTCATAGAAATCCTTTAGGTATTATTAATGGTTGTTTAATTGAGCAAATACAATAAACATTCCCTTTTATTTGCAGTGAAACAAGTGAACCGTCAACTAATTGCTATTGGACAATTCATAATTTCTATCTTTGCTGGATTCTTGTTTGGATTTAAAGGACTTGAATGGATGATTGGCAGCTTGGAATTTGGATTCAGGCTGCTTATGGGTGTTATGTGTGCATTGATTATTGCCCTTGCGGAAATATATTTCTTGGCTAAAAAATTGAATGAAGAACTCAACATTCCAGAAACCATACAATTAGGTGGACCTCCTAAGTTTGCACCTGAACATGTACCACATTACATGAAAACCATATCAAATAACGACACTAATAAAGAACATCAGGATTAAATTTAATTATCTTTATTGAGTATAATTAGTTATTAATCGACTTATATGAGTACATAGTAGTTTTTAAAATGATATTTAAGTAAACTTACAATAATCTATATAGTATTTTTTTAGATACCTACCTACTCTGTATTCCTAGTTTACTCCTTCCTTCATAGTTGCAACTAAGAACTACTAGCACGACACCCAAGAACTCTTTAGTGTTCATTACTGTGTGTGTAAAGTAAATATCTTTCCGTGACTCAGAGGAATCCGAGGAATGTAATTTAAATTGAAGATGAAACGGATAGTAGTTTGGCCGGATACCGGATATTCGGCCATTTGTTAACCGACTTTAAAAAAAGGTGGAGTTTTTTAAAATGTTTGTTACCTCATAACTCCGTCATTTATGAACCGATTTCGACAATTCTTTTTTAGTTTGGAAGGGTACCTACGAGCACTAATAATAATACAACACTAATAATTTACAAGGGATTGAATTATCTATAATAAAACTTTGTACCTATTTTTAATTTCAAATGAAATGGTGTTCCTAAGCTATTGTGGCATGTTTTATCTTTGTTAGCTACGCTACGCGACGCGGCAAGTTTAGATAGCAATAGAATTGAACTTTATTTACTACATAAAAAGGTGCACATTTCAGTGAGATAATTAGTTGCAAGTGACTCGCATAGCCGCGCGCCGCGCACGGCGTATCAGACGAGAAATGTGTACGTAACCTACCTACCTTTTTGTTTACTAAATAAAGTTCTATATTCTATTGTTATTATAAAGTGCTAAACTATCCGGTGTCTGGCCGGATAGTAAAAATTGGACGGATAATGGAATTCTCCCGGATATCCGTTTCATCGCTAATTATATTAGAAACAATATTTTGAAGTCTAACTAGGCCATGAATACCTTACGTATTTTTAACCGACTTCAAAAAAAGGAAGAGGTTCTTAATTCGGTAGTACTTTTTTTTAATGTTTTTTACCACATAACTTCGTCATTTATTAACCGATTAGGAAAATTCTTTTGTTGTTTCGAAGGGAATACTTGCCGTTTGGTCCCATTGTCATCAGATCAGGATTTGATTACTTCTTCGTGTACTTTGAAGTCGGTATAAGTCTTTTGTAAAACAGTTCAATTATTATTAAGAGTTATATATATGCGTCTAAAATTGACGTGTGGGAAATGTACGCTAAAAGTCCAGATTATTTTGCCCGCCGTCAAAATGGAATAAAATTTGGTTAAAACGTTAATTTATAAAACTTTATTTCGTTAAACTAAGCACTTGATAAAAGTATTATTTGTAATGGCAACACTATTGAAAAAAGTTTTTGATAAATTTATTATTTGCAATGGCAACACTATTGAACTAAAGATTTGATTGACTTTTTGGCGGGAACTTGCAGAGTGTCGTTGCGTTTTCATTAAAGTGTATTTTGAGTTTCATTGTGTATTTTGAGTTTCATTGTGTATTTTTGGTGGTTTTTTACCGAATAAAGATCATCCATGTGCACCAGTGAAGTGAAATGAAATGAATTATATGTATCGTGACTCTTCAAGTTGTCTCAAAAAGTCCGTGAAGTTTTAGTACAATGAACGTGATAAGTTGGCATATTTCACGGTTCCTTGATTAAATGAGCGTTTCTTCATTGGGCGACACGACATGGCAACGGCAGCCGTCCACGATATCAGTTTGTACTGCACGCTGTCTCACTGGTCCTGCCTGCACGGCATCGACATGTCTTTGCCGGCGGCGACATATCGACGGCAGCAAGTCTTCCACTGGTTTGTCGTGGTGGCATCTTTATACATGTGTTGTGTACACACTCAAGCTTCCATGTAGGCGTGCGAGTGGACGAGCCGCCCGCGGCTCTCATTATTACCGCGTCGTGTCGTGTCGTCTGTGTCGTTCCAATGAAGAACGTAGCTGCCGGAGTCGCCCGACGACATGTCGCTCCAATGAAGAAGCGCCCATTGAGTATGCGGGTACTTAAATCGCTATTGGAAAACATGCCATCTGAAAATCAATTAGGTACTCATATCATCTTATCGCTATCCATCGAACAATTACTTAACC
The DNA here is from genome assembly GCA_947623365.1 of Achlya flavicornis. Classification (NCBI taxonomy): domain Eukaryota; kingdom Metazoa; phylum Arthropoda; class Insecta; order Lepidoptera; family Drepanidae; genus Achlya; species Achlya flavicornis. The sequence goes on along the minus strand of OX392469.1, from coordinate 13,107,889 downwards.
CAAAGAAGCGCAATGTCGTTCATTTTGGTTGAAATATATTCCGCCAATGAGGAATGTTAATAGGTATGCAAAACCGCTTGAAAGTTTGTATCAGTAGAGAAATTATGTATACAAATACATTAGTTTTTGTTTCGTTCAAAAAAACCAAGTAGTTATGATTTTACAGACATTTAAAATTCCCCTAAATATCGAAGCCCGCTAACGGTCACGTGACCGCAGGTGACGTCATTTCACATCGCTCCGTTCACTCATATTAGTCGCTAGCGGTGGTACGTAGGTATCTTGCGCTATTAGTGGAAAGTATTTTGGATTTGATTTATGGATTTGAAAATATATGGACTTATGGTTGAACTGAAATGATTATTTCGTCAGAAATGTCGTACAATTTAGGTGGAATCATAAAATAAGGTCTACACATTTCGCTACAGAATAGGATGCAAAACTATTTTAAATTGAATCTAATAATTAATGTAATATAATTAAATAAGATGTCCAAATCATATATAATTATTTTACAAGTTTTATTATTTATCGACGAATAGTTATTCCGTTGCCGCCGAAAAGCAAGAAGAAAGAATGAAAATGCTTACTCCTGTCTGCCTAATATACCTAAAATAATTATTTTATAGCTGCAAAGCAAGTAGGTACTTATTTCCCTTTTCAGTTTCATGTTATAGACAATAAATTAGTAATGTTTGTCTATACCTATTTATACTCTTCTTAGTAAATTTAACTAAATAAATTGATATATTGCAAATGCAGCGAGTTGAATAGATGTAGGTACTTAACCTTTTTTATGTCTTATATTTTTTTATACGACTAAGTCCTAACCAAGTTGTTTACCACAAGCATACGTACGGCCCACCTGACGGTAAGCGGTTATCGTAGCCATATGGACGGTTGCAACACATGAAGGATCGCTCACGCGTTACCGACCTTTCCCCCCTCCCCAATGAGCTCTGGCTACCTTACTCACGCGCAGGAACACAATCTACTTTATATATCCAAATAAATAAAATTGAAGTGTCTGTTATGTAATATCAAAATAACAACTTTTTATTAAATGCACATGAAAGTACCTATATACGGTTGACGACACCCGTTGGGGTTTAAGCCGAAAAAATTGGGCATAATCTGATCGCGCTCCCCACAAGATAGTCGGGTATCCTACGAGGATTTCCCCACGCTAATAAAAAAAACCGGCCAAGTGCGAGTCATACTCACGCATCGAGGGTTCCGTACAAACCTGTAGGTATATAAGTAAATGGTAGTATAGACCTGAGTATTTGATATTAATTTCAATTTATGACGTTTTAAAAAAAAACTACTTACTAGATCTCGTTCAAACTAATTTTCGGTGGAAGTTTGCACCGTAATGTACATCATATATTTTTTATAGATTTATCATTCTCTTATTTTAGAAGTTACGGGGGGGGGGACTCACATTTTACCACTTTGGAAGTGTCTCTCGCGCAAACTATTCAGTTTAGAAAAAAAATATATTAGAAACCTCAATATCATTTTTGAAGACCTATCCATAGCCACCCCACACTTATGGGTTTGATGAAAAAAAAATTTTTAGTTTCAGTTCTAAGTATGGGGGAACCCCTAAAAATTTTTTTTTTTCTATTTTTGTGTGAAAATCTTAATGCAGTTCACAGAATACATCTACTTAACAAGTTTCAACATTATAGTTCTTATAGTTTCGTAAATAAATGGCTGTGACATACGGACGGACGGACAGACAGACATGACGAATCTATAAGGGTTCCGTTTTTTGCCATTTGGCTACGGAACCCTAAAAAATGTAGGTACCTTCTTATAAAAAAAAAACAAATTTTTCGGCTAATCTCCGTAACGGCTGAACCGATTTTGACTGGATTTTATTCTCAGATAAGCTTATGTTATAAGAAGTAACGTACGTTTAATTTATTTAAGAATAACTATTTTCCACGCAAAAAAATCGTCGTCTTACGTTAGTTTGTTCCGGCTGATTTCCAAAACGGCTGGACCGATATAGACGAGACTTTCACTGGTAGATAGCGGATGTTATAAGGAATAACTTAAGCTTCTTTTACTTCAGATAATTTATAAGGGGTTTCGCGCAAAATAATTAAAACGCTACGCGCGGATGAAACCGCGGCTGCGCTGAGGTATCAAGTAACTGCACACTACAAATGTGTATAAATATTTAGGTACATAGTAGACTGTCACCATTCTTACGTCAAAACGATCTTTACAGCAATAAACTTTGCTTTTATCTCTAAATAGATTCAACCCCTTCACAGTTTTTATCCATTTCTCTCGTATTTGGACATCCATTGGAACGAGTAAAATCAACTTTTCCGGTGGACTGGTGGTTGTATATTTACATTTTGGCATAACACATGATTTTCTAGTATTTGTATTGGAAATTTCAAAACCAAAAAAAGTCATAATCAACTGGGGAAACGTACGGAAAAGCGCGACCCCGTCAGGGTATTTGTTCTGTGAGCGCGATTGACTGAGCGAGCGATGTAACATGACGTCACACGCATCGAGTACGGGCCGGTGGAATCCAGCGTCGCGCGCTTATTTTAAAATTCCATATCTCGGAAACTAATTGACGTATCGAAATAATTCTTTCACACATATTTTTTATTTTCTATAGAAAATAAGGAGACCTAAAAATCTAAATTAGTGAACATTCTTCGCTCTCATAAGCGCACGATGATGCAGTGATTGGTGTAGGCTACATACCTACGCCTACCATGAGTTTTATACACAAACGTCATCTTATCTTATCTTATCTTATACTATATAAAAGTTGAGTTTTCCTTCCTGACGCTATAACTCCAGAACGCACGAACCGATGTCCACGGTTTTGCATTCGTTGGAAAGGTCTCGGGCTCCGTGAGGTTTAAAGCAAAGAAAGTAGGGTAGGGTAGGGTAGGGTAGGGAAGGGTAGGGTAGGGTAGGGTAGGGTAGGGTAGAGTAGGGTAGGGTAGGGTAGAGTAGAGTAGGGTAAGGTGGGGTAGGGTAGGGTAGGGTAGGGTGGGGTGGGGTAGGGTAAGGTAGGGTAGGGTAGCACCATAGAGTAGGGTAGCACAACGCGAACGAAGTCGCGCCGGGCAGCTAGTTTTGTATGAAATGCATCCAAAATCGTGACTTTTCAAGCTAAAACATGACGGACGGACGGACTGGACGGTGACTGATGATGCGGACTTTAAGAAAGTGATATTATAAATGCGACTGAAGGACTTTGTATCCATGGTCATGAAAAAATAAACAAAATAAAAAAATAGAATGACTGTTTGTTTTGACAGCTGTATTGCACAACAAAAAACAGATTTTCTCCAACGTTCTATTGCTGATGAATCATATTATTTTCAAGCCATATTTATACCACGACGCCCGCAATCTAATAACATTATTCACGATTTTATTCTTGTGCAGCTTGTGTCGTTTATTTTTTGCGCGTTAAAATTGAAGTGAGTGTGTAAACCTTGCAGGTGAGCTGTTTTTTCATGTTGTAGAGGTATTGCGATCAATAAAATACTTAGGTCCCCTCTCTTTGTTTCGTTGCAGTGTTATTGAAGTTTGAAACTGTACGATAAAATGGCTCCTTGCGAAGCGATTGTAAAATGTACGATAAAGCCTTTTCATGTTATAATAGTTTGTAGACAATTCGAATAAATAGGAATTTGTCATTAATCAGTTTAGTCAATAAATTATGATTATTTATATTTTCAATCTAAAAGACAAGCAACTCAACAAACATTTATGTATATCACTATAGGTTAATTGCCCCCACATCGAGTAATACATAAGTCAATTCCCGTACATACTTTATTGATAAATAAGAAAATAGCTGGAAGCATAGCATTAAACACATTTATAGTTGAAACATAATCCTCACATTAGTCATTTGTATGTTATATTCAATCATGAAAAGTAATTATTTTCTTTAGGAATAAGACACATGAGTTGATAAAAAAAATAAGTAGGTAGGTATATAAAACAAGATATGAATATAAATCATGTTTTCAGTTATGGAGGAACAAGTACCATTCAAAGTTTTTACATACTGGACAGAGGGTGAAAAACCTGAAGTGAGGAGGTTTGGAGTTGATAAGGGTGTTGTTGCCAACTTCACTTATTTGAACTCCAAACTGCTGGAATTCTTCCCCAACCTTAGAAATAGGTCCTACTCTATTGGTTGGAAAGGTAATTATATAAAATTTAATTATCTATTTAATGGATGCTATTTTGTGTGTTATAAGTTTTCTTCTTTTTTGTTAGTTTCTGAACCTGCATTTGTAGTTGTACTTGATTCCTATATACTGTGTACATCTTTTTCATCACTAAAACCCTTTGGCTCGTGGATGGGATGTGCATCCTATGATATATACATACTACATATTTTTTTTTTTTTATTTTTTTTGTTTTTTTAATCTGCAATCAGTATTCTACTATAAGCAGATAGTTTCTGAGCTTTTGTCGCGTCAAGTGCATCCTCCAGAGAGGATAGCTACCCTTTGTATTTACTGTAGTAAATATTACTACAGTATGTCTTTTCTCTTTAGACGTTTTTGGTAGCTGCGCGTGAGTAGACTCGTCGCAAGTATATTCGGGTGTTTTTCCAGCCGCTTTTGGTATTTTTCTGTCGATGTCTGGATTTCCTCTTTTACAGTGTTCATGTTTAGATGTAAATGGATTTCGTTGTTAGTAGTGAACCAAGGGACGTGCGCTAATGTTCTTAAAATTGCGTTCTGCATTCTTTGCAATATTGCGATGTTAGATTTACTTGCACTGCCCCAAAGCTGTATGCCGTATGTCCAAGATGGCTTTAATATGGACTTGTATATGAGTAGTTTGTTATCAATAGATAACACGCTATTACGACCCAGCATCCAGAAGAGGTTTCTGTGCCGAATGTTGAGTTCCTCTCTCTTGCTCTTGATATGTTGGTTCCACGTCAAACGGTGATCCAGGTGGATACCCAGATACTTTACACTGTCTTTATGTGGTAATGTATTATTATCAAGGCGTACAGGGGGGCAATTTTCTCTCCTAAGCGTGAAAGTGACCTGCACTGATTTTGCTGCGCTAGCTTTAATTCTCCATTTTTGAAGCCACTTTGTAATTGCATCAAGTCCTTGTTGCAGTTGCTCTGTGGCCAGTTCAGGCTGCTTGTTACTTGACATTATGGCAGTGTCGTCGGCATATGTAGCAGTCATGACTCCGTCTACCTGCGGTAGGTCTGAAGTGTATAATGTATACAGAATCGGTCCCAAAACCGAACCTTGAGGCACGCCTGCTCTTATATCGAAGAATTTGGAAGTCGATTCGGATTCTTTCACTTGAAAGATTCTCTCTGTGAGATAAGATTTCAGCAGGATGAAGTAGCTGTGCGGGATACTTGATCTTATCTTGCAAAGAAGACCCTCGTGCCAGACCCTATCAAATGCCTGCTGGATGTCCAAGAATGCAGATGAGCAGTACTCTTTTTCCTCTAGAGATTTTCTTATTTTCTCAACTACTCTATGTACTTGTTCGATGGTGGAGTGTTGCTGCCTAAAGCCAAATTGGTGGTTTGGGATGGTATTACTGTTCTCTAGTAGAGGCATAATTCGGTGAAGGATCAATTTTTCACAAACTTTTGACAAGATAGGTAAAAGGCTGATGGGTCTATACGATGTGGTTTGGTTTGCTGGTTTCCCTGCCTTGTGTATCATAAGGATTTGTGACACTTTCCATAGGTCTGGAAAGTGTTGGACCCTTAGTATTCCATTATACAGCATAGTTAGGAAAACTACCGCCTTTCTTGGAAGTTGTCTCAGAATTTCCTTTGTAATGAGGTCATACCCTGGTGCCTTTTTATCTTTGAGGTCATTAATAGTCCTCCAAACTTTTTTTACTGTGACCGGTGCAGGTGGGAGCGCCATCTGTATAGGCTGAGTAAGAATAGATTCGACCTCTTTCTCGGAATCTGTATCGCTGGCGTGATTCGGGCAAAACACATTCGATAAATGTTCTGCGAATAAGTTTGCCTTTTCTTGCGATGTGCGGGCCCAGCCATTGTTGTTTCTCAGCGGAGGTTTTGCCGGCTGTGGTCTGTCATACGACTTTGTAAATTTCCACAGTGAGTAATCCGTGGTTGCAGTGGGTGTGAGCGATTCCAGTTGAGCCTCTAGAGTCCTATTATGCCAAGTCTTTAGCATTTCTCTTAGACGTGACGCTTGCCTAATAAAATTTGTTTTATCAGATGGTAGTCTGCTCAGATGCCAGATACGGCGCAGCCTCCGTCTTTCCAAGACAGCATTTTTTATTTTGAGAGGGTAGTTATTTATCCGCTTTCCCGGGTCTAGTAAAGGTGTACACCTCCAGCAGGCCTCCTGAATGAGGTTTGTCCAGTATTTAGTTGCCACTTCAATTTCGTCTGGTGTCTTAAGAGCAACTTTTAGTTTGATGTTGACATACTACATATGTAAAGTACAAGTCACATAATTAACATTGAATACTGTAGATGTCAAAAATGGTAACCAAGAGAGCAAACTGTTTCATTTTGTGTCAAACAGCTGTTTAAAATTGCATTTTAATCAATCACTAAATATTATAAAACAAAGTCCTCCATCCGTCTGTTTGCGATAAACTCAAATACTACTGCTCCAATTTTCATGATTTTTTCTTCAATAGAAAGATTGGTTCTTGAGGAAGGTTTTAGTAAGCTTTCAACAAAAACAAAAAAGTCCGTGATGGGATATGTCTATATCCTATGGATAACCCACAGAAACCATTTTTGCGTGATTGAGATTAAATTTTTCTGTGGGTTATACTTTCGATGTTATTTTGACCCATATAATATAAATCCTTATATAATTAATTAATATGGTTATATAATTTTATGTCTTATCTTATATAATTAAATGGTTGTCTGGAAGAAATCGCTTCTCAGCGATAAGACCGCCCATTGTACAGTATTTTTAATATTAAGAATTTATTGTTATTGTTATTTTTATACTTGTTGGTGTACAATAAAGAGTTGTCTATCTATCTATCTAATATTATAATTAATTAATTAAATAAGGCATTTAACGCAGATAAAGTTTGCTCTTCACAGAAAATCATTATCATTTATATTTCAAAAGATATCACAGATTTAAAATTAGCAAGAAACAGTATTCGCGATACCGTGTAGGGGCGGGCCGAGAAGGGCGCGGGTGCGTAAATCGCTCGACACCACACAACATTGCACCCATGCGAAGCCGGGGCGGGTCACTAGTAAATTCATTAAAATTAAAGGATTATTATTACTGATATATTATGAAAAGTTGTGGGTGAAAACAAACGCATTTAAACCATATTTTTTATGACTATTTCAAGTATTTGGAACATGGAATTTGCTTCATAATTAAACATTAAAATGATGAGACTACAGTATCAATATGAATCATATATGTGTCCTAATTAATGCACTTTGTTCTATTTCTCAATGTTTGATTGGTCAATACTGTTTGTATTCAATGTATAATATCAGGCATTTCCTACTTTTTCCTACATGGTGTGAGAAGGTTAAATCAACTGGTTAAATCTTTAACTTTATAATATTGTAAGTAGATTCCAAACATATAATTACTAACTACCTTTTTACTTTCTGTTTCACACCCTTAGATGAGGATGATGACATTGTCTCCATCTCAACAAATGATGAGTTGCTGACGGCGCTGGGTGTGATGTGTGGTGGACTCATCAAGCTTTACGTCCACTGCAAGGACAGCAATGATCATCCTAATGTTGTCTTTGCAACTGTTACTGGCAATGTTTGCGGTAAGGAACTTATTACACATTTGACAGGCTTTCATACTACCACAATCTCACTGTAGAATGTGATAATGTGGCTGCTGGTGGTAAGGGGGCATCCATAAATAAAATTACGCTTATTAGCTCAGGGAGTCGTTGTCAAGTGTCACTTATCGTCAAAATGAAGAAAGCAGGATCTAAATTAGTGTCAAAATTCATTCAAATAATGCCTTTTTTTTTTTTTTTTTTGTTACTGTGTATAGGCCTGTGTTTGACCACAATCTCACCATGGTAAGTGATGATGTGGGCTAAGGTGGTAAGCACACAAAGCCTAGAAGGAACTGGCTCTCAAGTGCAGCTATCGGAACACACCGATAGGTGCTTGGCGACAGATTGTCAACTTGAGGGTGGTAGCCAGCCAGACGGTTACTACAAAGTACACTACCACCATGCTATGGTTTCCTCACGATGTTTTCCTTCACCAAAAGCTCAAGCACATTGTAGGATTCGACTTCGTCTCGGTATCCGACATCACTACCACTGAGCTATCATCGCCTTAATTCGCCTCTGGTGTTTTGAACGCCCTAAACACATAATAACCAGATTACATTAGCTAGTTTACCAATCATTTCACAACTAAACGATAATTTCATCAATTAATACCTGAACTACTCTACTAAACTTACCTTTTAGGTATGAATATAAACAGGAAAACAGATAACCAGTGACACAGGTTAAATTACCTACACTTGATCTTTTTTTAAGTACATGAATCACTGCATAAATTATGTATGTTTCCGTATTATTGTATAAAAATCCTACATTGGAACACCTATTTAGTAAGTCATGCATAACAAAGTCAGTGAATTTTGCTTATTTTAAAACAAGATTTTTTTTTTTTATATCTATATACCTACCTAATAAATACGTGGAGAGAAATCTTAGTATACCTTTTAAAAAATATTGTGCCGATTGACACAGATGGGTGTGCCAAAGCCAATTTTTTCAATTTAATAACATGCATATGTATAATTACGCATAAAATTCAAAACAGGGGCTCCAAACCCTGCCGGCCCTTCAAAGACGCTGCATGTGGGAGTGATGTGTGACTCATGCGAGACTCCAGTGGTTGGGTTCCGTTACAAATGTACAGTTTGCGAGGACTTCGATCTGTGCGCAACCTGCGAGGCGGCCAGCTGCCATCCAGAGCATTGCATGGTGCGAGTGCCTACGCCTGTTATGCCTGTAAGTATTTTGATCTACTTACCTAATACTTAAATATCCTAATAGATTGAACAAATAGCACAGGATAACAAGGTTTTGCAAAGGGATAATTTTCTATTTTCGTCGTGTTATAATGAGTTATTAATTCCACAGCGCGCTCTTATCAGGGCGGCTATCAAGAGGTCCCGCCACTTCTTGAAAACTGTCGCCGGGTCAATGGGCGAGGATTGCCCCTACAAGAAGAACAGGCGCGATAGGAGCGGTGAAAGGAAGCGTGGAGATCATCACCACGGCGACCATTACCATGGCGACCGTCACCATGGCGACCGCGGGGACCACCATCATCGCCGCCAGCGTCCATCTTGGCTGGAGACCTTCACAACCTACATGAATGAATATGCCAACCTTGCTGGCGATATTCTGTCCGATAACGCTCCCGAAAATAAGACAAAGGAGCCAGCTGGTTCCCAAGCTACGGGTGAACAGCAACCAAATCAGAATGCCTCACAAGCCAAAGCTGGTGAGACCACTTCTGCCCCAAAGGAACCCGAACCGACAACATCTACCCAGAACAATGCTGAGCAAAATGAGATTCCCTTCTTTCCTCTTCCTTCGTCCTTCAACCAGGACCACGTCTCAAAGTTACTGGAAATGTACCGCCAGTTCTGTGCTCACTCTCAGTCTTCTACTCCATTTGAGAACAATAAAGATGTGCAGATGGAACAGGAGGATAAGTCGGAGGATGCTGACAATTCTGAAGCTTCCTCCGAAAGCGCTAAGGGCGACAGAGATGGATCCATCGATAAAGCCGAAGGCTGGACTGTTATTAATAATGATAAAGGTAACTAATACATGATCTTCCTATATACAGCTGTAAGGTCTTTCTACATTAAATTGACAAAATGTTAATAAAGGATTTTTGGGATAATAAATTGAAGATATTAAATATAAGGAAGTTCTCCATAGGTTGACCAATATATTATTTCTAGATTTGATGGGAAATGCAAGTGCCCCAAATGAGCCAGCCGCCCCGATCGGATTTAATCTGCCCCAAGAGTTTCAGGAGTGCGTGAGGATCTCTCAGGGTCAGAGCATCTACCCACCTCTCAATACCGCTACCGCAGGTAACTTTGACACTAATAACTAAGCTACTATCACTCGCTTTTTTATTGGGGCTAGAAATAGCTTATAATTTCCCTATTATACACCTACATTATATCATTCACCATTGACCATTTAACGTTTAGTGTTGAATCCCAAAGAAGCGGTCCCGAGTGTACCTACAGAATCTGCTGCTGAGCCTATGCCAGTTCAGCCAGAAGTACCAGCCCAGCCGGCTCAGCCGCAGATGCCATCCCAGCCGGCTCAGCCAAAGATGCCAACCCAACCGGCTCAGCCAAAGATGCCAACCCAGGGATACCCACACCCAACAATGCAGCAGGGATACCCACACCCGGCTCAGCCTCAGCCACAACAGTTCTACACCCCACTACGCCCCTCAAGTAAGTACCCTTTTATTCAACATTACATGTATGTGGTCCCTTCCATGTCACATGTTACTTTTGATATTCCATTGGACGTAATTCTACATAATCAGGTCAATTTGATGACATTAATGTTTTTTGTTATACTCTATTTCACATAGGATGAGTCGTCAAGGTCAAGGGTTTTTTTACCAATATCTAGTGAAATTCCATTTGATTACTCTGAAATAATACTTAAAATATTTCATGAAGCCTCGCTCTATCATAGTATTCTTTTATTATATCGAAATGAACATTAACCATTGAGAAATCTAATAAAATACCAAGTGTCACCGAACTCATGCTATTTGAAATCTACTATAGTTACTAACGGCCTTACTCAAAAACGCTATTTAACTAATTCTACTGATTAAATGGCCTAATAAATAAGTAATTGTAAATCAAGTTAAATTAAAAACCCCAAAACAGTTATATTTCACTTTTTAACATGAGACCGTCAACTACAAAATGTGATAAAGAGAGGGGGAATATCCGTAACTCCCTAAATCTCCTTGGCGTAACAAACATTTGGGTTCAAAACCAAAGCTGAATATCTTGAAAATGGCTAATCTGATATTCATTATACAACGCAAAAAATAACAAACTCTTTTGAAATCAGTCCGTCCGCTTGCTAGCTAGCTATGATGCCATGCCACAGACAGACTGACCAAGTTATAACATTTGCATATAAATATTCGCATTGGGTGTTAAATAAAGACAATTTGAGTGATTGAGATAAAATGCTTTTTATCTCTTTTATTTATTTCATATACAACATTAGTCTTTATAACAACGATTATTGACACATAGAATTGAAGTAGGATTTAATACAAAACAAAAGAGGAATTGTAAGTTGATACCACGTTGATACAAGTATGGACACAATCATTATGAGTCATCGATAACGATAGAGGACGGTCAATAAATACGATTACATATCTCTCAACCCCGTTTTATTATCCTTCATTCTGACACACGTCTTGTTATTTTAGTTAGATGACAAATTGCATATATAAAACTCAACTTCGTCTGTGACATACATCATGTTTCCTCTAAAGAGGTAAAATAATTTGTATGTATTAAATTGTTGCTAAATGCTTTATCAGTTATTTATTTTTATTAGGATTTGGATAAAATTACAAGCGGCTCTGATTAATATTCTTGACTGCTACAGATTCAATAAAGTACATTTCATTTAGGCTGCTTTTCCACCAGATATGTGCTATGCTGCGAGGATGTAATAGCTAAGCTATGAAACTATGTGACCGTTTCCACTGATACTAAGCTATGTAGCGGTGCGAGTAAGATGTGCTATGAAGATGCGCCGCAGCAAATTAGCTGCGCGAGGAAGATGCGCAGCTCGAGCTATGCGATGTATAAGTTTTTGCTTCCACGATGTCATGTCTACTTTCAGCGACAAACGCGGGCCTACTGTAGGTACTCTGCTCTGCACATAGCTACACCACTCGCGACCATCCATAGCACGCATCCTTCCGTATAAAAAATATATCTTAGTTGAATCCGTTTCTACCAGTGCTAAGCTATGTGCACCAATGAATATGATTGGTGGATATCAAACGTATCCATAGCAACGTAGCATAGCACATCTCTGGTGGAAAAGCAGCCTTAGTGTGACAAAATTAAACTTAATGCGTCACAATAAGGTATATCTATTAAATCTCTGTTTATTAATATAACAATATAGGTAGATGAATCTTATTGTAAATAAGAAATAAGGACTACTTTGCATTTTTTAATGTTAATAGGTATTTATTACACTGGTTGATAGAGTATTCATTAAATGTAATATTTTTCAACAGAGCCCCATATTGAAGCTGCAATCAAGCAAATGTTGGCCATGGGCTTCACCAATGAAGGTGGTTGGTTGACCCAACTCCTCGAGAGCAAGGATGGAAACATTGCAGCTGTTCTTGACCTGCTTACACCAGTTAACCCCAAGGTTTAAGGACGATAATCCAAGAGCTGTCAAATGTGTCCAAACAACTAATAATAATTGAGCATTGTATATGGTTTTTTGAGACACAATTACCTACCCCTTCGATGGATACGGGGCCTTATATTAGAACAACTTAGATTTTATGGTACTGGGATCTTATATACTCTCTACAAAATAGTAAAAAAAAAACAAAAACATGTATTTCTTTAATGAAACTTAAGTGTAGAAGTTACATTATGGTGTTGGTATTTACGATATTTAATCATTTCACCGCTACGCTTTTCTATGAGTTTCGCCTTTAGCGCTCATTTACAGAATTTTAATATCTACGTAAAAATCTGCTTGTCGCACAAGGCAAACAACAAGTTGGTGTCTTAGCCAGTCAATGGTTCTTTTTTGTAATACTTTTCCTGATGTTCACTAATTGTGTTCTCATGCAAACAATTAAAAAAAAATATAAATTTACTGATGTAGGTATTCGTCGTGCTAATTCGACGTAGGCGGGCTCGAAAGACCTTTTTCAAAAGCGGTTAAAAGTTTGACATAGAAATTAATTTTCTAATAGTATTTTGTATGCTAGAGAGACAGCCTTTATGTTGCCAGATCCTTACATTTATATTATATTCTTTTTTTTTATTACAATGTGACTGTCCTTTGCATTCCGATTCAGGAAGTAGTTTTAGTAAACAACAATATTATATAAGATTACATGTTATTGATGTCATTTGATTATTTGTTTGTTATAATCAAATTCAAAAATTATTGGATCCAGATTAGAAGGTGAAAAATGTGATATTTGGTACTGAATGTGATTTTATTAATATTAGTAAATAGTATTTTAGGAACATTTAAAAACTGTATTTGAATTATTATATCAATAAAGGTTTTACGGAGATTTAAGTGTTTTCATAAATCTAATCGACTTTCCATCTTACTTCAGGAATCCATAGGAATGTTTTTTGAAAGTAACATCTTGTCTTTCACGTATTAGAGCTTGTCCTAATGCTTCATCTAGAGATTTGGCCGCCATTCTGTTGAAAAAAGGTTTAAACATTTTTTTGAGGGACACAATCATCTAAGCTATGAAATAACAGTCATGTCCTTATATTTATCGCCCAGCCGAATAAAATTGAAAAAAACCTACCAATAATATATTTTTTGATCATGTTAATCAGCTTCAAATTAAATCTCTTTGGAGCGCAGGTAAAACCTAGGGTGAAAATAATTGTTTTTTTTTCGCAGTGGATACAATTCTCATAGCCATTCGAGGACGAAAAAAAAGTTTGTCTAGGTTTGTCACAGGAAAGATGCACGGACTGCTCAGTTGTAATAACGTTGGTAGCGTGGCAAAGGTCGAAGGTTAGTTAAGCTTGACCTTTTGGTGAAGGAAAACGTTTGTAAACTACAACACTCTGTTAGGGTACTTTGTAGTTCTCGCCTGGCTGGCTAATACCTTCAAGCCTCAACTACACGACGGATCATCATGAAATTTTGCATGCAGATATCCTATGGTATGGAGAAGGACATTTTTACACCGGGAACGCGGGTGAAACCGCGGGGGACAGCTAGTAATGTAATAAAACATAGTTTATCGTGAAATTGCATATGTGTGAGTACTGTGAAAGTGCCAGCTTTGGTTAACCGACCTGTACAAGTATTATCTTCATACTCACATTCCCTGATTGATAGCATTTTTCAATGTCTTAGATGCGACGCTGCCCGGTCCATTCATGCCGATGGTACTGCATTTGCCGCCGATGTCAGGTACATCCTTCTGCTCATTGGCACTGTAGTAGCACTTCGGGTAGCCTGTGATGCCGACTATGAGGAATATAACGCTGCAGCTCTCTTCTTCAGCTGAAGGGTCCACCACACATCTGTCGCCTATTTTACATAGGGTTACCTGAAATGGTGATAAAAAATATAGCTGTTTCCTACCCTAAGGATTTGATACCCAACTGATATTAATGAAAGTTGACAAAGGGCTACTTTGACTAAGAAAATTGCCTTTTCTTAGACTTTGAGAGACTTAGGGTATCAAATCCTAAGGCAACAATTTAGTTGTATGTCAATGGGCAACAAGGTTCAATTATGAGTGTATTATATTAGGGCTGCTTTGACTAAGAAAAAGAAAAATAAATTTTCTTAGTTCAGGCCCTAGGAGAGTACCTACTTATGAAGGTCAAAGTTACTTCGGGTTCGGAAGTTCTTTTAATCCTGGAAACGTCGGGACAGCTAACTTCTTATTAAAATTAAAGAACTTATGCCATAAATTCCATGAAGTAATAAAAATAGGCACTGATTTAAAGAGACAGTTGTAAATAGCGGTTTTGGTAAGTTAAAAATTATAAATGGCACGTTTAATAACTAGTTCAGCAGTTAAAACTAAGCAGTAAAGTAAACAAAAATGAGTCATAAAAATGAATATATAATTGAGCAGGAAATAATTAAATGAGCGGTAAAAATTATTGAACGAGCGGTTACGTGTGGGCAGTAATAAATTGGAATTTGTCGGTAAGAAATCTCATTCTAAGCAATTCTATAAACAATGAGGTGGTAAATTAGTTTTCGAGATATAGCGGTGTTGTCCGTCACGCCGACGGAAAGACGGACGAAGTCGCACCATAAGGATTCCTTTTTACCTTTTTGGTACGGAACCCTAAAAACAGTACTAAAATAGTTATGAATAATTAAAGTACTTTTGCTTTGACTGAAGGAATTCAATAAAACAAATTGTACAATAATAATAGGAATCGTAATTCGAACAAAAAAAATGCAAGAATTCTTAACACGAGCTCACACGAAACGATTACGTGATTGGTCGCTTCCGCCACCCACGCTAATAAGCTCCGCTCAACTAACGAACATTTACCTCTCTTTTCAATGATTTGAGTTCGGGTATCACCGCTCGCTATGATCTGCCGAACTATTTATCGAACCGCTCATTCCATAATTTTTACCGCTCATTCAGTTATTGGACTGCTCAATTATTTTTAGAATTGACATTGTATGATAAAATAACTGACTAATTGATTTTTTATTACTGTCCATGTTTTACTGTCGCAATAATTAATCAACCGCCATTAAATTAAATAACTGCTCAATATGTTTTTCAACTGATCATAATAACATCTCGAATATTTAAATAACAGCTCAAAAAATTAGTTCCCATAAAAATATAAAAGAATACCATGGTAATTATTACCCCTTCTTACCAGTAATGGAGCAGTGCCAACATTCAATAGTATACTGTCATGAGGATCATCAGATAGTTGCAGGTCCACATTGCCTCCATCCATGAGAACTGCCTTCACCAGCGGTATCCTGGTGTTGAAGAGTGCGGCTTTGACGGCTAAAGATACAGCATCGCAAAGGTTGCCTCCACATTCTAAAATCTGAAATTTTAAAAAATAAATTGAAGAATTATTAGAGATAGATATTATTACTAGAGATTAAAGAATTTGGTGTTACCTGTGGGTGTAACATCAAATCCGAGTAGAAAGTATCTGTATAAGGGTAGAGAAGCGTCGCGGCGCTCTTTTTAAGATAGCGTTTTTTTTTTCTGTTTATAGCCCCGTGTTTGACCACAATCTCACCATGGTAAGTGATGATGTGGCCGAAGGTGGTAGGCACACAAAGCCTAGAAGGAACTGGCTCTCAAGTGCAGCTGTCGGAACACCGACAGGTGCCAATATAGAACTTTATTTACTACACAAAAATTACTAATTTAATTGAGAGAATTCAAATACGCCTACGTGCTGTGCGCTCGAGACGCAGCGCGATGCCGTGATGCTTCGCTCGTAGACTGGCAGTGTTTAATATCAACAAAACCGGCAATGATTGAGCCACATGTTGCCTTGCAAATAGTCGCCAAAAGATTGAGCATGTGATGCTGGACAATGGTACTAGGTATTTCTGGCCACCGTTTTCCGAATTTCCGTAAAAAGGTTGATCATTTACAAGCACCTATAGTTAGAATGTACATAATTTTACTTACCAATATATCTACATAGAGTTTCCAGCACTGTTTCCCTTGTAGAATGCAAAGCTGTTTCAAATTAAAAGCTTGTGATGAGTGATAGGCACGCTGCATCATGCTTGATATGTTGTTAGCAAGCTGCTCACCTCCTCTGCCTTCAAACTCTGGAGTAGCATTTGCTGAACTAAAAAGTGGTTATTAATTTGAAAATGTGATACATATTGAAGCTTTTGTGCACATTGTTGATGTCTATAAAGTTTGAAGATATAATCTTGAAATTAAATGAAATTAATTTATTTGCAAGAATAAGGGTAATAATACAAAATAGTGGGGTTTATGAATAATAGAGTTCCAAACTTACTCTACTGATCTTCAGTGTGCAAATATTAAAATTGAATAGTACATAAATATCCTGGGACATTCCTCACACACGGTCAACTGATCCCAAACTAAGCAGAGCTTGTACTATGGAAACCAGATAACTGATATAATACATATACTACTTTTTGTTTGTAAATACATACTTAATATACATAATTACACCCAGACTCAGGACATACAGACATGTCCATGCACACAAATGCATGTCCTGTGTGGGAATCGAACCCACGACTTGCGGCGCAATAGGTGGAATCTTTACCAGACTCTTAACCAACTGCGCCAACTGGCCCGTCAGAATATAAATGTTCTTAATATGATAGCTCAACTGACATGAAATGCTACATGAGATTAATTAAAACAATCTTTGAAATAGCTTTAAAATTTACATTCAAATTTATGTTTAGGTAAATAACCTATACTGCATCTTCTAAAAATATTTTTGACATTATCTCAATAAAAAAAAAAAAAAATCATTTGCAGGTATTACAATGTACATCTTACTATAGGCATAGCGCAGAACTGAGTAGGTTCCTGCAGTAGTGGACTAGCGGTGCGCAGAAGGGTGATTTCATTATGAAAAAAGAGAACTAAAATGAACTCAATTATATTATATTAATTATATTATAGCAAGAAAGTTCTGATACATCACATATCACCCTCTCCCGCTCCGCTCCACTACCGGAAGAACCTACTCAGTTATGCGCTATGCCTGTACTATACTACGCACTCACTTGGCCAGTTCTTTTTTATCAACTTACTCACCAATCAACAAAGAACTCAATTTTGCCCAGATGAGGAGTATCTGGTTTTGGGACATCAATTTCTGTTTTGACACCAACTAATATGTCTGTGTTAGCAAGCCGCAGTCTTGCCGAGCCGCTCGCATGGCTGACAACATCAGTTTCAAGCTCCATAGGCCTGTAGTCAATATTTGACCTGCCATCTGAACGATAATCATCCTGGAATAACATGCACAGATTGTTATTATTACTTTTAATTATTAGTTATAACTTTGTGGCAGAAATAAAACTATTCCCATTATTTAGAAATAAACAAATCATAAGGTGAACATTTGTTCGACTTAACTACTTATCTCAATGGAGTCCTATGTATTAATAAATGTAGGCCGAATATAATATAAAAGAAAACCACATGTAACTAGAATATCAGTGGTACATCTGAATATTTTAATGAATCTAAATATTAATAGATTGAAGTATCTTCACAGATAAATGTACGGATCGGTTTAGGATGTATTTTATTGAACACAATATTACCTTTCAGTTAATAACATTGAAAACGAATTGAATTGAAAACAAACCCGAAAATATGGTTATAAATTCCATACTTACTTTAACACCGTGCTCTATGAAAACCTTTTCCAAGGGACTTAATAATGGTCCAGCCATTCGTGAGGAGTCTGTTTTAATTTAATACAAAACGAGAATGATTTTTACTTTTCTTTAAGTTGCAGTGCGCATCAAACAATTTCGCCCGGGCAAACACTTTTATCAATCGATAACTTTCTTGTCGATATGTCTAAATGCATGTTTCAAATGATCTCTAGCATAAGAAGCTAATAAGCAGATATAGCTTGATTAAATAATGCTAAAACGGTCGGTAATATTATGATTTGGAAATGGACCACAGCTTGCCCAGCTGGTTTTGACACTGACAGCAATGACAAATTGACACTCAGCACTCAGCAGCAGTTGTCATTGTTACAGTTTAGTTAACGTAACTTTAGTTAGTAAAACTATGCTAAATCGCTACTAGCATCGACATATTTATAATAAAGTTATTAATTTGGTTTGAATAAATTGATATAATTAAAAATGGGTGTGGTTTATATCGACAAACTTTTTTAAATTATTAAAGAAAATGAAGATAGGAACAAAACGAAACATGATATCCCGAAGCGGGAAATTCAAAGTTTTGTTAAACGTACGACTTTCCGTCCTTACTTCTCATCTCATCCATCGTTCAATATTCTGTTGTACATACTCATGAATTTTATATATAATATATAAGTTGTACGCTGAGATATAAGATTCTTGGTTGTACTACGAGCACTTTATTAAAAGATGGTCAAATGAAACTTATGAAAAAGTCAAGTAGCTAGTTTTTTTTTTGTTAATTTTAATGTACATACGTATTTAATCTTAGATTAAAGATATATCAAAATTATAAAAGTAATAAGAATATTTCAGTCGTATTTCTGCTATTTAGATTTTCTTGCCAAATAGAAGATTTAAATAAAGCTATTGCTATTTTATTATATCGGGAAAACATTAATAGATTTTTAGCCAAGTTTGATTGACTCATATCATCATACCAATGTAAGTAGTTAAAATAATAGGTCTGTACCTATGTCAATTGTATTAAATTCATATTTCACCCTGTTCAACTAAGTACCTACTTAAATTAGATATGCTAACATAATTTCTAAAGCTCGGTACCTTAATCTTACTGATATTAGGTATCTACCTACCTCAAGGTCCCGAAAATAATAGTGTTCAGTTGAGCAGTATCAAGAATCATGGATATAAAAATATTCCATGGTCCACAATGACCTACCTACACGTTTTCAAGTGCTTAAGTATTAGTCAGTTCCCGATTTGCTCCTGGCTACCAATGGGGGGATCTCGCAACATCCTCTTTTAAATTGCGAGTTATCGTAATTGTTTCATTGTAACAGATTGAGCATCTGAGGTGGCCTCATGTGCATTCGAATACTGGGCGCTCTAGTCGCCTCTAGATTATGATATTGGCTATCGATTTCAATAATTAAGTTTTCAAAATGAGGGAGATGCATGGGGAAGTAAACGATATAGTGCATGAGATGCAAAGGTTCTCGTGGGTGGATTATGTGGTGTTTGTGTTTATGTTGGCCATAAGCGCCGTGGTCGGCGTTTATTGGGGTTTCATGAAGAAGCAGACAACACAGAGCGATTATCTCCTCGGTGGTAGGAATATGAAAGTTTTGCCGGTTTCTATGTCGCTTGTAGCAAGGTGAGTGCCTATGAAAAATTTAGATCGTGCATTCCTATTATCTTCTCCTATTCGAAAAAAAGTTATCACTGTCAGTTTATTGAGATGTTCTTATCCTAAAAATATTTAGAAATAATATCACTGTATATTTTCACAAGTTTCTGAATCACAGGAAATTTAAATGCTGTAATACTTAACACGGATAATAATAATAATAACACAGATGATCCTATACAAACATATGTATAAGAATAAAATATAATTCCAGGAACTGTGAGTCAACTAATTATAAACCATCAATATCTAACTGAATAATTCTAACAACATTAATCCTCTCTTACAACAATGATCCAAAGTACATTTTATCTGTCTCCAGTTTCGTATCAGGAATAACACTTCTGGGATCTCCAACTGAAGTGTACATGTATGGAACACAATATGGCTTTATAATCGGAGCAATATTTCTGATGTCATTAATTATGACGCAAGTCTACTTACCTGTTTTCCACGAGCTCAAAATTACTTCTAATTACGAGGTTTGTATTAATCTGCTAATGATCTGCCAATTCGTAATGGGAGGCTCGCGCCCGCCTTAGCGGTGATAAAGGGGACATTAGAGCTTAGAGAATAATATGATCACTGAGGTAATGTATCTAAATTTTGGCGTGAGCTTCGCTAGGTTTATACTAAAGTTTGTCAATGGCCATTAAGACAGCCAGGGTAACTGAGTACTTAAAGAATCACCGGACAGTTTGTTTTAGGAAAAGCCTGTATCGTCACTCAAGTCACATATTCCTACAATGTTGTTAATGTCAACAATTCAGTAAAATATTACTTCAAATGAATGTATTTTAATAAACTAATAATTTTAAATGTACACATTTCAGTACTTATCATTAAGATTCGACAACCGAGTCCGTTTGTTTGGATCGATACTATTTGCATTTACATTGGTGAGTTGAGTTTTACTAATAGTAATATGTCTCTTTGTAAATGTCTCTAAATAAATAGACTTTTCTTATTTCAGATAGGTTGGCTCCCAATTGTCATATACGTCCCTGCATTGGCATTTAATCAAGGTGATCAGGAATTCTCAGTACCAACTAACTGCTTAATCAATTTATCAACGTAATTATTTATTGGCTTTTAATTTTCAGTGACTGGTGTCGATATACATGTCATCACACCTATTGTGTGCTTGGTCTGCATATTCTATACTAGTATTGTGAGTACCTATGTATTTTTCATTCGAATTAGGTATCAATTTTTCGAGAGCAAATAAATTTATATAACACTTCACTCAATACAAATAATTTGAAGCAACATTCCACGTTATCACAGTCACACAAAGAGAAGAGATCTTCTGTAACGATACTAGTACTACTTCATCATGTGAATTAGAATCACTCGATTAGTCTGAAATACTACAGACTTGTTTTTTCTATATGAAGATAACTCCAACATTGAAATTTCCCCAAATAATCTAGCGAAACATCTTAAAAATACCATTTATGATTTGCATCGTGAATGTAAATTTCATATTATCGTAAAATAAATTTAATTTTTAATTGCAAGCTTTTATGGTGACTGTACTTTTTGTTGACTTTACTTGCATTGTCTTCCAATAAGTTCCAATACACGAAAGCATACCGAATATCAAGTCAATCCGACCACTGGAAGTGGGGAAATTCGACTTCCAAAATTCCACCCGAACAAACATACATACATACATTGCATTAATTTCTTATAAGATGTACGAAATCAAAAAACAAATTTTGAAAATTCACAGGGTGGTCTACAAGCAGTAGTATGGACAGACGT
Source organism: Achlya flavicornis (assembly GCA_947623365.1). Lineage (NCBI taxonomy): Eukaryota > Metazoa > Arthropoda > Insecta > Lepidoptera > Drepanidae > Achlya > Achlya flavicornis. The sequence goes on along the minus strand of OX392469.1, from coordinate 13,086,231 downwards.
GATTCAAATTACAGCCATGGTTGGGGCTATGGCGTTGGTAGCTATAAAGGGCACCATTGATGTTGGCGGAATCGGTGTAGTTTGGCAGAGAAACATGGACAGTGGAAGGATAGAACCTCCTAAGTAAGTAGGTTAGGTAGTGGTATTTAATAAGATTAAGGTAATTAATCAGATATTATAGGTGATTGAAATTATTTGATACCTTAAGTTCATTGGCGGACTTAATTAAGTAGGTTGTGTTTGAAAAGTGTTACCGTATGATTGCGACAAGGATTTTGAGATCGGAGTTTTATTGTAAACATCATTTTCAGCATAGGGATGTTCACTGCTGAACATTAAAAACCTCCTTTAGTACTACAGTGAAAATTGTTCGGCTAAATATTTTTTTATTATTTTTTTTTTTTTTTTGTTGTATGTTGCTTTTATTATTTTTTATGCTAATGTTAATTCTATTTTCAATTGTATTGTGTGTAATTATTATATTGTATGCCTGAGAGGCGGGACATAGTTGAGCCTTAATAATACATAATATCTGTACCTACGTCTGTACCTACCTATGCTTCACAATAAAATACTTTGACTTTGACTTTGACTTTTGCATTATTTGTAGTGCTTAGTAACAGTCGTTCAGTCTTATGTTTGACCTTTGTGATTATCTTGTTTACTTGCACGCTACGTCAGCTTAGATGCTCTGATTCACTTGCTCAAGCAAAATCATCGAGTTCCTCCCACAGTCGTAATCATAGTAATTTCTGAGATTTATTCACCTACTTACTATTATAGTTTGTTATTCTAAAAATGGAAAACCTTTTATACCTAGTACCATCATAATATATGTATAAATTATGATTTTCTTGTCATCGTAGACTGTTATTTATGCGTTCAACTTAAATATTTTTCTCCTTTACATAGTTGGGATCCTAACCCTCTGACGAGGCATACGATATGGAGTCTGATTGTAGGAGGAGTTGTATATTGGTTGCAAGCAAATGCTGTCAATCAAACAATGATCCAACGATATCTGGCTTTACCCACTCTGAAAGGCGCGAAATGGTTTGATTTTCATTTATATTTCTTCTTCCATTACAGTAACAGTGGCATATTTTTGTATGTTAATTCTGAACATTTTAGTGTTGATTGAATAAATAACAAATTCATCCATTTTATTTCCTGGAATTGGAAGCCTTCTTCTTCTTTCGCTATTTTTACTTTGTTCTGTATCATCATTCCTTTTTATCGTTTTCTTTAAGGTAGATTATCTTGTATTATTTCAGGTCAGTTTTCCTATTTTGTATCGGTATATCGATCCTCTACTGCTTTTGTCTTTACTGCGGATTGTTGATTTACGCCCGATTCTACGATTGTGATCCTCTGCAGACCAAAGTAAGTTAAATGTTAAACTCAAGACTACCTATAATCTTAGATTCAAGAAGGGCAAGAAGTAACAAAAAATATGTTAACATTTTCAGTTAGCAAAAGCTAAGGATCAACTTTTACCACTACTTGTGATGGACGTGCTTGGAGATATTCCTGGGTTGCCAGGAGTTTTTGTCGCTGGCATTTTTAGTGCTGCTTTGAGGTATATGTGTGTATTAATTCTTTATCATTCATCATCAGCCGAAAAACCGCTGACGCAAAAGTACGTCGTGCAAAATGGCAGTAAATAGTTATTAGTTATTTCATTGCTGCTTCACTGACACGATAAATGTATTTTAGATCAGTCCATAAATTACCCAGTGATTGCTCTGCAAAACAAATCTTGAGTCTTCTGTTGCATGAGAAGTCTATAAATTCCACTAGATCAGAGATGGGTAGGTGGTCGGTTGAATGGTTCGCAAAGGGGTTGTTCACCCAGTTCCATTTCGGCGATATTTCTGGGAAATAACTGTCTTTCTCTAGTCTATCTTAGTCAAGAAATTGCCGCGCGTACCCCTTGATGCAACTAATTTGGAAATACTGGCCTAATGAATACATAATGTCAAATTTTGATTACATTTTCAGTTCTCTATCTACAAGCTTGAACTCCATGTCAGCAGTGGTATTGGAGGACTTCTACAAGCCATTCTTCAAGAGGCAGTTGACTGAGAGGCAAACAAGTTGGCTCTTAAGAGGAGTTGTCATACTTCTCGGCACTCTTTGTGTAGGTAATGCTATGCTTTTTATACTGACTCCTAGATATTGTATACTACTTATTATTGCTTACTTAAGTTGTATTTCAGTGGTTTATACAATTTTAATGCCATATTATATTTATGAGATCTTAGTTGTGTTTCCTTTTACAAAATCTTTGTTCATATTATGTTTATTTGTTGCTTGTTAATAACCAATAATTTTCATTTAGGTGCTTCCACATAACGGATACTAACTATGTTTTGTATTCTGCCATATTTTTGTTCTTTTATTTCAGCGTTAGTATTCATAGTTGAGAAAATGGGAACGATATTACAATTAACTATGACATTAGAATCAATGACGATGGGGCCACAGCTCGGTGTATTTACAATGGGGATTTTAATGCCCTGGGTTGATGCTACTGTAAGTATTACTTAAATATTTCTCTCTAAGATCGTCTCAATCGTCCCTCACTTACTTGAGAACATACATTTATAGAAAAAGATAAAAAATGTTGGCCGTTATTAACTATCATATGGATGAATATAAAAAAAAAAACAACAGACAACAGACGCTTTTCAATTCAGCCTATTGATGATAGGGTTTCTGTTTGGGTCATAGCCGACCCATATTATGCTAACTTTAAAACTTACTCTCTGAATATTATTTAATAAATTAGCTTCATAGGTACTTAGTGGAGATCGAGGGTTATTCCTTAGTCCACATGCATATAATTTGTCAAGCCTTTACTTATTCTTATTGGTTAATACCTTCAGGGAGCATTAGTGGGCGGCATCAGTGGAGTAGCCCTAATGTCCTGGTGGTGTCTAACAGCTCAGATGGCCGTAGCACGAGGTGAAATACCACAGCCACATAAATCCCTTACCACCGCAGGATGTCAGTATAATTTCACACGTGTGGAAGTTACTGATGATTTTAGGTGAGTTGGGTTTTGAATTTTTGGCCAATCAGAATGCATATGTCCTTGTCATAGCCAATCAGAGCGCATTATGGGTGGTGGCAAATTGGTGGAATAGATTGCAAGCAAAATCAACGTCATTACGCTTCTTTAACTTAATTATTCGATGGATGTAGTAGACATATTTTTTCTTTTTTATTACTGTTTACACGATATGGTCGATTTCGTTCAGGTCTCTTCCTTCTGGATGAATTCTATAATTTCATATGTATGTACATCTACACGTTGCATTGAATCCAGGGAGCAAGTGAACCCTATACTGCGGGTGTCATACCTGTGGTACACGGCAGCGGGTATGTTGGTGACGGTGTGCGTGGGCGTGGTGGCGGCGCGGGTGCAGCGCGCGCGCGGCGCGGCGCACGTGCCGCCCGCGCCCAAACTACTCGCGCCACTAATACGCACCCTCTATAAGGACCCGCCTCATCCCACTGATGACACTTATATTAGAGCTTATGGACGGAACGTTGTGAGTTTGAGAAAGTTTTTTTGTTTTTTTTTGGTTTTCTTAATTTTATTTAGCGCCCTGTAAAATAGTAGCCCAGAAACTGTAAAAAAATGGGAATAGAATTTATGAGATTTTTTGGATTTTTTACAGCTAAATTCTTTTCTTACTACAGGAATCCTGCCAACCGAACTCTACCTCAATAAATATGAAACCGATATCGGAGTGCGAAGAAATTAGCTGATTTTAAATTTTGTATTAAAATCATATTTTTGAAATAAATATTTGGATAATGTGCTTTTTGTTGCTTTATTGTGAAGTTTTACACCAATATTCATACACAGACACTAAAGAATAGAATAGCCTGAAAAAAAAAAACTTCTGAGTATTTGTCCAAGCCTAGCTTCTTCCGGTTTTCTAGCCTTCACATTGGTCTACTATGATAAATCAGTTAATAACTATCTCTACCCTTGAAATCAGATCACAAATTAGAGGCGATGAAAATTTCTCCATAAATACTCTATATAATTAAAATTCAAATTCAAACATTTATTGCATCACATTAATATATACACAACACACACAGTTAAAAGTAGGTAGGTATACACATGTCTGAAAAAAAAACTTCTAGCGAAAAATAACATTTTTTTATCATTTTTTTTTTTATATATTATATATTTTTATCAATTGGTAACAAGTTAATCTCTTGACAAAACTTCAATTTGCTCGAAAACTTATTAGTATTTACTTAGCAACTGACTGAAATGATATCAAAGCTGTTACCGGCTTCCAGATCTATTTTAATCTAAAGAAGGAAACTGCCAATTTCAGGATAAAAATAGACCGATTCCGTGTGCGTAGGAAAAATGGAGCGACAATTGAAAAATTGCTCCTGACTGCGATGAAGACATCATTCACGCTGTTAAAGTCGTTGAGAGATCACAATATACTTATATTGCGAACTAACTATAAATAAGTCAAACTCGAAAAAAAGTTACTGCAAGAGATTGCCAATGCCAAAACTAGATTGTATTGAAAACGCAAAATAGTAGAATTCAAGTTCAAGTTTAAGCCAAAACTGAACAGTTGAATTAGAAATAGTTTAGATTTCTGAAGTTTGAATAGATTTTTAAAAGGATTAAAAAATGTCTGAAGATAAAATTGATGTGTCCGACGTAAGGAAATCCTTTCAACACTTCTCATATCTTGATTATTCAGTGTTCGTTGTGATGCTCATGATATGTGGTGGTATCGGAATATACTTTGGTTTTGTGAAGAAACAACAGTCTACGCAAGATTACCTGATGGGTGGTCGGAATATGAAGCTGGTTCCTGTATGCTTCTCCTTAGTTGCAAGGTATGTATTCTATGGGACTGAAGGAAAGAATCTTGGTAATGTAATTTAAGCAAGTAAGATCCTGCTAAATTAGAAAAGAAACGAGCACAATCAGAAGAGTACATAGTCTTTTTGACATTATAATGAAATAAGAATAAATTATTTAGACTTGTGAACAGGTGCTGCTTGTGGGGGCTGGTCTGCTTAAGTTTGCTATTTATTTACTTATTAAATATTTATTCAGTCTACTTTGTAATTTTGCCGCCGCGCCGGGGCACGCAATTGTTGTCAGTGCGATTAGAATGTAAATATTATGTAATGAATCTAAGCTTGTTTTGAAAAGAGTAATTGCTGAGTCTATTGCCGGCTCTTCTCTGCAAAAGCAACCTTCCGAACCGGTATTAGAGTCAGACTTTTCATAAGTGCATGCGAAGGTCTATTTGAATAAATGATTTTGAATTTGAATTTAGTACAAATGTGCGTCTATCGGCTCCAAAATATATTTCAAAGAATTTCAACTAATTTAATTCCGTTAGTTTTATTTCAGGAATATCACTCCTCGGTACTCCAACAGAGCTCTACATTTATGGAACTTCATACGTATTCTCCTTATTTGGTGCAATAATAATGTGTATTGTAGTTACGTATACATTTCTTCCTGTTCTCCACGATCTACAACTAACTTCTGCTTATGAGGTATTTTCTCTATTTCTCTAATAGTAATAATATGACTCTCATACAAATTATACATGCTAATATTGATACTAAATAACCGAAAAATGTTACCCAGCTTTTTTAGGTATTCCTCCATATAATTTTATATTTTCAGTATCTGGAACTTCGCTTTGACAAACGCTTGAGAGTGTTCGGCTCAGTTCTATTCAGTGTGTATTTGGTAAGATTCCAATTTCATCTTTTATTTTCTCTATTTTAGGTACTAACGATATCACTGATATTTCATTGATTTTCAGATGGCATGGCTTCCGATAGTAATTTATGTACCTGCGTTGGCATTCAATCAAGGTAATATTAAAATGTATACAAAAATCTTAAACTCGACTTGAATAAATCTTTGTATAATTTCTGTGTAAATATTCTTTACAGTTACTGGTGTAAACATTCATGTTGTTACTCCGATAGTTTGTTTCGTTTGCATATTCTATACCTCATTGGTAAGTTAGGTACTTACTTAATTATTTTTAATAAATCTCGCTAATCTTATCTTAACACCTATTTTGTTGTTTCTAGGGCGGTTTGAAAGCAGTGGTATGGACAGATGTAATTCAAACTGTAATTATGGTAGGCGCTATGATTCTAGTCATAATCAAAGGTTCTTTAAATGTTGGTGGTTTTCAAGAAGTAATTAGAAAGAACTGGGATACTGGACGAATTGAGTTTCCAACGTAAGTACAATACAATAAACATTTTTAAAAGAAAGACTTATTTAAATTAATTATAACTTAGTATGTATTATATAATCTTTATTTACAACACATATGTACAAAATACAATCTATATTTAGAAAATTTCCTCAAGTCTGCCGCTGCTTCCGATTATTTTATTTTTATTTTTATTTTTATTAATACAAAATCCACAGCTCTTAGTCACAAAAAATTTACATACCTAATTACAACACATACAGCCAATTACGGATTTAAATTTTGATATTTTGACATAGTTTAAAGCAGTCACATCAATACTGTGTCCTGTATGCCATTAAATAAAAACCGGCCAAGTGCGAGTCAGACTCGCGCACCGAGGGTTCCGTACAAACCTGTAGGTATATAAGTAAATGGTAGTATAGACCTGAGTATTTGATATTAATTTCAATTTATGACCTATTAAAAAAAAACTACTTACTAGATCTCGTTCAAACCAATTTTCAGTGGAAGTTTGCACCGTAATGTACATCATATATTTTTTATAGATTTATCATTCTCTTATTTTAGAAGTTACAGGGGGGGGGACACACATTTTACCACTTTGGAAGTGTCTCTCGCGCAAACTATTCAGTTTAGAAAAAAATGATATTAGAAACCTCAATATCATTTTTGAAGACCTATCCATAGACACCCCACACTTATGGGTTTGATGAAAAAAAAAAATGTGAGTTTCAGTTCTAAGTATGGGGAACCCCCAAAATTTATGGTTTTTTTTCAATTTTTGTGTAAAAATCTTAATGCGGTTCACAGAATACATCTACTTACCAAGTTTCAACATTATAGTTCTTATAGTTTCGGAAATAAATGGCTGTGACATACACGGACAGACAGACATGACGAATCTATAAGGGTTCCGTTTTTTGCCATTTGGCTACGGAACCCTAAAAAACGAGAATAATATTATGTGTGGTGTGTAGAAGTTGGTGTAGGTTTGTGTGGTGTGGGTTTGTGAGGTGTGAGTGTGTGGTGTGGTGTGAGCGCGAGTGTGTCTATGTGTACGATTAACGGCAAGGTTCCCAGAAGGCTGGCAGCGTTTCCTCTTTGGATAACCAAGCTGACGCGTTGGCGGAAAAAGCTCCCCGCCCGCTGATCTCCGGAGGTCTCGTTCAATTTTGATGACACACTTATTTGAGTTTATGCATAATAAGTCTTCAATTTTTCTAGTGTTCAGTTTGATTTAACGGAGAGACATTCAATATGGTCCGTGACTATTGGATCGAGTTTTTACTGGATCGGTAACATTGCTGTGAATCAATCAATGATGCAAAGATTTTTATCTTTGGCAGATCTTAAATCATCCAAAAGGTAAAGTACACATATATGCATATGAATATACTATACCGCTCCGTCGCAGAATATAATATTCTCAAAACATCATATTCGCAATATATCATAATCTCAAGATATCACAGTCGCAAAATACCATATTCCTGTGTTTATCCAACGTTTACATACTACCAATACACGGCGGGGCACTGCGATGGATTTCGCTACACTTACAATTAGACCTCATGTAGGTTTCTATAATACAGACTTTTTTTAGGGCCATCTGGGGATTTTTATTTGGAGTAATATTGATAGTATTTATTTGCGGATATAGTGGCCTGGTCGCATTTGCCAGGTACTATGACTGCGATCCGTTGAACTCGAGATTGGCTTTGGCTAAAGATCAATTGTTGCCATTACTTGTCATGGATATTCTGTCGGAATGGAATGGATTACCCGGAATATTTGTTGCTGGAGTATTTAGTGCGGCTCTCAGGTCAGTCACGCATTATATCTATTATTTATGTAGTATCAAGTATATTTTTTATAATTCTTTCATACCATTCAATGGCTCGTAAATACTTAACTTAAAAAGAAATATTTTTTTTCTAGTTCATTGTCCACGGGTCTAAATTCTATGGCCGCTGTCGTGCTTGAAGATTTCTGGAAGCCTTTTTTCAGGACACTAACACATAGACAGACTCAAATACTCATACGTTCAGTGGTAGTTATACTTGGCGTTATTTGTGTGGGTAAGTAAAATAACATTCCAAGATTTAAGTTATTTTATATTTGATATTTTCATGATGTTAAATTTATCCACATTCTATAAATTTTTTCTTGATGTTATTTTGTTTGGTATTGGAATGGGAGTATTTTTTCTTTTTAGGTCTAGTATTTGTAGTAGAAATGCTAGGATCAGTACTACAGTTGACCATGAGCCTATCGTCGGCTTCAATGGGACCACTTGCTGGAATTTTCCTGATGGGCATATTTCTACCTTTCATAAATTCAACGGTATGTAGGTATCTTGCAGTATTTTATTGTCTACAACTCATAAAAAAGCTATGTAAAATATTTGTTTCTTAGTGCATACTGCAGGTAATTAATAATCATAGTATAATCCCAAACTAGGTAGAGCTTATACTATGAAAACTAGAAAGCTGATATACCTACCACATTCATACTTTTTTATATAGATAATTACATCCGGACTCAGGACAAGCAGACAATCATATAACTACACAAATGTTTGTCCTGAGAGGGAATCTGCCCTACGATCTGTGGCGCGATAGATGACTAAGGCAGCCAATTATTTCAGGGTGCACTTACCGGCGGTGTTGTTGGATTAACATCAGCGTGGTGGGTGGCTGCGCAGGCGCAACTCGCTCAAGCGCGAGGCTTGCTCGAATTCGAAGAGAAAAAAAGATTCACATATAATTGTACATACAATTTTGAAGAATATGTTTCTACAGAAATTCCTGATGGAAGGTAAGATAAATAATATCAGGGCAATTTTCTCAAAACGATTGCGTTCGGTGCCCGCGATGCTAAGTGTGGATGGACGTACTTAACTCAAGCCTTCAACGAGCCTACAACGAGCGCTATGTGAATCCCTATGTTCGTGAAAAAACTGACAATCGGGCGGAGCGCAGTCGAGCGCGAGACGAATGCTCGTTCGAGGCTCGCAAGTCCGTCCACGCTACGCGAACAACGAACGAAACCTGGGGGCCAAGTCTGCTAAAATGTCATACTGACACGATACTATTGCAATTCCATTATTATTGAGCCGATGTGCGCAGTCTACTAATTCATAATGGACTCATAATGAACGAAAATAATTCTAGTACAAAAACTGTCAAAACTGACAACTAAAAGATCATTGTGACGCCATTATGACTCTATTTTGTTAAAAGCTCTCTAAAACTGTAAAATGTGTCAATTTTGACACCACTGATAGTTAATTGGAACGATTGTAAGTTTGGGCACTTGTTCATTCGTGCCTCGGCTCGTGCTCGCTTAGCGTAGCATAGACGCACCATGGGTCAAATAGATATTTTATTGTGTCATAATTTCAGTAATGTACCTTATTTGTATCAAATATCGTACCTATGGTTCACCGCTTTTGGCTGTACGATAACAATCATGGTTGCTTGTTTCGTCAGCCTTTGGAAAACTGTTGAAATACATCACGATCTGAGGTTATTTGCTCCAGTATTGAGAAAATGGCTTAAAGAAAAGCAAAAGGTAACTATAATTGAGGTAATATATACTATATAAGGTTATTGAAGACTGTGGAATGAGCTCCCCGCCGTGGTTTTCCCAATGGAGTACAGCATGGGGTTCTTCAAAAGGGGTGTGAAGAGATTTCTGCAGGGTCGGCAACGCGCGCCTGATACCTCTGGTTTTGCAAGCGTCCATAAGCTACGGTAACCGCATACCTTCAGGCGGGCCGTATGCTTGTTTGCCACCTAAGTGGTATAAAAAAAAAAGAATATTGCTAGTGATTTCAGGCGGTTAGACCACAAGCTTTAGGATAGTAATAGATTTTAGATTAAGACTTTTAAATGCAATAGCTTGGCCATCGAAAGACGAAACGTTGCAAGCCAGCTAAGGACCTTGTTGGTGATTGGCAGCAGCGGGAGATTTATATATATTTTGTATAGGTATATATTGAAAATATGTGGTGTTGTAGTAATTTAAGTTAACTTCTATTTCTTTTACTTTCATGTTATGTCATATTGTATATTTCTCATTACAGGTAAGGCGAATCAATTTGAAAAATATAAGTTCAGTTGAAATAAATGAAATAAAAAACATGGAAAAATATTTATGTATATCTTTTTTCGAAACCATTAATAACATACAATTTATACCAAATAAAACCGGTACTAGAATAAATACATTGATAAGAATAGTTCCTACATTCGGTAAATGTTTTCATAAGGTCTGCCTTCAAACTAAATATTTTTAAGGTCCAACAAAGGCTACAAATAAAACGGACTTAAATTGTTGATTTGACATATATATATGCTTTACATAGGGCGAATGAAACTAATCGTCAATATAAGTTAGCAAAGTTAAATGTGTTCTGTTTGGCAACCATACTAGGCTCACCAAACCATATTGTTGTAGGTATAAACTTTGACAACGTACTCAGACGTAGCAGAAAATGAGTAAAAAAATGCAAGCCATCAACATAGCCCACTGTTCTTATACGCAGTTGATTCCTTTAAGTAAATTACGAACACGGGGTTTTGTATCCATTCTGAAAATGCCAGATCTGTAAAGTATAAAATCCCATTTTTATTCCATAAAACAGACAAAACTCTCGGAATTAAAACTTTTGAAATCGTTTATCTTAGGCTCGATTTTTTAATCGCTAGTTTAGTTCAGCTTCTCTGATAAGTCATGATAAGCCAGATACGCTTATCTGGTTTATTCAACATCGGCCCTTAGGATAGCTAGTGCAAGCTTAGTGTCAGAAAATACTAACCTGTTATGTGATAAATCGTTATCACCCATTGGATATGCTTTACCGAAACATACATTTTCATCCCGAACAGCATCTTCGTAACTGTTGCATTCGAAAGCCGTCATATTTCTAAATTTCAATGAATCAGCCATATATACATATGAAATTGAGTGCGAACAATATGAAAAATCACATTCAGGCATACCACTACCCCCATTTGGGTAGAAATCAGCATCACCACAAGGCTCTCTATATCCTAATATAACTGTGTTCGTATGTATCACTTCCACATATTGAGCATCAGTTTTGACTAAGCGAAATTCGTTTTCATGCCACAAAGGTCCAGCTGGATCAAGCCCTGTGAATAAATTAACTTGAAGTTATATAACTTCTACTAAGTATATGAACTTCTTTGTATTTCTTGGGGCCACGTATTTCTTTTTACCAATGCCTATATTGTTTGTACGATTTTTTTTGATAATAAATATGTAAGTAACAGTAAAAATAAAAACATGACATATATTTACCAGTAATTCTTTTAACTTTGGATGCAGTTGATCTGCCAGCACAACCTACAACATGAGCACCGAGACTGAAACCTACTAAATGGATTTTGTCTAAAGACACTCCAAATTGCTGTAACCACATCGCAAACTTTCCAATGCCTTGGCCAACTATCATGGCAGCTCTTTTAGCAATTAAATAATTCTCGTTTGCCCAAAAACTCCAATCAACTACAATAATATTGACATCACTGTCTTGGAGAAAAGCTGTAAAAGATAATAAAATGCACACATTTTAACATTCATCATTGACTACAACTGTAGTCTGTGACTAAAATAAGTCATAAATTAGAAAACTCTGTTAAAACACCTTCTGTTAAAGTTGTACTCATTTCATTGGTTGCATTTCCTAGCCAACCGTGTGCGAGGAATACTGTAATCTTTTCGGCATCCAGATTAGAATTGGTTATACTATTTTCATTGCCATATACTAAAACTTGATGAGTCGTAGGATTTGTTCTGTAAAAAAAAATACGGTTTAATTATGCGTGTATAAATGCTCGGGCCAAAGATTTAAAAATAAATTGATGATTACCTAGTATAAAGCCAGTATTTGTTTTTTGAAGGCATGTCGGATCGGAATTTGATATCAGACACTTCTTGTGTGTCCACCAAGTGGTATTGGTCGATGCCGTCATCACCAGGAAAGTAGAAATATCTGGCATTCTCATTGTAGCATCTAATCTCATTAATCTCAGCGTCAACGTAGGAAGCTAAAATCGATGATAAAAATAATTCACTAAATCTCCCTACAAATTCTTATATCACCATTCAAATTGCCGCAATTTTCAACATATAAGGTCCTAATAAATTAGTGAATTTCCTCTTGAGGGATGAATGTATAGGTCATTAGTATTCAAAAAATAATATTAGAAAAATAATCCGTGGGTATTTTTTTTAGATAAATGTTTAAATTAATACTTTGTACTGATATTAAGTTCAATTTCTGAATTATGTTTTTTTCCACGGATTATTTTTCTAATATTGTTTTTTGATTACTAATGACCTATACATTCATCCCTCAAGAGGAAATTCACTAATTTATTAGGACCTTATATACCTATTTGATCTTACTAGCTTCCGTCCTGCGGTTTCACCCGCATTACCGAGGGATATATTGTTTTCCCAGGATCACAAGTCCAAACATCCCAATCCATTCAAGTAGTTTTTGCGTGAACGAGTAACAAACATCTTCACAAATCACATCGTCCCATCCATACAAAATTTCAAATTTCTAATATTATTAGTAGGATGATGGATAGTATAAGTCAGCGGTTCTCAAACGTTTTTAGCGACGGACCCCTTTTATAAAGTGAAATATTTTATGGAGCCCTAAAATAATCAAATAATAGTTTATGTGTATACCTAATGTAGGTATACAGCTACATATTTATTAAGGTACGATAGTCAGCCCCCACATATACTACACCACTAGAGCCCCACTAGAGCTCCGCGCAGCACATTTGACTCAAAGACTATGGGAATCTATATCCGGGGATAGAATTCAATAAAGTTATTTCGAACTTTATAAAAATTAACTCATAAAGACTATTGCTAAATTAAAAAATAATGTTTTTACCTGAAGCGATATATAACGTAAAAAATAGTAAACACAACATATCCAATTATAGTGAATAAGATCAAAATATGTGTAACAAGATGCTACTGGTATTATTGTAGATGACTGATGTCGTACTAAAGGTCTTCTTATCAGCATATAAAAGGCACGAGCAATTAATATTTTTACGGTAAATGCGCATATAAGTTGTATTAATTGCCGAAACAAATTGTGAAAAAAAAAAATAGAATCTAAAATTTTAATAAAATATGTATAAGTAGCTATTTTTATGATTAAATTTTCCTCTATAACATTTAAATAAGAAGATTTTGAGTACTGTGGTTTCAACTATCAGGACCAGGAGCCCGAGCATCATCTTGATTCCACGTTTTTAACATAATATCAAGAGATATCCAATACGGTAACACAATTAAGGCAACAACTTAGTTTTACAAAAGTTTCTTTTAACGCTTATTAAATATCTATAATACTATTTTTACAGACACTTTAAATGCAGGGTTAAAACAATGGACACAGGTACGTCTTCGCTATGCGAACCGAGCACGAGCACGGAGCATGAATTCTTGTAGCGTAGACGGACTTTAGAGCATCGTTAGGAGTTCCAGCGTTCGGCTCACGTTCGTCCGCGCTCTGCAGAATAACACAGGGATTCGCATAACGCTTGTGTTGTAGTTTCGTTGTACGCTTAGGTGTCGTCCACACTTGACATCGCGAGCGACGAACGAAGAGCGGCTCGGCTCGTGTTCGGTTCGCGTAGCGTGGACGCACCATAGAGTGGAATCTCACCACAAGGTTGTAGGCTAGGCGAGTTCTACCAAGTACCTACCCCACAAACATGCTACAGTATGTGACCGTGCTATGGTTTTCTCACAATGTATTATGATGATGGTCTCTATTCATATTGGTTGAGATTTGTTGTCAACTGCGCATCAAATACCATAAGTATATTGACTGTTTTTGTGTTCTTTAATACGGATAGTTTCTTGCTGTATTTACTCTAAATATACCGGACCTGTAAAAAATATAAAAAGGTTATTAACTACATACACAAAAGTATAAAATTATATACCATGGATATATGAAAAAATCAGGACGGGAAAGTGAAGTGATATTTCCTACCTACGCATGTATAAAATCAGCAGTGGCCCAAGCAGGCACATGAAGTGATACTGAGCCTTATTGTCACTTTCAACGTCTCAATGCAGAATGGCAACCGATCCGAACCGAGGCTTGAATTTACAAGACGGCCCGTCCTACTTGGGGTATATGGGGATGCACCGTGCTATTTTTTATACGTCCATGACATAAATGTGTATGAAAAAGAAGGAAAAAGATTAACCAACCTCGATTTAGATAAATCGCTGTTACCCATCGGGTAGAGATCTCCAGTGCATCTGTCACGGGTTGCATCCCTGAGAGAGCTGCATTCATTGGCCAAAAAATGGTTGTACTTCACTGAACTAGCCATGTACTCATACGATCTGCTATGTGAGCATGTGTTTAACCAACAGCCAGCCATGTTGGACCCACCGTTGGGGTAAAAGTCTGCGTCACCACAAGGGTCGCTGTATCCAAGGAATGCAGTGTTGGTATGAATTACTTCCACATATTGACCATCTGTCGCAGCCAGTCGGTTTCTGTCTGAGGCCCACAAAGGTCCAGCTGGGTCCAAAGCTATTTTAGATCAAAATTAACCATTTATATATGTATTTAAGAAAAACAAACAGCTAGATACAAATAGTATTTTATCAAGCAGAAAATGTCATGATTTATGTCTACCTGTAATCCTCTTGACTCGGCCTTCAATGTCTTTACCAGCATTCCCTACGATATGTCCTCCAAGACTAAAACCAATCAAATGGATTCTTTCATAAGATCCTCCCAAAGTAATCAGCCAGCTAATGAACTGTCCAAGACCTGCTCCCACTGCAGCAACACCAGCTTTGGCGGTCACATAATGTCTGTTAGCTAGACCACTCCAGTCGAGTACGATAACATTAACGTCATCGTCTTGAAGTAAAGCTGAAAATCAAATTAGATACTGGTAGATACATATGATGATGAGATGTATATTGATTCAAATAATTCTTCGCATGTATTTTTTTTTACTTTATTTAGGCCTGTTTTTGACCAAAATCTCACCATGGTAAGTGATGATGTGGTCGAAGGTGGTAAAAAAGTGAAAAAAAGAAAGAAAAAAGTGAAAAAAGTGGCTCTCGAATGCAGCTGTCGGAACACACCGATATATAGGTGCTTGGCGACAGATTTTCAACTTGAGAGTCTCACTGACAACTCTCTTCTCAGCAAATGCAACCTTCCGAACCAGTATTAGAGTCTGACTTTTCATAAGTGGTTGCGAAGTCTATTAGAATAAATAATTTTTTTTTTTTTTTAAATACCTTGAGTCAATAGTTGATTCATGTCGTTCTTTCCATTACCATTCCATCCGTGAGCCAAAAACACTGTAACCTTATGTGGTTGAAAATTTGAATGTGAGACGCTTCGTGCATTGCCTAATATTATGTCTTGAGCCGAAGAAGGATTATCTCTATAAACAAAAAAAAAAAGTTTTACTGAAAAATATTCGAACATAAATTCCTATATTATTTTATGTAAGTAAGTGCTATATTATTCTACCATTATCCTCTACAGGCTTAGGGTTTCACATTTCAAGAAAACCTTCCTTAGTAGATCTCTACGTTATATTATGGTGCGTCCATGCTACGCGAATCGAGCACGAGCCGAGCCACGAACGAACCTAAAACGAGCACGATGCGAACCCGTTTGTTCGTGAAAAAACTGAAAATCGCGCTAGTTCGTTGCGAGCCCGTCAGCGCTACGCGAATTGTGCTCGCAGTGTGCTCGTTCGTGGCTCAGCTCGTGCTCGGTTCGCCAAGCATGGACGCACCATAAGGAATCGTGTGCAAAGTTTATAGACACTGGGTTTTGAGCTGTATATCTGTCAGTTTTTCAGTTTCTCCTTTTATTATATCATCCGTATAGTTAATTTCATACCTTGTATAAAGCCAATAGCCGTTATTATCAGGATTCCTCATATACTCTCTGATAAATGCTTCATCAACTTCTTCAAGAGTATCTACATAGTGAAGAATACCATCACCATCTCCAGGTAAGTAAAGATACCTGTCACCATCCTTGTAGCCCTGCGTTTGGTCTTTGAGTACGCTCGCAGAATTAACTGGAATATAATTTTACAGTTTTGTCTTCACTAATTTTGAAACATGATGGATGGTCTACTGTAGGTGGCCCCATGTCTTAGAAATAGTCGTTTTCCAATTTTCCGAAAAACAATATGTTAAAAATTATATTCTATACATATTTTGACAGAAGTCCGCCATGTTTTTCGCCAAATGTTTAATGGGACATCGATGTAGAAAGCGCGATAATTGGCCTCTGTAGCCAATTTAATTTAACTTCAGGTATTTATTACCTGCTATAGCGACGGATACAAGTAACAAGTACTTCATTTTTCTAGAAGCACGTCAACAACTATTAGAAACAACAATGTGTTACAAGTCTTTATAGTAGGCAATAGTTTGTTTTGTACATGATTATCAATTCACTTATCAATATTACTTTACCCTTTAACAATACTTTATCTTCTAACACGCAATTGATTTACTATTTTATTGTGTGATTTATCTATAGATAATAAAGGATTGCATACAGCTGTTGATAGTCTACCTATATTAATTACTTACCTACTAGTTTTCAGCACAACGTTTCACCCACAATTCCCGAAAAATCCTATAAGAAGTGTATATGTATAGTATACCCATAATTTAAGTTTATTTACAACAAGTACTGATCAGAGACAAAAAGCTAGTGCAATTTTATTGTCTGTACAAAATCTCCCCATTCAACCCTTAAGTTGGTAGTGAAAAAAAACTTACACCAAGTTTCGTATCCTAATTAATTATTTTCCACATAAAAGATTTCCCCTTTTACCCCTTGAGCAGTTAGCCTAATATAGGTATTAGGCTAACTGCGGTGGGTAGGCCCAAAAAGAATGCGCTTACAATTTCGCTTCGTATGGTAGTTATTGTTTATTTCTAATTGTTGTCACCAAGTTCCCTACGGTAGGTATATTTTTGGAATCTTAAAGTCACATAACTTAGAAATGTCATAATCATCAACTTCTTTGCACAACATTCGGTTTTCCCAAATTACTCCCACTTCACGTGTAGGAGAGGTACCCTAAAATGTTTAGCTACGTCAATCTAATGCGATTACATCTTTTTATCGAGATCTGAGTCGATTGGTAATATTAATAATCATATTATCGCTATGCCTACTAAATTTGTGTATGAGCGTAAACTACCACAGTAGTTTGCTTTAGATAATTATGTACGTCACGCACGGCTCGCACGATTCAATCTACGCCGCAAATATTTTGACCTACGCTAATATATATGTATTTAAAACCGGATAAGTGCGAGTCAGAGTCGCGCACGAAAGGTCCCGTAAAGACGTCTCTTATACGGTTCCTTAAATGTTTAATTTTTTAAATTTATTGTTATAGCAGCAATAGAAATACACATTCTGTGAAAATTTCAACTATCCACCTATTACAGCCCACTGACAGACAGACAGATAGACGGACGGATGGACGGATGGACGGACAGGGGAGCGGAGGCTTAGACAGGGTCCCGTTGGCACCCGTTGGGCCGTTGGCACCCGTTGGGTACGGAACTCTAAAAATCAATTGCCGTTCAAATCGATAGTCTCGCTAAAACCACAGATTAAAGACGTCTAAAACTCAAAATCGGCTTGACCGATTTGAATATTTTTCTTGTTTAGGTTTAACGCGACAAAGGTAGGAAAAAATCTTTTTTTGGTGGTACGTGGTACCTTCGAAGTTCACCGTTTCAACTTGTAAATATATAAAAGCAGCCAAGTGCAAGTCTGATTCTCAATCGCTCATCGAGACTTCCTTGGATATATTTCTAGGTTTGGGCTATAACTGTTGTAAAAAACCGGACTGCATAACTGAGTATTTTTGTGATGGAACAATGATGTTTTCAAAAAAACTGTGCTAGTTACAAACTTCGTTCTATTTTTCCTGTAATATTTACATCATTTTCTATCATCTGTAATTATTTCAGATTTTTAGCCCTGTGAACTTCGGAGATAAGGTTCCCCCATTTTTCATAAATGAAAAACTACGACGCATAAAAGAAAACAAAAACCTGTTTTGGCCCAAAAGCCCTTTTATATGAATATGATATCCTAATTGAACTTGTAACCCTACTTTGAAATTTTAGTCCCTATCACCTTTAGCAAAGAAAATAAAAATATTAAAAAAATATTTGTACATAATTTGCAATAATATAATATTAGCTATGCAGTCTTTCAAACTATTCTAAATTACTAATCTTTAGTGATAGTTAATAGTTGCTGAAATATGCCGCTGTGACTGATGGACACATACAGACAAACGGACGGAGTCTCACTATAAGGGTCCATTTTTTAACTTTTTGGTTCGGATCCCTAAAAAAGGAGTAGATATGATTTTAGCTGCAAGGGTAGAAAATAAAACGAATAATTAGCAATTTAATAAATACTTAATTTAATTATTTGTATGATTTTAGAATGGCCAGCTGCTTTGTGTCACTAATCCGTAAATTCCAGTTCTAAAAAAAGAAAAAATTACATTTGAAAAACAATATTTTTTACAATAATTATAGTATAAAATAAGACATTATGTTATTTTATTAGTTATACTGGGTTAGACATTCTGTTAGTTATTATACTGGGTAGAGATTTCAAGATGGCATATTTTTAAGACCTAAGTTGGGTTAGTCATGCTGAGAACTTTTACTATAGGGCCGAAATTGAATTCTCATATTTTTTTCTATGCTACGCTTGAGTCGCTTGACTACGCTAACCT
This sequence comes from Achlya flavicornis, assembly GCA_947623365.1. Lineage (NCBI taxonomy): Eukaryota > Metazoa > Arthropoda > Insecta > Lepidoptera > Drepanidae > Achlya > Achlya flavicornis. Next base: position 13,067,126 of record OX392469.1, on the reverse strand, counting down.
TGCTCGATCAAAATGTATGAAAATAAAATTTTATTTTTCGTGATATCAGTTTTGGAGCCGTAGTAAAATTTGTTCAGCATGACTTACCCAACATAGGTTTCGAAAATATGCCATCTTGATATCTCCACCCGGTATAAATAATATAAGTTTGACTTTTTAGAAAAACGTTTGATATTATTTGATGGCTGAGGTGAGATTAGCTTTAAATTAAATTTAACTATTTAATACTAAGAACTTACCCTTGCTTGGTTATAACACTATTGCCCATATTGAAAGATGCCCCGTTGCATGTATTTTGCTCAGCTTCGGATGTGCTTTCACACTGACTTGCAACAAAGCTGTCAAAAAGGACACTAGCGGCAAACAATTCATAAGAACGCGAATGAGAGCAGGTGCTGATCCAGCAACCTGGTTGTGGGTTTCTGCCACCGTTGGGGTAGAAGTTAGCGTTCGCAATGGGATCAAAGATACCGAGAAGACCACCGTCTGTGTGGATGGCTTCAACATATTGTCCATCAGTAGTCGTCAGAGCGTTGGCGTTGTCTCCCCATAGAGGTCCAGCTGGGTCCATTCCTGATATATAAGAATTGAGGCTGATTTGTCTAGTATATGGTACATGGTTTCAATGATATTTAACTTAAGATATAAACTTAAAATATTCACAGTTATTTGTTGAAAATTTTGTTAAATAATTATAAAATAAACCGAAGTGATAGACAATGTACCTACTTGAATATTTGAATCATATGGACTTGATATACAATATATATCTGTTTCTACCTGTAACTCAAAACAAGTATGCTTTAGAACTTGTTCTGAGATCTGAAATAAGCTAGTAACAAGTTGTGCTTGACATGACATACGCTGGAGATTTGCTCGGAGCCGTGCGTAATGCGGCTAAATCAAATTCCTATATTGGCAGTGTTAGGCACGCAGATATCCTTTCTATGGTATGGAGAAGCTCATGTAATTCTTTTATAAATGATAACGCAGGGTGTAACTGCGTTAAAATGAATTGCTTGAATAAACATAAAAAACATACCGGTAACACGTGCAGGTAGACCACCAGCAGTACGTCCAGCGTTACCAACAATGTGAGCTCCCAAACTGTGGCCAACCAAGTGCACGTTGTTCCAGTCACCACCTGCGGTGTTGATAAGCCACACGAGGAAGTTGCCAAGGTACTGTCCCACACTAACAACACCAAGGGATGAGGAGACGTAGTTGCTACTAGCGAGATCACTCCAGTCCACGACGATGACATTAGCGTCCATGACATTGAGAAAAGCGGAAGTAATGAGAGGGTTCAAATCGGAGTTTCCATTGCTGTTCCATCCGTGAACGATGCAGTAAGTGTGTCGGCTAGAATCGTAGTTGGAATTCGTGATTGTGTCAGCGTCGTTATGTACAATTATTTGAGCTGTATCGGGGTTAGCCCTGAAAAAAAAAGTTTCTTGTATGATCTTTAAAGCTTTATGAGACAATCGCATCCAAAGAATTATGAAGACATAAGAGGGAAAGGTAAAACCAACAAACCTGGTGTAGAGCCAGTACTGGTTGTTGGCGCCGTTCCTGGAGTTCAAAAGTGCGTGGTCGATAGGCTCTTCTAGGTCCACGAGTTTAGGAACACCTTCACCATCAGGCATCCAGATGTAGCGGCTTTCACCTTCCACGTAGTCACTGTTATCCCCAGGGATTACGGGAATAAAACTTCCAGTGCATACTGTAACATTAAATTCTCGGAATCAGACTGATTTATGCACAGTTCAAGTATATTAACAAGCATATTAAAAGTAAGTACTTATATACAGCGTGTAACAGATTTATATGCTAAACCGTTGAACGGTTGTTCCGGAATTGATTTATGTAACTTTTAACAATAGATATTTAAAGTTACATAAATCGATTCAGTATGCAATTCTGAACAAACCGTTCAACGATTTAGCATCCAAATCTGTTACTCGTTGCATATTCATTTATTTGCAGCTAATATGTACAAAATACAATCTATACTAGGTGGAGATATCGAGATGGCATATTTTCGAAACCTATGTTGGATTAGCCATGCTGAACAACTTTTACTATGGGACAAACACTGAATTCTAAAAAAAAATGTTTACTTTTCATACATTATGATCGAGCAAAGTTGGCATTTTTTAAGAAAAGTAAAAAAAAAAAATTGATAATTCGCTATTGGTCCCATAGTAAAAGTTGTTCAGATTGACTAACCCAACATAGGTTTCGAAAATATGCCATCTCGAAATCTCCACTGTTACAGGTATAAAAAATTCCTCGAGTCTGCCGCTGCTACCTATTTAACAGCAAGGTACCCAACAGGCTGGCAGCGTTTCCTCTTTGGATAGCCAAGCTAATGCATTGGCGGAAAAAGCTTCCCGCCCGCTGGTCTCCGAAGGCTTCGATCAATTTTGATGACTAAAATAACTTTTGTATTTTGTATATGGGGTGGATAGGACAATACGATATTAAACGAAACCAAGTAAAGTACTCATGTATACGATCAACTTTTACTATGGGACCAAATTCGAAAACGCAAAAAAAATACTGCTTTTCGTACAAAAGGTACACGTCTCCTCGGCAAAAATGTATGAAAAGCTGTAATTTTTGTTTGCGATTTCTAAGTTGGTCCCATAGTAAAAGTTGATCGTATACATGAGTACTTTACGTGGTTTCATTTAATGTCGTATTGTCGTATCCACGTATAAAAAATATGAGGCATTCACTCACATGCTGTATAAGCAGCCAAAACTACCAGAAGCTTCATGGTGGACGTGAACAATACAATTTTGATTTAGTAAAACCTGATCTATTTATAAAGGTGTTATTTAATCTAATCCAGATAATGTAATTATAATATTATTAGGTATATACATTATATTGTGCTGCTAAGCTCGGAAAGATTTTAGTATCGCAAAAAATATCATCTAAATCAATAATATTCATATCTCTTTCAATCAATCAACTAAACCAAGGGTATTTACTTGATAGATTTTATTGCTCAAATCTAAACTTTCAGTGTGGCTTTATCTGCTTATACCTATTTAGGTAAGATAATATGAAAAGTAAATTAATAAAGGAAGCAATCTTTAGTGCAGTAAAATACTAATAAGACCAAAATATTGTCAAACGAATTGTCATAAGAATTCTTATCTATGCTAATATAATAAAGCGGAAGAGTTTTTTTTTGTTTGTTTGTTTAATAGGGGTAATCTCTGGAACTACCAGTCTGATTCGAAAACTTCTTTCACTAGTAAGAAGCTACATTATCCCCGAGTATTATAAGCTACCCAGGTAGCACAAAGGCTGTCTATAATTTGTGTTATATGGCAAAGACTCATTTAAAGGTTATGTAGCTGCAATTTATGAAGTTTTCAGTCGGGTACTGGCATAATATATAGTTAATCAGATTCTCTCATCATAAGCTTAATAAAATTGTTGCGTAAACGTTTACCCAGCGTTTTTAAATAGCTGTCATATAGAAGAGTTTGATATAAGCCATGTAGACGTTCTTATGACTATTTTCGTAAAAGCGTTTCTTACAAAGCTAATCTGTTGTGTGCTGTATAAATGTTGATTAATATGCCTTTAAATTGCTTAAAGTACATATAAAAGTGGTAATAATTGCAGCTATACGTCTAAATTTAATTATTGTAAAAAAGTTTTGTAATTTATATTAAATTGACTTATATCTCGACCTATCCGTAGAACAGAGTCCGATGTGATCATGGAGCAAAAACGAGTTAAATAGCTAGGCGAGATAAGGAATACGAACTCTACAGACCTACGTTTTTAGAGGTTTTGTATCCTATTTAGTTTCGGAGGTATAGAATCGAATAACGTTCAATCTGACATTAACTCCGCATAAAAATGCATTGAGCAAGCTGAAAACCGATACCGGCAACATCATTACGTCAAAGCCAAAGATCTTGAGAGATATCGAGAAGTTCTATGGACAGCTGTACACTTCGTCACAGAAACCAGATACATTACCGGTCAGTGACGCAAGAGCTAAGTTGACCCGACATTACACCGAAGATATCTCGGACGTCAGCCTGTACGAGATTAGAATGGCTCTGAAACAGCTTAAAAACAGCAAAGCGGCGGGTGAAGACGGAATTACAACAGAGCTTCTGAAAGCGGGTGGTAACTGGTAAACCGGTACTTGTAGTCCTTCAGATTCCGTCATACACGAAGGTACAACGCCAGAAGTATAGAGTGGAAGCGTGGTGGTGCTCTTCTTCAAGAAACTCTGGTGCTCTTGTTCAAGCATTTAACGACTTTTATATAAATCTAGATATACCTAGTAAACTGTATAAGAAATATGTCAGGTCCGGCATTGTGAATAAATCGAACTCTATGTTTATGGCTCCTTCCACATCGAATTATATCTTCAATATCATCATGTCTTTGAGAATCATATCCCGTACTCCAAGTACGGGATATGATTCTCATTTGACCTACTCGAAATGTAAACAACATTATGAAGAGTTTATTCCTGATATTATTTAATTTTGAGAATGGAAAATAGAATAATAATATGGTGAAATGTTTGTAGGCATTAAACACAATTTCCACCAAGTGCGCGTTACGAAAGTATTCACGTATTTCCACAGCGTATTTCAATGTTTCGGTTACATCTACCAGCTGAAGTTCAAGGTCATCTACTTGTTAACGTTATCCAGCAATTTGGAATATTTGGATATTCTTACGACAAAATTATGAAAAAACCGGCCAAGTGCGAGTCAGACTCGCGCACCGAGGGTTCCGTACAAACCTGTAGGTATATAAGTAAATGGTAGTATAGACCTGAGTATTTGATATTAATTTCAATTTATGACCTATTAAAAAAAAACTACTTACTAGATCTCGTTCAAACCAATTTTCGGTGGAAGTTTGCACCGTAATGTACATCATATATTTTTTATAGATTTATCATTCTCTTATTTTAGAAGTTACAGGGGGGGGGACACACATTTTACCACTTTGGAAGTGTCTCTCGCGCAAACTATTCAGTTTAGAAAAAAATGATATTAGAAACCTCAATATCATTTTTAAAGACCTATCCTTAGACACCCCACACTTATGGGTTTGATGAAAAAAAAAATTGAGTTTCAGTTCTAAGTATGGGGAACCCCCAAAATTTATTGTTTTTTTTCTATTTTTGTGTAAAAATCTTAATGCGGTTCACAGAATACATCTACTTACCAAGTTTCAACATTATAGTTCTTATAGTTTCGGAAATAAATGGCTGTGACATACACGGACAGACAGACAGACAGACAGACATGACGAATCTATAAGGGTTCCGTTTTTTGCCATTTGGCTACGGAACCCTAAAAAGGATCTCTTTTTTTGCATGGTTGTGTTCTATTAGTGATTATGATTCGAAGGAAAAAAAATAGTCACGTAATTCCAATTCACCCTGTATATACACACCCTCGTTTTGATAGAACGCCATTGCCCATGCCCCAGTACATTGGACATTGTTAGCTTGACTAATGTTAATGAGCACTGTCTTCCAACCAAGTGGTTGGTGCTGACAGTAGAGGCAAACATTTCATATGCACGACTGTGAGAACAGGTATGACTACATTCTTTGAACCTAAAATTAAAACGCTAACACTATACTAAAACCTATCAATCACAATCAAACTTGGCGCGAGCGAAGCCGCTGGCAAAAGCTAGTATATTTTTGTTATAAGCTAACTTTCATCTCAAAATCACAGTTTTTTTTTTTTTATCTGTATCTATGTTGTATATCTCCTTAAATTGCAGTTTTTTTTTTTTTATACCACTGCGGTGGCAAACTAGCATACGGCCCGCCTGATGGTAAGCAGTTACCGTAGCCTATGGACGCTTGCAACACCAGGGGTATCACGCGCGCGTTGCCGACCCTTAAGAAACCTCTTCACACCCTTTCTGAAGGACCCCATGCTGTACTCCATTGGGAAAACCACGGCGGGGAGCTCATTCCACAGTCCGAGCGTCCGCGGAAGAAAACTCCTTTTAGCCCGCACAGTTCGAAACAGTTTTTCTGTTCTTGTTCTGGGCATCAAGTCGAACAATTCCTTAGAACACTCTCCGTTGTACAGGCGGTAGAACACACATAAGGAGGCAAAGTCTCTCCTCAGACTGAGGGGCTTTAAACCGCTTGTGAGCTCGGGATCGTCAACAATTCGGGCGACAAGTCGCTGGACCGAGTCTAAAGGCCCAAACTGGTATCCAGGTGCTCCCGCCCATTGATGACAGCAGTACTCCATATGAGGCCGGACCTGCGACTTATAAAGTTGCAACCTTTGCCCCGATGTGAAGTACTGCCTCGCTCTGTTGAGCACTCCAAGCTTTTTGGATGCCAGCTTTACCTTGTCTAGATGTTGGGTAGGTTTTAATAAAAGAAAAATATTTTGACGTGCAATAATTTAATGTTTAATGTAATCTCAATATGAGCATAAATTTCAATTTCCCGAAAGATTTAGAAAGGCCAAGCGTTGCGGGTTGCTAGACCGAAGAGACCACTCCTGCAAAATAAATAATAAACATATGATTATGTCGATAGTGACACAATGACAAAATAAGGAAATACCTTCGATTATACAAACGGAATAAAACCAATATTTTGGGATAAAGTAATAATAAATAATAAATATCCTGGGACATTCCTCACACACGGTCATCTGATCCCAAACTAAGCAGAGCTTGTATTATGGAAACAAGATAACTGATATAATACATATACTACTTTTTGTTTGTAAATACATACTTAATATACATAATTACACCCAGACTCAGGACATGTTAATGCACACAAATGCATGTCCTGTGTGGGAATCGAACCCACGACCTGCGGCGCGTAAGGTGAATCTTAACCAACTGCGCCAACTGGCTCGTCAAATAGTTATTAATTATTAATAGTGACAGACTATGTACACACCCTCGTTTTGATAGAACGCCATTGCCCATGTTAAGAGCCCCGCCAGTACATTGGACATTGTTAGCTTGATTAAGGTTTGAGCACTGTCTTCCAACCAAGTGGTTGGTGCGGACAGTGGAGGCAAAGTATTCATATGCACGACTGTGAGAACAGGTGCTGATCCAGCAACCAGGCTGAGGGTTTCTGCCACCATTTGGGTAGAAGTCAGCGTGCGCAATTGGATCATGGATACCAAGAAGGCCCCCGTCCGTGTGGATGCATTCGACGTACTGTCCAGCATTGCGGTTAAGAGCATTGGAGTTACCTCCCCATGTTGGACCAGCTGGGTCTAAGCCTGCAATTTGGATAAATATTTAGTATTTATGTTTTTATTTATATATTATATAATAAAAAAAATACTGACCAGTAACTCGAATGGGTCTGCCGCCAGCTTGACGACCAGCACTACCAACGACGTGAGCTCCTAAACTGAAGCCAACCAAGTGGACGTTGTTCCAGTTACCACCAGCGGTGTTGATGAGCCACACAAGGAAGTTTCCAAGGAACTGTCCCACACCAGGTACACCACTGGCAGCGGTAAAATAGTTAGAGTTAGCGAGAGCGCGCCAATCGACAACAATGACGTTACAATCTTGAACAGCGAGGAAGGCAGAAGTGATGAGGGGATTAATATTAGAATTTCCATTGCTGTTCCATCCGTGAACGACCACTTTAAGAGGACGGCTGCCAACGTAGTTGGAATTCCAGATAGTGTTGGCGTTGCCATTGACGATCACTTGGGCGTTGTTAGGGTTTCGCCTGAAAAGATTAACAAATTAATCATACTTGAATTAGGCCCTTTAAAAACTTTTAAATGTTTTTGTAATTTATAACTTTTAAAGATTGCTTAGATAAATAATTTGAATTAATAGATAATACTTTTGTGAAACAATGATGCATAAACCAACCTGGTAAATAGCCAGTACTGGTTATTGGCACCATTTTTTGACGTGAGCAGGCTGTAATCGATGGGTTCTTGTAGGTCCACAAGTTGGGGGACTCCATCGCCATTAGGCATCCAAATATAGCGGCTCTCGCCTTCGACATAGTGGCTGTTATCCCCAGGAATCATGGGGATTGCGCTGCCGGAGCACACTGAAATTAAGAATAAGAAGAAATTTTTAGAAAATGTTCCAATAGTCTAGTTTAACTTTACAAGGGTGATATTATATTTGATCGATATATAAAATATCGATTGCATTTTGCGTGAAAAACTGAAGTCGATCATAACTTTGATAAAGCTGTTATAGAAATAAATGAAAGTAAAACTAAATTTTTGTCGAGAAATACTAACACGCTACGAGAGCAGCAACTACAACGAAGAGCTTCATGTTGCATATGTCGATGAAGCTGGTAGGATCGAGTGGTATTTATTATATTTTTTTATCGAATAAATCCGTCATTAATCATTTGAGTGATATGGGCGTTATTGATAATTGTCATTTTAATCTGTGACGAATATTTGCTATGTACCTACCTAATTGCGATTAAAATATTTAGCGATTGTAATCAAATAGAAGATGTCAGGAAGTTGTACGAATTAAGGCTTACCAGTTGTGGTATGGTATGCTTGTGAAAAGTGAATATTTCGTGCAACAAAATTTATTTGAGATATTCATAAATCGTCCTTATATTTATTATTGTGCTTCTTGGCTGTTCAAATATTGGGATTGGCGATGACTACACACAACATTTTGTTAATTTCCACAGATATTTCCCCTTGGTTTTATTATTCGTAAAAGCTATCGTAATTCTCTCCTCAAATTCAAATGTTAATTAATTTCCATCGACCTAAGCTTTTTCCAGGAGAATAAAAGTCATGTTGCTAATCGTAAAAATATATGTTTGTAATGTAAACCAACAAGCGTTATTGACCCCTTATTCATAATAAAGTTATCAAACGTTGATTAGCTAAAATTCTGAAGTCTTTATCTGACACGTGACATTTGGTGATCGAAAGAGTGAGACGGAGGAGCGATTATGAATAAGGGGGTAACTCTCCAGTAGGGATTAGCTCTTGAAATATGTCAGTATGTTTCTAATTTATTTGCATGTAGCAAAGCTGAAGAGTATTTCTTCGTTGTTCAGTATATTCGGTCCCTCTATTAGTATAAATAAGGGGGGCACCCAAAAGCAATTAAAACAATATTATTATAACTTTATTTATCTTTTGTCTTGTTTTGACGCCGGATGACAAAAGACAAATAAGGTTATTATAATATTGTTTTAAGAGCTTGCGGTTGGCCCTCAGGTCTTCTTTAACGTTGCTATATTTATTAGGTATATTACTTTCAGCCCTTTAGTAAGCCAGAGTAATATTGCATATTTTATTTCAAATTAATCATCTTTGTTGTGTTTCCCTACACAACATTTCATGCCCTTTGTTATATTATTTAGGGGATGTATCAAGTAAAACAGGTAGGTATAGCTCTACATGCATGGGTGCCAACTTTTTGATATATTCATTACCAAATCTGATTAACTGATTACATTTTGTTTGTCTTGTGATTCCGTTGAGTCTTAATTTTAATCTATTAAAAGTCATCAATTATGAAAGAGGTGTTATCAATGCGACCTATTATAAATTGACACGTTCTGTTGATTGGAATTTAAATGAGCAATTACAAGGTCAAATGACGTACATGAATTTTTATTCTGTAAATTGTAAACATAAAAATATATACATATACTAGCTGCCCGGCGCGACTTCGTTCGCGTGGTGCTACCCTACCGTACCCTGACAGCAAAACCCCCATTAACAAAATGATCCGCCATATTTATTGAATTCATTTGTTACAAAAAATGTGATAAATGAAGAACCGCTCGACCGATTTTGTGCAAACTTCACATAAACCATCTACTAAATAGTCCGATCAAAGCCTTAACATTTGGTTTGGATAGGTGAGCCCGATCTTGAGTTATAAAATTACAACGAAAAGTGGCATTGATTTTTATATATATAGATTGTATTATGGTGAAGCTTTTGTTGTTTTTGTTAAAGCATATTATGTCCTGTAATTTAGTTTATTTACTTACTTATCTTTTCGGTTTTTTATCGGGTTGGATTTTACCATAATGTTATAGGCAAGTTATGACGTAGAAGTGCTAAATGCCTTGAAACGCGTTGCCTTTGCGCGTACACTACATTACAGTTTGAACGACTAAAATAAGAAAAAATGAAAGCCAATTTCTCATTTTTTATCGATATTTTTACCAAGAAGAAAAGGTATCCATATTGATATTTTGTCTGACTGTGAATCAACTAGTGTACGATATATCTGTGAAAGCATCTATATGGAAACTGCTCACTATATTTAATATTATAACTCTATGATTGTGATACTACTTAAGCTAGTTGGAGACCTCCTAGGCGGCTTGAAAACTCCAACAGTAGGTTGACCACTAACTTACCTACACCGATCCGCAGTGAGCATGTATTTGCCCATTCCCTTTTACCCTCATATGTGAATTGAGGCCTGTGATCAGCAGTGGGACATTATAGGGTGATGATGATGAGATTCCATAAGGAAGAATCTTATACCTATGTCAAGTTTTATCCAAATCAGTTCAGCTGTGTGTATTTGTGAAAATAAAATATCGATATCTTTTAAATTATGTGTTATTTCATTGACTTTGTCTTTTTGTCATAATAATCCCATCAAAATATTTCATGTAGGTACAATTAATTTCCAAGACACAAGCTCATAACGCTTTCACTGTTAAAAAATTATAAGATCTTATGAAGAGCCGAAGAGCCAAGCTCCAAACTCTACAAGACCAAACTCTACAAGACCTAATTCTACATACCCCACATCTTGGTCAGGAAGAATTACTTGGCTGTTTCGCGGTTGACGCACAGACACTCCCATGGACTTATGATAAAAATTAAGTCTTCAATGTAGCAATAAAATTAAAAAAAAATACAATATTCAAAATCATTTGTTCAAATAGACCTTCGCAGGCACTTATGAAAAGTTTGACTCTAATACTTTAATTTCGTAAGGCCGGCAATAAACTCTGCAAATACTCTTTTGAAATGTTCTATGAAACAGCCAACACAGCAATTTTTGTAAGATGCCCTAGTTCTTTTTATTTTCGTTATATATATCTCATCACCTTTCCTTTTTTTCATAGCCCACTCTCTATCCTTGCCTCGTTTCTGTCGTTTCCTTGTTGGCCCATTATTTGCAATAAGCGATGAATCAGGCATACTATAATATAATAATATATTCTTCTAAATATATTCTTCTATAGCTGACACTACAGAACTGCTCCCCTCTTTATAGGCGTTGGAGGGTGTTTTTACCCGACTACGGCAAAGCCAAAAGAAAGGTCATGTTTTTCTGTAGTTTGTTTACTAGTCCTAACTACATACCAAATTACAGCTTTCTACGACTTCGTGAAGTAGGTACCCTAGAGGTTTTGATAAGTGAGTGAGTCAGTGGCAACATCGACGTAATTCACGTATTAAAAGCTAAAATATACTGGGTGGAGATTTCGAGATGGCATGTTTTAAGTTTTTAGCTATAAGGTATTGCAGTCGGGGATAAACAAATATTACAAAAAAAAACTTAGGTTATTGGTTTGTCCCCGACTACAATACCTTACAACATTCAAGTTATATTCAAAATTCTATAGATTAAAGACCTTATTTTTCTCTTTTCAGTTAATTTTTGTTTTACGCAGTCGGGTTTTTTGTTTCTTAAAATAATTTAATTTATTAGTGTAGTGTGTAATGGGTCTGTGTGTAAATTTTACATGAGTAAATTAAAACGAACATTGCTGGTAATAAATATTTATTCGAGGAGATTATTTAGAAAGGCCATGCGCTGCCGGTTCTCAGTCCGTAGATGCCATTTCTGAAAACAAATTTAATTAGGTATATAAGAAACTAGTTGCGCCCCGCGGTTTCACCCGCGTTCCCGAGGGATATATTGATATCCCGGGTTAAAAGTATCCTATGTGTTAATCCAGAACTTTCGCATTTATAATATTTGTGAGATAGTGTAATGAGATATCGAACATTGTTTTTCCGTAATCCCTCAGTGTATATAAATACTATGTACAAGTAATACTAACAATTTAATGGGATATAATTTTAACTAGTTTTAACTTCCAAGTAAGTAGCCTTTTAAATAATATATAGGGTAACTGTTATAGTAGTTGGCCACCCCATAGTAATTGGCCACTCATGACAAGATAGAAAGAAACAAGGAAATGGAAGCAAGCATGTGAATAAAAAAGACAAAAAAAACCGACTACGTTAAACAAAATATTACTGAAAAGAGAAAAACAAGCTCTTTAATCTATAGAATTTAGAATATAACTTGAATTTTTTAAGGTTTGCAGTCGGGGACAAACCAAAAACCTACGTATGTATTGTTTTTTTGAAATATATGGTTATCCTCTCCTCTATCTACAACATACACTATCCTATAATACCTTAAAAATCAAGTTACATTCAAAATTCTATAGATTAAAGAGCTTGTTTTTCTCTTTTCAGTTATATTTTGTTTTATGTAAACGGGTTTTTTGTTTCCTGTAATTATTTAATTTATTTCAGACTAATTGTATGTATTAGTAACAAGTAATAACCATCGCAACTTTGTGAGTTACGTACGTTAACCGCTCAGTGGGCCTACCACAAGCTCTTAAAACAATATTATTATAACCTTATTTGTCTTTTGTCATCCGGCGTCAAAACAAGACAAAAGACAAATAAGGTTATCTATCTATCTATACATACTAATAATAATGCGGAAGAGTGTTTTGTTTGTTTGTTTAAACAGGCTAATTCAAATTCAAATTCAAAATCATTTATTCAAATAGACTTATGAAAAGTCCGACTCTAATACTCTAATACCGGTTCGGAAGGTTGCATTTGCTGAGAAGAGCCGGAACTACCAGTCGGATTCGAAAAATATTATGCTTTCACTAATAGGAAGCTACATTATCCCCGAGCATTAGGGGGCGTCCATAAATTACGTGAGGTGTTTTTTTAAATGTTCTGTCCCTCCCTCCCCCCTGGTGAGATGTCGTGAGATTTTATTCAACCCCCTCCCCCATCCCCCAAACTCACGTGAGATTTTTCATTTTTCAAATTCAGATTAAATTGAGCGTTTTGGTATAAAACAAATATGGTGGTTTGACAGTCAGTAGATGTATAACGTCGAAGTATGAATGAAATTATTTTCTTTCGAACAAATTAGTGAATGATCTTAATCGTATTACGATGACGCTTAAGATTGAATCTTAAGCATGTACAATCTGAATTAAATGGACCAAAATAGTTTTTTTTTTGGTCCAATCAGAAAAAAAAATGCGTGATATTTGCCGAGACCCCCCCTCTCTCCAACGTAAGATTAGATGAGATTTGACTCGACCCCCTCCCCCCCTTAAACATCTCACGTAATTTATGGACGCCCCCTTATAGGCTACTTTTTATCACGGGAACGCGGGTGAAACCGCACGAGACAGCTAGTATATAATAATATTGTTTTAAGAGCTTGTAGTTGGCCCCCAGTATACCTACTGTCCTTGCATTAAACGTCGTTTTTTGCAGTTTACGTCAAAATGATAGCATAAAAGTATTATAATATATACATATATGGAAAGGGTTGTTTACAAGCTTTCATTTGATACCCATATTGTTATAATAACGAAATTTTTGTTTTTAATACTCCCTCGTTTTTATTCGTAGACGACATATAAAAATAATATACCCTATGTCACTCCCACAGTTCAGTCGAATCTAACGACACCTCAATTATGTTTAAATCCATCAAGCCGTTTACGCTGCAGAGCGTGCCAAAGAAATAGTCATACATACATACACTCGAAAACATAACCCTCCTTCCTTCCGGGTCAGTCGGGTAAAAAGTATTCCTGTATCTATCTTACTTTTATTTTAGTTCAGTTCAGTTTATTTTAGTTCTTGTTCTTAATAAGAACAGGACAGAAAGAATATGGTTTCAGCTATGTTATTTGATAACATTTTGAAATAAAATTGTTTGGCTTAATAACTGTGTCTTACTGTAATTTCGTGACCAATTACTAAAGAATCATGGCGAGATACATACATAGATTTGTACAAAAAAATAAAATCATTTAGAGGGCTTTGAATCACTTCCAATGTTGGTTCCAATTACCAACAACATATGAATATACTTGAAATATTTTGTAAACCCCGCAAAACATAACGACAACATAACGGGTTTGGTCGCGATTCGCCGGCATGGCATAGAATGTCGCATATTTATGCCGGGTATCTAAAAATATTTTAAGTGCCTCAACTCCTCAAGTCCTCAAGTCAAAGCACTTAAAATATCAACTTCTCATGATATTACAGTTTTAGTACACACACCTAACTAACGGTGACCAAAAACTTATTCTCAAATTAGGGGTGTGAACCACTCCTTTAGAATAAAAGTCTCAAGTCCTTCAGGTTTTTGTCACCTCTCTCTATCTCTAGTTTCATGGGCCACTAATTTCTAGAGTTTTTTTTAGATCTAGTACCCAATAACAAATCAATTAATTTCCGTATTGACAAGTATTTATCAATAAACACTTACCCGCGTTTGCCGACGATGCCGTTACCCATGTTGAATGCAGCACCGTTGCAAGTAGACAGCTCAGCTTCCCAAACGTTTATACAGGCTCTACCGACGAAGTGGTTGGTGCGCACACTGGAGGCGAACAGCTCAGGTGCACGGCCGTGGGAGCAAGTGCTGATCCAGCAACCAGGTTGAGGGTTCATACCACCGTTGGGGTAGAAATCTGCGTTACCAATAGGATTAAAAATACCCAAGAGGCGACCGTCAGTGTGGATAGCTTCTACGTACTGTCCAGCGTTGGCGTTCAGAGCGTTGCCGTTACCTCCCCATAGTGGGCCAGCGGGGTCGAGACCTATAAATTAACCATAATATTAGTATATATCATTTAAAAATGGTAAAGAATTTAATATTACATCACATACCAGTAACTCGAGCGGGGCGGCCACCAGCTTGACGACCAGCACTACCAACGACGTGAGCTCCCAAACTGAAGCCAACCAAGTGCACGTTGTTCCAGTTACCACCGGCGGTGTTGATGAGCCACACGAGGAAGTTCCCGAGGAACTGGCCTACACCAGGTACGCCAGCAGCAGCGGTATTATAGGCACTGTTGGCAAGAGCGCGCCAGTCAACAACGATGACATTGACGTCTTGAACAGCCAGGAAGGCGGAGGTGATGAGTGGGTTCATTGCAGTATTGCCGTTGTTGTTCCATCCATGGACGATTACCTTCAATCCACGGCCGTTATGGTAGTTGGAATTCCAGATGGTGTTCGCGTTACCGTTGACAATGACTTGAGGGTTGTTGGGATTTTGTCTGAAAAAGAAAATGGTACCGATTTAAATACACTCATTAAAATAATTTACAAAAATAAATAAATAACGCTTTTTATTATATCTCTCCTTAATTTCACAAAATAATAGCAAGATACCCCCTTATTCATAATTGCTTTTTAACTAAATCAGTGTAATAGTGTGCCCCGTCTCACTCTTTCGATCACCAAATGTCAGGTGTCAGATAAAGACTTCGGAAGTTTAGCTAATCAACGTTTGATAACTTTATTATGAATAAGGGGGTAAAAGTATAGCAATCTGTCTTGTATTGTATAAATTAAGGTCAAATTGGTGATACTAATATTAAGTGTAAGTGCAATAATATTATTGATATTTAATTTTCATTAAAAAAAAAATTACCTGGTGTAGAGCCAGTACTGGTTGTTGGCACCATTCCTGGAGTTAAGCAGTTCTTGGTCAACTGGCTCTTCCAGATCTACGAGTACCGGTACACCATCGCCATTGGGCATCCATATGTAGCGGCTCTCGCCTTCGACATAGTTGCTGTTATCCCCCGGGACCAAGGGGATAGCATTGCTGGAGCACACTAGAATCAAAATAAAATCCAACTTAGTTGATATTGCTATCTATTGCACTTTGAGGCTGAGGGAGACCGCAACTCACATAATTAAGGTCACCACTCACTATATCAGCACCGCTCCACTGCAGCATTGCTTGCTTACACTATGTTTTCCTTCAGAAAGCTTAATTCCACTGTAACTTTGACGGTCACTAAAACTTAGCTAAAACTAAGCTACGTTCGCTTCAAAGCAAAAACAGAGTACTTGCCAGTTTCTGAAAGCCAAATCAAAGTTAATCAATCACAACTTAATCAACTGTGGACATAATTGTTATTCCAGACGTCATTGAAAATAACAGGTTAATTTCCAATTGTAATTTTCAACGAGAGATTAATTTGGATTGATTTTCCTCTCAGAAGCTGGCAGTAATTGAAACAAAAATAAACAAGAAAAAAGAAATACTAACGGGCTACCAAACCAGCGAGCACCACCAAGAGCTTCATGTCTTTTCTTTGGAAACTACAGCTTATTACCAAAACACGTATATTTATATTGAAGCTGTTATCTTTAATACAGATTTCTAATCAGTTATGTAAATGTGTCGTAATTATTAGGCTATTGAGGATAGGAGAAATATGTAAGAATGTATACAATTCGGGTAGGACTACGACGGACTGAAAAGGTTCATACGTTTTCAACTTGATGCATTCAACGAATAGACAGAATACACTGAATTAGAGAAAATGATGTTTTAAATGTTCGTTATCAAAGATCAAAATTCATATCCAAGTTGTTTGACTGAAAGATTAGTTTATTAAGGCGCCGATCCCACAGAAGAGTTTCGGAACTCTAGAACTCTTTTCTGTGGGATCGGCGCCTTAGTTAATACTAATAATAATAATAAATAAATAAACTACTAATAATATAGTTAATACTAAATAGTTAATACTAATGCCATATAGGTATTTTAATAATAGTTGTCATTGCTTGTGTTTGACGTGATGTAAAAACAAGCTTCGATAAATTCTTGCAATCTGGTGAATTCTGGTGCAAGCGAAAACCTACTCTCAGGCTCAGGTGACGAACTTTTTTAATGCAATGCAGTTGGAATGCTTCTGCTAACTATTAAAATCTTTCTAGCACACATCGATATATTATCTTCTGTCTAGATTAAGGGTTAAGTACAAGACAACGTCGTGAAAGTGGCCGATGGAAACTCAATAAAACAAAATTATGTCACTCATAAATGAATGTTCTACGTTCAAACGTGGACCTACTGAAACTGAAATAGCGACACCGTTGTCTTATTTCTTCGGCCACTTTTACAGCTGTCACCCTTATTCTAGGGTAATACTATTTCGATGCTAGCACACGAAGTAGTATAACCCGTACCTACACGTCATACTCCGGAGAAACGTCGGATCTGAGAGTTTTGTATTTCATTCACAGATTTCATTCAAGATTAGGTACATAATAATAATAAATATCCTGGGGCATTCTTCGCATACGGCTATCTGATCCCTGACTAAACAGAACTTGTGCTATGGAAACCCGATAACTGATATAGGTACTACATAATAATATACTTCTTTTTAGGGTTCCGTAGCCAAATGGCAAAAAACGGAACCCTAAAAAGATTCGTCATGTCTGTCTGTCTGTCTGTCCGTCCGTATGAACTATAATGTTGGAACTTGGTAAGTAGATGTATTCTGTGAACCGCATTTAGATTTTCACATAAAAATAGAAAAAAAAACACAACATTTTGGGGGTTCCCCAAACTTAGAACTGAAACTCTTTTTTTTTTAATAAAACCCATAAGTGTGGGGTCTATGGATAGGTCTTCAAAAATGATATTGAGGTTTCTAATATAATTTTTTTCTAAACTGAATAGTTTGCGCGAGAGACACTTCCAAAGTGGTAAAATGTGTCCCCCCCCAGTAACTTCTAAAATAAGAGAATGATAAAACTAAAAAAAAATATCATGTACATTACGATGCAAACTTCTACCGAAAATTGGTTTGAACGAGATCTAGTAAGTAGTTTTTTTTAATACGTCATAAATTGAAATTCATATCAAATACTCAGGTCTATACTATCATTTACTTATATACCTACAGGTTTGTTGAACCCTCGGTGCGCGAGTCTGACTCGCACTTGGCCGGTTTTGTTATACATCCCGTGCAAAAAAAATAAGTTTGCTACTGCTAAGTATAGGTCACAAAATCTGACCCGACACCTAGAGGATATAGAGCCCTTCGTAAAAAATATCAACACTACGGAAGATATGTTCTCTACCAGACGGATATGAACATTGTTTTATGTTTTTCCGGTTATTGAAGAAGGTATGCTATGTGACACGTGTAAGGTATAACCATGGCGCACAGCTATACATGAAATTACCATACATGATTAAAATTAATCATGATGGATGAAGTGATATTGATAAAATAATAACATATTTTTAAAAAAATTTTTTTTGCCATTTTTACGAGAATACAATGTTTTTTTATTTTTTTATACCTCTGAGGTGGCAAACAAGCATACGGCCCGCCTGATGGTAAGCAGTTACCGTAGCCTATGGACGCTTGCAACACCAGGGGTATCACTCGCGCGTTGCCGACCCTGAAGAAACCTCTTCACACCCTTTTTGAAGAACCCCATGCATTGGGAAAACCACGGCGGGTAAATGTATTTATTTTCTGTTATATAATCTAATGATTGCGTGAACTTTACTCAGTGTTGTGTTTGTGAGACACGCCATAGGTTGTTCTTGAAGAGTCTGTATGAATACTTATTGAGAGTTTTGGTTTTGGAATACTTTATCATAGTTCTGGAACCTATGAGTTACGTAGTCACTTTTAAGTAATCTGTGCTATGAGTCCTATTTAGGGTTTCGTTCCCGGGTCCCGGGAACCGGGAATTCCCGGGAAATACGTCGTTCCCGAAGTCGGGATTTTTTTTGAGATTTCCCGGGAATTCCCGGGAATTTCTTTATGAGATTGAATGCTCTAAAACACTGCAAATATTGGTCAAACATAACGAAAAACCTTTGAAACACAAAGATGTTGCATAAGATATTAAAACAAATGTCGATATCCACCGTTATCTAACGAACTGAACTACAAGCTTATGAGAAATCGCTGAAAGGAACTGTGTATTTGGGGAGATAACGTTTTTTTCTTAGAAAAATTTCAAGTTTTCCGAAAATACCCATAAAAACATGTTTGTTTGTAACATGTTTTTAACCTATCAAAAGTCAAGTAAAATACGTAATTTAATTTAATTACCTATTTGTGTCTCACACACAAACATAAGTAGAAAATTATAAATAATCATATTAAACTATAGGTCATACATAGTTACTATGGGTAGTTTCTAAACTGCCGATTTTAGAGAAAATCTCTGAATGCGCGTAATTTTGACGAAAATGAAAGTTACATTAATATTTTTTTTAAATATATATTTTTGGAGATAAAGCTTATCAGTGTTTTTGACAAAGTCAAGTAAAGCACATCATCATATCAGCCTAAGGATGTCCGCTGCTGAACAAAGACCTCCCCCATGAACTTCCACTTCGAACGATTTTGGGCCGCTTGCATCCAGCGGCGCCCAGTGACTCTGACCAGGTCGTCGATCCGTCTGGTGGGAGGTCGTCCCAGTACAGTACAGTACAGGAGTACGTGGTTGCCACTCGCGTCGTCTTCGAGAGATGTGGCGTAGACGATGCATTCTTAATTTAAACGGTTAAAACAGTTTTGCTGTCAAAAAAAGAACTTGCGCGCCATATTTGTTGACGTTCTCATTGACTATTATCAAAAAATCTAGTGAAAAAAATACAACAAACTTGTATTTTTTTCACGTTTTTTTTTTCCTAACAAGTGTGTTGAAAAACGTCGTATGACACACGTGTGCATTGATCATTAAACTCTCGGGTTCCTTTGCTTAATAGGTACCGTATCGTGTGATTACCAACTTTGCACACGTCTCATAATGTACTATTATTTACTTCTGAGACAAATAAATTGCTAATTTAATTAAATTACGTGATTTACTTGACTTTATATACGTTAAAATAACAAAACTAACAACTTTTAAAATTTCCCGGGAATCGGGAATTCCCGGGAAGTCATTTTTTTCATTCCCGGGTCCCGGGAATGGAAAAAGGTCGGGAAAAACGAAACCCTAGTCCTATTACTATTGTAAGAATACGTTTTTTAGAAAAACGGGATGATATATGTAAATACTACTAAAAGTAACAATAAATACCTACCAAGTGCGTAAAATTATGAAAACTGTACAATTTTGCTATTAAATGAAGCCAAAGTACAGATACATCATACCACGTAGCCTGTGTGTATTTAAGATGTATGTGTGCACTGTATCAGCTTGTAGGTTGATCGTGTGTTCGATTCCCACACAGGACATGCATTTATGTGCATGCCATGTCTGTATGTCCTAAGTCTGGTGTAACTACAAAAAGTATATCAGTTATCAGCAGTGGACATCCATAGGCTGATATGATGATGATGATATCTCTGCTTAGTTTGGGATCAGATGACCGTGTGTGAGGAATGTCCCAGGATATTTATATTGAGGTACACATCAAGCTATACATTTCCAGTATAAGCTGAACTCTCATGGTACCAAAATCCCTTACAATACGATGTGTGGCCGTGTGTACCAGATAATATGTAGGTATCTATATAATATAGGTCGTAGGTATTTTACTCTTTAGGTACTTTAAAACAATATAATGTTTTTGTTCATTTTATTCTGGTTTATTTAAACAAACTTTGGTGGATAAATATATATTTCAGGAGATTGTTTAGAAAGGCCATGAGTTGCCGGTTCTCAGTCCGTGGATACCATTTCTGAAAAATATATAAAATAATATTAGAATTTATTTATATAATTAAGAAAAACTAACAGCTTCATTAAATATAGTTATTCTTTTTATGAAATTAAAAATATGTTTAAAGCTACTAACTCAGAGTATACATATAAATACTACTTTATTGCCGGCTCTTCTTAGCAAAAGCAACCTTCCGAACCGTGCATTAGAGTATTAGAGTTTGACTATTCATAAGTGCCTGTGAAGGCCTATTTGAATGAATAAATTATTTCATTTCATTTCATTTCTACTAATAAGATTCCGCAACTGGAATACCCAACTATTGATTTTTTCACCCTTTTACACACCCTTACATCTTTTGTTAGTAGTTTTACCTAGAAAGCCTTTTAAGTAATAAATAAATTTTTAACTACTTTTGATATAGTACACTCATCTAATAAACAAACCAAACAGTGCAAAAGAGGAAGTGTCGCGCCGTCAGAAAACCAAGTTAAACCAATGGGGCTAGGCTCCCTTAGAGCCCAAGCAACCATACGTGCTGCCAAGCTAAACACTCCAGTGTAGGTAGGTATACCTCCCGCCTATACTACAACACTAAGGCGGAGGGCATTGTGGAGTACGTTTTATTTACTTTGTGGTACGTGCGCCAAAGAATTAAGTAACGACTGGGTGCTGCTGGAATCGAGCCGCAATGTCAACTTCACGGCATTCGAGGTGCGAGTTCCAACGTATTTTCTGCACCTCGAAGACTTTTGGCCACGGGATGTGGTGTATCATCGAGTCCGCGGACAAGTGCCACACGATTACACGGTGACGAAGTGCTTCTTACGAACATAGTTTTGCAATTATACTTTTTTATTTTATAATCCATGTTAGTTTGAATAGGGTGTAAGATTATTATATTATTTTATCCTTAAAAGGTTTGATTTTTATTCCTTTTTAGGGTTCCGTAGCCAAATGGCAAAAAACGGAACCCTTATAGATTCGTCATGTCTGTCTCTCTGTCCGTCTGTCCATCCGTATGTCACAGCCACTTTTTTCCGAAACTATAAGAGCTATAATGTTGAAACTTGGTAAGTAGATGTATTCTGTGAACCGCATTAAGATGTTCACACAAAAACAGAAAAAAACAAAAAAAATTGGAGGTTCCCCATACTTAGAACTGAAACTCATTTTTTTTTTTTAAATAAAACCCATGAGTGTGGGTTGTCTATGGAGAGGTCTTCAAAAATGATATTGAGGTTTCTAATATATTTTTTTCTAAACTGAATAGTTTGCGCGAGAGAATCTTCCAAAGTGGTAAAATGTGTGCCCCCCCCCCCCCCTGTAACTTCTAAAATAAGAGAATGATAAATCTATAAAAAATATATGATATACATCACGATGCAAACTTCCACCGAAAATTGGTTTGAACGAGATCTAGTAAGTAGTTTTTTTTAATACGTCATACATTGAAATTCATATCAAATACTCAGGTCATACTACCATTCACTTATATACCTACAGGTTTGTACGGCAACCTCGGTGCGCGAGTCTGACTCGCACTTGGCCGGTTTTTATTTTAGATCTAGCTCTACGGCTACCCACCCATCTACGGCTACAAATCAATTTAATTTCCGAATTGCCAAGTTTTTATATCAGTAAACACTTACCCGCGTTTGCCAACGATGCCGTTACCCATGTTGAACGCAGCACCGTTGCAAGTAGACAGCTCAGCTTCCCAGATATTGTTACAACGTCTACCGACGAAGTGGTTGCTGCGCACACTGGAGGCGAACAACTCAGTCGCACGGCCGTGGGAGCAGGTGCTGATCCAGCAACCAGGTTGAGGGTTCATACCACCGTTGGGGTAGAAATCTGCGTTACCAATAGGATTAAAAATACCCAAGAGGCGACCGTCAGTGTGGATAGCTTCTACGTACTGTCCAGCGTTGGCGTTCAGAGCGTTGCCGTTACCTCCCCATAGTGGGCCAGCGGGGTCGAGACCTATAAATTAACCATAATATCAGTATACACAGTAAGAAAGGTAAAGAATTTAATATTACATCACATACCAGTAACTCGAGCTGGGCGGCCACCAGCTTGACGACCAGCACTACCAACGACGTGAGCTCCCAAACTGAAGCCAACCAAGTGCACGTTGTTCCAGTTACCACCGGCGGTGTTGATGAGCCACACGAGGAAGTTCCCGAGGAACTGGCCCACACCAGGTACGCCAGCAGCAGCGGTGTTATAGGAAGCGTTGGCAAGAGCACGCCAGTCTACAACGATGACGTTGACGTCTTGAACAGCCAAGAAGGCAGAGGTGATGAGTGGGTTCATTTGAGTATTGCCGTTGTTGTTCCATCCATGGACGATAACTTTCAATCCACGGTTATTACGGTAGTTGGAATTCCAGATGGTGTTCGCGTTACCGTTGACAATGACTTGAGCGTTGTTGGGGTTTTGTCTGAAAAAGAAAATAGTACTGATTTCAACACAGTCATTAAAATAATTTACAACAATAAATAAATAACGCTTTTTATTATATCTCACCTATACACTTACACCTATTACACAAAATAGGATCCTTTATTTAATGTATAAATTAAGGTTAAATTGGATAATCTACCAGGTAAATAAGAAGATAAATTTGCTTCTCTAATAATATTATTGTTTTTTTTTTTACCTGGTGAAGAGCCAGTACTGGTTGTTGGCACCATTCCTAGATTTTAGCAGTTCTTGGTCAACTGGCTCTTCCAGATCTACGAGTACCGGTACGCCATTGCCATTAGGCATCCATATGTAGCGGCTTTCACCTTCTACATAGTGGCTGTTATCCCCCGGGACCAAGGGGATAGCATTGCCTGAGCACACTAGAATCAAAATAAAATATAATTTTGTTGATATTGCTATCTGTTCCACTTCGAGATTGAGTGAGACGGCAACTCACATAATTGGCCATCCTGCTTATGATTTGGAGCAAACACATTTAAACCATGGAATTGATAATTTAAAAAAAATTAGTGAGGAGAGCATGCGGAAGGTAAAGTAAAGCAGTTTTTTTATGTTAGATAAGGGTAATAAGCAGTCCACCAGGTTTGGTCACGATGTTTTCCTTCAGAAATATATAGCATAATGTTATAAAGGCATTTCAAGGTTACTAACACAAAGCTATCATCGCTTCAAAGCAAAATCAGAGTAACTGCTTAAGAGATGTTGTTATTCACTCAAAGAGCAGCTTGACTGGGGATGTACTTTCACCTTACAGAATATACTGCAGCAAAATAACTTTGCTGTGGTGTGTGTGTCCATATGGCTACGGTAACTGCTTACCATCAGGCGGGCCGTATGCTTGATTACCGACATATTGAAAGAAAAACTGTCAGTTTGGCTTTCAGAAACTGACAGTGGGTGAAACAAAAAAAAATAAGCAAAAAGAAATACTAACGGGCCACCAAACCAACTAGCACCACCAAGAGTTTCATGTCTCTTCTTTGGAAACTGCAGCTTATTGCCAAAACACATATCTTTATATAATGCTGCTGTTATCTTGAATAAAGAATTTAATCAGTTATGTAAATGTGTCATAATTATTAAGGCTATTAATGTTTCTTTCCAATGGAGGATAGCAGAAATATGTAAAAATGATATAGGCGTTGATATAGGAATATAGGTTTACGTGAGGTGGAGGGGAGCAGAGCGCACTTGCGCACGCTCGCGATCCTAGAGTGGAAGTCCAGGCTGGAGCACCCTAGTGCGGGCCACAGGATCATTGAGGCCATCCGTCCAGTGCTGGATGAGTGGCTGGAGCGGAGGCATGGCGTGTTGACCTTCCGGTTGACGCAGGTCCTCTCGGGACACGGCTGTTTCGGGAGGTATCTGTGTCGGATTGCCGGGAGGGAGCCGACCGCCGAGTGCCACCACTGTGACGGGTGCCTCGAGGAGGATGCCCAGCACACGCTGGAGGTGTGCCCAGCCTGGGCAAGCGAGCGCAGCGAGCTCTGCGCCGAAGTGGGGACTGATCTCTCGCTGCCGAGCGTGGTTCGCGCTGTGGTTGACAGCGAGAGATCGTGGGACGCACTCCACTCCTTTTGCGAGCGAGTTATACTTGCAAAGGAGGCGGCGGAACGTGACAGGGAGGACACTACCACCCTGGCTATCCGCCGCAGGAGAACCGGGCGTCGGAGGGCCCACTTCCCCCCAACATGGGCCCAAGGGTGGCGGACTCGGGGGAGTCTGCCGCCCATCAACATCGGGCCCGAGTAGTGGAGCGTGTGTTTCCGCACGCTACTCAGGAGGAGACGGCGGAGACAAGAGCTCCGGTCTCTGCCGTCGACGAAGAGGAGGCTTCCGATCAGGCCGTCGCTGCTGGATACGCGGACGAATGCTTTGGCGCCCCCGTATATCCAGCTGGCAGCCACAGGTAGGAACACCGTGGGGTTTTAGTCAGTAAGAGTCTGACATAACCCGAACACTCCCCCCGGAGTTCCCGGGTATCCATGAGGATTTCCCCACGTAAAAAAAAAAAAAAAAAAAAGGAATATAGGTTTGATGTGTCTTAGTCGTAATTTCTAATAGATTGTCTAACTAGCATGCCCTCTGATGTTTATAGGTAACATTCTACGTTGTATCGTAAATTTGCTATTACTAGAGTAATTTTGTTTAAAATCAATTTTAAAGAAAAGTAAAGTCAGTTAATTTAATGAAATTAATGCCAAATACTGTAATTCTATTGACGTATTTCACAACAAGCCTCATTTCTTTAAAACTCTTATTAATCATGAATTTTTCAGTCCTGACGAAGAACTACCCAGCATGTCATCTGGTTGACAGGGACACACGGGTACGCGGGCCACAGCCTTTTGTTTGCAATTACTTCAATCGTACGCATCTCATAATATACTAACATGACTATGGTAGCTACACACCTATCACACCCAATAAGCCACAAGAATCATTGATCAATATAACAGCGATAACTTATTAAAAAATACTAATATTTGTATAGGTTATGTATTAATTATATAAATAAATATATACATATATATTTTAGAAATTGAGTAGATCGAATAGAATTGAATATTTTCTAGCGAATTATGGTGAGCGCAAAGTCATTAAATGTATAATGTATAGTTTAAGTTTAAGTTTTCCATTGTAAATATGGAGCATGTATGGATGGGTTGCGAATTGTTCTTTCCCTTTATACCTGCCCAAGAGGGGAATGTGGTAATTGTACCCCATTTATATTCACATTTATATATATTAATTGTTTAAACCATTTTCTTTTCTCTGTTAAAACCGTTTATAAGAAATTCTATCTCTTTTACTCGAATTGTAACTATTATAACATATTTATTGTAAATCAACTAAAAAGGCCGTCCGCCAAAAGTCTATAAGTACTAATTTCCATTTGCGGAAACTTATTAGTAGCTTTAAACATATTTTTAATGTCATAAAAGAATAACTATATTTAATAAAGCTGTTAGTTTCCCTTAATTATATAAATAAATAAATAAATAAATAAATTCCTCACTAATTCTGACTCAATTCTGAAAATAGTTGTGCCTACTGATTAATCAATCCGTTAAAAATCCTACATGTTTTGTGTGGCATGCGGGGTAATTTTAGTAGATTTTTTCTAAAATAACCCTAAAACCTAAATATGTTGGCAAAGTAGATACCTATGTCCTACAGTAGTCGTAACTTTGAATAAATAGTATTATAAGTGTATTATAAAGGTTTTTATAAATGCAACTATAATGGACGTGCGTGATCCTATCCAATGGCGGCTTAAGTATTTGTTAATTATAATCGATAATTAAATAATAAATATTTTTAATTTTGAAGGAACATCAAGATAATATGTTTATTATCATCGAACACTTTTATCAATAGCTTTCTTTAAACAAAACAACATTTATTACGTAAATAGGCATTATAATGTGGATTATTTACTTTTTTTAAACATTAATCGCCATATCAATTATTATTTTTGCTCTTTAAATCCTTAATGAACTAAATCATGATTAAAAAGCGTTTATGAGTAAAGAAAAGTTAAACCCTGAATAAGATTTTACATAGTATTTACACGGTAAACCAGTTTTATGAGTAAGGCCGTGAATACCTATAACTATTTTTTATTTTTTACAAAAATATTAATTGCCTCCTATTTGGATTATACTGGCCAATTCCACCAAAATTAATGATAACGCAGGTATTTTCCGCTGACTTCAAAATAGACTCATAATTAAAATTTGAGTTCATATAAGTCGCTCGTTATTTTTTATTTTTTTGTTATGAACCACTTTCATATAACTATCGTACGGTATATAATTGTATCCTTAGAGATATAATTAATTATATCACGGCTTCAAATACCTTACTGCGACCGATATAAGAATAGATCTTTACTTATATAATCTAAACTAATATAACTAGTGCCTCTGCTAGACCTCGCGAGCCTCGGTAATTTATATGGATTTTTTTGTCAATTCGGTGTCTTGGATTTTTTTCAAAATTTTGAAAACTGCTCAACTCTCAAAACACGAGAATCATGAGAAATGGGACCTATAGAGGAGAACAGCCGAACTGACTTATACGAAAGCATTTTTGTCCAAGCTGAAACGGAGACGCTTCCCTCCTTCGTCCAATAAAACTTGTACTACGTACTATTTATTTACTCTGAGTTAAAACTCAGATAAAAATTCTTTCGCTAATAAGAAGCTACATAATCCCTGAGTGTTATAGTGTATTATCCCGGGAACGTAGGTGGCTCATTACACGGGCCGTGCAAATATCCCTCGTTCCGAGGTGGAGGAAAGCCGCGAAAGCATCGGTATCCTTGGCGTCGACATTTCTAGCGACGTTTTGTTCCGAAGGCAAGGTTAGCAAGGTATCCAAAAAGCTTGGAGTGCTCAACAGAGCGAGGCAAAGCGAGGCTTCACAGCGGGGCAAAGGCTGCAACTTTATAAGTCGCAGGTCCGGCCTCATATAGAGTACTGTTGTCATCTATGGGCGGGAGCACCTGGATACCAGCTTGGGCCTTTAGACTCGGTTCAGCGACGTGCCATCAGAAAAGTTGACGATCCCGAGCTCACAAGCGGTTTAGAGCCCCTCAGTGTGAGGAGAGATTTTGCCTCCTTATGTGTGTTCTACCGCTTATACAACGGAGTGTATTAAAGAATTGTTCTACTTGACGCCCACAGCTACCTTCCACCATCGCAACTCTCGCCATCGAAGGGGAGTCCATCCACACTCTTTCTGTCCTCCGTGATCCACACACATTGAAACCAGAACTGTTTCGAACTGAGCGGGCTAAAAGGAGTTTTCTTCCGCGGACGCTCGGACTGTGGAATGAGCTCCCCGCCGTGGTTTTCCCAATGGAGTACAGCATGGGGTCCTTCAAAAAGGCATACCCCTGGTGTTGCAAACGTCCATAGGCTACGGTAACTGCTTACCATCAGGCGGGCCGTATGCTGTTTGCCACCTTAGTGGGATAAAAAAAAAACGCGGGACAGCTAGTATAATAATGTATAGAAGATAGAAGATGGGTCTACCCTACGCGAGCCGATCACGAGCCAAGTGTGCCTCGCGGCGTCAAATGTGGACTTACAACGAGCCTAACCTTAAGCACTTATTACACTATCCTATGTGTAGAAAATCTAATTAGGAAATCGGAAGGTGTAATCGAAGTTAGAACAGTTAGATTCCGATTTAGTGAGATAGGAAGGGCCCGACCGCTCTACTTCCTAAATTGATTACGATTTACAACGACTAGTTGGCGACCGTGCGTTTATCGCAATGAAATTCTATTTCACAATTGCGAGTCGTCTGTCCGATTTAGAATTCAATTTGGTCTATGGTGATCACTAGCTTCCTACTTCCTAATTAGAGTGCGCCTAATTAGATTTTCCACAAATATGATTGTAATTAAGTGCTTTACGAATGCACCGCAATCGACGAGGTGCTGAGCGGCTCGGCTCGTGTTCGGGATGCGTAGCGTAGCGTTTATATTGCGCACGTGTAATCCAAATTAAATGAAGGTAAAACCGCGGGTCACAGATATACAATGAAATAACAATACATGATAAACATTAATCATGATTGATGGGTATATTTTGTCATAAGTGAACGCGTTTTTTTTTTTTTTTTGTAATAAAATTTAATTATTGCCATGGCCAAACATTCCCGGAATTTTTATAAGAAACCTACTTTTACCTAACCTACACACACGAGTTGGGCTGCGATTATTCCATACAAATGTATTCCCCTGTTTTCTTCCTGAATAATGCCTCTAGAGTCATCACTTTTTTTTCATATAATCAAGTTCCAAAGCAGAACTTCCACGTCCCATGTTACTTCCTTTTTTACAGCAACTAATTATTAAAGAAATTATGGCCCTCCAAAAATTACAGTAAATGCCCTATTTTTCCGCCGTGATTAAAATTACTACCATACAAATTCGAAAAGATTTTAACATAAAAGAAAGTAATAGTTGTACGTAGTATTTATATACTCTGAGGTAATAGGGACCTAGACAACCCATTACTTAAAATTTTAATGTAAAAAATAATTGAATCGGCTCAGTTTTCGAGGAGGAAAATGGGGAAAACGAAACGACGATTTCGTCAATTTTTTTGTGACTAAATCGGTCTGAGCTGTAGATGTCCCTATCGCACATAGCGCATAGCATAGCGGCATAGCGCGACGGCAATAGTTTCTTCAAATACCTATTTTTCAAATTCCTCGCAGCTAGGAACCCCTCTTAATTGCGTGCAGGGAACGTTTGGCTCCTATGATTAGCCTGGCGGCTTGCGAAATGTATTGACATAATATCCTAACTAATATTATAAATGCGAAAGTGAGTTTGTTTGTTTGTTACACCATCACGCCTAAAATGATCATCATGAAATTTAGCATGCAGATAGCCTATGGTATGGAAAAGGACATAGGCTACTTTTTATCCCGGGAACGCGGGTGAAACCGCGGGGGACAGCTAGTATTTAATATTATAAATGCGAAAGTGAGTTTGTTTGTTTATTTGCTTGTTTGTTTGTTACACCATCACGCCTCAAGTACTCTACGGATGAATCATGAAATTTGGCATGCAGATAGCCTATGGTATGGAGAAGGACAAAGGCTAATTTTTATCCCGGGAACGCGGGTGAAACCGCGGGGACAGCTAGTAATATTATAAATGCGAAAGTTTGGATGGATGTTTGTTACTCAATCACGCTTCAACAACTGAACGGATTTGCATGTTTGGCTCGCTGATAGAATATGTTCTAGATTAAGACAGGGTTTTTTTCCCGGAAAAGCAATATATCCCTCGGTTACGTGGGTGAAACTGCAGGGCGCAAATAGTATTAAAATACATGACTATTTTATTTATTTATTTAGGATATACTATACTAGGACTATTAGTATAATTTTATTCCAAAAAATTTAGTCTCTGGCGAATGGGGGCGCGAGGTTGGTCAAGAAGATATAAATTCCGGATTCACTGTAAAAAGAAAAACAATATTAATGAAAACAAAAATCAATGTAGGTTTTTAACCAAGTACAGTCGCGGAATGAAAAGGTTCGTCACCTTAGAGTTGGTTTTCGCTTGCACCAGATTGCAAGAATCAATTTTATTACCTATATGTACCAACATATTACCAGTGAGGTTCCTAACAGGAAGAAACAGTGCTGCTAACATTTACATAAATGTAACGTTTGCTATTGAATAAGGTTTTGTTTGTTTTTACATCACGTCAAACACAATTTATGGCTTTTGCGGAATAAAATATAAGTATTATTTTTTTCAATGATGACATTGCCCTATTTTAATCAAGTTGAAAACTGACGAACCTTTTCATTACGCCACTCTCGGTGTAGTAGGTTTTTTTTTTCATTGCAGCCTTAAATAACCTATAAATATAATGGTGTAGTATTGCAACTTACGTAGATTTAACTTCAGTTCCACCAAAGTGAACATCCTTTTCACCGTCGCATTGCAGTGTAATAGCAGCTTCGTAGGATTCGCATTTGGTTCCAATAAATCTGTTGCCACCGTCCACGTCTCTGGTGATGGACTCAGCATAGAAGACATAAGCGTAGGTATGAGAGCAAGAAACAAGATTGCCACAACCGTTCTGGTAAGTGCCACCGTTAGGATAGAAATCTAGGTGTCCTAGAGGGTAATCGTAGCCGGAAATCCCAGCTGTCGTGTGGATCACCTCGACGAAGGCAGCGGCGTTAGTGCTGAGGAGCTCGGGGTGGTGAGTCCAGCCATGGAAAGATGGATCCAAAGCTGAAATAAAGTGTATAGTAGATTATTATGTATTTTGACTTTTATTAGTCGGTTATTTTCATTGTAATTTTAATATTCGACGGGCCAGTTAGCGCAGTTGGTTAAGAGTCCGGTAAAGATTCCACCTATTGCGCCGCAGGTCGTGGGTTCGATTCCCGCACAGGACATTCATTTGTGTGCATGAACATGTCTGTATGTCCTGAGTCTGGGTGTAATTATGTATATTAAGTATGTATTTACAAACAAAAAGTACTATATGTATTATATCAGTTATCTGGTTTCCATAGTACAAGCTCTGCTTAGTTTGGGATCAGATGACCGTGTGTGAGGAATGTAGCAGGATATTTATTTAAAAAAATAAATAAATATCAGCCTAGGGATATTCACTGCTGCACGAACCCTGTTAGTTCTCGCGAGAGACGCGCGTCCTATAATAACAACTGTTTTCATTGTTATTTTTTTAACCGCGATCCAAAGGATTAAGTGACGGAATACAAAAGTCTGTTTTTTTTGCGGAGATTGCGCAATTATTTCTCCAGTTATTATGGTAGTATAAAGATAATGGTTGATTATGCACCAAGGGGATATAAAGCAGTGTCTTATGTCACGGGCGGCATATTGAACCCTGCATGAGTATAATGAGGGAACGAGCGCAGCGAGGGAATTTAATATAATTTATATGCAGAGTACTGAATGAAGCGAGGGGTTCAAACCGCCCAACTTCATCCAGGTATTGTACTATATAAGACCCCAGGGCTCTAATGACTTACTTCAGATTAGGTTTGCATGACATACAATTTGACATTTTCTAGCAGGTGGTAGGTATGAAAAAAATATTATTTATTTTTAACATTGTATAAGGTTTGTGTTTAACTTGACCACATTCTCACTGCGGTAAATACGATAATAGTACCAATGTATTGTATTGTAGAATATGTTTAAATATTTACCAACAACATGGGGGACGATTCCATCAATGTGCCTTGCAGCAATGCCACCAATATGAGCACCAAGGCCAACACCGACGATGCGGATGAGGTTTGGGTTATAACCGAACGAGTTGATGAGAATGTTCACGAAGTTGGCGATAACCTGACCGCACTGGACAGCATTGCCGAGGCCCTGCGAGTACATGCCAGAACCAGGGCTCCAGTCAACTGCGATGACGTTGGCGTCTTCCGCGGAAAGGTGGGCTGTAAAATGTAAATAAATGAATTAGGCAGTGCCTACCTCATACGATTCAATTAAACAATACCTTAAGGGTCAATTCACACCGAGACTCAACGAGACGGTGGAATGTTATTTTACCAGGAGAAAGTTGATGTGGCTCTTTGTTTGTATTGTATTTTTAGTAGATGATTCGAATCTTACCGGGAACTACGAAAGCATTGAAGTTCCCAGAGACTGACTCTCCGTGGCTGTGAATAGTGATGTGTGTGCGTCGGCTCATCGAAAACGACGATGTCATTATGGAATTGACTGAAGGTAGTATTGGCTGGCTAAGTTGTGGGTTTGCCCTGAAATTATACAAAAACCAGTCTTAATAGATTTGTTCAAATTTCTTTGCTGATGGATTTAGTTTTATCTTGTGTGTTATATTTTAAGAGAGGTAGAGCATAGCGTGTATTCGTTCAAAGAGCAGCTCGACTGGGGGAGGTACCTCCACCTTACAGAATACCATAGCCAAATAACTTTATGTTGTGTAAAGTTGTGTTCCTGCGTAAGGTCGCCAGAGCTCATTGGGGAGGGGGGAAAGGTCGGTAACGCGTGAGCGATGCTTCGTGTGTTGCAAGCGTCCATATGGCTTCGGTAACCGCTTACCATCAAGCGGTTCGTAAGCTTGCTTACCGACTTAGTCGTATAAAGCAAAATATTTTACTGATTTCACTTTTGATTGATATTACAAAAATATCAAAGTTATTTTAAATTTTTGGTGTACTAATTACAATTTATAAGAATAACTGAGACGCTGACTACAACTAACTGAGATATAACTAGCTGCATAATGACAGGAGCTTGCCAAAAATAATTTCGTTAATTCTATGTACCTATCTCTATCCCTGTTTTTTAGGTAACTCTAATTTGTCGATAAAAAATGAAATAACAACCTTGTATACAAATGGAACATCACATCCATGTCTCCCAAACTGAACCCGGAAGCTGAAACAATATACAATACCTAGTTATTAATTTATCTGGAGGTGAGAATACAGTTCCAAGACATTAAACTATTGAAGGCTCCAAAAAAGTATATATAAAGTGCCCAGGTATAATCTTTAAAAATCGAAGTCCCGATCATCGAGCCGGTTTACTTAGGACCCACCTAAGTTTCGTCGTCGTCGTTACGTCGCTATGGGCTACATAAAACTTAAAAATTATATTGGGGAATCACCTTGTTAGGGTGGCAGTAGCAGGCTTTAATTGGCAGTGTTGGGCATAAAAAGCTAATAATAAATAGGTCAGTAATTATTTGGTGTTAATCTGTTATAAATCGTTTGACTGTCGCGAAATAAATATATTTTCAACACACTTGCTCGTAAAGTGTTATTGCACCGTTGCTTTTTACTTTACATTATCGCACAGTTTTATGACTGCAAGTGATATACGAAGCATTCTTAATTTAAACGGGTAAAACAGTTTAATAGCGAATCGATGTAAAAAAAAACATGCGCGCCATATTTGTTAACGTAGGTATATGTTGTTTGTTATTATGTTATTATTAAAAAATCTACTTAAAAAAATACAAATCTGTTTTTTTCCTTGCAAGTGTGTTGAAAAACGTCGTATGACTCGCGTGTGCATTGTTCATTACACTCTGCTCACGCACTTAATTAAGACTCGTTTGTGATTACCAGTTCTGCATACATGTATCATAATGTACTATTATCGGTAATATCGGTTATCGGCTGGTGATCTAGCAGGAACTAGGGGCCCCATAGATCGCGGGCGCGCATCGCAAGTGTACACTAAAATAACTAAATATACCAAAGGTTTTGTGTTTTAACGTATCTCAAACATATTATTTATACTTACATGGGTACAGCCAGATCCGCTAAGTCAAATATTAGTTAAGAAATATGACGGCACCCCAAATTTTAGTACAAATCTTTGTTAGTTCAATCTCTTACCCAGTTTTTATGAAAAAAAAAAAATGCATTTCATAAAGAAATGGATTGGATACTTGGAAACCACCTATTGTATAGATTCACCATAGTGATGCCCGTTTTTTATCTAAATTATTCTCAAGTACCTAACAAAAAAACTAACCTAATTTAAAAAAGTTATTCTATTCTAATGTGCCCTTTTGCTTGCGTAGGAAATGCTAAAATTTCCCGTAACTTTTTCCCATCTGTTTTCTATGTATCAAGAAGCATACATTTTATCGTTACATTAAATAATCATGACTTATTAGAATATGATAGCCACTCAAGCATCACCATTTTGCAACGTTCTTGATACCACAGAATATCACCTGATGGGATTATCAGATAATGCCGGGGTATAATCATAAACCAGCTCAATAACAATTGTTAACAACATGATAATGTTTTCATAATTCCAGCCTTGATGTTATCTGTATTTTATTGAATGTGCATTGAGTTTGACTATTATGAATTACATACCTATATATACTACAGTATACCTACATACAATATATTTAATCACAATTAATCATTAGTCATTTCCGTACACCTATTTATGTACCGTTAAGAGGGCTGGTGGCGTTTGTTCCATACAAAAGTAATCCTCAGTTTCCTCTCTGGATAATTACACTAGAGCAATGATTATTCTACCATGCAACCTGTAGGTACCACTGTATATAGTAAAACTGTGACTGTATGTCCCTCGATTGTGTTTTTCTCCATAAATTAATTATTATAAGAATTAGGAGCCTTCTAAAATCACATTTACCATTTTTAACGCCCTTATCAGACGTCCAGCGAACAAATTTGACGAATATAAAACAAGAAAGGAAAACCGACAGACATAGCCAAAGCCCTTCTTATTATGATTCTTGTTTTTTTTAACCGACTTCAAAAAAAGGAGGAGGTTCAATTCGGTAGTATGTTTTTTTTTTTTTTTTTTTTTTTTTTTATGTTTGTTACCTCATAACTCCGTCATTTATGAACCGATTTGGAAAATTCTTTTTTTGTCTGGAAGGGTACACTTCCCGTTTGGTCAGGAGATTTGATTACTTCTTCGTGTACTTTGAAGTCGGTTTAAGTTTTTTGTAAAACAGTCCAATTATTATCGATCCAGTTTAGGTGGTGAAAACCGGGGATAAAAAAATAGCGATTTCGTCTAATTTAAATAGGTGCAAGCTGTAGTTGTCTCTATCGTCCTCGGGCGGGATAGCTCGGGCACAGCGCGACAGCAATAGATATGTTAAAAACCTATTTTTCAAATTTCTTGCAGCCATCCTTTCCTCTTAATAGCTCCACAATCTAACCATAGTGATGATGTGGCAGAAGTTGGTAAGCACACAAAGCCTAGAAGGAACTGGCTCGCAAATGCAGCTGTCGGAACACTGATAGGTGCTTGGCGACAGATTTTTAACGCTGAGGGTGGTAGCCAGCCAGGGGGGGTACTACAAAGCACTCTATTACCGTGATATGGTTTCCTAACGATGTTTTCCTTCAATGGTAGCTCATGCTCATTGTAAAATAGCTGATAATTCAGGAGAGAACATAACTGCAACGTGGTATGCAATGTTGATGGCAACCTAAGTTGATAATAAGTGAAGTGTTTGTTTGTAATGTAGAAATCAATGTATACGAAAGTATAAACGGTAAATGTACCAACAAAAAGGTGTTTTAAGTATGTCTGTCTGTCTGTCTATTTGTTCCGAATAATTTACCAACACGGCTGGAACGATTTATCGGAACTTTCACTGTGAGCTGTTGTTATAAGGATAAGTATAAACTTTTAAAAGTACGCGGATGTCACCGTGGGGTTCAGCTACTGAAACAAATGTATGAATATTGAATCCTCTGGCATCTAGCCAGATAATTCATATAGGCGAGTTCTTAGGATAGCGTCGCAGAACTAATTATTTTAGATTAGTAAGAAACGTATAGAAATTAATATATAAGATTGTAATGCAGGTAAATTTAATAGTTCCTATTTTACATAATACGCATAGTTATTGCACTCATACCTGCAACTGCAGCACACACGAGAAAAACACACTTCGCTAACGCGTACATCTTGGTGTCAGTAACTGAAGATTACGTTAACAAATTTTACTTTATATTAATACAATTTATCAAAGATTACGCCTTCTGGAAACTTGTAATCCCGGCGTTGATAACTATTAAACTTGCCATAAATCTGTCAGAGATATATTTTTAAGGACTTCCGTCCTGACTAATCGCACCTATGGTTAGTAGGTGAGACTATAAAATCGGAGTAATGCTATCATGGATCGGTTTTCAAACAGTTCAAGTGTTTGAACTTGAACTTTCGGTGAAGTTAACGTGAGGAAACCGTTGTACGACAGAAGAACCTTATTGTTAGTGTGGTACGATAGCCGGGTACTTATATATAGCAAACGCCTGCCTGGCTATAACCCGCAAGTTGAAAACCTGTCACCAAATACGTAAAGGAAAAGGTCCAAGTTCGTAGCTGACGGCAGGCAGTAGGCTGCATCAGGCGATGTGTCGCCGCGACGCCTCACGCTTGAGATAATCGTGTTTTATACATTCAAATTAATATATATAACTCAATACTATAAAATTAACTAAAGTTACTATCAGTTCCGATTTTGGCCACATACCAGAAGAACCCTTGTCTCACTGTATGTTTATCTCCGCAGTAGTACAGTCATCTATGCCCGGCGTACTTTACAACGTTTTACATGGTCTTACCCGGCCTGCGCACGACAATTTCCATAAGCTTCATCGCAATCGGAATAAGGAACGCATATGTTACAAACATACACATAAACGTTGATTTGTATTGACATAAGTATCTATACACATAAACGTTGATTAGTATTAACATAAGTATCTATACACATAAACGTTGATTTGTATTGATCATAAGTATATTGACTATAGATACATTTTTGAAGGAAATTTACAGCCTATTGACACACACACAGAGTACCTTTATACAATTATGTACTCTACCTAAGTGGAATGGTTGTGGCTTGTTAGCCACCTTAGTGGTATAAAAAAAAAAAAAAATATTTATCATCAAATAGATGAGAAATATGCTAAATTCTAATACCATTTGTAAGTAGGTAGTAGCGATAATTCTGTACCCCGAGTGTAAAGAATTGACGATAGTAAACGCTTACTAATGCGTGTGCGTTTACGACACTTCTCTATTGGAATTGGCACAGCGCCTCTAGCGGTATACTCATTGTATTAGTACAATGAGTATACCGCTAGAGGTACATTTTTACATACAAATTTATAGTTAACGCAAACGCATTAGTAAGCGTTTATTAACGTCAATTCTTTACACTCGGGGTACTGTTTAAAATACCGTGCCTTTAAATTTTTACAAATTTTGCATGCTCTGATGACTATCTCGCTTTAATATCTGCTGACGTCACTGACAATGTATACCTAGTACCTTGATAAACTTTATCATTCATGAAATATTAGTATGTAGGTAGTTAATTTGTGAAAAACATTTATTTTATTTGTAATTATTCACATTTTCAAAGCTGTATGTTTGTTACCACTCCGCTCCGTAACGGCAACTTTTTTATATGACAAATACGGTAAACAAGCGTACGGACTGCCTGATGGTAAGCGATTACTGTAGCTTTATGGGCGCTTACAATGCATGGGGCATCACTCACGCGTTACCGACCTTTGCCCCTTCCCGAATGGGCACTGGCAACCTAATTCACGCGCAGAAATACAATATAAAGTTATTTGGCTGTGGTATTCTGTAAGGTGGAGGTACTTCCCAATCGAGCTGCTCTTTGATCGAATAAAAGCTACGCTCTACCTCTCTCAATGGCAACTTGATTATAATATCCTGGTATAAGATAAATACTTTTTTTTTCAGGCGGGTAAATCCGTTGTATGGAATCTAGTAATAAATTTGCTACTGTTAAAATCCCACCTCGTAAATCTTTAGATAAATTAGTATTGAATTCTGGGATCTTTATCTGGATTATTATGACTGATGAGATATGATTATTGTGGCTCCATTTTGATGACACAAACATTTATTTGATAACCATGTTTAAAATAACTCTTGTTTTTTGTTTGATTGGTCTCGGTGTGGGTAAGTTTGCAATATTAAATCGTATCTCTTTAAACTGGTAAAGCCTGTCTTTATCGTGTAGTTACTTATCTTTAGTTCAGATATGAGAGCAGTAGCTTGCAATATAGATAATATTGCTCCAGAAGTATTTGCTACAATCAATTGTTTTGAATATGCTACAATTTTTACCAAAACTTACTCCACAATAAAGAATCTAGGATCTGGCATTGAATTCCTTTAATGTTTTACATTTAGCGTACGAATTCTTTCTAGCTTTGCCGAGTCCAGTTCTTAGGAAGCTAGATCCAGGTCTTCGATATCAATATGCGGCAGACTCGAAGGGACAGTACCATTTGGTTGACTTATGGGTGACGTTAGATGATTTGAATGAGGCTCTTCGATATGATCCTGGACATAATATTTACCATTTATTTACTAGGTTAGTGTTTAGATTGTTTCTTCTAGAAAGTTATTCCTTCCTAGTTAGCTATATATATATATATAGATTAACGACCACTTTTTCTACTTTGCTTGATTACACCATGGGTTTTATTTTTATGCGATGAAGTCTGTAAGCAAGCGTATGGCCCGCCTGATAGTAAGGGGTTCCTGTAGCTATATATATATATATATATTTTATACCACTGAGGTGGCAAACAAGCATACGGCCCGCCTGATGGTAAGCAGTTACCGTAGCCTATGGACGCTTGCAACACCAGGGGTATCACTCGCGCGTTGCCGAGCCTGAAGAAAACTCTTCACACCCTTTTTGAAGAACCCCATGCTGTACTCCATTGGGAAAACCACGGCGGGGAGCTCATTCCACAGTCCGAGCGTCCGCGGAAGAAAACTCCTTTTAGCCCGCACAGTTCGAAACAATTCTGGTTTCAATGTGTGTGGATGGATTCCCCGTCGATGGCCATGGTCATATGGAAAGTTGATACACACGGGGCGCCACTCACGCGTTACAGCCCCTTTCCCCTCCCCAATGAGCATTGGCGGCTAAATTCGGGCTAGGATTCTTGGAAAGATGTTTAACACATTTAAAATATCTTCAAATTATATTGGAAACTAGTTATAGTATAATTGAAATTTTGCATATTATAAACTTTTAATGTCATACTTTCAGGAATAATCCCACTGTGAGTCAACCCCTAGTAGTTAACAGTGCCGGTTTTCTTCAAACGACTAACTTCTCGAGTTCAAGACGGACAATCATATTGATACATGGATGGAGAGACTCTGCTGTTTCTGATTTCAATTCTGTACTTACTCCAGGTATGTGCTGATTAAAAATTATTATGACAACAATAATTGTCACTTGAAATCACCTTCTCGTTAGTGTCGTAAAATTTTGGTTTTTAAAGAGGACATAAAAGCATTCATTTTAATTGACCATTTTATGAGTATACTATAAAGAGGCAGATACCATCACTGTAACTTTAATAATAATAATAATAGTAATAGTTAATAATAATAGTTTGTTAATAATAATAATTATTATGTTACAATCAATACTTTTGCAATACCTGTAAAAGGTCACTAAGTTATCTAAGCACTGTTTGTAATAGAATAAGACCCACTATACACTTATTTGCAGAATAAATGAATATGAATATGAATATGAATAACGTTGAAACTAAAAGTAATCTTTCTCATTTTTAGCGTTCCTCGCAGCAGAAGACCTAAACATCATTGTTGTTGACTGGAGCGCTGGTGCCAGTTCCTTAACATACAGAATATTAATCGCAAATACTATAGCTTCTGGTAGAGCCGTTGCCGGGGTAATTGATTGGATTAACGAAGAGGCTGGTTCTGCTATAGAGTATCATATAGTTGGCCATGGGTTTGGAGGCCACCAGGCGGGTATTGTTGGAAGACACGTTAAAGGAGATATCACTTATATTACTGGTATGTGTGTGTTTTCAGTTTGATCGAAGGATATGAAAAAGAAATTACTATAGGAATAAATCCATATCTAACTCAATTACAGGCCTAGATCCAGCAATGGTTGGCTGGGTCAACAATATCTATCGTTTCCAGCCTGATGATGGAATCTATACTGAAGTGATCCATACGAATTACGGCGTCAATGGCTATCTTGGAGACTTAGCCAAGGTTGATTTCTACCCCAACGGCGGTATATCTATGCCAGGTTGCGATTCAAATGCCTGCGACCATGCAAGGAGCTACTTTTACTTCGCCGAGTCGATAACTGGAGGTTTCACTGGCAGACAGTGCTTGAACTATTTTGCTGCTGTTTTGAATACCTGTGATTCTCTGCCTGGGAGGTTACAGATGGGAGGACTGTCACCTAAAATTGGGTGAGTATTCATTAACGTCTAGTATCTACCTCAACTATTTAACAAATGAGTGTGGTAATTGTATGCATTTTCATCTTCCATTTCAGAAGTTCCGGAGTTTACTTATTAGATACTAATGCTGCGCCACCATTCTCACAGGGATAACTTAATATTACAAACATACATACCTATAATATTTAATAATTTTATTTAAACACTAAAGATACCTGCGTAATACAAATTAAAGCAATAAATAGGAGTCTCTGTAATTTAAGCTACAGAGCATTACAAAGCGGCAAGCTAACATAAGCTACAATACCCTAAAAAATGCTATTTGTACTTAATACATTTAGAAATACAGTCATAGATTTATATCACAGTAGATTAGGATGTTTAATGTTCTTAGGAGCTCTTCTTTGAGAGTTATCTGAGGGTACAT
Organism: Achlya flavicornis; assembly: GCA_947623365.1. NCBI lineage: Eukaryota > Metazoa > Arthropoda > Insecta > Lepidoptera > Drepanidae > Achlya > Achlya flavicornis. Next base: position 13,026,133 of record OX392469.1, on the reverse strand, counting down.
CGGGTTTTAATGTTGTGACGTCAGATGTGACAGGTTTTGTAGAGTTTGTCTTATTAGGTATATCTAGTATACTACTAAGGAATGCTACTCCTTGCTCAGCTGTTTGGTATATTCCTAATAGGAATGATTCAGCATCGAAACCATCTTTGTCGTCGGTAGTTGTTTCTTCTTCTTCTTCTTCTGTTGTCCTGGAATCATTAAAATTATAATAGTAAATATGGGAAATGGGGCAAAGTTTTCATGTGTAATGCTACATATGGCCTGTGCTTATACAATACTAAGTTTGCGCCACCGGGCGTCTCCCGCGATGGGTGAATTTTGACAAACATTTTCCAAGTGGATGCTTGTGTATAAGGAACCTATTTATAGCTAAAAAATGCACGCTTATCTACGGTTTGAGCGATGCGTTGATATAAGTCAGTCAATGGCGCCGATTCTGTTGTAAATCGCACGAAACTAATTTTAGTCTTTTCACATCTCTTTCTTACGAACATGATTGAAAAAAGATAAAACCTATTTAAAGCTGTAAAATTGGTCTTTGCCGTATTCATTTGCGGGTATTTAGACCGCGATAGATGGCGACTAAATTATATTGAAAACAAGCATTGGACTAATTTGACAGAACTAAATTTCTTACATCAGTACAAATTACAAATCAGTACAAATTTATTGTTCCTTATAACTTACGTCTCTGGTTCAGCAGGTGGTTCTTCCATTTCCATTCCATTAGCTGTTGATCTGAAGCAGCCGAGCGGGAACTCAAGTTGTGATTCTCCTAAGAGTTTAGGATCCAATTCGAGGCATCCACGCAATCCATCAGCTGTTGGCGCCAAGTCGTTGAACTTGGCACAAAGTTGGGCAAACTTGCCAAATACTTCGAGACATATTGGGGCCGGGTTTGCACCTATACATAAAATATTATGATTGAATATACGGAAAGAAGATGTTAGTTAAGTTTCTCTTACAAGGCAAGGAAAGTATAATAAAGAATATTATTATTAATAAATAGAGCACGAAGGCAGTGAAACCTTATTGCTTCAATTTGCGTTTCACTCATTTTGGATTCCTCAGAAATAAATAACTACTACTATCTGTTTATACACCGACCCTAAGGTAGAGCAAGATGAGCGGTCACTCTAGGCACCAGGTGGCCAAGGGGCGAAAAAATGCCAAATTTGAAAATCAATTACGAGCTTAAAAGAAAATTTTATGGCGCTTTTCTTTCGGCTGCATGGTAGGGCAGAGGCAGTATCAGGCTAAAGAACACCCTTGCATTGTTAGACAGCCAAGTCGAAAGCATCCAAAAAATATCTACCCTGCTCTACCCTGATCAACGGCTGGCGCTGTGGTCATGTAGCTAAATATTAACACCCTTTTATAAAAAGAAGACTTGTGTGTACGAGAAATAACTTACAACAAATTTAGTCGCATTGGTTGTTATATGAGACCATATATATTACATGTAATATTCTTCTAATGTTTAATATTTAGCCCATACTCGTAAACCCTTTTAAACTAAAACTCTGTTATCGTGTAATTACCGACACATTATTTGAATGTAGTGTTTATTTACCGGACTATTTAATAAGTACCTATATTAGCTAAACTAACGTTTTATGAGTAGGTAAGGCCGAATAAAGTACATAGTAAAATAATAAAACTTTCATCTAATTTAGAACCTTTTATCCAATAAATTCTAATATATCGGCTCTCCTATTAGGTACGTAAACTTTTACGTCAGCCTCCAACTTTCTCAAAGTTTCATCGTGATGCAAATATGCCTAGATGACTACACAGATGTCATTATATTGTGAAACAACTTTCTTTTGAGATGTAGGCAGCGTTCCCTTACTAAGAATTTCTCTTCAATACCAAATTGAGTAAGTTGTGACTATAATTTTATACAAGTATATAACTTTCCTTCTGTGTATTAGATTAGATTTAGAAACTCGATGGAAATACGAAGATAGAGACATAAACACGCAAAGCGGCTTGCACAAAATAGCTATCTGCTTATTAGGTAGCTATTTATATAAACCGTCTGCTGTAAAAAAAAATTGAATTATTAATGATTTTGTAAGTATTTATACTAAAAATATTATACTATTATAAAAAAAATCTAATTAAGGCGAGTTGGGTCTCGCCTTATTACGATTGTTTTAGGGTTTTTGTTGCTCCTCTTCCATTTTCAATCTAGGCCTGTGACATACTAGCAGCATTGCCAATATAGGGCTTCGTTTTGACCTTTCGATACGGGCCCTTATAATTAATAAATAGGTATTAAGCTGGATGAAAAATTACCTTGAATTTTAGAACTGTGTAAAAGATTCTTGCCGTAAGATACGTTCACTGCAAATCCTTCTTCTGGTGACGCGTATTTCATGTGGACGCATCCTGAAATTGAGTGACAAAAATATTATAAAATGACTCGTTTTTTACATTAAAAGTAATCAGTTTTATCAGTTTATTTTGCTTTAGATTATAATTATTTTTAATAGTTTGCTACTGTTATAATGAAAATGCAGTTAACCCCGCATAATGCAGTATAAAAATATAATAATAGTATTTCAGTAAATAGGTAATAGTCTTATTTACCTGGTCCCCCAAGATCTACAAATGTAATATTGAAGTGGACGCAACACGCGCAGCTGGGACCTTTGCACATACAGTTGCGATTCGGTTGATCATTTCGTAGCTCTGGGATTTCGAGTAACTTTTTGCCATCTTCAAAGTCGAGAAAGTCTGTAAGCAAAATAAATTTTGTGACATTACTGTCAAGTTGTGATAATATTTCTCACGTTTTCCTATACCGAGAAATGGTTTACTAAATGCTTAATCTATTCAACGTTAATATGTCTTAATTGTTTTCTACCTTTTGTCATGATTTCATCAATAACTTTCGCTTTATAGTATGACCCATAATTTTTTTGATACTTTAATCATCAAATTGTTTTTTTGTGGCTTATGTTTAACCCCAATCTCATCTTGATACTTGAATGAAAGTGGCATCAAGTTAGCTGAAAGTGGTAAGCACATTGCACATAGCCTATAGATAGGAGATGACTTAAAAGTGCAGCACCGGTTCGTGACTTTTTTTCAACTTGAGGGTGGTGGTCAGCCAAGCGTTCAACAAAGTTTATATCGTATCACCGTGCAGGACCCAGAAATTATCATGCTGTGTTCAATAAGGGCAAGTCGGGTGGGGCAAGTGGATACTGGTTTTTTTTAATTTTTATGTGTCGTTTCTAGTTTTTATGGGTCTATGAGGGAGAAGACCTGTCAAACAGGTTTGTTTAGTATAGTCAGTTGTGGCTCTATAAATAACATGTGCTATATTGAGATGGGGGTTAATTATAGAGAACTAAATAGGTAGTCTTTAAATAGAAAACGGTAAAAACGTAAACGAAGCCGTTAAAATGCCATTAAACGTGTTTTAATGGCTTATACGTCGGGTGTAGTAGTAAAAGACAAAAAATAAATAAAAACCGGCCAAGTGCGAGTCAGACTCGCGCACCGAGGGTTCCGTACAAACCTGTAGGTATATAAGTAAATGGTAGTATAGACCTGAGTATTTGATATTAATTTCAATTGATTATGACTATGACCTATTAAAAAAAAACTACTTACTAGATCTCGTTCAAACCAATTTTCAGTGGAAGTTTGCACCGTAATGTACATCATATATTTTTTATAGATTTATCATTCTCTTATTTTAGAAGTTACAGGGGGGGGGACACACATTTTACCACTTTGGAAGTGTCTCTCGCGCAAACTATTCAGTTTAGAAAAAAATTATATTAGAAACCTCAATATCATTTCTGAAGACCTATCCATAGACACCCCACACTTATGGGTTTGATGAAAAAAAAAATTTGAGTTTCAGTTCTAAGTATGGGGAACCCCCAAAATTTATTGGTTTTTTTCTATTTTTGTGTAAAAATCTTAATGCGGTTCACAGAATACATCTACTTACCAAGTTTCAACATTATAGTTCTTATAGTTTCGGAAATAAATGGCTGTGACATACACGGACAGACAGACATGACGAATCTATAAGGGTTCCGTTTTTTGCCATTTGGCTACGGAACCCTAAAAAAGGTCTATTTGTATCAAGAACGGTAAACCTAGTGATGATAGTCTTATTTTCAATGTTTATCCTTGCCCTAATGGAGCGATCCTATCGTGGATTAGGTTAAAACATAATATTATGTGTTTTTCCTGAAAACCTATCCTAGAGAGGTTTTTAGTTATAAAGAGGAGTAGAAAGCAAATCAAAGTTCATAAACTAATAATAAAAGCATAACTAATGTAAAATATCTAACAAAACGCGATCCATCAATAACTTAGTTAAATATACTTCAGAAATCACTGTTCCACAGTATTGCATCAACAGCAGTTAAAAACAATACCTCAAGAGGCCGACATACGCATCAAAATAGACATAACAATTTGCCAAGGCTGTCATTCTTATTGTTTAGTACCCGAATATTGTGCAGTTACTTTCACGCGTGTGCAGTTTCTACTTTCACCGGCGCGGCTCGGCGCGTGCCCAAGTTCCAGTCATGGTTCACTGCTGTTGTAATAGAGATTATTGTAACTCTTTTGTCTATTGTTTATGTAGGTATTATGTAAGACCAAATTTGGCTTGAAAACTGATTGTGTAACAGATGCTTAAGCTTTTTTGGAGTTGTGAAAGCAAGTTTCGATGTTGTTACGTATATTAATTTTTACTGTGCAAAAGATTGCCTTGCTTGACCATAAGCTTATCATAGTAAAGTGTAATGTGACAGAAGAGGTTAAGTACCTATGTACTTATACGGGATAATACAGCTTTTTATACAAAAGGTACATGTCTCCTCGGCAAAAATGTATGAAAAGCTGTATTTTTTTTGCTATTTCTAAGTAGGTCCCATATAGTAAAAGTTGATCGTATACATGAGTACTTTACGTGGTTTCATTTAATGTCGTATTGTCGTATCCGCCCCGTATAAAGCCTAGAAACAATTAGCTCACAAGTGGGGTTGGTAGCCAAATAGGCGCGTACTAAAAAGCACCCTAAAACTCAAACTCATGTTCGCCACGGCATTCAAAATCACTACATCGCCAAAAAAAATTATTACAGCATACGGCAACTTATACTTTGGTATTTTGCAGAAAGAAATATACACATTTTACAATTTTTAACTTAGAATAAGTATTATAAACTATTATGTAATTTTTTACTGTGTGAAGTTTTACCGATTGTATTCCATCAAAGGCTTTTAGAAGTCTGAAATTATTGTGTATTTTCATACATACAGAGGGTACCAGGATTCGTTATGGTATTTATTCGTTATAAAAATCCTGATCTATTACTTTTAAATGTTTAAAATAGAGTTATGTTGTCAGTAACAAAATGTTGTACAGTAAACATACAGTAAAGTTTCTATGTATGGATTTGTAATCATATACGTCAGAATTAATGAGCGGTTCGCCGTTATAATCCAACTCAGGTATAGAGGGGTTTCTAATGAAGTACTTATGGATACCAAACAATGTCAAGAGTCAAGGTACTTACCTAAAATGCTTGCAGTATGTGCGACGACGGCTACAACCGCGAGCAGCGAAAGCGACAGTTTGACCGACATGTCGATCAATTGTCACCGTCACGGATGTATCGAATCGATAAACAAACACAAATCGAATTATGAATTTTAATTTTCACTGGCAATTTATAACCTAAGGACCGGTCGGGCTACTTGTGCGACGGGTATGTACGAAAGAGGCGAACGTCGCCGACGCTGAGCCAACACTGCTCCTTTCTTGAGATCTCGCTCCGGCCGTTTCACCTCGCTTACAATAGAAGGTGAAATTTAAATAAAGCATAACGCAGTATAAAAATGACATGCATCAGAGAGATGCATCGAGAAAGCTGCCGGTGGACACTCGATTCGGGGCGTAAATCGAAGCCTGTTTTCGAGTGTTTTGGGAAACCTGTACTTTCGATGTATTTACTGAGCCTGCACATTATAGAAAGTTTAAAGTTCATTACCTTGGCTTTCTTTTTTAAAATTTAAGCCATATATGACAAAATGTAATTTTAATTTAATGAAGTGTATTGGATACATTTTAATTTAATATCTTTACCCATAGACTTTAGCCTGTAAATTAATCTCATTGTTTGACGAAAACTATCAAGTTTTCGTTGATAGTGCATTCTAACCTACTTAGATCCTAACTTCCTACCTAATTAATATTATAAATGCGAAAGTGCGTTTGTTTGTTACGCCTTTACGCCTTAACTACTGCTACTCGACGGATCATCATGAAATTTGGCATGCAGGTAGCCTATGGTATGGAGAAGGACACAGGTTACTTTTTATCTGGGGAACGCGGGTGAAACCGCGGGTGAAAACATACTGATTCATAGATATAGAAAGTGGCATCGCTATTATACCTAAATCGAACAACGTATACTCGTATGTACCTAAGTTTTTTTTATATTTCCTAGACTATGTGCTTATCACATTCGGCCAAGTGACCACACATCACTAATCTCGTGGTTACATAATTGAATTAATACAACTTAAAATCGGTCCAATAGATATGAAGAAAAATTACAGACATACAGACAGAAACACGAGTGATCCAATAAGGGTTATTTTTTTCCTTTTGAGGTACGGAACCCTAAAACATCTTGGAAAGAGTAACAGGAATTTAATGGAAAGCAGACTGTCACCATTATTTTCATATTCTTTTACGGCGATATAATTGCTGCCCAAATTTAATGAGAGAAAGCCATACAACTGCGTTTCTTTATTATTTTTTATATTGAAAATTATATGTCGTTCTACATTGCCCTTTCTCAAAATCTAGAGGGATTGTGGCTAACGAGTTGGATACAGATTTTCAAATGAGAAACTCTTAAAAGATATATTGATTAATCGAACCAACTAGAATGGGCTTTGCTTGCGACTGAATGTAAAAACTGAAAACAGGAAAACGTGAACTAAAATTTATAGAAAGCTGTTCGATTCTACCATAGAGATAGAATATTGATAGAGCGACTGAACTTACGTTTCTTCAGCACGGGTATGTGCAACGCTGCCTTGCAACGAACTGCGCGTTCATAGTTTGAATGACTAAATACTCGTTAATTATAATAAAAGCCTAAATAAAACCGACAACATATGACAAGAAACTCATATCGACATTTTATCTGATAGTAAATCAACTAGTGTACGATATATCTATGAATACCTTTAAAAAACTGCTCTAATTTGTTAATGCTTTCACTCTATTAATATTTTATCTCTATGGATTCGACCTATTCTCGATCGGTAAGTCTGGCTATCGAGTCTTGGATGGCACTGCATGGCTCCACATGCGCCTGCGCTCAAATGCACAGCGCGCCACTGCCCCACAAACGGGTCATTGTCCTCTTATTGTGGCAGACCATTACGTGACTAGAAAATACACTAAGTGGGTGCTAAATTATGTTTAGTTTATGTTTGAAACGCAATTAATTTGTAATAGCGTTTGTATAAGATTTTTGTCCAATATTATTATGTGTGATCGAATTGAAACGATAAAAAATAATGGTGCGTCAAGCATGTACGCTGAAATGCTGGTGGCGTTTGTTACATACAAACGTAATCCACAGTTTCCTCTCTGGATAATTACACTAGAGCAATGACTATTCTACCATGCAACCTGAAGGTACCACTGTATGTCCCTCGGTTGTGTTTTTCTCCATAAATTAATTATTAGAAGAATTAGGAGCCTTCTAAAATCACAAAAACTTACCACTTTTAACGCCCTTATCTGACGTCCAGCGAACAATATTTGACGAATATAAAACAACAAAGGAAATCCGACAGACATAGCCAAAGCCCTTCTTTCTATTCTTGTTTTTTTTTTTAAATCAATCCATTTTCGGAGGAGAAAAACGGGGATTACAAAATAGCGATTTCGTCTAATTTAAATAGGTCTTATTCGGCGCAAGCTGGAGTTGTCTCTATCGCCCTCGGGCGGGATAGCTCGGGCACAGCGCGACAGCAATAGATATCTTAAAAAACTATTTCAGTCATGTAATATAAAAAAATAAAAAATGACTTTCTTATACAATTTTAACATCGCAATATCATCATAAAATAAACAACAATGAAAACACAGCCATTGTAAATATTGTTATGAAATATTTTCAACGCTAAAAATGCACGGGGGCGCTAACATGTGAATGTATAAAACAAACAATAACACCAATGTGGTCAGAATCGACTGCGACCACTTTCTCCTGTAGAAAGTGACCATGTCGTATAAGCGAGATAGTCGGACGCTGGTGCTAGTGCCACCAACCTGCCTGTAGACACCACGTATTGAGTTGGTAGTTTGTACCTATAATATGTTAAAAATTTAATTTTTTGTGCATGCTTTTTTTAGTGTATTTACTTTTGTTAATTCTACTTGCATTGTCATCTAATATACTAATGTATACCAAATATGAAGTCAATCCGACCACTGGAAGTGGGTGAAACTCGACTTGCAAGATTTGACCCGAACATACATGGCAAGTTAATAAAAACCGGCCAAGTGCGAGTCGGACTCGCACACGAAGGGTTCCGTAAAGACGTTTCTTGGATGGCCTTTAATTTTTATTATTTGTTGTTTCGGCAGCAATATATATACACATTCTGTGGAATTTTTAACTGTCTACCTATAACAGTTTATGAGTTCACACTGACAGACAGACGGACGGACGGACAGACAGCGGGGGTTTAGTAATAGGGTCCCGTTGGTGCACCCTTTGGGTACGGAACCCTAAAAACAATGTGTGGAATTGCTATGCTGTCGAAATTCGACCGAAATTAACGGGATTTTTTAGTTTGAATAAATACATAAATGTTAGCTTTCTGTACTCTATATAATATGCCAAATCTCATACTCCTCCGGGCGAGCACTATGATCATAAAGGGTTACAGAGTTTTCTGCCTTACTTACTCCCTTATTCATAATCGCTTTTTAACTAAATCAGTGTAATAGTGTCCTCCGTCTCACTTTTTCGATCACGAAATGTCAAAGACCTCAATATTTTAGCTAATCCACGTTTGATAACTTTATTATGAATAACGGGATTAGTATTTAAGTGGAAATTAAAATTTAATCTATAAAACTGAAATTGATCCTAAGAATAATTAATTTAGAATATCTGATTAATTATTCAATATTGTGTATTTTGTTATTTCCTATCTTTTGTAAATACAAACTTAATATACACAGACTCAGGACAAGTCAACATGTTCATGTCCTGGGTGGGAATCAAACCAACAACTTGAAGGCCTGCTAAAATAATCGTCCCTAAAATATAATATCGCCTTTTCACCAATAAATTAATATTGATTTATCACTAACCAATTCAACATAACTGCACTATATCGAACATGGCTATCATAAATGGGCATTCTAGAAGTTTCGAAGAAATTAAATGCATTTTGGTTACACATGCCATACGTTTTTTTCAAGAAACGTTACGTTACCTTATTGGTTTCCGTATTTCGACATGTTTATGAACATAATTTTATTTATTAACGAGCCTTGAACATCGGCGTAAGGTTTCGTGTTTGTCGGTCTTCTATAGGATATATTTTGGAGAGTGTGCTACAGTATTGTTCAATCTAATTCCTCCATCCCCATTTCTCCACCGAAACACAAGACGCCGGGAGAATTTCCACCCATACGTTGTCGACATCCCGCGTACCCGGACTCAACGCTTCGCTTCATCGTTTCTTATACGAACAGCAAAGGAGTGGAACTCTCTTCCGGGATCTGTGTTTCCCGACACCTACAACCTAGATGTATTCAAGGCCAGAGTGAATAGGCTTTTTCTGGGTAAGCGTGGGGTCACTCGAAGGTCAAACGCAAGCCCATTTAACATAAAAAAATAATAATAATAATAATAATATAGAGGGTATATATTTTTCGGATTGTCTCTTAAATCTCTAATCTCTCTCAAAATCGATAGTTTTGCCAAAGTTATGTAAGTACAGGGTTTTTTAATGTATACCATATTGCTCATAATTACAAGTAGAATCGACCATAATGAGTTGTATACTGACCATGTTTTTGTGCAAAATAGAATAAAGTGCACTTTTTATATGAAAATGGTAATTTGTGACTCAATCACGTATCGACGGCTGAATGAATTTGGATTAAATTTGGCACAGAGATAGTTTTATACCACTAAAGTGGCAAACAAGCATACGGCCCGCCTGATGGTAAGCAGTTACCGTAGCCTATGGACACTTGCAACGCCAGGGGTATCACTCGCGCGTTGCCGACCCTGAAGAAATCTCTTCACACCCTTTTTGAAGAATCCCTTGCTGTACTCCAATGGGAAAACCACGGCGGGAAGCTCATTCCACAATCTGAGCGTTATATATTCTGGATTGAATATATTCTGGATTAACATATAGGATACTATATTATATTATTATATTTTAATTCCGCGGAATCCCAGAATACCTAGAATTAAAATACACATGATGTTTATAATTCTACCGCGTACTGCATACTCAGTCTGACACTAAATTCTACATATGCGACCAACTGAGTCTCGATGCTTTCACCCATCTCTCACAACTTCTTCAAGAGTGAAAGAGAGGCATGTCGAGCAGTTTTCCTTTCTCACCGTTTGTTATACGTCAGTGCACATTTCTCTGGGTGCGACTCGGAGTAACAAATCAGTATCGCTGTTGCGCCCGGCGTCGTCTGCGCTTATAGGGACGTACGTTCATTAATATAATTGTTTTAAATTGTGAGCGTTAAGGGTTGTCGATGCGAAATATTTATACGAGGAAATATTAATAGTAACCAGAGAGGAAATTTTCAGACGGTAAGTTTTTTTCAATATTATTAACTAGTTATGTTTAAAAATCTATTATCTATAAATTAGGTCATATATTTCTCCCTTAACTAATTATAATAATTTGTTTTAGGAGATAATATTTTATATTCTAATATTATATATTTTACTTTCTCTTATGTCGTACAAGTTCTGTAACATATAATTAAGTAAATGTATATTGCTTGTAAAGAAATAAGTCTTTCTAATTAAAAAACATGAACAAGTGAATACTTACCTACTGCATAAATACTTCAACCATAAGAAAGTTAAACAGCCGAGGAAAAGACTTCAACGCGTTTCCAGAGCGCGTTTTCCAATTAGTTTCTTTTTTTACCTTCTATTTTATACAATTTTATATATGTATCATTACAGGCAGGGAGCCAGCTTTCAAGATGAAGCTCTCCCTGGTTTTCGAGTTGCTTCTAATATTCGTGCTCTTAGCTTTCGCAGCCTCAAAAAGCGTCAGTAAGTATTGTTTTATAAAACATATCAATTTATATGAAAAGAGCAATGACCTAAATTACTTTGCTGACAAAATCCTTGTGAAAGTCATCGACATCGTTAGTAATTCAATTTGTATGTTCTTCGTTTAAATCTTTGATTAAAAAACGGAATTGCGTGTGTATTTGATTTGATTAAAATTTCGACAGGTTTATATTAATTTGATGCAATATGTGTGATTTCATTTGCAAAGATTAAGTTAAACTGAATTTAAAATAGCTTTAAATAAGTTTTTATAAAGAAAATTAGATTGACTCTATCTAATCAATGAAGTTTATATAAAATCGTTGTATAATAAATTACTTTTACATGAAATGGGATTCTATTGCAAGCGTCCATATGGCTACGGCAACCGCTTACCATGAGGCGGGGCGTATGCTTGTTTACCAACATAGTCTTATAAAAAAAAATGATTTTTAGTATATTTTCATGAAATAATAACCTTGTTTATTATTCTAATGTATCCAGAGAAAAACGAAACCTGATGCTCGATAGAAATTTTAGATAATTAAAATCATCAAGTTTTCTATTCCATACGATCAATAACCAAAGCAGATAGGTATATTACTTAGGTTAAGATTCGAAATTATATTTCGAAATAATTCAAACGAGGAAATGAGCTTCAGCCACTACGAATGAAAATAATGGTAAATAATACATGTCTTTGTCATAGAAAAACAAAACAACAATAAGAAGAGTATCCAGAATAGAAACGACGACGAAAAATTAGAAGAGAACAGCATCAACAAATACTGCAAATGCGTTGAAGCGTATTGCAATTGCTGCAGGGACTTTGCAGTTCCTGTTGTCAATCTCAATGGTCCAGGTAATATCCTAAAGTATTCCTTAAATACACTTTAGTAGTTGCTAGATTCCTATAAATTATTTATTTTGATAATTATGTGTCAGTTGAATTCTATTTGTATTGGTCGACAAAATATTGGCAATCCTTCTGCGACTACCGAGTAAGTCAATCCATTAAACTGGTCTTCATTCAAATCCCATAATCTGGAATTTTATAACATTTAAACTCCAAGCGGGTCACCATACGAGTCAATGGAAAACTTTCTTAACTTGTTTGGTATTCAAGTGTTCAATAAATCTAATAGAATTGTAGAAAAAGGAAGACCAGTTTAATGAAGTTCATTAAGATCGACGTTGTTCTCTTTCAAAGTTGTCTTCATCAGCAAATGTAACACGTATGTCAGAAAGTTGTTCGAAACGGAACTAAAAGTAGCTTATTGTGCAAGTTCCTGACGCACACTTTGCGCATACAAAAGTTGCAAGTGTTCAGTATAATTTGCATAGTTACTCACAAACGTATTTATTTGAAATAGTACAGTCATATGTTTAAATTATTCTTAAGTTTCCCTAGACATTAATAAGAAATCCCAAAAAAAAAACAATTATTGTTTTTTTTCACGCTGTTTAATATTATTATTTCGGTTTCAGGATGTGCGTCGTTGATGTATCTGAATGGTGATAAGATGTCGGTGTCACTGAGCTTCGGAAAGAAGGTCATCACGAACCGGACCCTTTCTAGTTAGTTGATATCTTTACAGTTTTTTATGTATCACGTTCATTGATAAATTATTATTGGTATTTATATAATAATTTATTGCTTTATACAGATTATTTTATTTTATGACACGGGAGCTATAACGGTTTATAACCTATTATTTTTATAGACTACTGATTCATAGCTATAAAATATGAGAAACGTTTTAGCAAATTAATCCATTCTTGCGTGTACCATCAACATTAGACTATATATTATTCCAAATCATATATTCTTAATCTCTTCACAACAGGTCGGAAGCCCAGTCCAGTCTGCATGCCACTGCCAGGTGGCATATCGAAGTTCTGTGGACGAGTTTACAACATTGCTCGAGCCGGCGAAGAGTTCAGAGCCTGTCTTGGCTTAGAACTCCAATCGAAAAGCACAGTTGAGGCAGCAGTGAGAGTCTCCTGCTTCAAATTTGGCCCTAGAGGTGTCACCTCGGAACCTGCCGATCCATTACCATTAGTTCCTCAAGATGAGAAGAACGATGATGATGATGATGACGACGACGATGATGATGATGACTTCGATTTAGGCGATGATGATGATGATGACGACGACGACGATGATGATGATGATGGTTAGTGTTCAACATATTTTGACATATATTACTTAATATCATATTTACCTATTTCAGTATTCATTAAAAACAAATAGGCCAATAAATATTTTATCTTTATAATTCATTTTTCAGGTGAACTCGATGCCGTCAATGATGTAGAAAGTGCTGACTACACCGGATTCAGTCTTTTAGGAGAAGACATATTAGGTGACCTGTTTGGCTCGCCGAGTGGAAAAAAAACGAACAAAAATAAAAACAAAAAGAAGCAAGCACCTGTACCTACAACTTCCACCACCACAACTACTAAACGCCCACGACCTAATAGACGTCCATCAAGAAGACCTGCAAGAACAACTACCCCTAGGCCAACAAGATCTACGACTGTGAAAATTCGTCCTGTTAACCGACGGCCAACTCGTAGACCAACCGGAAGACCCAGCAGAAAACCAACATCCACAACAGAAGCTTTCTCAACATCGATTATTACAACAACACCTAAAATTGTTACAGCTGAATTTAGCTCTACTGCTGCTGTGGCTCAAACTACAGAGCGTAACCAAATCATGAATACAGCAAATGATGAAACATTTGAACCAATAATTGGTATTGCTAACATACCAACGTTAATACCAGCTGTAACTACACCTAAAAGTGTAACCGATTTTGAAGATACTGGTCTTGAAATGTCATTAGCTCATATTACTGGTCAGCTTTCTGTTATGCCTGTCACCCCTATGATAGGCAACGATCCGAAGGATTCAAGTATAATGACTGAAAACAAAGAGAAGGATCAGGTCAGTTATGAAAAAGTTCAGACAATCACACCTAAATCTCCATCCACGGTAGCCTCTTCCACTGCTTCAGGGGAAGTTGTAAATGATGATATGATTCAAATAGTCCAGACACTAGACTCACAAGAGAATATTCCTTCCAAAGAATCATTGAACACTGATGAAAGTAGAGCATACATTTTAAATTACAACAATGATGAAATTATACCAAACAATTATTACGGAGGAATACAGTTACCGAAAAAGAAGCAAAGAAATGAGCAATTTCAAATAGCTGATTTAGATGTTCTTGATCTTACTCAAATTGGTATGACCGTTGGTGACCAACTGGGGATATTTGGTAAAAATAAACAACATAAGAGGCGTAACCATGATACCAAGGTAAAGGGTGGAAAAAAAGAACCCAGTGAATATGACGAAAGTGTAGATGATTTGAGTGATAGTCTCAAGATGAAAAAGTCTGAAAATGAAAACAAAAACAAGAAGGATAGGAGGAGACAAAATAAAATGATGCGCGGTGAATGGTCTTTCGTATGACGTCAGTCACACTAGTTCTAAGTAGATTAGGGAACTATTTATTTTTTAATATTTATTGTGTGTTTGTAAATAGTAAATTATTGTATGTGGTTTATTTATTATGTTTGAATGAATAGTAAACAATTCTGTCCAATGAATATCATCGTATAATTTTTCACATAACGCTGTAAAGTGTCTTATTTTCGGATGGACTCGTTTGATTTTAGTTCCTATTTAATCACAATAAATCTGCTGTATCGATTTATCTATATGCACTTCACTGCGCAGATTTTATAAAGAATTCACTAATATAAGCAGAGCTACCATAAAGGATAATAAAGAACCTATCTGTAAAAGAGCTCTGTAGAGAGAGAGATTTAATAAAGGGATGATAGCTCAGTGGTAGTGACGTCGGATGCCGAGGCGTAGGTCCCGGTTTCGAATCCTACAATGAGCTTGAGCTTTCGGTGAAGGAAAACATTGTGAGGAAACCATAGAACATTTGTAGTACCCACCTGGCTGGCTACCACTCTCAAGTTGAAAATCTGTCGCCAAAAACCTATCGGTGTGTTACGAAAGTTGAGCTTGAGAGCCAGATCCTTCTAGGCTTTGAGTGCTTACCATCTTTGTCTACATCATTACTTATAATGGTGAGATTGCGGGCAAACACAGTGAAAAAAGTAAAATAGGAAGCAGCCTCATTAATTGAAACTTTATAACAATTAACATAAAATATATACAAGTATTCGAAAATACAAACATATCTTAGAAATGGTCCTTGCTTAGACGTCCTGAGTAGACTAATATTAAAATATAGAATAAAACCATATGCCCCTGCCTAAACCGAATAAGCTTAGTCATTTCAGATATTGATATTCTAGATATTGACTAAATCTGAAATAAAAAACCTACATCTCAGTTTACAGCATGCCTAGACTAAACCATAGTTATGACTATCGGCCGCTAATATAAAATAAATATCAAGACGATATGAATGCAAAATAAAATTAACCGAAGATCAAAAATCTATGATGTGTGATGTGATAATAAGAAAGTTTCACAGTATTATATTGGTTAAGAAGGCATTTGTTAACCACTAGCGGTTTCCAGCATTTCAAAATGAGTGATGCCTGCCAACCCATTTACGGTTCCATTGTTTCAATGTTCTCTAATGGTGCGTCCATGCTACGCGAATCGAGCACGAGCCGAGCCACGAACGAACCTACAACGAGCACAAAGCGAATCCCTTTGTTCGTGAAAAAACTGACAATCTCGCTCGTTCGAGGATCGCGAGCCTGTCCACGCTACGCCAATCGTGCTCGCAGTGTGCTCGTTCGTGGCTCGGCTCGTGCTCGGTTCGCCAAGCATGGACGCACCATAAGATAGGAAGGAAAAGTACCTATATGAACAAATTATACGTCTTTTTGTATATTTGTATAAATAAAGAACTATAATAAGGGTTATTGATATACCTACAGCATAAATGAAGCTCTCAACTTATTTATCAATATCAATATATCATCAAACAATATCAATTCTAACTATATCCTTATTTTTATATGAATATAAAAATATTAATATATATTTTAAATACGAATGTAAGTTTGTTTGTTTATTTCTGGCTACGCTTTTACGCCTTAAATACTCAACCGATCACGATAAAATTTGGCACGCAGATAGCCTATGATATTATGGAGAAGAGATTTTTTAAAAAAAAAATTTTTTTATTCAATTTCAATGGAAAACTTCCACTTATTGTTCGTCGATACATTAAAAATTGAGACAAATTATACTTAGTAAAATTTATCTCCGTAATTTGTAGCGTAAATTCACTCCTACCTAACGGTACGACGGGATTTTTAACCCCGCCGCCCAAGGGCGGTTAAATAAAATAGTTAAACGCTATAATTTATTTATAATTATAGCGCCAATAAAAATAATTTAATTATTTTCTACAATTATTATAATATTTTTAGAATACATGTTATTCATCAATACCACAACATTATAATAATGATTACGATAACAGTGAGTGGTACGAAATTAATAAGTAAAACCACGGTATAATATTAGATTAGATGGACACAAATTTGGTGAAGCGCAAATATTAGGCAGTCAGTTAACATAGTCACGCGACATTTTTTGGTCGTGCTTTATACAAGTTTAAATAAAATTAAAATAGCGTATTAAAATCATATTTACATACTGTCTCGCATGGGCATATAAATAATTGATAGTAAAAAAAGCTGAAACCCTAATATAAGACATTTATTAACACCTCACGTATTTATCGAAAGTCAGAATCAATAATATTATGTTTCTTACAACTTTCTCTTGAACTGACGTGTGACATTAAAATTTAAAACTTGTTCCTTGTTCATTCAGTGTGGAACTAAATAAACATTAAGTGGACGCTTGTTAAATACACCAGGTAACTTGCAACTATAACAATTTAAACTGAAGAGCCAACCACAACTGTACAATTAATTTAATTACATATTCCCATGCAGAAAATGGTCAATAAAAAACATTGTATACTAGTATTGGTGAGCTTTATAACATGGATAGACAACGGTCTAGGTATGATAAATTTCTTATTATAAATAATGATAACAAGTACAATGGATTAATCAATTTTTATAATAATATATTGCAGGTGAACTCAAATTGATGGAAGACAAACCGTACGAAGTTATTAATTTCAAAATACCACGAGTTATTTGGAACCAAGCTCTCCATCCTACGCCAGTTCTAAAATCAACTGCAACTGTTGTTTTACCAATTCATATTCAAGAAGACTATGATGATAATGAACAAGAAGATGATATAGATGAACCTGAAATGGACACTCCAGCTGTTACCCCAGCTGGTGATGTCGAACAAGTTGTAGAAGATCCAGTGCCTTCAAATCCAGTGGCAGTAGAAGCAGATGTACCACAAAGCCCCACATTACAAGATGGCGAGATTGCTCCACTAGATACAGAACAAGATGTTCCTGGTCAAGTATATAGGTTTCCCTGTTCATGTATAGAAGGACAATGCGGATGTTGTACTGGATCAATATTAGATAGGATCAGAATGAAAGCGTGTGGAAACATTACTTTTGTGCCGGAAGATTTTGTCTTCGATGTCAGAATGAGCATTAATAATAATACTGTTGTACGGAGAAGAGTTTCAGGTGAGAGTTGTGTTTTATTTATTTAAAAAGTTAGGAATTACATTCGAAGCATTTAATTTACCATTAGGATGTGGAATGAGCTCCCCATTACGGTTTTCCCTCAGCGCTATGGGGTACGATATGGGGTTCTTCAAAAGGGGCGTAAAAAGAGCTCTTCAAGGTCGGCAACACATCGGCAATCCCCCTGGTATTGCAAATGTCCATAGGCGGCGGTGACTACTTACCATCAGGTGGACCGTCAGCCTGTTTGTCAACCTAATGACATGAACTTATGTTTGTTATGTTTTTATATTTTTCAGCCAGTGATCCTCCACCAATTTGTTTCAATCCTAGAAGAGCACCATTCGTTCAAGTATGCGCAGAGATAACAAATATACGAATCCGTAATAGAAATGCATTCGCGTGTTTAGATATAAACGCTGATATTGGTGGTTTTCCTGTTTACTCGGCATCGTTTAGATGTTTTGGGTGAGAAAACATGTTTTATTTGGCTAATTTCTATTTGGAGAGAACAAACTTCAAATATCTCTAGATAATTTTTTTGTTTGTTTTCAGACTTGGCACGTCAGGCGTACAAACTGGCCTAAAACCTAAGCCAGTGTCATCAGGTCCAAAACCGGTCAGTCTTTTTGGAAGTGGTAGTAATGATGATGACGGAGGCTTCTTACAAAATGTCTTCGGTGACGGTGGTGGCTTATTCGGAGGTGAAGGCGGAGGAATCTTTGGTGGAGGCTCAAACAATGAAGGGCCATTTGATGGTATCGGTGATGCCATAGGGGATTTCCTTGATGGACGAAATTTTAATTGACTGTGATTAAATTAGATCATTCGTGATTAAATTAATTTATTGATTTAATTCGTGTTTTTTTTATTAATAAATACCCCAATAAAATTATAGCAATTATTATAACATGTAAATATTGTTTTTAGAAAGGTATGGCTTTATCATTATATTGAGAGCCGCTAGACAATTTAGTCTAACAATATTTAAACGTTTAACATACAATTAAACGTTTATGTATGAGTTAAAAAGAAAACATACCAAAGTTAATTAGCACGAGAAAGTGGTTTATACTACAATATAAACAGATCTTTGATACCACTGTTGAACCGGTTCAAATCCGTGCAAGCGAATTGGAGTGTCTGTATTATTCTGCTGACCGGCGCACGCACAGCTTCGCGCCACAAGCTTTAATATGGTACTTCTATTATTTTTCGTATCCGTGACCTTATTTCTACATATGACACAAGCAGGTGAGTTTGAAATAATATTTAGTAAGCATACACAAAACTTTATAACTTAGATTTTTATTTCATTATAATTTCAGAAAACACAGTAGCTGCTAATAAAACAACTAATGATTTCCACGAAAATGATTTACCAGATAATTTCTTATTGTCTTTGGATAAAGTCAATTTGAGGAAATTGTCAGCAATTTCTCATTATGCCAGACAAAGTGAAGAGGCGTCGGATAATTCAACTGCACCTACAAGACGTTGTACTTGTACTATGGGGGTATGCAAATGTTGCAGCGGCTACGTTCTAGATTTATTTGATCAAAAGGCATGTGTCAAAATTACCTACCATCCAGGCGATTTTGCTTTCGATCTAGCTATGTCTATGAACGATAGAGTTCTATATGAAAATTCTATGTCAGGTAAATTATTTAATTTGATTTGCATTAGCCATGCTCATATATGAAATGGTTTAAGTTTTAATTATCTTTATTATTTCCTCTATTATAGGAAAAAATCCTCGACCGATTTGCATAAGTCCACCAAGAATACCTAACTTGAAAGTGTGCGCAAAATTATACAATGTGTTTTTCCCTGGACGGAACTTTCACTTCTGTCTGGCGATGACAGGAACGTGGCACTCCTTTGAACTTTTTAACTTCGCATTCGATTGTTTGAGGTATGATAATTTATGCTGTTTATTCTCCTTTGTTTTTAATAACGTACCGAATATTAGAAATAGGCACCATTTAGAAAACAAATCATTAAGGAAATCACAATATTTCAGAATGGGTGCCAACGGATTAGCTATGGTGAAGCCAGATGAAAGCGGAGGCCTACCAGTACCAAATCCTCAAGGAGGTGTTGATGCCGTAATCGACACGGGAGAAGACGATATTGAAGACTACGACGAGAATTTAGTTCGATCACTATTTGGTGATCTTTTTGACCGTTAATTTTTAATATTATCTCAGCTATTGTATATTAAATTATTGTATTTACGAGATGAGTTTTTGTCACATGTTTATCGAGCGTATCATCACGAAATAAAGATGGCACATTGCCGTGCAATGGTGGTGCGTCCGCATCGATCCGATCAGAGTTTCTCTCTAGAAAGTCCCGCAAGTCAGTTGCGTTTGCGCATCGCATACCTTGCATACAAATAGTTAATGTGTTACCTTTGCCAACATTGACGTAGGTTACCGACGTGTGGTCATTTGAATGGTGTCCCTAGAGTTGGTAACAATCGCCGTTTAGGGTTGAACGTACTGCAAGGTAAAATGGAAATGAAAACGATTGTTGTGTGCTTGTTTCTTATGGTGTGCTGTGTGAATTTTAGTGCAGGTGAGTCCAGTGCTCTGTTTCTGAATTGAAAGGACTAAATTTAAAGAAAAATAGCATGTATTTTATTTTCAATTTGAATTAATGTCAGTTAGTTAGTATACTAAGATAATCATTATTTACAGATGCAACCTCAATCACAAAGCGAAGTTGGTTCAAAAAGGACAATAAAGATGACAATGTTATGGATGTCTCTGACTTTTCCATTTATTACGATTTAGAAACTAATCAGGCAAGTTTTCAAGACAGAACAGATTCATGATATTTTTAATTGATGGTATACAAAATCTTTCATAATGTTATAAAAATACAAACATAATTGTTTTTTTAGACAATAAGAAAAATGATGCCCCGTCCTTGGTACACACCAGGATGGCGACTACGGTTGCCATTTACCGGTGGAAGATGCACTTGTGAAGGCATAAGATGTGAATGCTGCACAGGAATTCGAATTGAAACGTTTAATTTTGATAGGCGAAGTAAGTTCCATTTATAACTTTTCTATGAACAAAGATTATAAGCCTTCCTCCCCTGATACTGGACACTGGCTAGGTATTAATGTGATGATGATGATCGAATTTTTCTGATAAAAGTATCTGTGCTTGATGTAGGTGATACAAGCAATTGTGCCAATCAATCATGTAGCTAAGCTAGAGAACTTTTTGTGAGCATCTGATCTCTTTTTCGCGATTCTGCTATGGTTACTGAAGTAAATTTAGTTCAGTTACATATACTGAAACTACCACCTCCATCTGAGTGTTAGTGACGTTGAATGCTGTAACGAAGATCGTGGGTCCAACTCCTATAATGAGCTTGAACTTTCAGTGAAGGAAAACACCGTGAGGAAATCATGGCACGTACCTACCTACTTTGTATTACCCGCCTGCTGGCTTCCAACTTCAAACTGGCAATCTGTCGAAAACCAAAGTTTGGTGTATTTTGGCAGCTTTACTTACCACTTTCGGGACTTTCTTCCAATACCATGGTATGACTATGGTCAAACCTATCCAAATAAAGCAATCCCGAAATAAAAACTAGAAATACCTACTTAGGTACCTAAACGTCTAACAAAACATTTTTTGCAGCTTGCGCGATACTAACCTACGAGCCTACTGAATCTATGATCAATTTGGAAGTGAAAATGAACAACGATAGTGTATACCGGAATAATTTTTCAGGTAAGTAGGTATTTAACTAATTATTAATTAGATCACACATGTAGGTACCTAGGTAAATTATGAAAGCTATTAATTAATTTTATTTATTTGATCTTAGAAGTAAACAGACTCATGTTACATTTTTAATTTTTATTTTGAATGGGCTTGCGTTTGGCTTTCGACTGACCCCACGAAGAGTTATGACGAGGCGAAGGATGTAGCACACTTGGCCTTGAATACCTATATCTAGGTTAAAGTCGTCGGGGTTTTTACTATCGAGCCTGCGTTAACTAAATGTTTGACGTACCTAATGTAAATATCTTATTTTTGTGAAAATGGGCAAATGACATTCTTATAGCAAAGTGATTAAGGATTACAAAATACCTATACCTTCTTTTCTATGCTTTTCCCATGCAGTATGATACAAATATCATGACTTTCTAGAGCACTCGTGTTATGTTACCTACTTATTCAAAATTGTATGACTTTCGAGGTATTTTTTTTCTACATGTTTTTTTTTTCATTTATAGCACGGAATCCACCACCTTTCTGCGTGCCCATACCAGTGCCGTACCTTCCACCAGGCCTCGTCGACATGTGCATCAGACTCTTTGACATAAATGTAGTCATGCAGAAGTTGCATGTTTGCATGGATATGGATACGAGGGTTGACAAAGCGCCAGTATTGGTTAGTATTGTAGCCATGGTATTTACATATTACTTCAATGAGTTGAACCTATAGATATTTATGATGATGAATTGAGTTTATTAGCGAAACGGCACTGTCTTAAAAGTATTGATAGCTTATTCATAAGTAACTCAAGTATCTAATTGTAATATCCACAGATTCTCCACTTTGACTGTATGGACATGGGTTTCAACGGAGTTGGTCTTTCTAAACCGGGGGGTGCGGGTGGTGGAGCTAATATCTTGCCAGAAGCAGAAGGCTCGACTACCGAGTATACACAACTCGACAGCGACGTGTATGATCCTGTTACAGAGAACGCAAATACCACGACGACACAAATACAATTCGACAATACAGTGAAATATATATCTAAATAAAAAGATTAATGTTGTTTTAATTAGCATGACCTGTCTTCTATTAAAATTAATTAAACCCATGGAAAATGGGAAAAGTAGTAGAAACACATTGTAACTAACTAGCAAGTAGATAGATATGGATAAAAATGGCGCACGTTATTTTTAACTGTCCTTGAGATCATTTTTTAGTCAACTATTCCAAAAAATATATTACCTACTAACTATACCTACTATTTCAATATTTAAGGCGATGATGGGTCAGTAGTAGCGACGTTGAAAATTGTGACGAAGGTCCAGATTGGAATTCTACAATGAGCTTGAGCTTTCGGTGATGATGTTCCTACATCGTGAGGAAACTATAGCACGGGGAAGGGTACTTTGTAGTACCTACCTGGCTGGCTACCACCCTCAGGTTGAAAATCCATCTCTATAGAATAATGGGTGGACGTCAGATGACAATCGACAAAAAATAAACCATCTATTCATTGAATTATTAGCGTAATAATTCAATTCATCTATTGTTACCTATTGTTTTTTTTTAATAACTAAGCTTGTTTATATTTTGTATTGAGTATCTTCTAACCTCCAGCCATTATTCTATGGATTAAAAATGCCAATTATCGTCTTATTTGCATTATATTAAGATTTCGCGCTAATAGGTACTCCAGCGACATTTTAATTGTGTTTAGGGGATGTTTGGCCACTACGATTGGTCTGCTTGCAAAAAGTATTGAAATAGTTCCCAGAAATAATACCGATAATTATGCAATAAAACTCAAAATACACTCATAAAATTTATGAAATTAAAACAAAAAAAAAAACGTCAAGTTTCCGCCAAAATAGTCATCCATCATTATTTGCCACTTTATTTTTATTTTTGGCGTTGCCAGAAACGTACGAAAATAATGAATTTTGTACTTTTTGGATGATATTCGCACTTAGTGTCTTCGCTCAATTTTTCGTACCTTTAGCAAAGGGACTTAGACTTTTATCGTTTTTGTTATTTCTTTACAAATAAGATATAGTAATTTTACGTCAAGAGATAGAGAGAGAGAGAGAAGGTATTTTCAACCAAACTCTACAAAACCCTATGGAAAGAAAACGTCTCCTTAATTACAATAACATTTTCTATTTTTAAATTACAATGTAATTCCTACTGAAGTCCACACATGGTCCAAAAGTTCAGCAATATTAGATTATATTGTTGATTTTATTTATAAAAATTGTAAAGATAATTTATAAAAAAAGAGCCTTGTAGCCCGTAAAAGTACAGTTATTTTTTTATATATTTTATTACACCATTACTCTTCCAAAAATTATAATAAAATAATAAATATTAAAATAGATAGATAGATAGATAGATAATACTTTATTGTTACACCAAAAAACAAAAAGAAACAATTAACATAAAAAACATAAAAATAATAAAGTGTTACAATGGGCGGCCTTATCACTAAAAGTGATCTCTACCAGGCAACCTTTGGATGGAGAGGAGTTAAAACAAACTGTAAAGACGGGGGTGTACAATAAAACCAAAACTAAGAATAAATAAATAGTAATAAATAAAATATGTACAGTCGAGGACAGAAAATGTTTATCACATTTCAAATTCGATTCCATCTCATACCGCGCGCAATAAGGTTTAATATGTCATAACAATCCACGTCTATCAATAGTATTTTTATTTCCGGTCAACCTTATGAAACAGAAATGTGCAAGCGATTATAGACCGTAAGGTGGTAAACATTTTTAGTCCGGGACTGTACATATATCGTTTTTGGAAAAGGTCTTCGTGCCTTTTCCAGTTCTTGCTCGTAGGATTTGTCACTTATAATATGGCAACATTGTTAACTGTCAAATCGATCGAAAATCGAATCAAAAAAGTAAAATAAGCAAGCGATTGAATGAAATTGAATGAATCGCTGTGCGAAAATTTATAACTGATAGTGTGCAATAAGTAAATAATAGCGACGAAATTAATGGTAATTTAATTTCTCTTTACTTTAGTTCCAAAAGTGCACTTTAAAATGGGCGATAACGATGATTATTACGATGGTGATGGGTTAGTATAGAAATGCATGTTGGCTACAGTTTCTTTTTTTCTTAGACAACTCGTATTATTTTATCCTGTTTTTCTATTTTATTATTGATAACAAGTAGTTGTACCTTTGAAACCTTTGCTTTGTTTTATTTGTTTAATACTTTACCTACCCTGCTTATTTACTGGAAGACATTTGATCGCCGGCTTGTAATACTGGGCTAGATTATTCATATTTAATCACTTTGCAAATAGAATGCCCTTGTAATAATCAATCCATGTATTTATACATAATGCTTTATTTTGTATATACTTGTATATAACCTCAAATTGTTCTTAAATTCCCATCCACTCCAAGTTTGTCGCTGGTGAGTTCAACAAAACACTCAATAATAAACTGAACTGTCAGGGACATATGGAAAAGTGCTGCAGTATGTTATGGTAACTGTACCTATAGTAAAGTCTGATTTTGAATGTGGACAAAAATGACTGTATGGTGGGTTAAAAATGGTGTTGTATCCTGAGTGATCTTGATCCCAAATGAGCCCTCATTTAATTTACAAATTTATGTCAGACTACACAATTTAAATACACTAATTAAGTATTATGTTTATTTTATTATTACAGATAGGTATATTAACTTTTTATACACAAATGAGTAAAATTTAATTGAGGAGTCATGAAACATGCAACGGCTTGATGAATCACAAATAAGTGAGCCATACACAACACTGTTCCATGCTTGTAATTTTAAAAGAAAAAAAGGTTGATTGCTTTTGTCATTTTAGTCCACAAAATAAAAGTCAGACTATAAGCTCATATGCTATAAGTTATAAAATTGATTTTGTCTAAGGGTATGCTATATTATCATGTGTATACTCAGAGATGTATAATAATAATACTAATTTTGTTTCAATTAACATAAAATACATAAGTTACAAAAAATCATAAACTTTTTCATGCATAGGATCATGGATTCCTTAGGAGCAGCACCTGAGGTTACGTACAATTGGGTTGACATAACAACAGATTTCTTCAAAAATATACAAGGTTAGTTTAAAATAGATTGTCATTATTATTAAACATCATTTCCACACACTCATTATCAAAATCCTGCTTATATGGACACAATGGTTTGTATGTGAAGATAAAGAAAGAAAGCCAGAGTGAAAAGTTACTAATAGAAACCAGTAATATCAAGTTGAGTTATTTAACATTATAATTCTATATTAAGGAACTACTGCTGTACTCTGCAATAAAACTTGCCATAAGGTTATAATTATGAGTTAATATCAAGTGAATTTAATGGAAAATTGTTGCTCATATTTTTCTTAAATATTTATTAATCCCAACCATAACCAAAATTACATATTTCAAAAACCGCTAATGCGGTTTGTAGGCGTAACACTCTTGACACATTTTTTACTTACATATATAAGCATGTCCCTGCAACATAATCATTACATCTTGATTGTGTTAATCTCCAGATCTACAACTTGGTGAACTTCTTCATGATGGACATCTTTTTGGCTTGTTTGAAGCCATGTCAGCCATTGAGATGATGGACCCAAAAATGGATGCTGGAATGTTGTGCAACCGTGGTAATCCAAAACCATTGAACTTTCAACAAGCTGTTGCGGTAATTTTATTTTTTCCTTCTTATTTATGTATTTATTTCATTATTGAGGTATGATGATGTGATGTTTATTATGTAAAAATATCACAAATTTATTAAATCTGTAAAATAGAACATAATAATGTAGTAAGGCAGTCTGATGACTATAGACAGAGTAGGGTTCTCTCTCTCTATGGTTAATCCCTCATGGATTGTAGTCAGCTTTAGGTTTACTTTTGAAAGAGTGTACCTTACAATTACAACCATGTAAAATTTAGATTATGGTGAGTTTTTCACTTGATCGGTCCATCTTGTTGGTGAATGACCTCATAGTTGTTTCCTTTCCATATTCCCAACGGCAATCAGGCAACACTAATAATTTGCATTTTCCAGGCTGGTAAATTAAAGATTGATGATCTTGAACCGTGTGAACTAATTGGCATTATAGATGCCACAATGGCTTGCATTGTGTCATGGCTTGAAGGACATTCACTGGCTCAAACAGTCTTCACCAATTTGTATTTGCACCAACCACATTCAATTATCAACAAAACTTTGAAGGCTTACTGTATCGCTGTGTATAAGTTACTGGATTGCATTAGGGATTGTATTAACAAGTAAGTTAAAGTAAAAATATGTCAAATTTTTACTGTTACATACTTGGTATGGTCTGTAACATAAGTAGCTGAACAGATCACTTGTACACTTTAACTATCCATAATATGGACAGATAAAGTTACCAGGTATTTGGAGAATGTGAGTCTAAAAAAATCTGCACACTGTACTTCATCATGGATAGTTTTTGTGTACAGGCAATTTGAAAATTTGGATCCATTGAGCTACTTATGTTGATAACCATACTTATATGCATTTGTTCACTGACTCATTTCGATTTTTAAGGGCACAAGTGTTTGAAGAAGAGGATTTCCAGCCTATGGGCTATGGTTATCGTCTAGGGTCCAATCCACAGACGGGCAACACTTACGATGCCAGTCTTGAAGTCAGCGAACAGAAGTGTATCGCAATGCTGAGGGAGCAAGAGGAAGAATTCAATAAGAAGGCCAGGAGTTCTGAAGATGAGGTATTCTGTTTATTCATTAATAATAATTCATCTACGATTACACTAATATACAGGGTGACTCTGGGTGACTAATCTAAGGTATTCCTTAGATTTGTTGCGTGTTAGTTTTAAAAGAAAAGTCTGTAATATGGCCTTCGAGTAATAAAATTATATGATTGGTTTGGCATATTGCCTTCAATCAAATCTATAAGAAATAAAAATGTATACAGTTTAGTTCCAAATAAGGTACTATGAAGGTTTACTTCAATTACAAATCTATTATACAGTGGCGTGCATTCCATATAGGCAAATAAGCAATGCCTACCTCATAAGATTCAATTCAATAATATTATGATTCAATTAAACTACATAATCACTTTAAATAAAAATTCTAACATAACATTCAATACGAAATTTCAAACTTTGCCGGCACTCGCGAGTTCGCCTCTCAAATTCACGGCAATTCACGCACACTAAAACGATTTCGGCATATTCATACACACACACACACACTTCTTTAAGATAATACGACGAAAGCATAAATCACGCTTTTGCTATGCGTAGCATACTGACATTTGACATTCGCGATTTATGGACCAAAATTTAACCTTACCTACTCAGGGCTGCGTTCAATAACTACGCCGTGTGATCGCCCGACGATCATCGTAGCGTTCAGTAACAGTTCAATAGTATGTGGTGCGATCGTCGGGCGACGTCGGACGATCGCACCGGTCACACGGTGTGTAGTTACTGAACACAGCCCTGTTGTAAGTAAAGTAACCCATCCAAATTAAAAAGACTACAGTTACAACTACTATACCAACATTAGAGCAACTCAAATATAACTTCGCAATTAATTTGTGTTGGTTTGTTTATGGTTTGGCTGGCATTGTATGCAATGTTGTTGTTATTAACTTATTTTGATTTTGCGAAGTGTATCTATGAAGTGTACCTATTGTGTTTGTGTGTGAAATGAAGAAATTTTGTGGTGAAGATGCAAAATGTGTCGATAAATTATTCCTTTAGTCAGTTTTCGTTTGTTGAAAATAGTAGGTAACTTGCTGTAGACCAACTCCAAAACATTCATGGATTTAAAACAAAGGTAAAAATCTTAGACATTTTAACACATAATATTATGTTTATTAAACACCTGGCTATCTGGGTGCTGTTATTCGAATCTATTATTCTGTTATTATGTATTTTGTTTGCTAATGAATCATACCAAATGTGTGTGGAATGATACGCTGACCTAAACAATTTTACGAATCGGGTCAAAAAACATAATCTATCTAAGAGGCATATTTAGGCGTGTATGGCCATGATTTCTTCTGCCTACCTAGTCCGAAAACCAATGCACGCCACTGCTATTATAATAAATATCCTGGGGCATTATTCACATATGGCCCTCTGAACCCAACTAAGCAGAGCTTGTAATCAATCTATTCTAAAATCGGTTAGAAAGATACTGCTATCTCTCTCTAAGTTGTGCGAGAATGAGGAAACCTTCTACAAACCTTCAACGAATTCTGCGGGAATAACAAATCAGAGTGGTACACAAAAAATATGGAAAATCTTGGTGTATGAAGTGTATTGAAAATTGGTAGAGTCAACTGTACCATTCCTAAGTGCCTTATCAGGGCCCAAACTGATTAAATGATTTTTTGATTTGAATAATAAAATATTCTCTTCTCAATAGACATATTTTTATTCGTCTTTATGCTTGTGTATTTTATTGTGTAAAATAAAAAAGTATACATAATGTTTTGAAAAAATAGCCAATATAGTCAGATTTTCCAAAAAATTACCTTGCTGAGTCTCTTTCCTGTTCTTGTCAGTTGAAGCCCGACTTACGTACTGGTGGTAACTAAAGTAGCTTCGAACTTCATAAGTGCCCTACTAGGGCTTGAATTGAATGTTTGCTTTGATTGTTACTAAGTAGTTATACTATTTGTGCCATTTTCTTCCAGGCTAATAACTTATGGACCGCTCTGGCGGCCCGAATCAGGTTCACCAGAATGTTCTATCAAGCACTGTTGCTAATCACAAAGCGGGACTCCCAATCGGGAGCCGATTGCGTTGCGTTGTTAAATGGGTGCTCTGAGATGGTGAAGGTTATCATCAAAACGTCTGGGAAAGGAACACAACCCGTGGAAAATTGTAAGTTATTTTAATAATTTGTATCTGTTGCAAAAAAACTCTCGGATCATTTCTTTGTTTAAAATAAACTAAAAGCATTTTTTAATATGAAGAAGTCAGTTAACAAGCATCATCATCATCATCATCAGACTATAATGTCCCACTGCTGAGCACAGGCCTCCTTTTCACAAATGTGGGTGAAAGGGACTGGGCGATACTCCACCACGCGTGTCCACTGCGGATTGGTGGAGGTAGGCTAGTGGTCAACCTTCTGTTGGAATTTTTCAAGCCACATAGGAGGCATCTAATTTGCTTAAGGACTATCACAATTAAGTGATAACCGGGACCAACGGCTTTACGTGCCTTCCGAAGCACGGAAACGCTCGATTTGAAATACCACTAGGCGGTCACCCATCCAGGTACCGACCACGACAGACGTAGCTTAACTTTGCCGATCGATTAAGAACGGCTAATCAAGCTACACCACGAGCGCTTAACAAGCATACGGCCCGCCTATTGATAAGCGGTTACCGTAAGCCATATGGACGCTTGCAACACACGCGTTACCGACCTTTCCCCCTCCTCAATGAGCACTGACCACCCATGAAGTTAATTGGCTGCGGTATTCTGTAAGGTAGAGGTACTTACCCAGTCGATCTGCTCTTTAGCAAATAAACGCTATGCTCTACCTCTCTCAATCTTGTTTGCTTCTTTTGACAGCCGATTCCCCAAACCCAATGGGCTTTGAACCGATGATAAACCAACGTCTCCTGCCGCCGACGTTCCCTCGGTACACCCGCATCAAGCCGCGCGCTGAAGCCTTGCAGTACTTCGACGAACTGGTCACCAGACTGAGGCACGCCTGGAAAATAACATCCTGCACTAACTTTCATACTGCACTGGTAATTATATTTTTTTATTTATATTCTACTGCTGTCGTTTATCACATTTTGTCTATCAGATTTTACGTACTGAGCGAAAAGTTTTGAAGAAATTGTTCGTTTTTAGGGTTCCGTAGCCAAATGGCAAAAAACGGAACCCTTATAGATTCGTCATGTCTGTCTGTCTGTCTGTCTTTCCGTCCGTATGTCACAGCCATTTATTTCCGAAACTATAAGAACTATAATGTTGAAACTTGGTAAGTAGATGTATTCTGTGAACGCAATTAAGATTTTCACACAAAAATAGAAAAAAAACATTAAATTTTGGGGTTCCCCATACTTAGAACTAAAACTCAATTTTTTTTTTTTCATCAAACCCATAAGTGTGTCTATGGATAGGTCTTCAAAAATGATATTGAGGTTTCTAATATAATTATTTTCTAAACTGAATAGTTTGAGCGAGAGACACTTCCAAAGTGGTAAAATGTGTGTCCCCCCCCCTGTAACTTCTAAAATAAGAGAATGATAAATCTATAAAAAATATATGATGTACATTACGATGCAAACTACCAACGAAAATTGGTTTGAACGAGATCTAGTACGTAGTTTTTTTTTAATACGTCATAAATTGAAATTCATATCAAATACTCAGGTCTATACTACCATTTACTTATATACCTATAGGTTTGTACGGAACCCTCGGTGCGCGTGTCTGACTCGCACTTGGCCGGTTTTTTGAAATATTTTGTGGTAATTCTTCGCTTATGAAAACTTTCTCATTAAAATACATTACCACCAGGCCATCCGCGGCGTGTTTGGTACTTATTATTATTGTAGAGATCGCTACGATATAATAGATACCAAACACGCATTATGTGACGGCAATAGTTTTTAGGAATTTATACTTGACAAAATTATTAGTTTCTGAGCCTACAATGGCTTTTGTGTTTTTAAAGCTTTTTTTTAACTGTGTATAGTAGTACAGTACAGTAGGTTTGACCACTAACCTAACCGCGTTGGAGTATTGCGCATGTGTGGTGGAGTATTGCCCATTCCTTTTCACCCTGGGTTGTGTTCAGCAGTGGGACACTATAGGCTGATTATGATGAACGTCCTCATAATGTAGTTGATCACCGTATAGGATTTCTTCATGGAGTTTAGTCGTCAGCGCGCTTGTATCCTATCGCGGTCAGCGCTACAACTGCTGTACCTGAGCCCGTCGCCCGCCAACACGGCGTCGCTGGCCGCCGGCGCCGGCGCACAGCCGCGTCCGCAACACGCCTTCTTAGACATACTGAGAGATTCCCTCAAGAGCTTTGTTAATCCGCCCGCTTTGACACCTAAATCGCCTATCACTACACCACAGGTCAGTTATCAGGTCATTGTACTCCCATAGGTTCTCAGAGTTATTTCGCCCTTTGAGGATGTTTATATTTGTATCCCCTTATTTTTTTTCTATCGCGCTACTTGTAACCTATCTTAAAAATACAATTATTTGTATTGTTTCAGAGTATTGTGTTTTTATGGAGCCAATATTCCTTTCGCGGTCACAATAAAATCAAAGTAAAAGAATACATAATCGGACTGTTTTACAAAAAACTTGAACTGACTTCAAAGTACACTAAGAAGTAATCAAATCCTGGTCTAATGACAATGGGACCAAACGGGAAATATATCCTTCCAGACAAAAAAAGAATTTTCCAAATCGGTTAATAAATGACGGAGTTATGAGGTAACAAACATAAAAAAAAAAAATACAACCGAATTGAGAACCTCCTCCTTTTTTTGAAGTCGGTTAAAAAGTAGAGAAGCACCTATATTTTTTCAAACCTAATCGTACTAATTCATTCGCGCTCTCTTATATACACGTAGTTACATTGTCTCCTGTAGCATTTTAGTCGAGTGGCCATATAAGTTTTGTTAAGACAGTCAGTTTTTTTTTATAGTAAGAGATAGAATATAAAGATAAAAAATGTTTGCAGGCCCGTGAATTTGTGGAAAACTTCCTGTCCCGTTGCGTTCGTCCGTTCGCGGTGCTGTTGCAGGTGTGCGGACACAACCGCGCGCGGCAGCGGGACAAGCTCGCCTTGTTGCTCGACGAGTTCGCCGCGCTTCAGGAAGAGGTAAGTAACTACCCAGCTCCTGTATTGTAATTTAACACTTGGCTATATTAATATAAGGTTGAAACTAGAAAGATTATTAGAGAGAGATACTACGAGAGGGAAGAGAGCAGCGGCAGCGGTAGCGGTGGGCACGTGTGGCCTCTGTACAGTGTTCCATCTTATTTTGTACAATTTTGAACTGCATTCAAGATTGGGCGGGGTATAAAGGTCGGCAACATAATGTTATTGCTTATGTCCATGTTAAGTTTACTGGCAAGTGAAGTTCTTAGGGTAGTTTTAGTTATATACATGTTATTATATGTTGTAGGTAAATGCCTTTCTTGTATGTATTTTTAATAATGGTAGGTATAATAATCTGTAAAGAGCGTGTCTCGCCATCAAACTTAATAGTTTGGCGAGTAATGTATGTTATAGTTATTTTTGTACTTATCATTTATTTTCAATAACAAAAAAGTGTCCACGTCGAGTGTTCAGTTATTTTCTACTAACTCCACTCTGTCATGTAACGATCACATCTTCTCGTCGGACCACTCGTCAATACATTTGAAGATTAGATCTATCTAACGCAGATCCCCGTTGAGTCTCCCGTGGCCCCCCGGGGGTCCACCTGGACTACTTTGGGAATCACACTACACATACAACACCTGTATTGTTTCCAGGCAGAAAGCGTAGATGCAGTGATAAGCGGTGTGGTGAGCGTGCCGGGGGCGGGTGGTGTGGGGGGTGGCGCGGGTGTGGTGGGGGGCGGTGCGGGGGCGGGGGGCGCGCGCGCCTGCTTCGGCACGTGGGTGCTGTACCACGTGCTGCGCGTCATGATCGCGTACCTGCTGTCCGGCCTCGAGCTGGAGCTGTACAGCGTGCACGAGTACCATTATATATTCTGGTCAGTTGTTGCATAGCGATTGGAGGCGCCTGAGCATGCCCGCGCTTGCTTGTGCTCTTTTGTACCGAACTTGACCATTTTTCTGAATTGGTTTTTCGGTGGTATTAAACGTGTGCCATAATTCAACGATTAGCGGGCACCTGAGGAAGGACATGTTCAGGACTACTTAAAAAAAATGTTTTTGAAATTGAAATAATTACTGTAATCCTTGAAAAAGTGACCCGCTCTAGATATTTTCAACTACCATGACTATTTTAAAATAGTTTTTTTTTGTATCAGCAACCTGCAACCAGCAACCCTTAAAAACCCAGAATGCCTATAGTTTTTACACAAAAACAAAACCTCTTTTTTCTCGAGTAGTCAGGCGCAAGTTCTTTCGTACCCGCTTATAGTTATTTTGGAACAGTTGTATATTACACATTCGACTACTTTCTCACGTATACCAATAACTTTCAGGTACCTATACGAATTCCTGTACGGCTGGCTAGTATCGGCCCTCGGTCGAGCGGAGGGGTTGTGTGGGGAAGGGCGGCGCGGGGAGGGGAAACGGTCGGGCGCGCGGAAACTGAAGAAACGTACTCGGCCCTACGCTAGGGAGGGCCTGATGTGTCAGGTCATGCAGAACATGTGCGGGGGGTATTATAAGGTTAGTATACTACTAGGCACGAGTTATGAGCACATACTGACATCTGCGCAGTAGTTAATTTTTCGGTTTGTTTGACGGAATGAAGAAGGGAGGCGCCGAGCTGCACACGATTGGTTCGTCAGTCGATACTCGTCGTCTATTGGATTCTTGCGTGTCATTTGGCTACTGTGAATTGGTTAAAAGTGCACATGCGCGAGCTTGCCCCCACTACTGCCTATCTGTACTCACGACTCGTGATGTTACGGTTGGTAATGGGGACGCACGGATATGCCCTCTATGGTGCTTTTTTTGTACAGAATAGTACTCCTTCACATGGATTGGTGCGATTCTGAATCTGCTATAGATTATTTTTATTTAATAAGAGAATATCGTTATAGAGCAAGATTTCATGTTACTTTGTGTATTAGGGTCGATCAAATTTTTCTTTTACCTCATTGCCATGGTTACGTCCCCTGGACAACCTTTGAAAGAATGATTTTCTATGGTTAAAATTCACCAAAAGTACATTATTGTCGTAGTTATAAGCCCATTATTGTATGGACTATCTCCTAAACACATTATTAGCACTTCTAAAAGTTTTTTTAAGAACTCTGTGACTGTTGTCTCTTGGACAGACTGACTACAGTTTTTTTCAACAACAATCGTACGTAATGTTTTTACATACTATACATTTGAATTACGTACTAACACTACTAAATTCTACACATTTTGTCCATCAGAAAATAAATTAAATCTGGCAGCCCTGGGATCTCGAACTATAAGTATATGTAGTCAGTTTACTTACAGAGGTCGATTTACTAAATTAATATTAAATTTTGACAGGCATTAGTAGCGTTCAAGCTTCAAGGCAAAATTCGACAGCCTCAATCGGAGTTCGACAATGAAGCGGTCCGCTATAAGCATCGGTTTGCGCCACTCTCTGTGCTCACGCCGCCTCAAGTGCATTACCACGAGTTCTGTGAGATGACACAGCCATTGCAGTAAGTATTTTAAAGAAAGAAAGAATTAAAAAAGTTTAATTCTGATAACAAACAACATAATTTTTAAGGGATGTCTATAAGCTTAACCGCGTTTCTATACTAGCATTCAATTGTTTATTAATGTGTTTCATTGAAAAATAAAATTAATTAAAAAAACGCTTCGAACATAGAATCTACTTTTTTTTTGTTAAGTAATTTATTGACAAAGTGCGATTCAAAATAGATGATTATAAATAGATAAATAAAGGGTATAAATATCCTGGGACATTATTCACACAAATGCGTATAAAATATTTTTAATTAATTACTTTTTTTTGTATCTAAGGCAACTTTGTTTCAGATACGAAAATCCTGTGATACTATATCTAGGTGGCTGTAAACATTTCCAACAGGCCCGCTCATTGTTGGAAACTATTACAACGCCTGATCAAGAGGTGAGGTCCAGATTTCTGACTAGGATATTATTAAATTCTGTTGTTGTAAATTAATTTAGTCTAACTATATCTCTTTCTTACAAACTATATTGAAAGAGGATAGAAAATAGTCGTGAACAATTTGGATGGCCACAAAATTCATGATGCAAACAGACTAATTTGAGCGAACATCATGATCTTATGTTTTTGTTAGAAAGAGATATAATGAGAGTGAGAAAGCACCAGATTCTGAATTTCTGATTTATAAACAACAACATCAATAATGGTTTTCTAATTGCAGGTAACAGATCTCCTAAAGGTAGCCAAAACAAATTTTGTAGTATTAAAACTCATAGCAGGAGGACATAAAAAAGATTCAACGACGCCACCAGAGTTCGATTTCTCAGTACATAGACATTTTCCTATCATAAAATTGGTATAAAAATGTAGCTATAAGTCAACTAATGTATTATTTGCAAAATATGTATCGCTATTGCGTACTTCATGGCATTTTTTTTATTGTAAATACATCTGATAGGATCTTGTTTTCGAATTCGAATATGCCTCGCGTCGCGATACGTCTCAAGAACTGGGGCTCTACCGCGTAACTTTGGTGGTAATCGTAACACCATTAATTATTTCATCCAATGACGCGACGATGACCATTCGTGGGGCCTGATTGGACGAAATTCATTAATGGTGTTCGTTACGATTACCACCAAAGTTACGCGGTAGAGCCCCAATATACCTTTAAGTGTAGTAAATAAAGTTCTTGCCTATCGCTATCATAAAAAGGGTGAGCTGACCCTCACTCTCCGGAAAATCACCCGTGCGGGACAGTGTCCCCATCCTTATCATTTACATCAAATAGCAAAGGACAGTAGATATCTATATTTCAAGCTGTCTCGGCGAGAGTATAGGGCGCGCATAATATGATAATAATGATGTATTTATCACGTCATATTTTATATTTTGTCTGAAATTAATCAATTTGTTTATTATTATGAAAAAATTAGAGTATACCCTAGTCAATAAAGGTTTTAAATAAATTATTTTGTTCTTTACTCGATCTTCTCTGTCTTATATTGTATTGTTGTTCATTTAATTTTGCTAATAAAATAGTAGGTACAGACATAAGGATACGGCCAAACAAAAGGTTCATAAGGATGCACCTTTTAAAAAAATACCTTAAATGATGATGACTCCGACAAGACAGGATAAACTGCTTAAAAATTGCTGTTTTTGCTGCTTTTTTTTGTTGTCTATTTCTCTATCTTACTATACTATGCAGCGTCGAACACGTTATTTTTTTGTAATTTCTTCATTGTATGTTTTAAATTCATTGACCGAATCCTGTCCCCCATAACTGTATTATGCTCTTGCCTAGCTTGGGTGTCAGTGTTCAACGTTTGTGCAACAAATACATACATGACTCTCTTGTGTGCTATCTGTCTGATTCTATTATATTTATCTGATTGTTGGTTCAAGCATCACTCAAAAAGTAATGGACCGATCGCAATGAAAAGCATGCAAATAGCCTATGGTATGGGGAAGGACATAACCGCGCGTGTCAGCTAGTTTTGTATAGACATTGTCAAAAGCTAAGGATAAGTCACGTGACTGCTTCATTGATAAACTAACACAAAATTACGTATGCATTCAAGCAGGTTTGGAAATTATCAAGATAATTATGTTCATTGATGGTTATTCGATAATAATGAACTATCCGTTTATTGTCTAACATAAACCGCAATTTGTTTGTTTTTATACAGTCAAACTTTGACCACAGTTGATCCAGTTTTCTTGGGATAATGTTTAAATTGTATTTATTTAATTTGCTATGAAGATCAAACCACATAATGGTTAACAAAACAAAACTGATAATTGAGTAACTCAAGTTAATTATTTAGATAACTATCCCGGCCAACCCTGCATACAGTATATATACGTAGCTTTTG
Organism: Achlya flavicornis; assembly: GCA_947623365.1. Taxonomy (NCBI): domain Eukaryota; kingdom Metazoa; phylum Arthropoda; class Insecta; order Lepidoptera; family Drepanidae; genus Achlya; species Achlya flavicornis. The sequence continues at coordinate 12,988,631 of OX392469.1, read as the reverse complement.
GGTTTAGTCTAGTGAAAGCAAAAAAGAAAACTAATAACTAAGTACATTCACTTCATTTATATGCGTATAAAAAACGTAAGGATCTTGATAAAAATTAAACACCACAATTTATTAGGAATCAATTCAATAGATCAGCTTGAATTTATTAATTAATTAGAACAAGAAACATAAACAATGAACATGTATATGAACTCCTTTTTGGTTATAAATAATGAAATTGTAATCCAATAATGCTGTCTAAATATGTGTAACAATTTAGTAATTATTTATTCAGCCTCATCGTCTGTGTCCGCGTCTGACACGTCCGTGTAACAATCTTGATCTATTGCATTTACCCTGAGGAAGTCCATAGTTTGAGGCCCTGCAAATAAATAAACATTGATATTAACACCTTTTTACCCGACTACGGCGGAGCCACAACACCTTATCATAAACTACACTCGAGAGCAAGGAATCCGGGTCACTTATAATAATAATAATAAATTTTCGACACAAAGATTTTGTACATAATTTAGATAGTGGATGGAGGCTCCTTTTAAGCACGCAATGCCTGTATTAGGAGACTCCACTCCATAAAATTACAATTGTTTAACTTAACTACTAACTTCCCCGGAATTTCATCTGAGAGTCGCACAGAACTGGTGTTCATAGAAAACGGCTCTTTAACTTATTTCATTAACTTCTTAGTTTCCGAGATTTATAGGTTTCTTTAAGTGACCCGGATACATGGCTCTCGAGTGTAGTTAGGTACCTACTTAATAATTATATGGGTATTTTTTGGACAATTTAACCTTCCGGAATTGGGCATTGTTTTCATGTTTAATGGAAACAGTAGGTATCACAGAGATAATTAAATAATTAGGTGCCTATGTGTGGTCGAGGATATAAATATAATTCTGTGTATAGGCCTGTGTTTGACCACAATCTCACTATGGTAAGTGATGATGTGGTCGAAGGTGGTAAGCACACAAAGCCTAGAAGGAACTGGCTCTCAAGTGCAGCTGACGGAACACACCGATAGGTGCTTGGCGACAGATTTTCAACTTGAGGGTGGTAGCCAGCCAGACAGGTACTACAAAGTACCCTACCACCGTGCTATGGTTTCCTCACGATGTTTTCCTTCACCGAAAGCTCAAGCTCATTGTACGATTCGAACCCGGGACCTTCGTCTCGGTATCCGACGTCACTACCACTGAGCTGTCATCGCCAATATATATTATCTATACTTTTACGAGAACAAATGACAAGGAATCCATATCGACATTTTGTCTGACTGTAAGGCGACGATTCCACGGAGAGAGTTCTGCGTTAGCCGTTCACTGTTATCTATGCGGCGCCTTTAAAAGTAAAAAAAAGTGTATCAAGTGTGTTCGGTAACGAATATTGCAGAACTCTAGATTGCTTGCTGTGTGCACAATAGTGAATGCGGAACGCAGAACTCTAGAACTCTGTGGGATCGACGCCATATATCTGTGAATGCATCAATATATGGAATTTACTCACGCATGCCAAAAGGTAACGTTGTACTGTACCTACATCAAAAATCTCCAACTACGGTAACAAAATCTAATACGATTAGTACTAATCTAACAGTAGGTACGCAGTACAGTAAGTCATGCCCTTGACATTCAAATTCAATTAGGTTGTAGTGGATTTAGACATAGCGGCGAACATGGAATTAAATGTTGGCAGGTGACTACTGATTTTGCAGGGCGAGTTGTTATCTTAGTACAATTTGAGTTCAGACTACCGGTCGAACCTATTCTTGTGTGTGAAATTAAGTAGTCATACTATTTTCGTCTAAATTGAAGGTTCACAGTCATGATTATTTCCCAATCTGATGGGCTACATAACATTGTGTATACGTTTTATATTTGACCAAATTGGTCAACTTTCATACACTTCAATCCATTAATTTCTTCCATGGTCTCTTTATCCATTGTCTGTCCATTGCGAATTGAAACGGGAAATAATCTATCACATGGAGCTTTGCCAAAAATAGACTATTCGTCACGTCTGAAATGAATCATAAATATATTTGGAACCTACCTTCTGTATAAACGACATTGGCACCAAAATCTTGAATAGGAGTCGGTGTGACGGCTCGAGATATTCCGCTAGCACCTTCCTCATCAGACCCTTCATCTTCACTTTCTAAGAATATTTCTTCCTCTTCACACTCTTCCACCTAAATCATAGAAAAAGTGGAAAAAGCGGAAAAAGCTTATTAACAGACTTGCGGTGCCTACATATTCAATACGTAGGAAAAAAAACTCAATTGCCTATGAAGCCTTTGAAGGATTTCAAAGACTGCAAGACGTTGATCAAAATAACGCTGATTATATGTACCTATACCTTCGTCACTTATTTTTAATTATAACGGTACCCTTTATTTTGGCAAATGTTATTACAAATTATAATGAACAACATTACAATACAATAAACCTTATTTATTATATTGACAGGTTTTCTGTAACTTTGGGGGCGTCCATTAATTACGTGAGTCCCGAATAGGGGTGGAGGGAGTTCGTCTAATATTACGACAAATCACGGCTAGGGGTCTTGAGGCATATCACATGATTTTTTTTTATGCGACCACGCAAATCTAATCACGCAATAACATCAAAATTTGCAATTGCTTGGCAAAGGTGTGGAACTCACTTCAGGGATCTGTGTTTCTTAAAACCTTTAACCTAGATGGTCTTCAAGGCTAGAGGGAACAGGCATTTTCTGGGTGAGCGTGCGACATCTTCAGCCTTGTGACTCCTCCTGGGGTCACTCGACCGTCGAACATAAACCCATTGAACATAAAAAAGCCTGCATTCTCCGGCACCGAGTGATGATAGTGCATTGACGCAGAGTATCCAACCTGCACGAATTATTACTAGGCGCACATATACTACATAAATATAGGGAAGTTCTTTGCGTGGTGCGAGTGTAGACAACGATGATGCCGAGTGACTGGATGAGAATAAATTTAATCTTCTAGCATCAAGTGGTGCCAACTGCTGAGGAAAATTTAATTGAAGACAGCAAAGTATCCATGGTGGTTCTATTTAATAAAACATTTTTTGATTATCTTTACTTGCTTTTGAGGCCGGCAAGAAGCCGCAGGGAGGGGTAACCTAAAACCTCACCAAATATCACCAGGGGGCAGAGGAGGTCAAAAAGTGGTCTAAAAAACCTCACGTGATTAATGGACGGCCCCTTTGGTACTATCAATTATATAAGTACCTACGTTCCATAAAAAGCTATTCAGATTAAACTGAAAAGTGTCAACCACTTGTTTGTGTCCTAAGGTGCGTCCATGCTACGCGAATCGTGCTCGCTGTGTGCTCGTGCGTGGCTCGGCTCGTGCTCGGTTCGACAAGCATGGACGCACCTTTAGATTATTGGTTTTAGATTTTGGAGTTTAGACCTACTTGTATATCAAAAGACTGCTGTTTATTCTTAAAGTCGAGAAGTGCAGAAGAAGACGACCTTTTCTTAGAGTGGCCTAAATATTTTGAACTGCTTGGCGACGGCGTACCCTGGTCCGGTCCACCTTCATTAACTTGGAAGCTAACTTCCAAGTTTAGAGGTAGGTTCGAGTTGGCTGTTGAGCGCCGACGACGAAGCTGGCATTCTGGTTCTTCTGCCATTATTTAGGTCTGAAAAACAACTTCATGATAAGATTTGAAAAGGATGGCGCGCCGTGCTAGATGTGAAAGCTGATGAGGCTGCAGAAATTGATTTGCATACAAATTACTTCCTAAATTACCTTTTGACATGGATTTCGTTAGTCCACAGTGGTAAGTGACGTGGTCGAAGTTGGTAAGTATACAAATATTGTATTATTTATGGGTTTTACATACACGGCTTTAGGGTCTGAAATCGCTTCGTACTTTTTGCAATGTTATTTTTTTATGGAACCCTTTGGGTAAAACGAATATTAAATGAGTAGGTACTTACGCACTATCAAATTAAAGTTTTCCAACGGCTTTTTCAATTCCTTATTACTGCCTGAACCGTAATGATCAGAGCTGCTGAGTATTTTTCTTTAATTATAAAGGCAAGTAGTGTATAAAACAGTTGGAGGACAGTGTTGTGGACGTACTAAGTAGATCGAGGCCTGTGGGCTAAGGGATGAAGCCTAACAAATTATAATCTGCAGTGTTTTGTTTTAGTGGTATACAACCTTTTTTTGTTTCAAATATTTTCAATGACTTGAATTTGCTTTGTGGACCCTTTGTTCGCTAATGATGTTTTATTCATAACAAGAAACAGTGTTTTAATGTTTCTTTATATATATACAAAATTGACAGTGTGAAAAATAAATGATCAAACACTAACCAGGGAATAAAACTTCTAAGAACACACGGAAACATCAAAATAGTTGTAAATTATAATGATTTTTAATTACCAGTTGAACAACTAATAGCTATTTATTTAATTACTTATATCTTAATTATGTAAGTATATAATGTGTTTTATATGAAAAACAAAGCTTCAAAACAGCTTATCTTCAGTTATCTCATTTCATAGTGTCGTTTGTTGCCTATGCAAGGCACTATAAGGCAATATTGACAGTAGGAAAATTCTAAAAATATCATAATAGCGAAAGTCCGTTTTTATATTTGTTTGTTTGGTTGTTAGTTAAACAATCGTGATGGCAAGATCATAAACCTGGAATAGCATATACTAGGATACTTTAAATCCCGGGAAAACATTAGGTTCCTCGGGAACGCAAGTAAAACCGCGTGGTGAAAATGGTCCCATAGTAAAACTTTTTCAGCATGACTAACCCAACATAGGTTTCGAATATATGCTATCTCGAAATCTGCACCTCTTATAAAAATAATAATTATTTTAGTTGGATTGGAATCCATTGTTGACCAAAGGTTTGTTATCTCTATCACTTGTGGGGATTCTCTACTTCAATGCTAATAATATTTTTGTCATGTATTGTATTAGAAAAAAGAAAATTTGAACATTTCTCAAACTTAACTAATGCTTAGGAAACAGTATCCGATTGCTTATAACGTAGGTAGGCCAAGTAGTTCAACAAAATTTTCCTCTTCAATTAGGAGATTATTAACATGAGGAAAAAAGGTATAGGACTAGATGCTTAGAGCAATATTTTTAAATTAAACATTTATGTCAAGCCCATAATACTATCTATAAAGTAACTTGAAGAAACTAGCACCAAAGATAGTACAATTTTGAAAAGTTTTAGCCAAGTTGACTCCATGGTGATTTATCGTTACTTATATAGATTTTTTTGAATGAACGTTGAATGATAGGTATATAAAATTAACATTTTAAAATCTTTTCTAAAGATTTTGATCTCAATTTGAGTTCTTCACTCGGTGACATAATTTATATAAACTTATCTATGTTATTTATACCTACCTAAAAAGACTTGTCCTGACTGATTGACTGATAAATGAAATAGACCTAGAAATAATGTGCCAGGTCACTCGCCGCACTTAGTTAAATAAATAAGTACAAAATATGGTAGTAAAGCAACCTATCTGCATAAACGTTTACCATAACTGGCGTGGCCTAGATAATTAGAGGCCTGTGTTAGAGGCCAATGATTCATAATAATATTATAAACGTAGGTACATACCAACATAGATATGAGCCTAAGAAATATGTTGCGAACCATTAGGACGTGAAATGAGTTCCACATTTCTCGGCGATGATAGCTCAGTGGTAGCGACGTCGAATGCCGTGAAGAAGGTCCCGGGTTCGAATCCTACAATGAGCTAGTTTTCGTAGAGGGAAAACGTCGTGACGAAACCATAGCACGGTGGTAGGGTAGGTACTTTGTAGCTGCCTACCACCATGTTCAAAATCTGTCGGCAACCACTTAGCGGTGTGATCCGACAGCTGCACATGTGAGTTAGTTCCCCATCTATACATTACTTACCATGGTGAGATTGTACTCAAAAACAGCCAAGGTCTATTCATAATTTAAAAAAAAACGGTTTCCCTCAGCGCGATATGGGTTTCTTCAAAAGAGTTGTAAAATTAGCTCTTTAAGGTAAACCACAAATAGAAAATGTCTATAGGCGACGGTGACCACAGAATTTGTGATTCTCTATGTTAAACTTATCCACATTCAATTGAATTCGATTTTTTTTACTACTAACGTAGAATAGTAACTTACCTAACATATGTATTTTTTTTAGTTTCGATAAAAAAAAACATTATTTTATAACAAAAAGCAAAATAAATCTCAAAGGTCACTCCGACGATTTTTAGTTAGGTAGAGGAAAATTATCTTACTTAGGCTACGTTTCAATCTTTCAACGCGTGTTATTTTCAATGTTAAGTATAGTAGATAGAACGTATGACTTCTCCTAAACTCTCGTGCGACATCGAGGAATAATCCCTTAGATACCGAACAATCAAATTCCGCAACTAGTCAGTGATTTTGCACTGATTTTGAACAATGAGGACCAATCACTGCGTCGTGTGTTCTTGACTCGAGCAATCAGAGGGCACGTGCTCTTGACTTGGCCAATCAGAGCGCATTGTAGGTGCTGGGAAATTGGCGGAATATACCTATCTCAAATAAAATGAACGTCATTACGCTTCTTTGGGTTAATTGTTCGATGCGTGCGAATGAAGGCGTAGTTTCTTAGAAATTATTTTGGAGTCTCAAGGATAAAGGTGCATTTTATTTTAAGGCGATGATATCTCAGTGGTAGTTACGTCGGATACCGAGACGAAGCGAAGGTCCCAGGTTCGAATCCTACAATGAGCTTGAGCTCTCGGTGAAGGAAAACATCGTGAGGAAACCATAGCACGATGGTAGGTATTTTGTAGTACCCATCTGGCTGGTTACCACCCTCAAGTTGAAAATCTGTCGCCAAGCATCTATCGGTGTATTCCGACAGCTGCTCTTGAGAGCCAGTTCCTTCTAGGCTTTGTGTGCTTACCACCTTCGGCCACATCATCACTTACCATGGTGAGATTGTGGTCAAATACAGGCCTACGTAGTATTTATATACTCTGAGCCTATACACAGTATAAAAAATTAAATAAAAAATGTAAGTAATTCAGATGCAAGTCTGTCGCTATTGAATTGACCACAATATGTTTATGTTTCCTTACTAATGAGTAGTCCCCTAACTTGTTTTCCTTCGGAGCTCTGCATATAAAAGAGAGTGGCGTATTGCATTTGCTGTTATATCAGACTATTATTAGACGTCAAACAATATCTAAAATGAAGGCGTTTTTTGTGTTTTGTGTTATGATGGCTGTTGGGGGAATACATGCTAATGTGAGTATAAATAACTAGCTGTCTCGCGCGGTTTCACCCGCGTTCCCGTGATAAAAAGTAGCCTATAATACTCGGGGATAATGTAGCTTCCTGTTAGTGAAAGAATTTTTCGAATCCGAATGGTAGTTCCAGAGATTAACCCGTTTACACAAACAATCAAACAAAAATCTCTTCAGCTTTATTATATTAGTATAGATGACACTAACTTGATACAAATCACATCTATACTAATATAATAAAGCGGAAGAGTTTTTTTGTTTGATTGTTTGTGTAAACGGGTTAATCTCTGGAACTACCAGTCGGATTCGTTAATTCTTTCATGGATAGGAAGCTACATTATCACCGTTGTTATAGGCTACTTATATTCTGGGAACGCGAATGAAACCGCGGTAGACAAATAGTATAATATATTAGGTTTCACGATTTTAATAATTCATAGTAAATGCACTCAAGTTATTCTAAATCCAAGCAAAATCTTTCTAAACCTGAAAAATCAAATATTTGGCCAGTTTTTGGTACTATAAATTTTCAATAATACACACGCCCTATAATTCGCGATACTGTCTTTATTTTTTCAAGATATTACTGTATTATTTTATAGTACCTATTGTAATGTTGAATTTATATGCGCTGTCGCTTGCATCGTACAGGAGTAGGCCTGTAACTGATTCTGGAATTAAAAATTATGTAATTTAGCATATAATTTTTTGTATAAGACGACTTTCCTCTATTCAATATTCTAGGGCTCTAGCTGAGCTGGACCGAGCAGTTTTTAGAAGACATTGTTTTGAGTCTATCCATATCTCGATTTGTACTCATGTTGGATCATACATACCTATGTATAATAATGTAATGCGTTATAAAGACCTCTTTATAACGCATTTAATAATGCATCATGCATTAAGCATGATCAAGGTGGAAAAATAGCAATATAATAACCAAAATAAGTATACAAAATACCTAAGTATATAAATAAGTAAATGACAAAAAAAAAATGGTGTGAATTCTAAAAATTTCTAAAAAGGTTTTTTCTAATAGACTGTGCATAGTGTTTTTTGGAAATGATTGTGTAATTAGCGTTCGTATTATTAAATTCGATCCCTGTGTATCCTATGTTATAAAACAATTCGATAATACGCTAATGTTTGTTTATGTTCGATCCATAAAACTAAAATTAAGTTATTGATAACTTGTTACAGATGGCTGAACTTTCTCAAACACAGAAGGATAAAGCTCAACAGCTCACTCTAGAGTGTATCAAACAATCTGGAGTTAAAACTGAATCTCTAGCTGAGGTTAAGAAAGGCCAATTCAGTGATGACATTGCCTTGAAAAAGTTCACTCTTTGCTTCTTCGAAAAAGCTGGGATATTGACACCAGATGCGAAGCTGAACATTGATGTAGCCCTAGCTAAGTTACCACCCGGTGTCGATAAGGCCGATGCAGCAAAGTTACTCGAAGTATGCAAGACGAAGAAAGGAAAGGATGCTGCAGATACCGCGTACGAAATTTTTAAATGTTATCATGGTGGAACCAAAACACACATTTTATTTTAACATGACTAAAGAGCCTACCTTTGAACTCTTTACTAATTTACAATAATTTATTAAAGTCAGATATAAATAAAAAGAACAGGTTTTGTAAATGCAAGTGACTTTTATTGACAGGCATTTTTAGCATAAAAGCATTTCATAGTTCTTTTCGGAAGTGGAGTGATACTGCGATTCTTGCGTGATCTGCCACGTGCGATATCGCCCATTTTCCGGAGTTGAAGTTGTCGAATATCTACCTTATTTTGCAAGTAACTCTGTAACGTGACGTTTTAGGACATAAACAATCCTCCACGCATTGAGGGCCAATGGTGCCAATAATTTGCTTCATAAGTTTTATGAAAGTTATTTTATTACAATTTTCATTAAACATATAAGTAAGTACCACAGATGAGTCTTCTTTTTAACATTATGTATCCTTTAAAAAACTAATGCCAACTATCCCGAACTATGATACTTATAATCATAATTGAATAATAGAAAAAAATATGATTCATTTCTCAAAAATTTCGCTTTCTATATTACTGCCAAAAGAAGGATGAGTTTTTGTATCACATGCAATACATCCTGTGTAAATCTTACCATTTATTTATAAGTACATAGGTACTATATGTTCACAACGATTCAATAAAAACCCGTTATTTCCTTAACCAGAATAACAAATACCAAAAAACATACAAAATAATGCTCTCGAATCATGAATGTAACAATTTGCGTTGTTCAAAACCTAGCAAACTATTTCATTGTTTTTTAAGAAACCTGCATTCGAACTGGTGAGGTATTTTGGAAATATTTAAAGAATTTGTAAGTGGTTTCAGTGGCGTCCCGGCAGTTTTCTTCATTACATTTGTAAAAGACTTCTTTTAAATCATCACTTTTGGGGAAAAGTTTTAACGCTTTGTCAACCAGCACATGGCCATCATCAGTTGTATATCCAGTTTTCTTGTATGCGCAATATATGAATTCTTGGAATTACTTGTCTTCTAATTAATTTCCTTCTCTTATAACTTTCAAAGCATCGGTGGATATACCTGTCATGTATGCATTACATGAACACTTTTCGAATTTCACTCCTTTCTGGCCCAGGGAAAGTTATAACTGGCTGATAATTGAAAATAATATTCACATTAAATCATTTAAAATCTCTATAACAGGTGGAGATTTCGATATGGCATATTGATGGCATATATGTGGCATATTTTCGAAACCTATGTTGGGTTAGTCATTGTGAATTAAAATAAAATTAAAAAAATTAACAAAACTTAACGGTAGGGTAGGGAAGGATACCGTTTGGGTATATAGGTGAAACCGCGAGGCGCAACTAGTGTATAATAAATTCACATTTCAGCATTTAAAATTTACCTACTGCTATGTATGACCTGCCCTATTTGCGTGTAGTTGTATGTACCTATTGAACCTATATTGAACAGACTTTCTGGAGAACATGGCCTATTTATTTATATCTTTACTATGTGGAAAGTTGTGTTTGACCACAATCTCACAATGGTAAGTGACGGTGTGGTTGATGTGATGACCTCCACCTAATGGATGACCATAATAATATTACTATGCTTTCGTCACGTCACGATGTTTTCTTTCAACCTCAATGTAAAATCATCATCATCATATCAGCCCATGGATGTCCACTGCTGAACATAGGCCTCCGCCATTGATTTCCACTTCGAACGGTTCTGGGCCGCTTGCATCCAGCGGCGCCCAGCGACTCTGACCAGGTCATCGGTCCACCTGGTGGGAGGTCGTCCAGCTCGGCGCTTTCCAGTACGTGATCGCCACTCGAGAACCTTCCTTCCCCATCGGTTATCGGCTCTTCGAGCGATGTGGCCTGCCCATTGCCACTTCAGCTTACTAACTCTACGAGCTAAATTGTATTGTAATTATAACATAAATCAAAACAAGCGTCGTATAACTTTGCATAATAATTATGAATTAAAAATTATTTTAACGCGCAGCGCGGTTGGCAACAATACCGGCGCAGTGAGCAACAGCAGCAACCAGTGTTGGGTGGACTTGAGCTCCATCAGCAACCGATACAGGATAGATGACTATTTCCGGTGAGTCGATTTCATGTTGATTGCTACCCATTGTTGTTCAGTAATAGTTATAATTATAGTTGGTTCCCATAAGAGGTGGCAGGGATCCTAGTACTAGGTATACCATATTACATTTCACTGTAGACAATAATCTAATGTTATTTAATTAAATTTCAGCCCAGTGTAAAGTTCCCCGAGTCAGACACGATGGAAATCGTAAAGGCTATAAAGCTATGCATCGCTCGCACAGGCATATCAAAAGATATTGTGATTATTATGAAGGCAGGAATTTATACAGAAGACAGACTTTCAAGAATTTATATATTGCGTCATCCAAGAGTCTAGAGATGTGGATGTTGATGGTCATGCGCTGATTGACTAAACATCAAAATTTTTCCCCGAAGATATTGGATTAAAGATATTTTGAATAAATGTAATGAAGAAGATGGGAAAAACGCCACTGAAACAACGTTCAAATTCTTCATGTGTTTCCAAGATACCTCACCAGTGCTTCCAAAGCTTTCATGATAAGTGAATCATACATAGATATAATTTATTTATACGTCGACTTTTTAACTCGATTAACTTAAGTACGGATTATTAACATTTTGGACAAAAATAAAGGGTATGTGATATGGAAAAAAAATATCATCAATATTTTACTTGTTGTAAGCAGAATTTCACATACCGTTTTATTATTATAATACTTAATTATTAGTCAATAAATAAATAACAATAACGAGAATTTATTCTCAAAAACTTTCTAATTATTTAAAGTTATCAGTTACTTATTCTAAATTATATTTCTACTTATTATCTAAACACAATTCACTTACATGTTATACGAATAAAACTTATTTAACTGGTAACTATTTAACAACGAGTTTCTTTAACGTCACTTTCAGATGATATACTGTCATTATCTCTTGCAGTAACTGTACTTGAATCATCCCTATCACTGTCAATTGATAGATTTCTTACATCATAAGTGGAGTATTGTGAATCAACATCGATTGATTCTGCTTCAGACTCAGTATCATGAAACATTGTTCTTCTAAGATTGTAGTATCTATGTCGATCTTCCATTCTATAATAGTCTAAGCTGTGGTGTTTTTTGATCAAATTAAAGTTGTCATCAAGAGGTACAAAGTAAGTTTTGATGTAGCCAGCACCTTTAACAAAAGTTTCGCCACGATATGTCGTGAGGATTCCGTTTTCATCTAGTATTATTGCAGTGTTTTCTGTTACCTTTAAAAAAAAAAGTTTTCAATCTATATACCTATGCTGAAGTTTGGGACTAAAAGTATTTAATAAAGTATCTACACTGGGTGGAGATTTCGAGATGGCATATTTTCGAAACCTATGTTGGATTAGTCATGCTGAACTACTTTTACTATGGGAGCAACACTGAATTCTCGAGCAAGGTTGACAATTTCAAAGAAAAGTTTAAAAAGAAAATTGTGAATTCACTATTGGTCCCATAGTAAAAGTTGTTCAAATTAAAGTTGTCAAGAGATATCAAGAATCAAGAGGTAGTAGGTAGAGTAGTAGTTCAGCATGACTAACCCAATATAGGTTTCGAAAATATGCCAACTTGAAATCTCCACCTGTTATAATTATACATATAAGTTTAAGTTATAATTACAGGTAATATTAAATTAATGATACATAAGGTATACTAGATCGAAGATAGGTAAGCAAATTAAAACATACTTGTATTTTGCCAGTTTCCCCAGTTGAGTCCATTCTCGAAGCCATATTGACCGCGTGGCCCCATATATCATACAGAGGCTTCAAAGAACCAACAACACCAGCAGCTACTTCTCCATTTGAAATTCCTGCAACAAATATCATCACTTATGGAAATAAAGTTCATTTTGGCATAATAAAATAAAAAAGTGATTTAAAAACAACCGTTATAAAAACGAGTTGCGGCAAACTAATATGAAGCAGAATATAGACACGATATGATGTATCATGAATACAATCACTGCATTACAATTTGTAGAAACATACAAAAAAATGGTGACATACATGTTCCTAATAAGGTGTAATAATTATAATATTATACGATATCAACCACCTGATTCGCCTGCAATGATCTTAGGCCGCTTGCATTCAGCGCTCCTGCGACTTTTCTATGACTATTTATTTCGTATCTGACTTATGGTTGCCTGAATAAATCATTATAGATTTCACCTACTAGTTAGCGTAATCATAATTAAGATAATTAAGATATTGTCAGTAGTCTACGTCGTCAATAGATAAAGTACAAGATTCTGAAATCTAGCACTCATTGCTCTTTTGTGACTTATGCTGAAACCTTCACTTACCAATTCTTAAGTTCAGTCCTTCAAAGCTCTGGAATGAACCTCGGTTAAAGTTCTGCAATTGCATCATCATTGCTGCAGCAAATTCTACCATAGTAACAACAACAGCTCTGTTATAAGGGCTATTTTGAGGTGGATTAGAATTTAACGAAGTAGAATCAAGGGATTCCCTTCGATTTGGATCCAAGCCACAAGCTGCCATGTATGTCCACCCCGCCATTTTAATCTTTTCCACTTTGTAAACTGAAGTTCCAGTTAGAAGTAGCTGTAAATTTGGGTCTAATTTAATTCTGAAGATATATTCATATGTCTTCTTATCAACAATTTCATAAATGGGATGATCTATAATTTACAAAGATTTAGAAAAAAAAAATAGAGTCATAATAATATTGTTTCTAAATACCCTATCAAAATCTGAAATAACTTCATCCAATATGCTCAGCACGAATTTGTCACTCAAATCTGCATCGTTTTCAAGACCTAATTTGTAATCAGTCAATGATGCAAACATCACTGCCACATTGTCATATTGCTCGTAGTACAGCTCATCGATAGATCTATTCAAGTTCAAATATACCTGCACTGAAAAGAAAAGTTATGCATTGCGGGAAAAACGTCTTTTAAACTATTCAAAATTAAAGAACATAAATTGTAAAATCTCCTAAAGATTAAAAAAATAGGTTAATTCAATTGTTGATAGATTGACAGTATAAACTTGTTAATTAATTACAGGAGCTTAGTATTTTCCATTATTTTGGTGATAACAACTGTTTTTCCTTATCGCTTCATTAGTCGCTGATAACTCCACGTGTTTTTATTTGTATGTGAAAAATGTGACTAAAAGAAGATTATATTTGTTATTGAAAACTCAATGAAGTTACTCACCGACATGAGCAGGCAGTATATTTTCGAGCAGCATATTGTTAACTCTTAACATGGTCTCAGCTTCTTGTTGTTCTTCACTCAATTGTAATTGCCATAAGTGGTCCAAACGATTTCTGTATTCAGTAGTTCTATCAATCCAATACAACGTTATAGTTACAAATATGACTGATAGAGTATGAGAAATCCTCGGATCCAATCCAACATTCCACGTGGTATCCACAGCGAAAAGAGAAGTTTTAATTTCCCAGACAACCCATAGGTAAAAGCATGTCATTCCACCGGCGACGATCCATTTGAAGATAAAAAACACTCTACTGAACAGAAAGTTAAGAAGCAAAGCTAAACCCCAACATTGTGTTACATGCTGAAATAATTAACTCGGCTTGTTAAATTGCACAAAGGATCATGGCGAGATTTGTACAAAAAAAATAAAGATTTTTAGAGACGTTGGAATTACGTTATAATTGATCCTTGGTGCCTAAGGAACAACTTGAGCCATTTAAAATATTTTTAGAACCCCGGGATAAAAATGAGAATTTCTATGGCATGCCGGCGAATCGCGACTATTCGCGACCAAAACCATTATGTTGTTGTTATGTTTTGCGGGGTTTATAAAATATTTCATGTATATTAACATGTTGCTGGTAATGTAATCTCAACATTAGAAATGATTCAATACCCTCTAAAATGTTTTATTTTTTTGTACAAATCAATGTATGGAGCTCGCCATGATTCTTTAAGAAATCATCAGTTTATTTAGTATAAATGTGATTACCCACGACGAAACACAATTCGATAGAACGGTTTCAACTGATGTAGGTTCCACTTTTGCTTCAGAACATCCGATAACGTTTACAACTGATGTTGCAGCAAGGCCAACGCTTATGAGCAAATACATTGCTGTTCGTATCTTTGCCGATTTTATAATTTTAGAAGACACATCATAGATACATCTCAAGTATTTATTGCGAGGTTCTTCAATGCTCTTGTATTTTGTCCACAGAAATTGGAACCAAGTGAGAGGCTGCATGACGATAAGTCCAAGAAAGAGTGATGCGAATACGATCCATGCATACCACTGAAAGCCACTGAACCTTGAATAAATAAGATGATGATGATATAGCAAGATGCATAACCGATTAATTGATAATCTGTAAATTGATAACTTACCAATTGGTTGTTAGGCCATTGATTATCATTATTAGCGTCAGGATTATGAGACAACACGTGATGTAATATTTGAACAACGGATCTGGTAGAAGCAAAAATGTTTTCTCGAGATCATATTTTTTATACATTAATGTTATTCTGTTTAATTTAGATTCCTTTCTGAAGTGTTCTCTAAAAATAAAGTAAATTATTTAAGTAAACACGAAATACATGACTGAACTTATTATAAAACGTAACGGATTTCACATACTTGCCATTTGTCATGTCCTCTATTTCTTTGGCCATCTGTGCATCGGCAGCTTTTAACATTTGTTGGTATTCAACTAGGTTTTCATCCATGAAACTAGTTGTTCTTCTTACATTTGTTGAATTTCTAATGTCCAATCGCTACTAGAAATACAGATTTTATAGCAAATTATCGTTTAGTAAAATTTTGAATTACAAATCGTGTTGTGAATTTGTTACTTACTCTATTCGAAGATGCTGTAGTTTTGGTGATAATTTTATTTAAGCCTACTGATGCACGTCGAAACGGTTTGTATTCAAGTGTCTGTAAAGCAAATGCATTATCAAGAGCTGCAATTATATTTATTGATACATGTGATGGATGATCTTACCTGATACGAATAAATAAATACTAACCCTACTTGGTCTTGACAGCAGGAAGGTTTCTAACTTATTTTTGATAATAAAAGGATCATTTTGAGATTCGAAGTTTGGTTCAATAATGTATTCTCTGGCGTAGTTTATAAGTAATTCAAGAGTTTGCTTCGTTACGTGGACTTTCCTGAAAATACAGTTTATTAGAATTCTATTAATTACATTGTGTAGTTCGGTTTATATGATATTATTTTGAGCTTACCCAGCTTTACCAGTTGACTCCATTTTATTAGCAATAGTAACGTCTTTAGACCAAACGTCGTATTGCCATTTACGTATGCCAATTAGTCCACTGAGAATTCTTCCTGAATGTACCCCAATTCTCATATCCATATTTAATAAACGTTTTTCTCTGTAAATAATACTTTAATTAAACTAGTATACCGTATTTGCTAGGCATTCACGTACGTTTAAAAGCTTTTTGCTTTTAAAACTTCTGTTTGAAGTTGTTAGCTATGAAGTTAAAAGAATTTCAAATACTCTTTAGTCATTCTCGTTCTGATGGCGCTGTTACAATTTTTTTAATTTGAAGGTTAATTTATGTTAGATCACATCTAATATTATATAATTTGTAGTGTAATTTATAAATAAAGTTTAAATGGGCTAATATCTGGAACTGCCTGTCCGATTCGAAAAATTCTTTCACTAATAGGAAGCTACTTTATTCCCGAGTATTAAAGGCTACTATTATTCCAGGAACGTGGGAGAAACCACGGGGAACAGCTAGTTTATTATAATAAGGGATACACCGCATAGGTGCTCAACATATTTACACTCTGTATTGCAATAATACACGTATTTACATACCTAACATCTTTAATTATGTGTATCATCTCAAGTCCCAAGTCAACACAATTTTTGGCGTGCTGAATGCTCGGTTTTGGTATACCGCTAACACAATAGTAACAATCGCCAAGAAATTTTATTCGTAGCACGTCATGTTCCTGTGCAAAGAAAAACAAAGTTGTCATCTGGGCATGCCCATGCTTGAAATTTAGCAAATAAAACATTAAGATGAAGTGAAAATCTAAATCATCCCACTAATATCATCGTTGCTAATGTTTATGTTTGTTACTCTATCATGAAGTATGGCAAAACGTATTTTGATGAAACATAGCACATACGTGTGACAGATTTTGATGCTAAATCGTTGAACGGTTTGTTCAGAATCGCCATTGAATCGATTTATGGTACTTTAAATATCTATTATTAAAAGTTACATAAATCGATTCAGAAAACGATTCTGAACAAACCGTTTCACGATTTAGCATTAAAATCTCTAACACGTATAGATTATATTCTGGAATAAATCATAGGTTATTTTTTATTTCGAAATAACAAGATCGCTTGGGAATGCTAAGATACTTATCTTAATAACATTTTTTGCCTCATGGGTGCGTGATACTTACCATGAATATAGAATTATATGGAGAGACGTCAATTACTTATTAAAATCTACAAATTATGAATGAAAATTATGAAACTTATTTAAATTCTGATTTACCAACCTCAGAAGCCTCATCAAATCTTCCAAACAATTCGTTAAGGAGCTCGACCATCCTCATTGGGGACAATGTAGTTGATATCATCGTGTAGTTGACTATATCAGCGTACAGTATGCTGACATTATCATGTTCTTCGACGTACAACTGACTGTAAACGACCCATACAATATTATTTTTATCACTGGATTTTTAACTATAGTTCGATATAATTTCTAAGTTCACTCACGAAATTTCATACAAAATATGTGTATTCAGCATCAGATCTTGATCCTTATCTGAGTATTGTCCTGAATTTTACGCTAAAAGAGCCAGATTACTGACGGTATTGTCATTTTAAATGTGGAGTCAACTTTGCCATTTGATGTTCTCATAACTTCAGCATGGGGTTCTTCAAAAAGGGCGTGAAGAGATTTCTTCAGGGTCGGCAACGTGTGAGTGATACCCCTGGTGTTGTAAGCGTACATAGGCTACGGTAACTGCTTACCATCAGGCGGGCCGTAAGCTTGTTTGCCACCTTAGTGGTATAAATACAGAGAATTTAATTCCAATCTCATAATAAAAATAATTGGACTGTTTTACAAAAAACTTAAACCGACTTCAAAGTACACTAAGAAGTAATCAAATCCTGATCTTATGACAATGGGACCAAACGGGAAGTGTATCCTTCCTCCTCCTTTTTTTGAAGTCGGTTAATTAACACATTTTGCATTATCTATTCTAATCAACATTTATGGCGAATAAGAGAAATGTCACAGTAAATTCAATTGTATTTTCCAAATGCTGACTTTTCTATCTTTTAAATGATACCGAATACAGTGCATGAAATCAACATTAAAGAATAGAAAGCCGAAAACACCTATTTTGTATAAAATTTTGGGCTTGGGCTAAATTCTATGAGTGTAGATATTAAGTGAAGAAATGTATGTTTGGTTCTAATTATACATAAAATACGTTAGTACCCATTTCCAGTTCACATAACCTTTGTTATTAGAGGAACTCATATATCGTAAGTAATTTGACCTTTCGATAGCCGAGCCCTTTGTGTCAATGTCGGAGAATATTATAGTTCTAAAATATAATACTAAACACAATAATAGGATCCCTTTGACAAGTTTTTTAGTCATATTTTATTTATAATTTTAAACCATACGCTCTTTAAACATGTTTTCTAGATCAAAAAATTATGAGTTTTATATTTTAAAGGAAGTTACACACACACACGGACACAGCGTTTTGCATCCTCATTTATAATGCGGACAGCAAGGGAGTGGAACTTGCTTCCGGCGTCTGTGTTTCCTGACGCCTACAATCTAGGAACTTTCAAGGCCAGAGTGAATAGGTTTCTTCTGGGTAAGCGTGTTTCATCTTAGGCTTCGTCATCGCCCCTTATGGGCGGGTCAGTAGCCAAACGCAAGCCCATTTAATAAAAAAAAAAAGTAAAATCTCACTTGAATGATCTCATGGTGTAGCTCATACTGTGTGTCTGCAAACCCAAAAACATATTTCTAATGTCCTGACGCACTTTTGATACAATATGCTCAGGAAGAATGCTCATCATCAAACGTTCCTGAAAAAAAAAACATTTTATGATGTGGTGTGGTAAACGTGGATGTCGAATTTAGAAATAAAAAAAGAAGCTTTTTTTCCAAATAGCTTTTAATGTATGTACAAACTATCACTATAGATGATGATGATGTACCAGATTATTAGATTAACTATCACCAAAATACCGGTTTCCTATACGATAAGCTAAATTCAAGTAAGCTATCCAAGTATTGTTTAACATCGTTTATCGTCTATCACTTAATTAAGTTCTTATCTTGTCAATTAAAAACATGTCATAAACAATTATCATTATTTTTCTTACCTCTTGATCTTTTACGAATTTCAATCGCAAAGTGCTTTCAACGCAAGCTCGTCTGTCTAAAAATGATCGCCTGGTTACTATTTCGTTCATTAGCCTGAAGTATACACCCATGAGATTCACACCGATAAGGTAAATTATGTCGGATGATATCTAAAACATGAAATTGCCTTAGAAGTATTATTTCTGTCAAATCTGTAATTTCAATGCAGCTATAGATGCTTGTTCCTAAAACAATGATCTCATCCAGACATTTCCTAAAGCATGGATTCCAAATTAGTGGATGCACGATGCAGAAGTTAACTCATCGGACAAATGCAATAATTTTAGTCGGAATGTAGTAGAACACCATTAGTGAAGAAGAGAAATTGCTGAAAGGCACAGGCTGAATAGGCCCCGGAAAATTAGAACAGGCACCGGAATATCGCAATGCATGCGATATTTTGCACACAAAATAAGGACATATCGACGAACATTAGAAAGAAATTACGAAGAATAAAAAATTTCAAACTTACATCGAAAGTTAAAGTTGATGAAATGCTTCTCTATAGAAACTTAATGCCTGTAGCTTGAACGGTTTAATCGTTCAAGGCCTGTAGATATAGTGTTTCATCAACAATAAACATTGTAATTTTTAAATGATTGTTACTTAGAAAGGTCATTTTTACCTTTTATCTAAGAGACAAAGCAAGCAGTGACGCGTGGGAATGATGATTGATTGAAATGTTATAATTATTTATTTATACTTTTATAAATAGTTAAGAATAAGTGTGTAATCTCTATAAACACATGATTAATGGATTTATAATGAGTGAATGCAAAAAATAACATTGTTTCAGTATCCTGGATTAAGGATGGACAATTTTGTCGTAGAATAGTACTATTTGTAGTAATTTAGTTCTACAATGTTCAATACATGTGTAGGAACGTACCTATGTGCTTTGTATTATATGAATATAAAATACGTGCTAAAATCCGAGCGTCCTTTTCGCCAAAAAACTGTGTTGTGTAGTTTGGCGGAATTGTTTGTTGTTCGAAATAAAATTAACTACCTATTTACATAAAACGCTATAATTGACTCTACCACTGCACCGGTTTAATACTTAAAACAATTATAAAATGAAACAAAACCGGACTGCGTAATAAAAAAAAAAACTGAAAGGAGAAAAACAGCTCTGTAATCTATAGAATTTTTAATATACTTACTACCATTATCAATTCATTGATAAAAATTAGGCGGAAGTAAGTAAAATACCAGTGTTGATTGAGTGAATTAATTCGGATAAGTACCAAAGGGTTATTTACTTTTTTATTAAAGATCTTGAAAGCGGTTAACAAGTTGATATCTTTTAAAATTTTGTAAAAATCAAACTTACCACTATTCCAATTTGAGGATTCTCGTCGTAAGTAAAGAAAGCGAAGATTAGAATATAGAAGACGCTGACCAGGACACCCAAGATTATGGCAAGGAAGTTGTTCCTCATTGGCAAGAATATGTAAATGGATAGAAGTGCCATGGTAGCGTAAGCTGGTCTCAGGGATATCCCTTCAAAAGAACTGTAAATACTGATAGCGACATCTGTAAATATAATAGAACTTTTATTTGACATTATCTTTTCACGTTAAGTACTTGCTTTGGCGTTTTGTGCGCCGTGTGCGCCTATTACAAAAGAAGTCGGGTACTTTTATAGATATACCCTTTCGTCGTACAGTCTCAGACTAAAAATGTTTACCACCTTACGGTTTATTATCGCTTGCACATTTCTGTTTCTTGAAATAAAAATACTATTGATAGACGTGGATTATTATGATATATTAAAACTTATTGCGCGCGGTATGAGATGGAATCGACTTTGAAATGTGATAAACATTTTCTTTCCTCGACTGTACATGTTTTGGTAGTTTGAGGAGATTTTATACCTTCGCAAATATTATTATTTTTCATTTTGCAAATCTCTTCCATTTTTATAGATTGATTTATAACATAATATCATCTTATTGACAATAACTGAGTGCTCGAGTGACAAAAAGATCAAAATATCTCCCATAAGCAGCACTTGTTTACAAGTATGACACGTGTGGCAGCCATTGCCCTCCTCACGATATTGGAGTGAAGTGGGCGACCCGCCACAAGACGCTGCTTCCGCAAGCAAAGGTATATTAAATCTATTTTATATAAATACAAACTAAAGAGATACTACACACGCAAGTTGTTATCAATGTGGCCATTATCAATTTCAAATAAATTCGTATAAATTATACAGGAAAAATGGTGGAAATGTGTTCTATTACTGATACTGAACCACCAATCAAAATATCAGCACTGGTTAAAATTGTATCCTATATAAACAGTAGATATTATACTATTAATAATCAAAATTAGACTGATTAGACTGAAAAATCATTAAAAATGAATATTATCTTTGATCAGAGATAATCATGCGTTGCTTACCAGTAAGAACAAGATCCAGAGTGATGATAAAAGTGACAAGGATCGGAATCCATATACATTTCTTTTTGAGAGGATTGTAGAAACGCTTCCAGAGAGACAACATAGGAATTGATATCCGCAAAATATACATTCCCATTGACAAATATGTAGAATGTGATTGTACTTTCTGAAAAAGAATATGTATTTATGCACTTATTTGCTGAAAAAAACTGATAGAGTATCAATATTTAAGGTCAATTCACAGTCATTTCTTAAATGGATGATTTCTCTGATGTAGAGTGTTGCGCATTTGTTTCCGCTTCTCATTCTATTGCACAGTGTGAGCTGGCGATTGAGTCCAGAGTGCTCATTTATTTTATACATTCTTGTTGCTATACCTACTTAGACTTCAAATAACTAGTTGAGAAATGATTCAATTATAGCTCATTGCGTTGGGTGGAAGAATGCTGCTTATCAACATTAAATGGGTATTAGGTGAGAAACCTGTTGTTTACGATAAAAATACCTGATAACTCCAAAACATGCGGGCAATATAGTATTACTACAAAATTACTGCCTACCTATAATAAATTATTAAAATTGATTTAAAGTGTCTTACCTCAGGGTATGTACCGGCGATTACTAACGCGATGTGAATCGTAGAACAGCATACTAATAATGTCACATAAATGTAAATGAGGGTCTCCCTCAATTTGTCATCATATTTTCTGTATAGTCCTTCGAGATCTTTCTGGTCAAATTGATCCTTAAAAACGAAGAGTACATTTTAATGTTCTTACGAGGTCTTTCCTTATACCATTTATGCCATTTATTCTACACACATAATAAGGCACACAATAGACAATAAATACATACACAATAACATATAAAAAAAAAAGTATTAAATTAACTGTGTGTAGCTAGGTAGCCAGCTCAGTGTACGCTGTGCTTGAGGCACAGCACTGATTTTCAGCTGACTCCCGGTACTAATGTGCAACAGATGATGTACACGCAACGAATAAGACACAAAGTTCGTTTCACAGAGAAAAACCAAATTAAAAATAAGCACGAAACGACATAACATCACAAAACAGAAAGAAAACTTAAGAAGACTTTAAGAAAATAAAATTTAAAATAAAAAACTCAAACTCAAACTTTACAATACCAGTGACAATTAATACATTGGCTTATTTCGTTATCATTGTGTTATTGGTTTCACGAACAAGTTTAGGAAACAGAGTCAAATGCTCATACTAAAGCCTTGCACCCCGCCGTGGTTTTCCCAATGGAGTACAGCATGTGGTTCTTCAAAAAATGTGTGAAGACATTTCTGCAGGGTCGGCAATGCGCGAGTGATACCACTGATGTTGCCAGCGTCTATAGGCTACGGTAACAGCTTACCATCAGGCGGGCCGTGTAATTGTTTGCTACCTTTGAGGTTTTAATAAAAACTTATGAGATTCCTAATGTCTCCTAATGAACAGGGCCTAAGCAGAAGTACAAAAAGCAAGTTGAAGTTCAGGCAAGCTTACTCTCAAGTACTTCCAGTTCCATTGCTTCCCGCCTGCAAGTTCCACTTCCTGCGTTCTAAATTCATGGAGCGATGATAGCACGCTTGTCGCGCGACCAGAGTTCATGGAATACCGCGCGAGTAGTTCCAAAGCGCCCACTTGTAGCACCACGGATCCTGTGGTCCTTGTGAAGTTGCTTCCATCCTGCCAAAAATACCAAATTAGGATGTATTATAATACTAGTAACCGCACTATCTCCTTTAAAGCCTTTTTTAAAGCGCCCACAATTTAAGATTCTAGACATTGTTGTTTGTATTACACATATACAGATGGAATGTGTACGGAATGAACGTGCTAGAGTATCTTTGTTTGGCTTCCAAAAGGGGTGCGATATTGGTGCGTGCAACAGTTTGTTGCATGCACCAATGTCGGATCAATCAAAAAAGTTATATTTGTTAGCTAAGATAGGTTTAAGATTGATGATTTGCAAATTGCTGTTAAAACGGGGCGACATTATCGCTAAGCGACAAAGCCCGACTAAATAAATTGAATAAAAAAAAAATTCATAGTAATATCGACATGGTTTACTGGAGTACTATTGAAAAATAATAGATAGATGTATAATAAAGTAGCTACCTATAGGTATAACAGCAAAAAAGGTAATAGACATAAGTGCAAATTATTTTATGACAAACGTTATCAAATAAGAACGATTACAATCATTTATGACTTAGCTATAATTATTTTGATACGAACGCAGTTATTTGTGAATCACGAGAATTATATTTTTTAACTAGCAGACCCCCGCGGTTTCACCCGCGTACGGTTTGAATTTTCTCCTTCGAAAACCAATGCACGCTACTGATTATTAGACACAACAAACAAAACAAAAACAATTATTTTTACAATTAAAACTAAAAACATCTATATTATACCTTCACAAAAAATCTAACTCAAAGAATCTTATTTAATTATTATAACAACAAATGAGAAAGAAATTAAATTAACTACAATCAAAATATTCTAATGAAATAGAGAAAATTAACTTTTTTTTTTCATTGGCGTCACACGGGTGTGTATTTTGCCAATTTCCAGTTATATTATATAAGTTCTAGTCACAATAAATCACTTTCACATAGTCCTCATGCAGTCAGTCACCGTCCATAAAAGTCATGTTATACTACAGTGGTGGTCATGACTAAAACTCTTCACGGGCTTTTGAAAAGACACGATACTAAAACTCAAAATACACGA
This sequence comes from Achlya flavicornis, assembly GCA_947623365.1. NCBI lineage: Eukaryota > Metazoa > Arthropoda > Insecta > Lepidoptera > Drepanidae > Achlya > Achlya flavicornis. The sequence goes on along the minus strand of OX392469.1, from coordinate 12,964,147 downwards.
ATTTATGAATATAAAAATTAAAACGCATTGTCAATCTGCAAGTTCCCGCCAAAAAGTCCGAGAAAATGAACTTCCAAACAAATTTCGAATTCTAATCCGATTTAAATATTCTTTTATATTTGACATTCCAATTTTAAAGAGCATTTCAGATTCCAGAACAAAAGGCAGATAGAGCGCGCGAAACACGGGAGTGAGGCCAAAAAAAGCAATTAGGTACAAATTGAAAAACACCTGGTATTCGCTTTTGAATTTGTATTTGCTATGTTTAAAAGCTGCTGTATGCTAATTTATAAAAAGAATGTGTTTTTCGTTAAATAAGTTTTTTAAACAAAGGAAATACAAATTCAAAAGCGAATACCAGGTATGTGTTTTTCAATTTTATTTGCTTTTATGGCCTCACTCCCGTGTTCCGTTCGCTCCATCTGCCTTATTCTGTAATCTGTGAAAATCGGATTGAGATTTCAAACATGTGTCAAAATAAAAAATGTAATTTAAATCAAAAGTACTAAGGAGTATTGATATCAACTTCGATGCAAATGACCCCTAAAATAACTTTCTACCCCTTTTTGACCCCGTTAGGTGATGATTTTCAATAAAATACGAAACACATCTTCCATCAATTCTGTTAAAGAATGTTTATGCAAAATTTGAAGTAGATCGGACCAAGGAATCCCGTTGTCCCATACAAACTTTGCCCCCGTTTTTCACCCCCTTAGGGGTAGAATTTCGGAAAATCCTTTCTTATCGGATGCCTACGTCATACAAAGAACACACCCTCCAAGTTTCAGGTCTCTACGATCAGCGGTTTAGGCTGTGCGTTGATTCTCAGTCATTCAGGACAAAGCATTTTATATATATAGATAGATAACGTTAACGTTGTGAGGTCTGATTCATAATCAAGGATTTGAAATTATTACGTGATGTGCTAGAAAATAGGTGTCATTGATAATGTCTAAGTATATTTTAACACTATAACATAACACAAATATACTTTATTTGTACACCACATAAACAATCCACAAAAAGAAGGAATAACAAATACAAGAGGAAGTGATACAAAACAGACGGTCTTATCGCCTATAATTAGTATTCTCGATTTAAATCTTTTCTTTTTTTACTATGATTAGGTCTTTCAATCTCATTGTGGTCAGTGATCATGTGGCCGAAGGTGGTAATCATATAAAGCCTAAAAAGGAACTGGCTTTCAAGTGCAGCTGTTGGAATACGCCAGTAAGTAGATGCTTGGCGACAGAAGGTGGTAACCAGCCTGGCGGGTACCTACTACAAAGTACCCCACCACCGTGCTATGGTTTCCTCACGATATTTTACTTCACCAAAAACTCAAGCTTATTGCAGGATTCAAACCCGCGATCTTCATCTTGGCATTCGACTTATGACTATTACTTAAACATAGTATCTTCAAAACCAAAATATTCTTCTGGGCAAGCGCGGTAGATAAATTTTTGGCTTCGTAGGCGCCATAGCCAAACCCGATTTAATTAAAAAAAAATACAATCGACTACACTAAAAGAAACGATTGTATATTGCAAATTAGGTGGTAGTTCTGAACTTTGTTACAATATTATGTTTACAGTAAAGTCTGTGGGGTGTACAGCACTGTCTGGCCAGGATCGACTAAGAAAGAAGGGCAGAGTTTGTAAATTTGGATTATTTGCAAAGAGCGCTTTCGACCCAAAGGTGGAACGTGTAATTTTTAAATGCTCTCCCGGGATAAAAAGCATAGGTTATCTGTGCGCAAAATTTAATTGCGATCGGTTTAGCGGCTTAGCGTATATTGAATTATGTCTGTCTAATTGTTATATTTTCTATGTTGTGATATTTAGTCTAATCTTGTCAATAGTCACAGTGATAACAAAGTGTGTGTTTCCCTTTAGTTATTTTTTATTTCTAAGGCAGACTTAAGTAAGTCATGCTCACTTTAAGGCCTTTGCTTGCGGCGGCGTCGTGTGACGGGTCGCTCACTTCCCTCCAATATGGCGAGGAGGGCGATGGCTGCCACACGCGTCATACTTGTGAACAGGTGCTGCTTGTGGGGGCTGGTCTGCTTAAGTTTGCTATTTATTTACTTATTAAATATTTATTCAGTCTTCTTTGTAATTTTGCCGCCGCGCCGGGGCACGCAATTGTTTTCAGTGCGATTAGAATGTAAATATTATGTAATGAATCTAAGCTTGTTTTGAAAAGAGTAATTGCTGAGTTTATTGCCGGCTCTTCTCAGCAAATGCAACCTTCCGAACCGGTATTAGAGTATTAGAGTCAGACTTTTCATAAGTGCCTGCGAAGGTCTATTTGAATAAATGATTTTTGAATTTTGAATTTGAATTTGAAACCCTTCCAATATTCAGCACGGGCACCGATCTGAGATGCGGGAGACTTTATAAGTATTATATCAAAGAGTGGCAAAAATAAAATGGAATCTCAGATCTGAGCTCGGGTATTAATTTTGAAGAGCATTTCAAGATAAATTAAATAAAAAGCTTCCACTATTCAGAATCTAAAACTTAAGAAATATATATAAGTTTGTAGTTATTGACGAATTGGATCTGAGTTGCGGGAGGCTCCCTGACGTCGATTGCGTAGGTACCCAAAAGAGAGAGGTACAATTTTCAGAACATAGCAACGCTTTTAACGGATAGTCAAAATCATTTATTCAATTTAGGCCCTCTGGTGTGTATATAGAAATCCTACGATTGGTCTGGCTGTTTGTAAAAAGTATTGAAATATTGTATCATAAATAAAAATCTGCTTACAAGAAAGGAAATTACGTAGGTAATGTACAATATGTACATAAAACTACTCAATTTTATACATTTCGTCAATCAGGAAATATGGAAGGTCTGGCGGCTCTGCTATCCTGGACAGATTCATAAAGTGAAACATAGATTTTGTAAACCTAAATATTTTTCTTTTATTAACATATCTGTGATATACATTAATTATCTTGTGCTCTTCTAGTAGCGTACCTGCTATCATTAAAAGTATTTCTGTGATAATATTAGGCGAATTTTAATCAAAAATGTTAGAATGATATTGTATTTATTTAATTGGCAACAATGTTACGAATATTTTAATTTTTGTATTTTATTCCTAAGGATGAATAACATGTTTTGTTCATTTAGAAGTGTTTTATATTTTCAAGAAATACAAATAAGATATGAACATCGTATATTTAATCGAAGAAATAATACTTACATAGAAGTACTTATACATTTTTCTTTTATTATTTGTTTTCAACTTATATTAGCAATTTTACTTTAATTTTTATCCTTATCCGTAATCCATACTAATAATAAAAGATAATGTGAGTCTGTCTGTTAGTTACGTTTTAACGGCTGAACTAATAATCCGATTGTGTATGAAAATACGGAGATTAACAAATTCTTGGATCGCATGCGAAACCGCGGAATTATCTTACACTTGAATAATTAAAGAAGCGTATGAATGATTAAATATTAACCAATAGATTAGCATAAAATTACATTAATCATCAATTAGATTTTTATTTGATAAGAATAGCACACATTGTAGGTATCTTTGTTAAAAAAAACTCCCACGGTAAAAACATTAACAAACTATTATAAATTAAAACATGAGTTACGAACGTGTTAGTACAGATAAAAAAATATGGAAATAACCACGTTACTTATTCAAATAATCAAAATCTTAGCATGTACCTAATGGTTTAAAAATCAATAAAGTACTTACCATATTAGTCAAAGTCCACGCATTGTTCAAAACAATAAATTTAAAAACAAAAACACAAACAACGTGTTCACAAAAACAACAGTTGATGACTGACCGTAAGCCTCGGTTCCTATGTCCAATGATTACAGCTGATAACGCCACTCGGTAACGATATTACTAGATTATCATAATTATTATCGTACTAACTTATTTCAATCAGTGGTGATGAATGACATTTCAAAACATTCCTGTGATATAAGGTCTATAATTCCTGCATTTTTTACTTTAATCTCATTTGTAGGCGGATCTCCGAGTAATTTGGATATTCAATCTTCTTCAATTTAATTTAAATTAAATTATGATAGTAAAAAAAAAACTTGTTTCAAATATAGAACCATCAAAAAAATACGTATCCACCCAAGCAGAAAGAAACGAATCACTCGTTTTTGTTTTACTCCAGTTTCTCTGTACAGTATTGTAATCTTATGGTGCGTCCATGCTACGCGAAGCGAGCATGGGCCGAGCCTCGAACGAACAGGATTCGTTCGTTGCTCGCGATTTCAAGCGTCTACAACGAAGGCGATGCGAATCCCTGTGTTCGTGAAAAAACTGACAATCGGGCGGAGCGCAGTCGAGCACGCTACGAATGCTCGTTCGAGGCTCGCAAGCCCGTCCACGCTACGCGAATCGTGCTCGCAGTGTGCTCGTTCGTGGCTCGACTCGTGCTCGGTTCGCCAAGCATGGACGCACCATTAAGATAGTAACGGTATCGAACTGATGTTTGTTTGCTCATTCACATAGGAATGTGTAATAGAATAGAAACGTTTCAGAAATTAGTACTTTGCCTTATTAGGTAAATGTAATTGGTGCAAAAAAACCATAAGGTATAACACTAAGTTAGGGAACAGATGACAAATTAAATAAAAGCGTTGAGATAGGGAATATCTATATGAGAGGAAAAATGCAACTAGCATTGTTTTCATTTGAAAGAAAGAAAGAAAGAAAATTATTTTATTTTTCCAAAAACACACAAATGAAAAGTTTATATAAAAATAGAACAGTAAAATAATGTATAAATAAATATCGAATCTGTGTGTATCGGAAAGAAAAAGCGGCCACATACACCCCCCAACGCTGATATTCTGCCGGCGCCTCGAAACGTCACGAAAATCAGTGGGAAAAGACCAGTGAGTATTTTTTTCTTTTTAAAATAATAAATACATATTAACCATTATAGGGATAAATTCCTATATGAACAATAATTAGTGAACATAAGCTGAATGAGGTATATCATATATATAGGAATATAATTTGCACGAATCGTGAAAGCATAGCATAAGTTTATCAGAAGTCCAATGTGCAGTAAAGTAATCTCCTATTTTTGGACTATCTCTCTAGTATATAATAATAATCTATGGTCTATCGTGGTGATGATGACAGACGATGTTAGCGAAAAGGTGAACTAGAACCTCCAGCTGATAATGCAAATCACAATGTTGGTGTATTCCTGTCTGGCTTTTGAATGGGTTTATGTTGGCCACGAGGAGGACTGAAAGCCACGTGACTAAAAGAGGTACGAATATGAAAGTGAAAGGATATACGGGAAGAGGTAGACCGAAAAAGAGATGGATGGATGGTGTGAAAGATGATGGTGAAGTGAATGGTGGTATAACGGGAAGAGTCGAATGGAAGATGCGTTCATATTGCGCCGATCCCAAGTGATTGGCAGGGAGATGATGATGAGGTTTGTCTTGGCCACAATCTCATCATGGTATGTACTGTAAAAGCCACGTAGGAATTGCAAACCTGCAACTCACAATACCGCCGCTAGCAGGCAGCATACACCAGTATGAAAGATTTCAATACTAGCCATTCTGGCAAGTACCTCATACAAAATACGGACTAAGATTTCCTTTACGAATATTTTGCGTCACCAAGAGCTCAAGAGTTTTACCACGACATACAACGTAACTGTACAACAAAGTTTATAAAAATATAATGTAATTAATATTTTCGAAATCACAAAATCAATGTAAATCATGTCTATAAGGAAATTTCACAAAATGTATCCATATCTATGAACAATGAATTCAGTAGACCGTTTAAATTCAAAATTCAAATTCAAATTCAAAATCATTTATTCAAATAGACCTTCGCAGGCACTTATGAAAAGTCTGACTCTAATACCGGTTCGGAAGGTTGCATTTGCTGAGAAGAGCCGGCAATAAACTCAGCAATTACTCTTTTCAAAACAAGCTTAGATTCATTACATAATATTTACATTCTAATCGCACTGAAAACAATTGCGTGCCCCGGCGCGGCGGCAATATTACAAAGTAGACTGAATAAGTATTTAATAAGTAAATAAATAGCAAACTTAAGCAGACCAGCCCCCACAACGACGTGCGATGACGCGTGTGGCAGCCATCGCCCTCCTCGCCATATTGGAGGGAAGTCAGCGAAGAGAAATAAAAATGATAAAGTATTATAGTATCGAACTATCAATCATTATTGCAATTTACTAATTTCACGCGTAAACGCTATCAAAGCATGTGAAAATGTTATAATTATCATGTTTTTAATAGATCCTTTGACATATCCAATCTTAAATATTATATGGCCCTACCAAATTATGTACGGTGCATTTGATGGATGAACGTAATGGTCATAAGTATTCCTCCAATACAACGTGTTCCTTTTGATATCCCATAACTCTAATGTATTAATGAGACTAATCAACTGGCATATGAATTATTTTTCATTTAATTTGTTTTCAACGCTTTTATTTTTCATACAAAGTAATTAGAGAATGTCACGATTATTTATGTAAAGCACCCTTACGTGAAATATGACGTCACATTTTCCTAGCTCTAAATATGAATGATTGGTTTGAACGAAAACAATATACTCGTACTTATCAATGAAACTTAGTTGCGCTATGGGATGTTTAATAAAACATATCGATGAAAATGAACAGTTTTAGTTTACTGAATTAGTATTCCCTTAAGAGCACCAATGCGAAGAGCATAGTATAGGTATAAGAGAGACGTCCTTCAAGTTTCTGGTAAAAAAAACCCTGTACTTAGGTCATATCAAATACCTAGTAGGTAAGTATATTTTGTTTGCACCAAAGCTTAGAAGAATTAGAGAGAGAATAGCTTTGGTGTTCTTAGCTGTGGTTCTCTAAAAATGTGAACTGTAACTAATAAAACTGTTGATTTTTATCGATATGTTTTATTAAATACCTCAACACCACATAGAATTTACAGCTTCGTAGGTGCTCTAACGAATTTAATTCGTGTTCCCGTTTGAGCAACCAGCTAAAATATTGATCGGTGCTCTTAGCATTGGTGCTCTAAATATCGGTGCTCTAACGGGAATTCTTCTTAATTTAAATAATTAACTATAAATAATCAGTGGTATTTTTGTCTGATAGTTAACCAGTACCTAGTTAAAATTCACTAGTAGTTGTACGTAGTATTTATATACTCTGAGCTAGTCTAGTAGCTATGACAAAAATGTTATAAGACAACTTTTAAATAGTAGTTTATCAATTTTAATTACAGAGAGACAAAGTGATAAACAAATTGTTAGTATTTGTACCAAAATAACAACCAGCCCTAAAAAATATTTCTCAATACCTGCCTAACTAGATATCTATTTTGTGGCATAACCGTGAGAAATAACGACGAACAAATTATACAGTTTCGACTAATTGAGCACAATTTTCATATTTTGCTTCGTTATGGTTTTAATTTGAAGGTGTGAAAATTTCTGACTAGTTCAGATACCTACTTATAAAACGTTTTGACCAATGAATTTATAGATTCGATATTTTGTTATTATTTAATCATTTTTAAATTCATTCAATATCATTTGTTAATGATTTTTTTTTCAGGTCGCTTTTTAACGTCTAAGGTCATTAGCGACCACAATAAACAATAATATTTATTACAATTACAAATTACACTAGGTTATAAACATTTTCAAAAACATTAATGTTCTGTTGCAACCATCTTCATTTAAACAATATTTTTTAAAAATTACACATTATTTTTTCATTATTGTATGCCGTGCATTCAATAAGAAGATGTAAGACCATAGAGTAAGACAGTCAAGTCCAGTCCACACTTGCACTTATTTGTATCAGTATGTACTCGTATGTGTGTCATGTTTGTATAATACAATACTCCATAATATATTACTTGCGTAATCCAATACGCAATCTGGTAATTATAACTTGATCCTTTCTGCAGCTGAATAAAAATTAAATATGACAATAAAACTATTCCGTTCTGTTTCATCAATTTGTATGCAGAGAAAGTAGGGAAAAAAAAACTGATTAGATATTTACTATTGAGAATCAGATAATCTTAAGCATTTACTTAAACAGGGAAGTAACCTACATATAACAGGTATTATTATTTTATTAGAAACAGTATTTTTGTTTCTTCCTTTGTTTCTGTCGAAACGTAATTTAATACAGTTGCAGGTGCTTAGGTACCTATCTACTTAGGTATAAGAACGAAGATACGATATACAAATATAGTTTTATTGATGTTAGAAAATCAACATGCTCCAAGTAGAATCTAAATTGCCATTTGTAACACGATATTACTAGAAGAAACGAACGTACTCAACTAAAGATTTATTTCGTTATTTTTTATCCGTTTAGTGTACGTGTTAAATAAATGTTTATTTTATAAAGTTTTAACTATATTCATTTTCTATCGGTCGGTTTGTCTACGGAACCAATACCTATTGGTTGGACATGACACAACTACCATTAACCGTTGAGGAGTTGAATATTGAGTGCAGCATCTGATGAAGTACATAGCATCATCATAAAAAACCGTATACCGGAATGAGACGTTCTATTCTATCTGCAGCATTGCAGAAACAGCTTTCTGTTTGATTAAAATAAGATAGCATACTGGCAAATATTGTATTTAGATCACAGAAATAAACTGAAATATTTATCATTAGTCTATATAATATTATATATAACAGTTCAGTTCAACGCCATCTTTGAATCGCTGTCGGAATAAATCATAATATAAAGTCGCTTGCGATGCCCACAAGTAGCAATGTAAGAAAATGATGAAAAATCCCGTCAGAGGGCGCTGAGAAATTAATTATCTTCAGTCTTTACGTCTTAATTTTATTTACGACCATAATAGAGTTAGAATATTATATACCTAACTCTATATTTACGACTCTATTTAAACTGAGATTTTTTGTATATTAAATATAATAATATAAATAAAATAATATAATTAAATAACATAAATGTTTTTTCTTTCTTTCTTATTATGGTGCGAATATACTCATTAAATTTCAAAATTGAAATCATATGGAATTTAATGAACATTTCTTTCTTCCTTCTTTATAACTTCAATTTCAAGAGCCTGAGCATGAGGCGTAATGGCAATTGGTAATAGATTGTTCTATTTCGAAAAAGTTATAGAGCAAATCAAAATAGTCGGTTCTTGGTTGTATGTTAATCCATGCCATCATAATATAAATATAAATAGAAACCTGCCGATAGTCTGAGTTTGATCCAGCACCGAGGGTTCCAACCTTCCTTAGACGTAAAAAAATAAAACTTAAAAAATAAAGACTTAAATAATATTGTGAAGGAATTTTGAAGATTTCCAAACAATGGAGATAGAAACGTTGTTCTATTTTTCCTGTAATGTTTACATATCAATGTCTACTTACTGTAATTATTTCAGTTTTTTTGGTTTTGAGAGATAATGGATGTTTTTTTTTATATTTCTCATCATAAGTTAAAAAATACGCCACAGAAAAGAAAATAAAAACCTGTTTTAAAATATTCAAATGGTGCCTTCTCAATAAAGCTCATATTAACTAACTCAAAACTACTCAACTAAACATATTTTTTAAAAGCCTTTCAAAGCCAATAAATAATAATAAATAAATATCCTGGGACATTCCTCACACACGGTCATCTGATCCCAAACTAACTTCTGGAAACCAGATAACTGATATAATACATATTATACTACTTTTTGTTTGTAAATACATACTTAATATACATAATTAAACCCAGACTCAGGACATACAGACATGTTCATGCACACAAATGCATGTCCTGTGTGGGAATCGAACCCACGACCAGAGCGGTGCGAATCTTGACCAGTCTTCCAAACGTGTCAGCTGGCCCGTCGAGCCGAAATAGCATTAGTGGTTGCTGAAATATACCGCTGTGACAGACATACATATGGATGGAGTGGCACCATAAGGAAGGGTCCCTTTTTACCTTTTTGGTTAGGAACCCTAACAGTGATTATGAAATTCTAAAATGGGCTTAACAAAGAGGGTAAATAAAAAAATATTTTTGCTAAAAGTTACCTAGGTATTAGTAGTACTATTAGCCCTGAAAAGTATAGTCATTACATGGGTATTGTTTATGTTTCCTAGAAATGTCACCGAAATAATAGCTTACAAAACTTGTAACAAGTTTGTTTCCAATCTAACTTTAACGAAACAATCATGCGATTGTTTTATGTTTTCATTTGGGATTGCGGTGATTTGCAAATTACAGGTGGATCGCGTGGTTTTAATTTACTCTCAAAATTTGCTTTTGACAACGATGTTACTTGTAAAATTGTTAAAAGAATGTACCTTTCATATACGTACCATAAATTAAATTTAGTTTTCAACACACTCGCTCGTAATTTTACATTTATTGCACCGTTTTTAGTGTCTTAATGCAAATTATTACGCACTAGTGCTTTTTACTTTATATTACCGCACAGTTTTATGATAGGTATAATCCCAATTATGATAAGTTTGTACCTCATTGCAAGTGATATGTGTGTAGACCAGTGCATTCTTAATTTAAACGGGTAAAATAGTTTGTGTTAAAAAAAAACTTGCTCGCCATATTTGTTAACGTTCTCACTGTATTACTGTGTGGTTAATTATTATCAAAAAAAATACTTAAAAAAATACAAGTCTGTTTTTTTCCTCGCAAGTGTGTTGAAAAACATTGTATGACACGCGTGTGCATTGATAATTCCACTCTTAGCTCACTTATCGCCAATAAAATGTTATAGGATAATAACCAACATCGCATTCATGTATCATAACCATATCATAAAGTACTATTATTGATGAAAACAAAGAATGTTAAAAAACATAAACTTTTTCTATTAGTTACTTAATTTGAATATGCTATTGTATAATGTCGTATCTAGTTTCTCTCACAATCTGTAAGAGAAACCCAATATTGTGATGATAGCAAATCTTTGAAACTTTTTAGAAAAACCTTATCTAGCTAGTTTGTGTAAAAAAATGATTTCTTTTTTGCACAAAGCTATAAACTATTTACAAAATCTATACATTCTCTATCCATATTTAGTAAAAAAAAAAACTATAAGATAATTTGGTTTTGCTACTTATCTAATAGGCATTTAGACACATAATTACCTGCAGGCTGCTATACTTAAAACAATACATAACTTTGACGATATTCCGATCTCCAACGTTACAGTACCCAATGATTTTATTATTTAAACCACAAGTGAAAAGTAACTTTTTAAATAACTAATTATCAGCGCGATTGTACCTAGTTATGATTTTATGGCGTTCACACAAAAATAACGCTGAGTAGGTATGTAAGAATGTAGTAATTATGTAGCTATTAGCAAAACATGAACTTGTGCCACAAAGACGCAAGCTGATCCATATAATCACAGTCTAGACCTATGGACCAAGTTTATCGTCTGATGGATTAATTGCTTTCTGAATGTTACAGCCAGACCACACGTCAGCGAAATGTATAGAGGTTTCCACATACCAGCATACTGTACCACTTTTACAATCCCACAAAATTATACTAAAATAGGCTGAACTGTAGATAAATATGCTAAAAACTGAGGCTAAAACAAAATGAATTTGTATGAGCAGTCGTTGACACTTATTCTTTTGTTTTTTCTTTGGTGTTTTTTAACGGTACCGAATTAAATTCATAGTTCATTATTTCACTATTATTCTGTGATTAATTATGTAAGAATTCATATAGTGAAAAAAAAACCGGCCAAGTGCGAGTCAGACTCGCGCACCGAGGGTTCCGTACAAACCTGTAGGTATATAAGTAAATGGTAGTATAGACCTGAGTATTTGATATTAATTTCAATTTATGACCTATTAAAAAAAAACTACTTACTAGATCTCGTTCAAACCAATTTTCGGTGGAAGTTTGCACCGTAATGTACATCATATATTTTTTATAGATTTATCATTCTCTTATTTTAGAAGTTACAGGGGGGGGACACACATTTTACCACTTTGGAAGTGTCTCTCGCGCAAACTATTCAGTTTAGAAAAAAATGATATTAGAAACCTCAATATCATTTTTGAAGACCTATCCATAGACACCCCACACTTATGGGTTTGATGAAAAAAAAAAATTTTAGTTTCAGTTCTAAGTATGGGGAACCCCCAAAATTTATTGTTTTTTTTCTATTTTTGTGTAAAAATCTTAATGCGGTTCACAGAATACATCTACTTACCAAGTTTCAACATTATAGTTCTTATAGTTTCGGAAATAAATGGCTGTGACATACACGGACAGACAGACAGACAGACAGACAGACAGACATGACGAATCTATAAGGGTTCCGTTTTTTGCCATTTGGCTACGGAACCCTAAAAAGAACAACACATGAAGGTCAGACTTGGGCATTACCTTTAAAAATAAAACCGGCCAAGTGCGAGTCAGACTCGCGCACCGAGGGTTCCGTACAAACCTGTAGGTATATAAGTAAATGGTAGTATGGACCTGAGTATTTGATATTAATTTCAATTTATGACCTATTAAAAAAAACTACTTACTAGATCTCGTTCAAACCAATTTTCAGTGGAAGTTTGCACCGTAATGTACATCATATATTTTTTATAGATTTATCATTCTCTTATTTTAGAAGTTACAGGGGGGGGGACACACATTTTACCACTTTGGAAGTGTCTCTCGCGCAAACTATTCAGTTTAGAAAAAAATGATATTAGAAACCTCAATATCATTTTTGAAGACCTATCCATAGACACCCCACACTTATGGGTTTGATGAAAAAAAAAATTTTAGTTTCAGTTCTAAGTATGGGGAACCCCCAAAATTTATTGTTTTTTTTCTATTTTTGTGTAAAAATCTTAATGCGGTTCACAGAATACATCTACTTACCAAGTTTCAACATTATAGTTCTTATAGTTTCGGAAATAAATGGCTGTGACATACACGGACAGACAGACAGACAGACAGACAGACAGACATGACGAATCTATAAGGGTTCCGTTTTTTGCCATTTGGCTACGGAACCCTAAAAATGTGTTTGCCTAAACAACATTATAGTATAGGGAGTATATTTGAACAAAAAATCAAACAGAGGGTAGAATTATTATATTATATAATTTTATATTATATTAGTTATTTTATATTATACTAGCTGCCCGGCGCGACTTCGTTCGCGTGGTGCTACCCTACCCTACCCTACCCTACCCTACCCTACCCTACCCTACCTGAATTTTCTTTGCTATAAACCTCACGGAGCCCGAGACCTTTCCAACGAATGCAAAACCGTGGAAATCGGTTCGTGCGTTCTGGAGTTATAGCGTCAGGAAGGAAAACCCGACTTATTTTTATATAGTAGATTACCTATACTAATGTAATCAGCTGTTGGTTTTCCGAATAAATAAATAGAGAATGGAACATTTTTAATTCACACTTTAAGTAGGTATTTTAATTACACTGCTACAACGATTCATTAGTATTTGATACATATACCTACCTACCTACTCAGACGCAAAATCACTCAATTTTAGTAGGTCTGAAGATTAGTTCGTTGCGAGTAGATATAATTGTACGGCCTAAACTGCACCGAAAGAGAACAGAGTTCGAAAATAAATCACTGACAGGATTACAACGGATGGGGGCGGGTGCGGAAGGTTTCATTCGCTTTCGTTGGCATGTAATTCATTTGTCTTTGCCCTGTTGACGGCCATGTATTGGACACATTGACATAGGAATGTCCTAATGAGTCCTGAGTATTATTGTCCACACTAGAAGTTTCGGTTGATCACTGATGTATGTACTTTTACTGTGTGTTTAATTGATAGTCTATAAGGTCCTAATAAATTAGTGAATTTCCTTCCTCTCGAGGGATGAATGTATAGGTCATTAGTAATCAAAAAATAATATTAGAAAAATAATCCATGGGAAAAAAATACCGAAATTGAACTTAACAAAGTATGTATTTATGTAGGTACAGTATGAGGCACGAATGGTGAGCACAGATAGGCGGTAGTGGGGGTAAGCTCGCGCATGTATACTTTTGGGCAAATCACAGTAGCCAAATGACGCGCAAGAATCCAATAGACGACGAGCATTGACTGATGAACCAATCGCGTGCAGCACGGCGCTCCCCCTTCTTCATTCCGCCAAACAGACCGAAAAAGTAACTACTGCGCAGGTGTCAATCTGTGCTCACCATTCGTGCCCCTTACTATATTTAATCTCTGGTTATAATACTAGTTTTAATCTCTGGTTTCAAATTTTAATATGAGGATCGATTTAGACTGAATAAATATGGGCCAGTTTAATTCGGTTTATAATTGCTGAAGCTTTAATTTGATTAGGAAAAAGGAAGGTAGCTTAGGTAACCTATAACCAAAACCAAATTAATTATTATATTGAATTTGCTACGAGAAAGTATTTCTAATTAAATAATTCAATAGCAAAACGTAAAACAAAGTTTATTGAAAAGTGTTACATTATTTAACAGTAGGTAAATATGAACTTTTTCCAGAATCTGTGTTCAATGTATGGCGTACGCCGGCGGCTGTTCGATAGCTCGTAAAAAATGTACGATCGACTGTGTCCACGATCAAAAACGATTTTCTACAATAAAAGGTTTAATTTCAATAAAATGTACACAGCGCGAGCGTTCACTGCGGGTCCGTTATGAAACCATGTAAACCTAAACTTTTGAATTAATCAATTGAGGCTTGTGAATATCGGGTATTTATTTATTGAAATCGTATTTTTTTATTACAATATAGGTACCTATATTTTTCAATATGTTGTAAGTATTTGAAACGAGGGGTACTTTAGAAAGAAAAAAAAGAAGAAGGCTACCTGCGTGCCAAATTTCATCGTGATCGGTTCAGCGGATTAGGCGTGATAGAGTAACAGACAGACCTGCAGTTACTTTCGCATTTATCATACCTTTTCTCCTGAGTACCCTGCGTTAGAGAACTCCTGTTTTCCTGGGATACATTAAAGTACCTATCCTATAATTATATCTCGATATAACTCTTGAACGATCTTCAAAAGTAATATTTTTTTCCATGAATAAACGTATAATTATTTTTTATTTACGAACTAGATTACGTACCAAATTACGTAGTGAAACCGGTACCAATAACTTTGCTGTTGGCCACCAAAGCTATTATTTGTACTTGCAACTGGAGTTAGAATATGAATGATAGATTGATGAATCACCTGTGTCTGTTTTACGCAACGATATTACTTTTAAAACCAACACAATTGGTTAGAGACGAAGCACCTATTATTCAAGATGCTTGAATCTAGTAATAACATGGACGTACTATTTACTCTATGGTAATAAAGATAAAAATAAACTTCATTTTAATTTGTATGTATGTATAAGGTCCGATTTTAAATCACTCACACACACACACATAAACTCCTGATAAACTATTGCTCGAAAGAAAAACGGTAAATTAAACTAACAGAGTAAGAGAGAGAGAGTAGAGAGAGTTTTTAAGAGAGGTAGAGCATAGCGTTTATTCGCTCAAAGAGCAGCTCGACTGGGGAAGTACCTCCACCTTACAGAATACCGCAGCCAAATAACTTTATGTTGTGTAAAGTTGTGTTCCTGCGCGTGAGTAAGGTCGCCAGAGCTCATTGGGGAGGGGGGAAAGGTCGGTAACGCGTGAGCGATGCTTCGTGTGTTGCAAGCGTCCATATGGCTACGGTAACCGCTTACCATCAGGCGGGCCGTATGCTTGTTTACCGACGTAGTCATATAAAAAAAAATAAAAAAAAGTAAGATATTCGGTCCATAAGCGGTTTATTAGAAAATTGCACAGTTGAGTATTCATCCAACCCTCCGCGCACGAGTCCGATTCAAAGCAAAACAAAGCCATTTATTCAATTTAGGCCTTATTAGGGCACATGAAGGTCAAAGCTACAGAAGTTACCACCAGTTCGTAAGTCGGCTTTCAACTGAGAAGAAGAGGCTAGAAACTCAGCAAGGTTAAATGTTCAATATATTTTTTTGGACAATCTGACTATATTGGCAATTTTTTCCATATATACCATTTTTATTTTACAAAATAAAATACAAATGCATACTCGCAGTTAGCCTGTTTAATTTGTACTTTCGGAATTTTTATAAAAATAATGTCTAACGATCGAATCGATCGAATCGCACGAATAGCAAGTAGAGACAGACTTCATTATTTTAATTTTATATCTATTGTTTTAAAATAACTTTTAATGAAGGCTATTATATTATAGTTTTTTTTCAAATGCTTTATAAGCTTCAAATAGTGTAATACTTTTCACCTAGATACCTACCTATTTATTGGTAGTATCAATTTTACATAAATGTTATAAGAACCGTAAAATGTCAAGTTAGTCGAGACTTAGGCAGGGGAGCAGCTGCTCTTACTGCCACCCCCTTGGCCATATCCATGGCTGAGGTATTCTGTAAGGTGGAGGTAGTTCCTCAGTCGAGCTGCTCTTTGAGCGAATAAACGCTTTACTCTAACCATCGAACAATTAACCCAAAGAAGCGTAATGACGTTGATTTTGCTTGCAATCTATTCCGCCAATTTGCCACCATCCACAATGCGCTCTGATTGGCTAAGACAAAGACACATGCGCTCTGATTGGCCAAGTCAAGAACACACGACACGATGCAGTGATTGGTCCTTACTTTTCAAAATCAGTGACAAATCACTGACTAGTATCTGAATCGGATTGCTCGGTACTAATCTAAGGGATTGTTCCTCGATGGCTCTACCTCTTCAAAAAGAAGTGCCACTATGATTAATATTTTACCACGAAATAGTGAAACACATTCACGAGAACACAACTGTAATAAACCTGCCTGAGGCAATAATATTAGGTAGGTATTTAATCTTGCCTGCAGCAAGTTAGGAGTGATCGCTACTAATGTATAGTTACGATACATGTGTTTATACGTAATTACTACCAATATTTCATTATTTGGAATCCTTTTATTTTCTCTAGTAGCGATCAGTTAGTACCTAATACCTGTTATCATGTATCGATTTTGTGGTAAGCAATAAAATTTGTTTATTAATAAAAATAAATAATATTTTTAATAGAACATGTGAAAAGAAAACTTGACTCGTCATAATAGGTATGCAGGGAGGTTATTAATAGTTATTTATGCAACTGTTGTATAATAAGGGTTATCAAAACACGAATTTGGGTTTATTGTGTAGACTTTATCTACACCCATGATAATTTTTGTAAACAACAAAGTAATACATTTCTGCAATTCTAATATCGAACCAAAATGGCGGGATACGACGTGAATTCGAATAACCTCAAAGTTTTTTTTTATTACGGCGCTGTGATAGTGTAACGCGCCTGCATGAAAATGTTCTTTTTTTGAAATTCATAAGGATACCACGCAGAATGTGGCTGTTTGATGAGTAAGGAATGGACCGAAAAAGCAAAAAAAAAGTAGTTGCATAATGAAATTCAGTACAACATTATAACACTATTTTGGATGACGTAATGGTTGCTATAACTCTGGTTGTTTTAATGTTGGCAATAAGCTAACTGTTTCAGGAAACTTTATTGAGGATTTATAGCATGGGTGTAGATAATAGTACATTATGATACATGTGTGCAAAGTTGGGTATTAATATAATAATCAATGCACACATTGCACACACGTGTCATACGTACGACGTAAACAACACCTGCACACCTCTCACACATTCAAATGAATTATAATTATCACCACCTATTAATAATATTAGTTATGAATTAAATTATTTTCCCTATCTCTGAAATAGACGAAAGAGGCCACAACACAGGGATGTGGAAGCTAGAACTTAAACTGTAATAGTATCTAATCATGTTGGTCATTCTAATAAATTACATTTCATTTCAGTGTAAAACACATAATAAATAAATAAATATCCTGGGACATTCCTCACACACGGTCATCTGATCCCAAACTAAGCGGAGCTTGTACTATGGAAACCAGATAACTGATATAATACATATACATACTTTTTGTTTGTAAATACATACTTAATATACATAATTACACCCAGACTCAGGACATACAGACATGTTCATGCACACAAATGCATGTCCTGTGTGGGAATCGACCCACGACCCACGACCAGCGGCGCGATAGGTGGATTCTTAACCAACCGCGCCAGCTGGCCCGTCAATATATACATGAGAAAATTCCTATGAGAGCTTTTCAAAGGTTTGATTTTGTATCAAGTTTAGGATGAACGGGAGCCACGCGTCTGGATAAAAATTAATTTCAAGCAAACTTAAAGTTCTACTGAGGTTGACATATAGGTACGTATGTTTTTTTTTTATAGGACATGATGTGGTGCGCGATTCTATACCTAGAGAAAACATACTATGTATTAATAACGAGGTAGGGGTTATTTACGAGGCAACATTTTTTAAGAGAGGTAGAGCATGGCGTTTATTCGCTCAAAGAGCAGCTTGACTAGGGAAGTACCTGCACCTTACAAAATACCGCAGCCAAATAACTTTATGTTGTGTTCCTGCGCGTGAGTAAGGTTCCATTTTTACCGACCAAAGCAGAATGGAGCAGATTTAGTGCTGCATCGGAATTCATCGTTGCAATGACGACCCTGGAATAATTATTTCCAGAAAAATTATATCTATATAATAATATCTTTAATATTACAAAAAAAAACAATAACAATACCTATCGGCTGCTCAATATTCCTTCGAAACTTCACCGTGACCTCTTTATCAGTATAGGCTCAGAGTATATAAATACAAGTCTCAGAAGAGAGATGATTATTTTAAAATTTACTTAAAGCTCTGGTGAACATATAAATAATTACTTTGTGGATTTAATTGGTAATTAAACCTTTTTACTATAATTTAATCATTTTAGCATTCCTTTACTGGAATGTTGGACTGCTATAATATTATAACTGAATACTTAATTTTATCACATTTCATACTTAAAAAAAACATACTCGACCCTTCCGTTGAATACGTACCCAACCATCATAAGTATTCATAACCCTGTTTATTATGCTGAATTATTCTGAAATAAAATAATGTATCCCTCACCCGAACCTATGAAAATACGACCTCAATACATTACCCATCCACTTCAGATTCATCTAAATATTTTACTTAAAATCCCGCATTTAACTTAATTCAATTAAGGCATGTGCAGCGCAAATGCTACGGGCGGGATTCGGCTAAAACAGCTTTTGACAGCGCGGCTTCAGAGCTTATGAGAAAATTTATAGAAAATTGCATGGAACACGCGTTTGCGCCCTTAGGTTGCGCGGGAAACGCTAGGGGGGTGTATATTTAGAAATGTTTCTATCCACCAAACGGCAGTCCACGTTTGACGCGCGAGCGGAGCGCTTGTGTCCCTGTCTTCCTTACTCGCTCACGCATCGGACCCGATCCCGTAATTAACATAAATTGAAATTAATTAATATAGCATTACTTGAGTGTTGTGTATACCAAGGAACTGGATTTGAACGTGCCCTGTGCTCTGTGGACGGTATTGAGTTGACTTTGTGACTGTTGTATGCTTATTTTAATTAATACACGCAGTTGTACCGTGAATGAACTGTATTAATTAATTAGACCTTTATGTGGATATAAGGTATGTGATAATTATTTAATTTTTAAATGTTATTTTCAAATGCATGTTTCTTGTATATATCGCGCTAAATTTGGATGCTTAAATAACATAAGTTACATATTTCTAAAACATAAATAATGAAATTAAAGTAGGTTTCAACTACGAGTATAATAATAAAGTCAGTAACGAACAGTGCTTTAACATTATTTTTAGCACAGTCAAGTAATCATTAATGCAAAGCTTTGTATACTCCTTCGTGTGGAAGTAAAAGCTTTATTAAGTAGTTGTGTATGCGTTCACTAAAAGCAAGTGCATTCTTTTAATAGAGAACAGTTTTAATTAGTATTTTTATGGTATAATTTCGCGAAATACGAAGCTATTAGAAGCTAGGTACCTATATAATAATAATAATAAATAAATTAAGTTGAATGATGTCACAAAATAACTTAGTGCTAAGTATAATTATGTACTTGTTGTTCTAACATCAGTGAAACATACATAATATGTAGGCAGCTATTATCTCAAACGACACTACGTCTAGTTCTAGCACATAATTTATGTAATTTGAGTAAAGTACACAAATATTATATTATTTGATATTTATCAATTAAAACAGTATGTGTGGCACGAAAATCATTTTTCTAATTTGAATTCAAATTTATCAATCGTTTTCTGACTAAATGATGTAGGCTTTATGTTATTTCTCTGAAACAAAACCTTGCTCTTACAATCGGTAGTTATTTTCTTACCTAAGACCAGAACGTGTGCTTATTTTGTGTATAACGAATATTTAGAAACTATTCTTACACGTAGGTAACATTTATTTCATTTATATGTTTGACCACAATATTAACATAGTCAGTGATTATGTGGGCGAATGTGGTAAGCAGACAAATCTTCGAAGGAACTGGCCCAAGCGCCGCTGTCGGAACACACCGATAGGTGCTTGGCGCCTGATTCTCAACTTGAGGGTGGTAGCCAACCAGATGGGTACTACAAAGTACCCTACCACAGTACCGAAAGCTCATTTTAGGATTCGAACCTTAGTCTCGGCATTCGACATCACTAGCTATCATCACCTTGAATAACTAAATTTTTAATTAAATTAAATTATACACACATTGAGATAAGTATTACTTCCAATAAACAGTTCAAACTTCAAACTTCCATGAATTATAGCTTTTCGATGATAAAGAGGCAGTTAAAAGTTCTTTATTAGTCTTAGTTCTTATCACTTGCTCCTCGTTCCAATTATTTGTCTTGTGTATTTATTCTCCGGTTCCGAGAAGTTATTCTTATAGTTAGGTACTTATAAATTAGGAAACTAAATGTGTTCATATAATTTATGTACTGAAAACAAGATTGTTTGTTTACTCATAAAACTTTAAAATAAAATTGAACAATGTCTTTATGTTACTAGGACTTAAAAAAAAGGAGGAGGTTCTCAATTCAGTGGTACGTTTTTTTTTTTTTTATGTTTGTTCCAGACAAAAAAAGAATTTTCCAAATCGGTTAATAAATGAAGGCGTTATGATCCGTCATTTATTAATCGATTTGGAAAATTCTTTTTTTGTCTGGAAGGGTACACTTCCCGTTTGGTCCCATTGTCATCAGATCAGGATTTGATTACGTCTTAGTGTACTTTGAAGTCGCTTTAAGTTTTTTGTAAAACAGTCCAATTATTCGTTCGTGAATATTACAGGATTATGAAATATTTCATCTCCTTACGTATGTTTAGCTAGAAGAAGCCAAACACGTGTAAGATGATCCATAATATTATTCAGACGATAAAAATAAGCACTGTCTCGTGTATTTCGAAAGCCACATGATTTATTGTGAATCAAATATGATACGTGTCGTACCGTGCGACATTTGTGGTGGTTTTGTATTCATATTTTAAAATAAGATTGACATTTCTTAACGTAATATAAAGCTTTATTTAAATAGAGAATGAATGTCAAATTGTAGAATAGAATGAGATCTACCGTCCCTGTGGCCACCAGACTAATGGCCGATTCCTTTAATTTACGGACCATTATTGGTTAAAAGTAAGACTCTAATATCTTTACTAATAATGAAGCAAAGATGTCAAAGCTTTGTATAGCAGACCATATGGAACTAGCTATCACAGGTAAAATTAGCTTTCGAAATTATCTATATCCCTGTTCGGCAATAAGAAAACCTACCATTGGTAAGCAAAACGATTCGTTTTTTTTTTATAGAAACCGGGCATTAGCCACTAAGTACCTACCTACCTACCGGGTAGCTACAGAAGTAGTAGTGACTAGTGCCAGTAGCGGTAGCTGATTCAAAAACGATGTCCGCACTACCTGAGTACCCCTAAACTCAGCTGTCGTCAACCTATCAGCTTGACTTTTTTGAATTATTTTTTGCAGTCTACATCGGGTATATGCTTCGGAGAGCACGTTTAACTGGCTAGTAATCGTAGCTTCCATTATTTTCGTTCGTTAGGACATGTTCAGATTTAAAATGCACTGGAATATTGTCATGTTTCATGTCAGTTCTATTTTCCGTTGATTAAAATTTGTGGATGCATTCTTATATTTTTTAGTTTTTTTCTGATACCGCAGTCAATCTCATTTTTTTATCTAGCTCCAAATTTACGGGCTACAATCTGCATAGTTAGTTCAGCATCTTATCTGCTCCAAGGTAGCGCCCATGAAAGTTTAATGGCATCATTTTAATGAAAAACCATCAGGTTACCGGTCAGTGAGCGTGTGTGTCGAAACATGCGAGGAATTTCCACTTTGCTAACGTTGTTCACCGGATAATTCGAGCTCCAGAGGTTACAAACACAACTAAGAAAATCATAGCAACGTTCGAGGATGTTGTGCTCTCGAGCTTTGAATAATTTGCATTGAAATTCTGTGCTTGTTTACCTACTTATGCTATCACGGTTAATCGGATCTTGTAGGTGTGCTAGGACCTAACAAAACTTGATATAAGTGTCCAGCTGATATTATTGCTAAGTGGGCCGTCAGATTATTTGTTTAGTTGACTACTTCGTTCTCACGTCATATTGTCGCCTTTTAACGTCATGACCAACTTGATTTTCCTAATTGAGTATTAAAGCGTGTCAAGTCCATTTATTGACTTTTTGGCGGGAACTTGCAGAGTGACGTTGCGTTTTCATTTTTATCTTCATAAATTCGTTTATTTTCAGTTTTATTGCATATTATCGGTGGTATTTTATCCAATAAAGACCAATACATGTGCACCGGTGAAGTGAAATGAAATGAATTATGTGTATCGTGACTTTTCAAGTTGTCTCAAGAAGTCCGTGAAAAGTTTTAGTACAATGACCACTAAAACATGACTTTTATGAACGGTGACTGACTGAGGACTATGTGAAAATGATTTATTGTGACTAGAACTTATATTATAACCGGAAATTTGCAAAATACACAAGCCGTGTGACGCCAAGTAAGAAAAAAAAATAAAAAAAGTCCATTTATTAATATTACCCTTATACTACCGTTTAGATGCGTTTAGCATACCTAATTTCGGTATCAACTTTCAGTGATGCCGTTTGAATTTTATTACAAGAAAACAAATGAAAACTAGCTGTATTTGAATGCGTGTGTTGAACTGTGTTCAATCTGAGTTTAAGTACCCGCAAGGGCAAGTCTTCGGTTACTGTGTCGGTCCCTTTCACGGGGGTTTTTCAAGCAAAAAATAATTTAAGAAGTACCCTGTATTTTATTTGATGCGCGCCTGGCTTAATATTTTCAATGTACGGATTCCGGAAAATCCCGCGTCTATTTATGGCAATGGAAATTTGTTGCTTTTTATGATTTTTCGCTTTCCTTTAAATTATGGATGATTTTTTAAAAGTGATGTTTTTTATAAATATTTTTGCGTTGCTTGAAATATACAAAAATAATGACAAAAATATTATACTAACAAAGGTTTGGTCATATTGATAATAACAAAGTGAAAATACCTCAACTGACATAGTCATTTTCAATACTTACCTACTTTAAGTCTAATGTAGTCCGCCGCTTAATGCAGGCTTTTAAGTATTTAGCGAAATATGACCTAAAGTTTGCGCTTAAGTAATTATCGGCAAACAAACGTTGTAACAATTTCATAAGGCTTCCAATTATTTTTGACGCGTTTTTAAAATATCGCTCCTAATTTTAATTAATAAGTACTTTCATGAATAGAACACGAATTAATTAAATAAAATTATTAATTCATGTTCGTATTGGAAAATTATTATAGATATTTAATATTAGATACCTAAAAACAAAAGTTAGGGTGGTTTTTCGGCAAGTTGTAGATTGTAGGAGGCTTAGAAGTCGTCGTCCCTTAGCTAAATTATATAATCTTTAATGGCGATGATAAAGGCATAAAGGCCTATATCTAGAATGTCCATATTAGTTAAACTAAAGGAAAATACTATTCAATAATTCCACAGAATTTACAGATATACCTACCGATATTTACGATTTAATTTGTATTGAAATGGGAAAATATTAACGGCTTTCACGAAACACGGTTCATTAAAGGAAAATTTTAATGTTTGTTTAACTTACCGTTAAAGTTATACCAAGCATTCGTTTGTACTCTAAAATTTTAATTGGAAAACTAGTTGTCGAGCCTTTACCGGCACATTCAACACCGGGGAACTCGGTAAGTACCAAAGTCAAAATATTTAATGAGTATTTTCGTCTCGTATTACTCTGTATACACTTACAACTTGTTTGCCTTAGTAATGTTTAAAATGTACTTCCTTTTCAACGGTTAAATTTAGAAGCCAGATTTTTATTTTAAACGTTTGAGGGATTCATGTTTGCATTAAATTTTTTAATTATTCTCACCGTAAATATCTTCGAAGTAACATAGAAGTCATAGTCACAGATACATAATCTTTGTAGATAGGGTTTATGTCTGTAGACTGATGAATAAGATAAGAATTTATAAATGAGCTCTTAAACATTAAACTTATGCAACCTTCCGAACCGGTATTGGTGTCATACTTTTCATAAGTGACTGCGATGGTCTATTTATTTATTTATTTATTTAATTCAGATAATAATCATCCATATATTGTTAGTATGTGCTTAAAAAACTATGTTAGTAGGGAAAATAAATAAACTAAAAAACATTATTATTTAAGATTAAGAAGTGCGACCCTGGACCCCATGTGCAAGGTGTTCCAATGTCGCACAACTGGACAGTCACATCTGCATAATATGTTGTTTATTTGAATAAATGATTTTGAATTTGAATTAAAAAAAACTATTAAAAACATACTGATCAAAAAATGTGTGTAGGTATGTTTGCGTGGTAGTTTCTTACTCACCTTTACTTTTCATACACTGAAATCTTATCTAATACTGAAAACTTTTATATGAAATCCCTCAGGAATGCAGATAAAAACGTGGCGGTAACTAATAAACAATAATATTGAAAGCCACAAAAAATCTATAAAACGTTTAAATAATAAAGATCATCGGACACGTAACTCATACCGACTTTAATGAGCACACCCGATATTCGGAGTATAAACCTCGGTAATGTGGTTTATAAGTCCTCTATTACCACCAATTAGTCGAAGGAGCGGTGTTCTTTGACGATGGACGGTTGTAAACAGAAAATTGATCCGACCGGACCGCCCTGCAGTAGACGTCGCATCTTATTTGATCACTCGAATGAATACATACTCAATGGTGCATTAGCATTCGTTCAGAAGTCGAACCCGATTGTCAATTTGTTATTTTTGGAACAAGTTTCACCTTTGATAGTTTGAAACCTTTAAATGGCTTTGTGAAATAACATATTTGCCTGATTGATCATTTAAGTTCTAAGACTTGTGTTATAGAACTAGAATGAACACTTAAGTCGTCTCGAGAATAGATTGTGTCCATCAGAAATAGCCGGTTCTTGGTTCAATTATTTCAGTCTAGAGTCGAGTCTCCGGAAATTATAAAATAAGATTAAAGGTAAAATAATAATTGCGAAATTCATCTTTTTCATTTGTCACGTTATAATGCTGTAGGTATTAATCAATGTAATATATTAATTTTAGGTTCAGTTTTATTCTGCAAGTCGTTCCGAATTTCTATTTTAGTAGATGCTATAAAATTATTACTAAGCGGAACTGGCAAGCCACTTTGACCGGAGGCTATAAAAGCATCAGGTGTGTGTTTGAAACAAATAGCTATACATATACCTACTATACATAGAGAAGTAGTTCTCGGCTCCAATTATTACGATTAATTGAGCCGCTGTCAGAATGCCTTTCTTTTCGATCGTTATTACTGTTGAGTAAGCTTTTTGATGACTCCACGCCTGAGGCTTAGTTTTAACATGCTATATTGAGAATTAGCCGCGATGAGTTCATTTTGGTGGGAATTTGTCAAATTTCAATCGACACAAAGATGAAATACAAGTTAAATAAATCATTATATGTAAGGCAGTTACGGCACAATTTATTGCCTCAACATAAAATATGGGGTGACATTAACAAATTAATAGTTGGGATCTATAAGATATTACATCAAGGCCAGAATGTAGTTTATTGACTTATGCGACTAATCATAGTGATCTAAATGAAATGCCTTGTGAAAAGTTCAGTTTTCATTCATCGGTCCGTGAACAGCGGTTGACCTAACGCAGTTTCCGTGTAATCCCCAGCTCGGCGAAAAGCGTTAAAAGTTCAAATGTACCTCGGGAAGTTTCTTGCCACTTTCATAAACATTTTACTTTTGGAGCTCAGTGTCGCGGGTTTGGGAACACCTGATATTGAACATTTAAAACACTCGCAAACTGTGTACTTTGCGACTTGGTTGTTTGCGATCTCTATGGTTGTTTGGCAAGATTATTTTTGACTCTGTTTGCGGTAATTTAACATTGTTGTGACTTAATTTTGTTAAGAAAACAGTAAATTATTGTTAATTTAGGTAATTTCAAATGAAGGTATTACTAGAGAATGTAGGTATGAAGAATATTTCTTATTGATATAATAAAATGGTCATTACATAGCTCTTAGATTTTTATTGTCATAATAACAGTGAAATTAAAAGGTGTTTTAAAAAAAATAGAAATTTTTCAGGAGCTTTTTTTGTTCATCAATTTATATGTGTGAAAAAGAGGCGTCGCTTAATTACTCCAAATAACAACCTAAAAGTAGGTAAAAATGGCTGGGGTGTGTCACACCCGAGCGTTTTAATGGGGTTAACTTTTAATATAAATGGAGAAACATAACGTTAGTGACTAATGAAAAATGGTGTATTTATTATCCAATTTTATATGAACTTATAAAAAAATACTGCAATAATAGACTTATAAATTGCTTTAGTGTGCCGGAAACAAGTGGGCTATTTTCCAAAGGTAGAAATAAAAAAATATGCAGTAGGTACCTGCTAAGCCAGTAGTAATTGACACTAAACCATTTATGAGCCTAAGTTATATTAGCTAATACAGCTCTCAGAAAAGGCTTTGAACACGCCGCTTAAAATACAGGTCACATGTATATTTACGGATATGGTTTCAAATAAAATATTTATTGGTAAAACAAAGCTAAAGTTCCCGAAGGGTAGAAAACAAGATGCGTTAAAGTTGTCCTATATTTTAGTTCTCGGCTCACGTGCATAGGGGCATGAACATTGGCGATA
The DNA here is from genome assembly GCA_947623365.1 of Achlya flavicornis. NCBI lineage: Eukaryota > Metazoa > Arthropoda > Insecta > Lepidoptera > Drepanidae > Achlya > Achlya flavicornis. Next base: position 12,936,882 of record OX392469.1, on the reverse strand, counting down.
TGAATAAGTTATTTGTGCAGGCCTACAGCGGGCTACATTGTTGGTCCTTACTGCAAAACACATTTTAATAGTTTATAGTTTGCATTCACATGTTCAGGATACAAAGTTGATTTTAAAGGAGCTGGAGTGTTTTCATGGCACTTTTATGGGGCCATTTGCGATATTAAAAGGAATATTAGATTCTTCAGTCCTCGGTTTGGTAGGTTTATGACTATGAGAACCAATCTTTGGTGTTTGGCAAGGTTTGTGGTCTGTGGTTTGCAAGAATAGACGGCGTTCTTTCTTTAAAATATTATTTTTCTACTGATTAGAAGAAACAAAGAAATATAGTAAAGTGTTGTGTAGGTATATTTCCACGATTCTTATTCTCATAATCATTTCAATATTTACATTTTCTTAGTATTGGAATTAGAAGTTAAAGCTTAAATAAGTATTTCTACGTCAAAGAGATATTTCATTTTAGGACGATATCTAATATATAATTCTGAAAATTAAGAGCTTATTTACAACTGAAATAACATTTTCAGATCTCAATGTAAAAATATTTTTATGATTTTCAAACAACCAAATTCGAAATCAAATAAATATTTCATTTTCCTTTTACTCTTTAAATGCGGTGTTTTTGTTGTTCAATCTAAATTATAAATATTGATAATGTATTATCACTAATCATTTTATTATTTGGGCTGGGCTAACTAATTTCTGGAAGATGTGTATACAGTGAAAGACCCCAAATAAAATATAGCCGTCCTAAATGTTCTGATCATATTACTTAAATCCAAGACCTACTTACCACTATAGGAAAGCAGGCAGAACGAGATAGTTCACCTGTTTCTTTTAAGGAATGCTATCGCCTAAAGCAGAGCGTATATCCATTATACATATGGTGATTTAGGGAGGTACGAGTAAAAAGCGCTTTCATTTCAAAGAAAACTTAGCAAAAATGTTTGTCTTCTTCTTATTATCTAAAGAGATTGATACTATAGAAACTAGAGAAATTAGGACTTAGCTCGTATTTATGAAAGTTAGAATAACGTAGGAGTATGCAACTACATGAAAATCTTAAAAAGTTATTTCATAAGTAGGTACAATTCTTATTGACGGCTTTTGCGGAAATACCACCACAATTTCGCACATGTCACGTGATTTTAAAACCATGAGACGCGTAAATTACGAAACAAATAAAAAAAAAAACCCACGAAACCAAAAATTAAACTTATTTAAAGCATTATCAGTAGGTATATAAAATCACCATCTTTGTTCGTTGCTTATTTAACTCGAAATTAGCTTTTTTTTAATTTCTTATTGTCACCATCGCTTAAATCTTTGATATTGGTGTACGCAATTGAATAATCTGCAAGTATCCCATTATATCCCATACAGGGTCGGTAACGACCGGTGATACATCAGGGTTAAGGGTGTGCGATCAATATTCAATATCCGGCCAGAATTCGCCTCTTCCGATCGCCGGATATATCCGATATAAACTACTTCACTAGCCGGATTTATCAGTGTACAATAACTTGTTTACTTAAACGTACACCTACCACTAGTGATTAAACTTACATGATTTATGACGTAACTTTAAGGGCTTGCAGAATTGGTTTCATATTCTCAAGATATGATTTAGTTGTAGAGCAACAATTTACCTATAGCGTTTCCTGTTATTCTAACACCCTAGTTATGATAGGCATAATTTTTCATCATTAACTAGCAGGCAATTACGTCATGTCAACCAGTAAGTATATTTAGGACCAAAGTTATTTCTCTTAGAGAATAGCTTTGGTGCTCATCGCATTGGTGCTCTTAAAAAGTAACTGTAACTAATAAAACTGTTGATTTGTATCAATATGTTTTATTTTTTTATTTTTTATGTTTTGGTAGCGCTCGTGGTGTAGCATGATTAGCCGTTCTTAATCGATCGGCAAAGTTAAGCTACGTCTGTCTTGGTCGGTACCTGGATGGGTGACCGCCTAGTGGTATTTCAAATCGAGCGTTTCCGTGCTTCGGAAGGCACGTAAAGCCGTTGGTCCCGGTTATCACTTAATTGTGATAGTCGTTAAGCTACTTGGATGCCTCCTAGGCGGCTTGAAAAATTCCAACAGTAGGTTGGCCACTAGCCTACCTCCACCAATCCGCAGTGGGCACGCGTGGTGGAGTATCTGCCCATTCCCTTTCACCCTGATTTGTGAAAGGAGGCCTGTGCTCAGCAGTGGGACATTATAGGCTGATGATGATGATGTTTTATTAAACACCCCAACACTAGAAGCTACTGCACCATGTACCTACATGGTATACAAATAAAAATACAACAAACAAAAATGAAACTAAGAAATACAGAAATTAAATAAAATTAATTCCCTTATGGCACCTGCTCTCCTGTTTGAGCGAGCACCCAGCTAAAATATTATAATTCATTGGTGCACTAAGTATTGGTGCTCTAAAAATCGGTGCTCTAACGGGAATACTTCGTTTATTACTATGCACTACATCGAGATACGTAACTTTAAACGGACTATCTATCAAGGAGTTTAATTTAAATGTCAACTTAAGTACTAGGTAAGAACAATAATTATGATATATGTGTGGATAATCTGCTAACCCGGCTTACACTTTACATTAAAATTACTTTTTACTCTTTGTTCAATTTAATTTTAAGCAGTTAAATGATCCCAGAATGAATGAACTGCTTTTGAAGCGGTACTAGCGTTTTCCATAGTTAATGATTCAAATTATCGATAACTGGGTGAGTTGTATTATTATCCTCGCCCACTATTCCTTGCTGTAATGCTCTAATGATATATTTGATTTCAACAGTTGAGTAGCTAGTCGGCTAGTTAGCGGAAAATAGAAAAAGAATTAACTCACTTATCAGTAGCGGTTCAATCTTTCAAGGCGGCATTGAGACGATCATTATAGAACTCTCTTTTCCTAAGTGATTTTCTGATGGTATCAAAAATTATGTAATCAACATAGAGTTAGAATATAATTAGAGTGAAGCGTTAACATCGTTACCTTATGCGAACCGTGAGCAGTTTCCATATCGTACAGATATATCGTAAACTAGTTGTTCTCGGTAATAGTATCGATAATAAACAAGAAATTGACATTCATTATATGTATCGCAAGTCGTTTCAAGACATTTAGATCATACCCGTGCTCACGGTCCGTATCTTTTGTACAGTCATTCTATAATATTTTAACTCTATGTCAATCTCACTCCATTTGTAGACGAATCAATAAAAAAAAAATTCCACAAAAACACTACAAAGAAATGAATGACTGTTTAATTCATCCAATAATTGTACATCTCTAATTGCAGGTAAGCCTTATTAAATATACAAGGGTGTGTTTATACGTGGAAAATGCGATCGAATCTGCTGCAACGGTAAGTAAATTGCTAATAATTATATTGATACTAGTCCTTAAGGTTTAGTGTTGGTCTGCAGTGTTCGCTAAAGGATAACGACTAGTTCTTCGTCGAAAAACGTTTCACATGAAACCTTATTTAAATAATTTCCATTATCCTTTATCGTGAATCTCTATAATTAAGCTGTGTCATTTTAAAGATGCCAGGTTGCATTTAAAATCTGATGCTCTCGATCATAATATTCATTCTAAGACCGGGCCATGCATTGTGAAAATCTGCAGCTGTCGATGTGTTCTGATATTTTTCAAAATCGTTTTTCACATTGACATATTATTACTACGCATAGAGAAGACGCCACACACTACAACTGTGTTCCGTTCAATTGAGGCCTCCGGCCTTCATCCGGCTACACTTGTTGTTGTAGAACGATGAACGAAACGCGTAAGCGCCGTGAAAATCACGGTGTTTGCGAGAAAAATACTCTTAAAAGCGCTATGAGTTTCTACTGTCTGTTTAGATGACTATTGTTTCAGTGATAAAGAGAACTTTAGTTGACTCTAAAAAAATGGGACATAACCTTTGATTACGATAGCTTCTCTATACTTAGTAATAATAGCTCAATGGTTTTTCTAGGCTTTGTGTGTTAACCACCATCGTCGTCAACAGCACCTACAGTGGTGAGATGCTGTGATCCATCGATAGTAAAAAAAATATGGCTTAACTCCAAGATAAAAAGTCACATTTGACAAGTATTTGTTTTGTTACTTGTGTCTTGTAGTACCAGAAAGAAGCGCAAGCGCAAGCGTTTAAAATCTATTCCACCAATGCCTTACCTACTAGTTGCGGATTAACATTCCTTGGATTTTTACGATGGCCTTAGATGACTATTAAACCCTTACACGTTATTAAGCTGACAAATGTGATGTTAAAATAAAAAAATATAGATAAAATGAAACTCATTTATTCAGTTTAGTTTCAGATCAGGCACTTACGTATGAACGTTAACAATTGAATTTACCGCATTGTATAATCAAATCCAATAGCAATGTTTAGTTGTTCAGCGCTTCATTAATTCACAATAGACATTCAATTGACTGCTGATAATTGGAGTTGCTATGGAACTAATTGTATTGCATTAGTAAAATTATTGATTTGCATAGTATATTAGTTTTGATATGGTATCCAACATTATTCTAAAGGTATTCTTCTGCCATTGAGTAGGTACTGTTGTGAATTATGTTTATTTTCTTTTGCTTGGATATCATCTCTTTACGTCCGAGTTCAATCCTGAACTGTCCAAGTACGCACAGGTGCTACATTTCAAATGTTTCCGGACGTAAAAAATCACTTCAGTAATTAATTAACCTGTTGGCTATTTGCCAGGCTAGTGCGCAAAGCCGAAGGAGTATATAACTGCATGAAAAATCCTGCTCTATTGTCAGGAGTTAATAGCGTTTTTAACTTTTCAGGTTTTTATTTGTTACAGTAACCTAAAACATGTAAATTGTTATATCAAAGTATAAGGTATATGTAAGTCAAATATTTTATTAGTACATTTATATTAATTATTTAGGCGGAGGATACACGGGCGTGGGTAGAGGTTAATTTAAATATTAATTTCGCTTTAGTAGTTCGCTTTGTAAGTGGAAACATTTTGTTACAATTTTCTTCATGAATAGCTTTGTATGGGTGGATAATGTATACCGTAAATTGGATTATTGTACATATTTGAGCAATCTCAAAGCCATATATATACCTATTAATGGATGTTCTGAAAATATTTATTTCCGGATGAAATAAAATAATATATTATAGTGTTTATCAATAGGTTAATGAGGTTAAGGTGTCTCAAACCTCGTCATCATCATCATCATCAGCCTATAATGTCCCACTGCTGAGAACAGGCCTCCTTTCACAAATGAGGGTGAAAGGGACTGGGCGATACTCCACCACGCGTGCCCACTGCGGATTGGTGGAGGTAGGCTAGTGGTCAACCTACTGTTGGAATTTTTCAAGCCGCCTAGGAGGCATCCAACTAGCTTAATGACTATCACAATTAAGTGATAACCGGGACCAACGGCTTTACGTGCCTTCCGAAGCACGGAATCGCTCGATTTGAAATACCACTAGGCGGTCACCCATCCAGGTACCGACCACGACAGACGTAGCTTAACTTTGCCGATCGATTAAGAACGGCTAATCATGCTACGCCACGAGCGCTTCAAACCTATAGAAACTAATCTCCTTTAATTAAACATAACCTATTAGGCGCTCGATAGAAACATTCAAGCAGCTGTAAATATAAGCTATTCATTAAGTATCTTGGATTTGTTGTGCTGATAGCTGGTACAGTAACCTCACAATCAACTTTCTCAATCTTACAAGCACTACTCTAGTGCTATATCCTTAGATACATAGCTTCAAACTGATACGAATTTGCATTTGTGCAATAACACCGCAGTTTCATTATCTACCACGGATCGGGGAACGTAAAGCATCTTACGGCTCTTATCTAGCTCTCGTTTCTTCACCACATATCATTAGTTAATTTATGTAGCGTTCGGTACAGAATTATGTGGAGCGCGTTATCTGCTTAGAGATATTGTGTGGTCGTTTGTATGTAGGTACATAAGCGGGTCGACGTCCTTGCGATCGCATCTCGCTCGACCGCACCGCAGGTGTACGGACTGCACCTGCCGGCCCGCCAACTTACCATAAAATGCGATTCGAACCAACCCCGATGAAACAATACTGCCTCTCTTTCCCACTCGCACGAAGTCCGCACAATCACGCCCGACATTAACTCAATATACGGCGGACGGAACGCGGCCACAGAATATCAGTTTTTACCGGCGCAAAAACTATCGGAATTTCAAGTCTGGGTTAGCTGCCGAGCCGTAATCACCCGCCCGGGACTTACTTTTAAAACAATATCTCCGCTTTATATTTCATCGAGGCAGGTGTAATTTATGGGATGTTCTTATCCTTTTTTTCTTGGAGTTTTGATTTTTCACTTGCCTTCCCCTTGGTAGCATTGATCGCGTTCACAGTTTTGTTTTTCTTCTGTCTACGGTTCGTCTCGGGCGTCTTTCGCGGTGTTTACTTTGAGTTTAGATTGGGTTTTGCCATCTCTTTTTAACATACTTTCGTCTTGTGTTGTGTTGAGCTCCGAACTAATCGTACAATCTGTTGGGCAAATAAAAAATCAATTATAAACAACAATATAGAGTGCGAGATGGAAAACATGGCGCAGCTTCGGGTTTATCTATTGTTGTGTTGACTTAATAGGCACCTTGGCTAGTCTCGACAGATCGCAATACCGATTACAACACGAATAAATAAAGAAGTGTGTCAGAATCTCTCATTCATAGAATAACGGTTTATCTGATAGGTTTATATTGCTCTCGTAGGCATCGTTTCTGACAATGATTTTCTGATTAAAATAAATAAAAATAAAAATTAGTAGAGTGAATGATTAAACATAACCAAAACTTGACCAAAACATTTAGAGTCGAGAATAGGTACTATGTACACGAAGCTTAAATTGAACAAAAAAAAACATCATGCAGGCACTAGTCTCTCACCTTATTAAAATTACGGGAGGCAACTCAGACAACACGCATGTTCGGTAGAGTGATGTAAACGCGGCGAGAGGGAGTTTTTAAAAGCAAAGTCACGCCTCGGTTCGTTGAACAATACGTCTTAATTAAACAACGTCAAACTTACCAGGCGTACAAGCCACGCAATTATTTAATTAAAAAACCTCACCGCAAGTAAATGGATGACAAAAATCTGACCTATGTTAACTTAGTCACGTAATATCGAATATTCTTTGGATAGTTTCGTGTTTATCCACAATCATGCTAAGTGCTAAAATGGCAGAAAATAGTAGTTAATATGTTCATGAAAAGAAGGAATCTGGCTCTCAAATGCAGTGCAGCTGCCGAAACATAACAATGGACGATGAGCAATAGACTGAGGATGATTGGCAACAGATTTTCAATTTGAGGAGGCGGGTACTACCCAGTATTCGAACACCGTGCCATGTTTTTTTCTCGTCAAAAGCTCACGATAAATAGGACTTGAATTCACAGCCTTCGTCTTAGCACTACTGAACTTTCATCGCCTTAAAAGCTTGTCTCGATCATTGGAAAAGGAATAAATTAAAATAAATGTTACCAAAGGGATGTGAACTCTCCACAGATCAATAATTCCGTAAGTGATGAATAAGTGGTTGGATAAATAATGATCCCATGCCACGAATAAGTATTAGCAAGCATCAGTCGTAATTTTGATACATAAATAATTGATAGAATTGGTGCTAAATTTTCTTATTAATTTATACCTTTCGCCATCGATATCGAATACTCCGGAATTAGCACCCACGATGTTCTTTATTCCTTCGCGATAGTATATTTACGGCATAATTATATAATGTAATTATGGACTGAGATAGGCAGTAGTTGGTTGGGCATTTACCGTGGTATGTCACGCTAACAATAGGTCGGTCCGTGGATGGTTTACATCTTGCATCTCGACGTCAACGTGGTCGTTTTGCTCTCGCAACGTTCTTGCTGGTCTAGACGTAATATTTCCTAAGGGAATATTACAGTAGACGTTTGGAATATAATTTCTAATAGACAATTTGACTTGCGTCCAACTTTAACGTTCCCATATCCAGGATAATATATCATGTGTGCATGTTTACGTCATATCGAGGACTAAAAGGATTTTACAAATAAAAAAAACTTTTGCTGTTCATCTATTACTTAACGGATGTTTTACGAATATAAATTATTCAGTATACTTATTTACACTATCATGGTGATTCTGAGCCAAACATATTTCCCTTTTTGTCAGAAACAAAGTTCTTTAATAGTAGAATAACTGGAACCCGTTGGCTTGAGAGGACAAATCAAATAAAAAGCTCTTACTTTAAAGGCAAATGTGAGTTTATTAAAACAAAACATCAACCGCGCTCATTTCCAATTCCAGCGAGCGAGTGCGGCGCCGCTCCTTACATTCACAGGGAGGCCGCACGCGGTAGGTGTATTCAATCTGAATTATTACGAACTGAGTGACACAGTCTTAGCGACCGACACTTGAAAAAAAAAAACAATATCTTGTATAGGCGCCTAAATGGAAAAGTTTCGAGTAACGAGAACTCTTTGTTGGCAGAAGAATATTAAAATGGCAGGATGTCTTGCCAGTCGTGCCGCGTCGCCGGATCGCGAATATTAACCGCTTGAGTCATTTTTGATTAAATAAGTAGCATTTCGGACAGGATGACTGATACGCACGTGATTTTGAGAAATAATGTTGTTTATTAAAATGTGAGCGGAAATTTTAACTTTTAGAGAGGAAGGGCCCGGCCCTTCTGCGCATACTAATTGAGGTGCACGCTTAAAATCGAATAAAGTGACTACTTAGCCGAGATTTTATAGCTCGCGACTGATTTATAGCTCTTTATTAAAGGAATGTAAACGCTGCCTACACTTTGTCTCTTTGAGTAAGTAGAACATGAAACGAAATCGCGTGGCATGTTCTGTCTTTGCGACTAGTCTCGATAAATTTCCTTGGCCCACGTTTATGTTTCCTGGGAGCGTAATTATCTCGAATTAAGCGAGTCATTACAGGAGCAGGCTAACGAAGTCGCTCGTCCTGGCCAACCCGCCTCATAACCGGAAGATTCAGTTTCGCCCCCGAATACGGCGCTGCGATTCATCGCAATCGTTTACTTATTACTGTCGTGAACAGAGATCCCTTCGGTTGCTATATTTAATTCTCCTCTGTCTGGTAATGACCATCATTGTATTACATTTTAGATGATGTACCTACTTGTAATCGTGTGCTCAAATTCAACGATACTTCTCAGAAGTAATTTGTTTAACATTGTAATATGTTACGAGCATATTAAGTGTGGCTTGTGGCATGGCACACCTTGCGCTGTCACTAATCCAGTCTTGAAAGCTCGACTAAACATAGAACAATATGTACCGAGATGATTGTAGCCAGAACAAGTCTGTGGCTTGTTCGGCTTTTCTGCGGTTACACGTTTTCGTTCACACCTGCGGTCAACTCCAGTTATGAGGTCTCGGCTCATAGCCGTCTCGGCGCTTCGTGCCTCTCTGTTTGCTATACATCATGTATATTTGTTTTGGTATAATGTTCACGCCAAGTCCACAGTCAGATTGACGTCTATTGTGACTTTATAATGAAATAATTTATTTTTCACGACTTCAACAAAGGCGATGTCGACACATTTATCTTTCTCGGCATTAACGCGCTAAAATCGCGTCTGCTTCTGTCGCCATAAATCATTATCATCAAACAGTATTCCGGGCCAGCGACGTCGGCTTTCATCGGACGCTTTCAATCTGTGCCTCCTTTATTTCATTACAATAAGTAATTCACTCGCCTGCTATTCACTCACTTTTCGGTAAACATTCCCTGAAATTGCCAATAAATTCCCTTCTAAAAGGTCGCCCCGGGCGCGGGAAGTAACCTTTCGTAACAATGAAGTCGAGACTGAGTTGTCGTCTTATGAAGATGTTCACTTGGTTTTGTTCGGCGCAACAATAGTTTTATTTAGCTTCGAGCCCACTGCCCACACGCCTCGGTTAATGGTCATAGATTGTATGAAGATGTAAAAATGAATGGCCCATCTTATAAAGGGCTAATAATAAGTTCTCATGCGTCTGCGATCGTTGACTATTGTTCGGATTTTTTAGGTCTATCCGAGAAGCGTCGTATATAATGGGGTAGGTGTCAATCGTGGCCGGGTCGGGCAGGTGTACGGGCCAAGCCCGTCCGTCGCGCCGGGAATAAAAATGCTCATAATTTCAGTGTGCAGCTGCCCGTCAGACGAGCATCGATTCGAGCCAACCGACCGGACCGCATCGCATCGTCCTTTTGTAACAACGAATTCCACAATAATATTGCTAGAGTCATTATTTTTAATTTTAACCAATTCAGTTACGCTTCACGTTTAATGTAAAATGGACTGTAATTAGAAGGCAAATCACTAACATCAAAATAAGGTTGAATACAAACCACAATTTACGTTTATGAAATTGCTTTGTTTCAGGAATTGCGTTAATCGAAATAGAGATTTGATATAGTTAGGGGAAAATATTATATTATACTTAATGATCTCAAGATATATTAGAATTCTCGCAAATCCCAAGTATAATATATAATTGTTTCTTATAAACAAAACTATTCATAATTACTTTATTGTTCTCGTTAATATTTAAATAATTGAGTCTCTTAGATAGTTCGAGCGTATCCAAAAGTTTAATTATCAAATTAAAGTCGATATTGGGAAAGTATTGCGTTGAATAATTTTATAATTGCAGGTACGACTTTCTTACAATGAAATTTACAAATAATAAATTGAACTTCCAAGAGGCGAGCGCTCCCGAAATCAATTAAACGATTAATTAATCAACATCAGACACTTTAATCATTTTGTTTCAACATTGTATCGAGGTGATTTTAATTTGAGCTTACTGTTGAGAGAATATTTTCATATTGAAATCTTATGCAGGATATTACCATTGAGAAAAATCTAAGTCGGCTCGCGCGCCCCGGCGCACCTAATATTAATCTCCTCTGAATAATACATAAGATGCTCGATAACGCACTATTAGGGTTAAGGCGCATTTAATACAGCTTTCTATTATCGAACAATATGAAGCGAATTTGCCTAAGTATCATCGGATTCCACATAATCTCAACGCACGAGCGCTTAATGTGTCTCGCTGTCGGAGAACACTTAATTAAATCTTAATAAAAAGACGCCTCCAATACTTCGTGTATGATTATACCAGAGGGGGAATACGTAATGTTTAGATAAAGGGTACCTAATGTGCTTCTGTCTTGATGTTTAATGAGTGCAGTGGGGTTGAGAGAAGAAACGGTCTTGGCTAAACTCACGATGGCTCTAATGTAGAGACAAATGTAAGGAAATTGTGTTCACTCTCAGTTAGTCAAACATAATTATATTGATTTTGGCGCTTTGCGCTCGTGTAATATGTTTAAGACAATATTTGATATTTGATATTGTTTCCTATGCTCGGATCTGTGGTATTATAATGAGCTATAGATATTAATTTGATATTAAGTATGTTGGAGATAATTAAGACACATAACCTCAAACTTTTCTTTGTTCCGACGTAACCCGAGGGCTTATCTGTATATTATGCATTAGACGTCTAGTGGTACGTGTATTAATATATGTGGTGTCATTTGCACAATCTCATGGTATCAATTAAACCCGCCCACAGCACGTATCTTGAACCTTCTAAAACCTCCAGTCTCTATTCCCCGATCAATTTGCTTTATCTGCGTACGGCCCTTATCGTCGTATAAAATATTTACAGCACAATAAAAACCTTCCCTTCCAATATAACAAAGCTAATAACTGTGATAGTGAAGAGATGCTAACGTCAGTTTTGTTTATTTTCGATCGAACTGGCAGGTTTACTTACTTTTGGAGGCTATAAAAGATTTTTCAATAGAAAACTTCAATAGAAAACTTTATGAATAAAGATAAGTTCAGATTAAAATTAAAAGCTTTCAGAATCTATCAAGATTGTTTTTGAAGGTTTTATTTTTTCTGCAAATACATTATCTCCTTAGATAGCTTACTCCGATAGTAAAATAAGTAAACTCGCTGGTCTCGAAGTTTGAAAATTACAAAACAAAATCAATTTATAAACTAAACAATAGCATTCCCGAAGCTATTTATTAAAACAACACGCTGGCTAAACAACGTAGATCTTCGCTTACATAGCGAAGTATTTCATTTGTAGTTTGCGCTTCTTATTGATATTCTCAAAGCATCGCGCGAGATATCAGCGGGTGGATATAAAACTTTACGTGAGAGTAGGCTGCGGCCCGAATGACAGCGATCCGCCTCCAGCCGCAGGGCTTGCATTGCTTTACCTCCATTTCTGCATGTCTGTTTGTTTTAAACCAGTGTCGGCGAGACGTTTACATTACCCCGCACGCCCACGTTGTTTCAACGCTTAACAATTTCGTTGGGATTGGTAACTTACTGATGGAATGGCAGTTTGCAAACAGCTGTGTTAGTGTTTAGATATTGCAGGTTCAACAGGTATATCAAATCAATGTGTGGGTTAATCTTGTCTAGGTACTGAATTTTATTAGTTGAATTTTTTCACCATGAGGTCTAACTGAATATTTATTTTATTGCTGCACTAAACTTAAATTTTCTATTTTCATACTTAAAACATTTGTGCTGAAAATTTAAAAATTACTCATCGACAATCTCCGTGTTATTCAACTTCATAAAAGCCAGCAGAAATAAATTTCATATTTTATTTACGATGCCGCTTGTCATGTCCCGCTCGTCGCTGTCACAATAAGCCCGCCCTTATCCGGTGCAGTAGGCAGGCCGCATCACGACTCGCTCGTGGGCGGCGCAGCCCCGTACTATCTGAGGGTGGCCTACAATTCAATGTGCTTTGTTTGTCTAACATTTCCTGCTTCGCAAAGTTCACATCGATGATTAGTATTTAATTTAGAAACGTCAACGGTCATTCTGTGTTACTTATATATTTGGAGTGAACTGTAAACAAATATATGGGGAAGCTTCTGTGCTTGTAGTTTGGGTATTTGATAGCATTTACCTTTTATGGCGCACCACATCAACACGATCAGCATCTGAAAGAATATTAATACAGCCTAAAGCTCTTTAAGGAAAAATATGTAAAGCGAAAATCAAACATTATTGTAATTTATCCTATACCATGCATGCTGCATGCATATAAAACATTCCGTGAAACCGATCACGCCGGATCTAATACTAAATAGGGAGTTATCGTATGCATGTCTTTGTAAATTGTATGTAAATATGTGGACACCTGCTGAATATATTTGTGTAAGCGTTAGTCCACACGGCATGTTTGAGAATGCTCAATCGAGTGCACTTGCTTCTCTGTAAACCTATTAATATGGACGTACTATGATGCCTCCAAGTGTTATGTAAATTACTGCAAGATAAACGTGTGACATGTTCGAACGTATTTAGATTTGGTGTTCTATAGTGTTCCACCTACGAGTAGAGTACTATCTCAACCGGTATTTTTGAGTTTGATCACAAAGTTGTTGTGTTCTGTATTCTGTGAGGGATGAGGTTATGTATACAATAAGTATGTTTTAGTTATAGTGGTCCAAACTTGTGTAAACTGAACTTGAATTTAATAAAATAAGTATTTTAAATAGGTAGAGTCGCAATCTATACGGAACCCATTTAAGATTGAATATCTTACAGCAGGTCATGCTAAAAGGTATAAATAATAAACATTAAAATAAATGTAATGTTAAGGCGGGGTTCTCCCAAAAACGGAGTATTGGTTCTCATTTCATTAGTAAATAGCAGAGATTAAAATTTTGAAAAAAATATATGTTATTTTACACTATATAAGCTTCCTATTTCGGCCTTTCGATACACGATTACGAGCACTTTGCTGCATCGAATTAAATCGCAAAGACAGGTCTAAATGGTTTAATGGTTCTCATTTCATTTGAATTATATAAGTTTTTGGGTAATGAAACTTATACCATAAAAAAGTACATGAAAAATGGATTATATTTCGGCCCTCATATTTTGAATTATGTAAAATTCCATCCTCCTAATTCCAAAAATAAGGTTTTTTCAAACGCTGTTCGCGCTACAACTGCCTCGCCGTGTCCCTCAGTCCCGAGCGGAACGTGTTGGAGGTCGGACGTATGCCAGTTTTTTCTAGATATACACCACCCCCTGAGTGACGACTCAGGGATAGTCAACATTTGCCTAGACAGTCGTATTTATAATATTATTCATAATGAAAATAAAATATTTAATTTTTTGTATCAAGTTGTTCATTTGTCTTCATTTGATAACTTATTACATTTCAATTGTTATCGAACATAAAATATGGCTTCATTACAAAAATCTAAAAAAATAAATTACTCTCTGATTCGTGAAGGTGATGAAGAATCGGAATCAGTAAACTCTTATTATAAACTGATATATACATATAGGCTTATTCTTGTACACGTGCATGGTAGGCATTCATTATCATGAATTTTTCAGACGCAGTCAAAGCTGTCCGTTGTCTCTTTTTAGGCAGTGATAGAATGCCTAAAAAACTAAAAACTCAACAATACACCGATAAATCGAAAAAAGAACATTCAATGACGACAACCGCCAGTATCAAAATGAACAAAAAAAAAAATTTTATTAATTACCTTGTATTAAAAGACCCAAATGTTTAGAGCTTCTGCCTTATTGCCCAGTATTGCTTAGTATTATACAAAGAATTGCACAATCAGTTATATTTTATTATTAGATCTCAAAACATGGCATTTAAAATCTGAAAACTCTGTGCAATATTTAGTTTTACGTGTTTAGCATATGCGTACAATTTTAGCACGACATTTTAGTACTTTTAGATTTTGCACGAAACAGAATATTTTATTTGGTCTAGCAACATGATCATAATACAAAAAGTGCCACAGTATAGAATTGTGACAGTATGACTATTCCATTTCATAAGTATTATCTAAATTATCTAAACTCTGTATATTACATATAATTTCCTAAAATCCCTTATTATACTAATATTATAAAGCGGAAGTTTGTTTTGTTTGTTAAAATATGGCCGCCCGCCGCTCCAAGATGGCGGATACATTTTCTTTTCAATTTTGAATTTGTGAAATTTTGTAAAAGTGTCCGCCATGTTGAACTTTTCAGATAATGGTCCGATTGCTGTCAAAATCGATATTTGAGAGTCCTGGGGGTCACAAAACAAGAATCTTTTCTCAAAATTTTGAAAAAGTGTCTGCCATGTTGAACTTTTTAGTTACTTGTCCGATTGCTTTCAAAATCGATATTTGAGAGACCTTGGGTTCACAAAACAAGAATCTTTTCTCAAATTTTGAAAAAGTGTCCGCCATTTTGAACTTTTTAGATAATGGTCCGATTGCTCTCAAAATCGATATCTGAGAGACCTTGGGGTCACAAAACAAGAATCTTTTCTCAAAATTTTGAATTAGTGTCCGCCATGTTGAACTTTTTAGATAATGGTCCGATTGCGCTCAAAATCGATATATGAGAGACCTTGGGGTCACAAAACAAGAATCTTTTATCAAAATTTTGAAAAAGTGTCCGCCATGTTGAACTTTTTGGATAATGGTCCGATTGCTGTCAAAATCGATATTTGAGAGTCCTGGGGGTCACAAAACAAGAATCTTTTCTCAAAATTTTGAAAAAGTGTCCGCCATGTTGAACTTTTTAGATAATGGTCCGATTGCTGTCAAAATCGATATTTGAGAGTCCTGGGGGTCACAAAACAAGAATCTTTTCTCAAAATTTTGAATTAGTGTCCACCATGTTGAACTTTTTGGATAATGGTCCGATTGCTGTCAAAATCGATATTTGAGAGTCCTGGGGGTCACAAAACAAGAATCTTTTCTCAAAATTTTGAAAAAGTGTCCGCCATGTTGAACTTTTTAGATAATGGTCCGATTGCTGTCAAAATCGATATTTGAGAGTCCTGGGGGTCACAAAACAAGAATCTTTTCTCAAAATTTTGAAAAAGTGTCCGCCATTTTGAACTTTTTAGTTACTTGTCCGATTGCTCTCAAAATCGATATCTGAGAGACCTTGGGGTCACAAAACAAGAATCTTTTCTCAAAATTTCGAAAAAGTTTCCACCATTTTGAACTTTTTGGATAATGGTCCGATTGCTCTCAAAATCGATATATGAGAGACCTGGGTGCCACAAAACAAGAATCTTTTATCAAAATTTTGAAAAAGTGTCCGCCATGTTGAACTTTTTAGTTACATGTCCGATTGCTTTCAAAATCGATATCTGAGAGACCTTGGGTTCACAAAACAAGAATCTTTTCTCAAAATTTTGAAAAAGTGTCCGCCATGTTGAACTTTTTAGATAATGGTCCGATTGCGCTCAAAATCGATATCTGATAGACCTTGGGGTCACAAAACAAGATTCTTTTATAAAAATTTTGAAAAAGTGTCTGCCATGTTGAATTTTTAGATAATGGTCCGATTGCTCTCAAAATCGATATCTGAGAGACCTTGGGGTCACAAAACAAGAATCTTTTCTCAAAATTTTGAAAAAGTGTCTGCCATTTTGAACTTTTTAGATAATGGCCGATTGCTCTCAAAATCGATATCTGAGAGACCTTGGGGTCACAAAACAAGAATCTTTTTTCAAAATTTTGGATTAGTGTCCGCCATGTTGAACTTTTTAGATAATGGTCCGATTGCGCTCAAAATCGATATCTGAGAGACCTTGGGGTCACAAAACAAGAATCTTTTCTCAAAATTTTGGATTAGTGTCCGCCATGTTGAACTTTTTAGATAATGGTCCGATTGCGCTCAAAATCGATATCTGAGAGACCTTGGGGTCACAAAACAAGAATCTTTTATCAAAATTTTGAAAAAGTGTCCGCCATGTTGAAATTTTTAGTTACTTGTCCGATTGCTCTCAAAATCGATATCTGAGAGACCTTGGGGTCACAAAACAAGAATCTTTTCTCAAAATTTTGAAAAAGTGTCCGCCCTGTTGAACTTTTTAGATAATGGTCCGATTGGTCTCAAAATCGATATCTGAGAGACCTTGGGGTCACAAAACAAGAATCTTTTCTCAAAATTTTGAAAAAGTGTCCGCCATGTTGAACTTTTTAGTTACTGGTCCGATTGCTCTCAAAATCGATATCTGAGAGACCTTGGGGTCACAAAACAAGAATCTTTTATCAAAATTTTGAAAAAGTGTCCGCCATGTTGAACTTTTTAGTTACTGGTCCGATTGCTCTCAAAATCGATATCTGAGACACCTGGGGGTCACAAAACAAGAATCTTTACTCAAAATTTTGTAAAAGTGTCCGCCATTTTGAACTTTTTAGATAATGGTCCGATTGCTCTCAAAATCGATATATGAGAGACCTGGGGGTCACAAAACAAGAATCTTTTATCAAAATTATGAAAAAGTGTCCGCCATGTTGAACTTTTTAGATTATGGTCTGATTGCTCTCTAAATCGATATATGAGAGACCTGGGGGTCACAAAACAAGAATCTTTTCTCAAAATTATGAAAAAGTGTCCGCCATGTTGAACATGAACCTGCACAGCACAGGTTGCTAGTTATGGATATAGCTATTAGAATAGAATCTGCGAAGAGTAAGGATAAGCCCCCTCCTCGAACTAGATGGCGTATGTTGGAGAAGATTAAATGTGCGAATGAATTTAAAAAACGTGTGATAGATAAAATGATAGATATGAATAATGACATGAAAGAGAAGCCGGTAAATGAATGTTGGGGTGAAATGGCAAGTTGCATAAGGACTGTAGCGAAGGATGTTTTAGGGGAATCACGTGGAAAAGGCAAGATAGATAGGGATACATGGTGGTGGAATGAAAAGGTTCAAGCGGGTCTGAAAGAAAAGAAGAAAGCATTCAAAGAGTGGCAGATTATGGAGGATGGGGATAACAGTATGAAAGAAGCAAAAAGGAAGTATATAAGAGGCGTAAAAAGGAAGCCAAAAGAGCGGTTGCTATTGCAAGAGCTGAGGTCCAGGATGAGTTGTACAAAAAACTAGACAGCCCTGCAGGCCAAAAAGACTTGTACCGTTTGGCAAAAGCAAGAGAAAGGAATGCAAGAGACATAACAAAAGTAAAGTGTGTTAAAGACGAACGTGGGCAGGTATTAACGAAGGGTGAAGATGTGAAAGAAAGATGGAAAGTATATTTTGAAAAGTTAATGAATGAGGAGAATGAATGGAGTAAAGTCCTTGGGAATGTACCTATAAATGTAGGTCTAGTTAGGGAAGTGAGTATGGATGAAGTAAGAATGGCAGTACGAGGTATGAAGAATGGTAAAGCAGTAGGGCCCGACGGGATACCAGTTGAAGTGTGGAAGCTGTTAGGTGAGGATGGATGTAAGTGGTTGACTTTGTTCTTCAATAAGTTATTGTATGAAGAGACAATCCCCAACGAATGGTGCGACAGTTCGCTAGTGCCCATCTAAAAAAATAAGGGTGATATCCAGGAATGCAATAGCTATCGAGGAATAAAGCTCATGTCACATAGTATGAAAGTATGGGAGAAAGTGATAGAAAGTCGATTGAGAGAAGAAAGTGAGATCACCCAAAATCAATTCGGGTTTATGCCTGGTCGAGGAACGACAGATGCCATATTTGCACTCCGTACTTTGTGTGAAAAATACAAACGAGCACATAAAAACCTGCACATGGTGTTTGTGGATCTTGAGAAGGCATATGATCGAGTTCCCCGGGAGGTTTTGTGGTGGGCTTTGAAAGAGAAAGGTTTGCCTGGGAAATACCTGCAGCTGATCCAAGCGATGTACAGCAGGTGCAGTACATATGTCCGGTCTGCGGCTGGGTCTACCGAGAAGTTCAGTGTGGCTGTCGGCTTACACCAAGGGTTGGCTATGAGCCCTTATCTCTTCCTGCTTGTAATGGATGCTTTGACGTCGCACCTGCAGGAGGAGGCACCCTGGTGTATGCTATTTGCCGATGACATTGTTCTCGTCGGTGAAAATGGATTTGAAGTCCAGAGCAGGCTGGTCAAATGGCAGCAAGGGTTGGAGAGTGTTGGCTTGAAAATTAGCAGAACCAAAACTGAGCACATGTTCTGCGATTTCGGCGGTCTCTCCACGTTCATACCTATTTTGCTTGATGGAGTGTCAGTACCAGTCTGCTCCGACTTTCGGTACCTTGGATCACAAATGCAAAGCGATGGTAATATTGACCGTGATATAAAGCAGAGAATCAGCTCAGGTTGGATGAAATGGCGACAGGTAACAGGAACAACATGTGATCCACGGATGCCTTTAAAGCTGAAGGGGAAAATCTATAAGTCCGTGATAAGACCTGTCCTAATGTATGGTTCGGAATGCTGGGCAGTAAAGAGGACGGATAAAAGACGATTGCATGCAGCTGAGATGAGGATGTTGAGATGGATGTGTGGAATGACAAGAATGGATAAGATAAGAAATGAGTACATAAGGGGAAGCCTGAAAGTAGCGCCAGTGACTGAAAAGTTGAGAGGGAACCGTTTATCATGGTATGGACATGTTATGAGGAGAAATGAAAGCCACGTCACTAAAAATGTTATGAATATGAAAGTGGATGGATATACGGGAAGAGGAAGACCGAAAAAGAGATGGATGGATTGTGTGAAAGATGATATGGGTAAGAAAGGAGTGGATACTAGTATGACGGATAGAAGAGATGAATGAAAGAAGCGTACATATTGCGCCGACCCCAATTGATTGGGAACAGGGCAGGCAGATGATGATGATTCGATGAGTCTTCTGGCTCGGCGGTTTATTGAGTCGAGGGCGAGAGCCTGGTGGAAAGGACTCCGTTTGGTGGTGAAAAGACACACCTGCGTCTTGGTGGCATTAAAAGTGACCAGATTGGCATTGCCCTAATCGGAGACTGCCTGTAAAGTTACGTTCAA
The DNA here is from genome assembly GCA_947623365.1 of Achlya flavicornis. Classification (NCBI taxonomy): domain Eukaryota; kingdom Metazoa; phylum Arthropoda; class Insecta; order Lepidoptera; family Drepanidae; genus Achlya; species Achlya flavicornis. Next base: position 12,916,993 of record OX392469.1, on the reverse strand, counting down.
ACGCTCTACCATGGCTTCTCGCAACAATTGGATCTAGTCATTGGTGGCTCGCGCGCTGGAAATATGACAACGGTGCTATCGTCTACGTACCCAAAGATACCGGGCTTCACCAGATCGTTAATATGCAGCAGAAATAAGGTTGCAGAGAGAACGGAACTCTGTGGCATTGATTACGAAAAGGTCCGACGAACGCCCGTCTATGACTACATGAATAGACCGTTCGCTCAGGAAATTGGAAATCCAAGCGCACAGACCACCAGAGATTTCATATCAAGTAAGCTTGCTTATAAGGCTGGTGTGTCAGATCGGCATCGCCTCCATCTAAGACTCACTGGCCGACTTAGACCGGGCTATTAGCTAGATGGACGAGCGGTAGCAGCTAGCCGCTTGTGAGCCGAGCGGTGGAAAGATTTCAGAGTAATACTGACCTAAATCTACTAGATATTAAATGAAAATTTTTAGTTAAACATCAACTATTATCAATTATGACTAAAATTCGAAAAAACTGGATTTTATTATCAATATTTGGATTTATAATAGGCCCCTAAAATCCGGATTTTTCAGTTATTTTCGAATTTCGAAGTATCCGGATTGCAATCCCTAGGCGGGACTATCCCGCTTTCAGGTTGTCTGCCCCACTGTCACCAGTGAGAGCAAAAATGTCCCGCTTTCGCAAACAGATCAAACGATAACTTAATTTGCGGTACGCGTCGAATGAGTTTTTTTTTCTGTTATGAATAAAATATATACAAGAGACAAATCGCAGCAAGTGTGGCAGTAGGTACTGAAACCCTTTTTGATTACCAACATTAATAAATCTTGTAATGAGCACCATTCCTACTTGAAAACTAGACTCGATATTTTGAAACTGATATTTTCTGCCGACAAATTCGAAACATCACACGTTAGAAGTCATGTAACTAAAGTTTAGTAACTTAGCTAATCATCATATCAGCCCATGGATGTCCACTGCTGAACTTAGCTAATATGTTTTGTATTATTTACGTAACCATACATCCCGCTTTGGGCGGGACAGTCCCGCTTTCAGGCCCCGGTGAGGGAAAAATGTCTCGTTTTCAAAAACTTACGTTTAGGTTATTTTCAATAGCTTAGGTGCCTAGATAGGTTCGGTTCGAAGAAGATTTTCCACTAATTAATAAAATATTTACAAAAAGACCAAACGCAGCATTGAAAGATTGAAAGAAATTTTGATTATCAAACTAACAAATCATGTAAAGAAATAATGAGGTCCGTTCGTACTTTACTTTAAAACTAGACCCGAATTGACCCGTTATTTTGAAACTCATTTGTTCTGCATACAACCGCTTAGACGTTAGAATTCAGAAATCATGTCACTAAGGCTAAAATATAATAAATAAGTACTTATAACGTGAAAATGAAGAAATAGTTCTTAATTTTCCAAAATAATCTAGTAAAATCACTTTTTTAAAATTATTCAGCAGGCTTTCCGTTCAACGAAAAAAAATATATGATAACGTTATGCATGAATGCAATTTGACGTCCGGTCAAAAAAACGCAGCGTTTTTTAAAAAGTTTACGCATATCATAATATTGTAAAGTACGAAATACAGGTGGGGGCAGCTGAATATGGACAAGATAAATATTATGTCTAATGTTCATATTCCGCCAATACCGGTGATTGTTGGACCTAGGACAAATTGTCTAACTAGGAAGGTCCAACTTCGATAAAGAGGTCAATCGAAGAATCCAACTCGGCTTGGCAGCGTTCGGGAAGCTACGGCATATCTTCACGTCCAGAATACCTCAGAGTCTGACAAAGGTCTTCAATCAGTGCGTGTTACCAGTTATGACACACGAAACAGACACGTGGTCTTTTACTGCTGGCCGCATAAATAATCTCAGTCTCTCAGCGAGCTATGGAACGAGCTATGCTCGGAATTTCTCTACGTGATCTGTCACGTAGAGAAATTCCGAGCATAGCTCGTTGTCCGAAACGATGACAAAAATTACTGATATAGCTCGTGGTGTTAGCAAGCTGAAGTGGCAATGGGCAGGCCACATCGCTCGAAGAATAGATAACCGATGGGGAAGGAAGGTTCTTAAATGGCGACCACGTACTGGAAAGCGCCGACCTCCCACCAGGTGGACTGACGAGCTGATCAGAGTCGCTGGGTGTCACTGGATGCAAGCGGCCCAAAACCGTTCCAGGTGGAAGTTAATGAGGAAGGCCTATGTTCTGCAGTGGACATCGTTAGGCTGATATGATGATGTGAAAGGGAACCAGTTTGAAAATTCATCCAGCCAATGAAAAGAGCAAGACCACCAGGCGAAATTCAAATGTATATCATGTAAATCAAAGTTCATATGTAGATATTGTTTGTCACAGGAATATTTTAATTTATTTAATTTAAAGTATTTTTACTTTTCAAAAAGTATTTCAAAAATATTTTAAATAGGTTTTTTAAATATTTTAAATAGAAAGAAAAGACATTTATTCAAATGTAATACAACACAATTACATACACATAGAAAGATAGACAAAAAAAAAAAACAGAGATATAAAAAAATATAAATAATTGTGTTGTGTGACATCAGAAATGGACATAACATTGCTATGTATATTAACTAATTTTTAATCATATTACATTGTTTTGTTCCCAAAACCAACATTTAAATTTATAATTGGTATAACCACAGACATTAATATCTAAATAGATACCGCCTGTCGCTCAATCTTTATGGAAACCAAGCGTGTAACTTTTTTACCACCTACTGTGACGTTACATAAGCGTTTTAGTGATATGAATAACCGGCCGCGCGAAACCGATTTACTCCGACTCGTGCGCCTATATACCAACTTATTAGGTTCTTTTTAGCAGAGTAAGTAAGTCTTAAGTCGACTAACTTAATCATCAGATCAGAGTAGTCAAGATCCGAAGAATCAAAAGAGTCCCAAATCGATGGGTTTGCGTCGTTTTATCACAAGGTTCAAATTTAACTTTCAAGATTTCTACGAGTACCTGTTCTCTATAGCGTATAGTCCCGCTAACTTTGTGTGAAGTTAGCAGTGCCGGCTTATTTCAGGAACTATGTTCGAGGAACAAAAATATAAGTTTTAGTTAAAAAAATATTTTTAATTCAAGCTTTTTTTGGTGACTGTATATTTTGTTGATTGTACATGCATCGTCTTCTAATATACCAAATATCAAGTCAAACCGACCACTGGAAGTAGGTGAAAGTGAAAGAAGTAGGTAGGTTGATGAAGAACGGCTAATCAAGCTACATCGCTTCAACAAATAAAATAAACAAACAAATATTCCTACAGTCTTTCCATTCACAATATTATATTAGTATTGCAATAAAACCAAATCGATATCTAGAACCTTAATTTTTATCTAAATTCGTAAGTATCTACTGCTTTATTTTCTGTACTGTGGCAAAATAAAATCGGACGCCATAATGGAATTTCAAATGGTGCGCCGCGGTGAGTTTTGGCGCGAATAGCTGCATCGTGCGTAGATGAATACGTAGCGCGCTCAAATGGTGGGGTACGAGGTAGCGTAAAATACCTACAGCTCGTCGGAGAACCTCGCCTTAAAATGACGTTATTTACACATAACGAACACGTATTTACACCAATAATATTCTTATATTTGTTTAAATTATTTGATATAAAACCACGAGACGGCAAAGGGAGACTCATTAGCAAAATTTTCAAATAAACGCGGTCACGTTCTCGCCAAAATAAATTTATAGTGGGTTCTATTTATTATTGTTAGTCCAACAATGCCCTAAAGTTTGGGTTTTGCGTACAATGGACCTTAATGACGAGACATATTAAATGCACAAAGGTCCGTTTTTGCCCGGCAACTGAGTGAAATGATAAAAAAGCCATTACCCCGTGGGTATCTAAAAACCTTATCAGAATGAGATACACGAAATATTCATGTAAAACATATGGGCATAATAAAAATACAATCGTTATACGGCAACGAAGGCTACAATCTTGCTAAGTAAATCCATGTCAGTACAAGTATAATGATACCTAATGACAACGTGTTTCTTTATCATACATTTTCATCTACGTAGCGTCATCACTCGCCGATTCGATTATCGTAATACAAGAAAAAAGTTTCAAAGTTATCGTCGCTGTCAGTAACGCTAATCTCGCATCTCACGGAATGTCCGTATAGTGACGTTACGTAATCGTCACTAGACGAATTATTAGCCGTTAATGCAGTGTCGTAACATTTTAGTGGTTTACAACCGAGCCACTTAGGACGAAAGCTCAAATTACATTGAGTTTGTCCTATTATACCGCTACTCCGTTATCGGTTGGAAATATAGCATCTTTTTTCTTTAAATTGCTTTTATAGGATAAGATAGGATAGTAGCATTTTGGAAATTAATAACTTTATGGCATTATTTAGTATCTCTAGGTAAAGTGATCTTTGTTGATATATTATATTCCATGATAATTGATTCAACTTATAGGATAAAAGGGTATTTTGGGTGCACAATGATTTCTACATCGTCGACAAAAAGGTTGTTTTAATGGATACTAAACCATAGCTTGAACTAACATTATTTTCAAGATGTACTTTGATATAGATTAGAATCTATTTCATCAGCAATTTTAATCTTACACTCCAGTATCATTAGCTTCAAATATCCATTTGTGCATCGAAGTCCAGACAAAAAACAAAACGCCTGGTAACTAATTTGCCGACAACACGCTCCACATGTGTCCAGTACGAAGATACACCTATAATTTGTAATGTTAGCGATAGTACCGAGTTGATTAAATGTCCGGGATTACTGTTACCATACCAGTATCATTTGATGACCAGATAAAAATCTATTAATAACATTCGGCCTGTGCCGACGTACAGATCTCTAAATGATGAGTTTCATTTCAGATAAGATCACATCCGATATCTCGTATGATTGATGGAGCCTCCCAATATTACTTAAGAATTCTATTGCCTACGTACTGGACGTATTGTTTTCAAGTCCATTATAGTCGCATTAGCATAGTTCGTTGCTTGTAATGTTACGCTTATCTGTAAGTTACGGCTGTAACTTGTTCTAAGATTGCTTTCTACTTACAAGCGTCTATTTAATGTACTCTATTTTTATTAGTTTAAAACGATTAAAGGTTTGTTCAGTAGCAACTTCAATATTTAAAAGATCTGTCCAATTCTCTTGCTAACGAGATTTATACCGGATTGGGAATTTGGCAATAAATATGGATATCTGTCAAAATAAATTGAATTTTGTAGATAGCCGCCAAATCGAATGCGACATTGATATCGGAAACTCGAGAATTGAGTCCAAGCAACGTTTGATTTCTTTAATTATTTATATGTAGGTATAAGTCAAGTTTTAGTCAATATATAATCATAGTCAACATTAAGTTTTTCTTTATAGTAAATAAATTATACTTTGTTACAAAGCCAGGTGTTCAAGTGAAAATAAACAATAGGTATTCTAATCATACCACAGATCCGTTACTTTGTGCCCAGTCACGACCATGTGTACTGAGCATTATTGTTAACCTATGGTACAAAGAAAAACAAATGAATTCAAACCTTCAAGAACGTCGAACGTCAAGACAGAAAATGCGGAGGCGTGCGTTAACGAATGATACTTGAATGTATTGAAGCGATACCAAAGTAATTAGTACCACTGTTTGCTTTCATGTTAGTTATTAGGTAGGTGTTAGCGAGATCATTTTATACGTCAGCTTAGTAATTGACAGTGGTATATATATGATATTTAGTATTTTGCAGATGTTTTGTAACTTCTTTTAGAATCTAGATGATTGTAGGTACATCTATTAAAGATACTCCATAGTAGGTGCAGTCTCTACAATAGCAGCATTCAAACTAAACGGCAGTTTTCACTATCGAAATTGCCACATTATGGCACCTTAAACGGAGTAAGGCACGGCTCTTCCCTCCGGCAATCGGAATAATAACTATCATTTTGTTAATAGCTGTTAATTAATTAAAGGTTCCATTACAGAATTCGAGCCTTCTAATGATCCAAACGACTACACGAGTCTCGGCTAGTAAACCATTAATTGAACCGAAATAAAACTTTTTCTGTGTATAAAAAAGAAAAAAAGGGGTATGGTATAATCGAAGTGGGACCACACACTGGCTCACCCGCATCTCCTGTTGGCGTAATGATATGCACATTTATTTGAAAGCTTATGTATACAACTGTTACATGGTTACAATTATATGTGATACTTGTTTAGTATTGTGAAGTGATTTTATATCTGTGTTATCTGTTTGGTTCAGTATACTTGCGATAGAGATAATTGGCCGTGGGTTGTGCTTTAGCGCAGTTCTTGCAATTTAGATTGCAAAGGTGTGTTGCAAAAATGATGCTTTGATGTCGTTTTGAGCTGAGCATGTTATACGTAAATGTCTTGAGAATAGGGTTAACAAGTAGGATGTTTTAAGGTTTTATGTTTTGATAGTGTTTTGTGTAATAGATTAATTTTTAATGTTTATTTGTTATGTGTTTAGTAGGTAGTCATTTGTTTAATCTTTTAACTAGATGTAGGACTACGGCTTTATGTTATGGTTTTTGTTTGCCAAGTACAGTACAGAGTTACGAATTGTAGGTAAATGTAATGTTTTGTTTTGCCCATCATATGTAATAGATTAAGGGGGCGTGTTGGAGGCTATATAGCTTTGATACTGGCATAGTGTTAATCTGTTCCATATTCGAGCAAGGTTGTTTGGAAATGTCTTTATATGATTGTACTGTCACACTGTAAAAAGCATTGTATAATACATGTTAATAATCTGCCGGAAATTGTCTTTTATTTAATTTCCATCATGTACAAAATGTTCATTTACTACTTTAGTGGCATAAATCAATCTATTACTATAGCTAATATGCAGCCTTTCATACAAAGCTCCACTAGCTAAAATTATAATATTATTAGTATGTTAATCAATTGAATGGTCATCGACTTCACTTGCAATGTTAACCTAAATTCATCAAGCATGAAAAAAGTAAGTAGGCGCTATGCATGTTTCAAAATTTCATTTGATTCTGGCTGTTTGCCAGAGCGACAAGAATCTTGTTTAACTTGTTTATACTGTGAAGTTTATTATGCCAACTTAACATAAGTGTACTTGCTCAACATACTATTTACTTTGGCAGCTTAAGCTTTGTAAGTGGTTTGTTTACATTTTTTTTTCATTTGAGTCTTTCATATCTATTCTCATTGGTAATGTTTTTTTGCTATATTTTATACTATATTATTGTTTGATGAGAAACTCAACGTAGAAAGAGATGACGAAATGAAATAATTTCAGAGAAACTTAAAATATTCCTAGCTTTTATTAACTTTGACTGTAGACTAAACCTCAAATTGTTCTTACATTTTGATTGAAAAACGTTTATCCTTTATTTGAAATTATACCGATTTCAAAGCTTCAATTCGAGGTTATCTTTTCTCAATTCATATAATAATTAATTGAAATCCCCTAGTAATTGTTGAGAAATGAGGCCTCATTTTATCCACAATTACTAGACCTTTTTTCAGAACATATACCTATTTTATTTTAGCAATTTATTCCTAATCCATCATCTAGATTACTCTCCAGCGTAGTGTAGGTACAAGTTAAACAATGATAATTTCTAAACAAAACCCACGTGCGTGTGTTCTCTGGATCGGATCGAGGGGCGGCGCGAACAAGTATCCGTTGACTAATCTGCATATTTCATGTACACCAACTTTACCAACATCCTAAAACATCCCCACAACCTATTTTCTACCTTAACACCAGATAATAAGGATAGTAAAATCAATGGCAACAGTATAAACATTATTGGTGCTCACTTTGTATCTTAGACGAGTGAAGCTCATATGCATAGTGTTTTATTTATTTGACTAACATAATACATGTCCGATGAAAAATATATGCCTTTTGTAAGCGCACACAAAAGGGCAGACAAGTCAATTTCGTTAATTTATAACCGTCGTACAATGTTTGCAAATAAAGACGTAAGCCTCCGTTTATAGCGAAGCGAGTATTCCTAGAAAGGCAATAAAAACAGACAATAATTTCTCGTTATAGCCAGTGATGGATGGCTCACCGTTCCAGGTAGACGGGTGCTTATTATATTTTCCATTAAAGTAAAAAAAATATCGGCCAAACATAAACACTTCTATTATTTCGACAACAATGGGCCCTGAAATGCCGAACCGAATTTCTATTTGTTACGGTTGTTTAACACTCCTAATCGCTATTTTTTCTATAAAGCTATAAACTATTTCATCTCATTAATAAGCAGTGGAGCGAAATAGAATGCATTAAAGTGCTGCAGACGTATTACGGTCGGTGGCTGCGATCGCATCAATAACGCTTAATGTTTTATTCGAATCATATGCCGTTATGAATGCGCTGTTCATATATCATACTAACGCAACGATATAAAAGAAAGGAGAATAATTATCTACTTATAATAATTTGTACTTGTATCGAAAGCGGAGCGCCACATTGAAATCAGTTATTCTTTTAAATATTATTACAGTTACAATTTCAGGCCTTGGAGTAAAAATAAACTATGCAATTTATATATATTTTTTATACAGGGAATAAATAAAGTGATTAAAAATATTTATTTCCTTTTGAACATGAAAACTTTAATCTCATTATAAAATTGTGCACCCAGTAGGCGCAGCGCCAAATAAATGTCGAAAAAATATAATTCAACCCCGTGCTTACGAACTGAACCACTTAAACCGAATTCACAGCGCTGCTTCCTTTAATGCACAATAGATAACGCAAATTTATTTAGACATCAAGTATCGCAGAGGGTTAATACTCAATGTGTACAAAAATTAAGTAATTCATTCGGGTTGAAAGGGTAGCGTTTGTATCTGACAGAGAAAAAAGCCCTATATAGAGTCATCAGTTGGAATGGGCGCGCTTGGCTGCGTCCCCACAGGCGGCCAGCCCCGTTCAATCTCCTGCCCAACGCATTCTTATTCTGATGTTTAGATAAACATTAATACTTCCCTACGGTATACTGAATCTAAATGCGGTTGGCAAGTTAAATTATTTCCGGAAAACGAGTTATGTGCCATCGAACGATGTGAAAGAATGTTAAATTCATTAGCGTACTATTGTTTGTGATATGTATCAGTGGCCGTGTGCACAATGCCGTGTTTAGACATGTGAGGCCAAGTTGATTAAGTGATTTTCATGCAAATGAAATACGTACGATATCTTTTTTTTTTATCTAAATTCTATTCCGTTTAGAAATAAAACGAAGAAAAGAATTATCATGATCATTTCAGGTAGACGCGCTGATGAGGACGGCCACACGAGTGTTGAGCAAGCAAGTCGATCGATGGCTACAGTTAATGAAGATATGCAAGTACACTCGACCGTGTAAACAAGCGCACCCGGAGGCGCTTTTTCCGTTTACTCCCGCGGGATTAGTAATTTAAAAGTCAATGCGGACACTCGAAAGGGTCAATCGCATCGCTCGCCCCGCGTATTGAAAACAGATACCCTTTTCTGTATTCCGGTGGTAGTCCATGAAAGTTATAAGGGCTGAGTTGTTGAACTATGTAATTGACTTGGTTCTGCGGTCACAGGCTTTGTTCTCCCGAGGGCAGATAATCGAAAACGCCTCTGGTTAGCCCCGAATGATGGGAGAGAAACAATGCGAAGTTGATATGTGGATTCGCCAGACGGTCCCTTGTTTGATTTGCAAAGAGCTATTTGCTCGTTGAAGACTGCGGCTGAAGCAGGAAATTGGACCTCGCATGATTTCGAATACGCTAACACTTGTCCAATTACTTCCCTTTAACAGTTTAATAGGAATGCTCGTTTTACTAAAGGACAATTCATTTAGCCTTAAACATTTTGTGACAGAACAATTTCTGTGTGACACGAATAGTTGTCGGAAAAACTAATATGTTACACGAAAAACAAAAGAAAAATGGAGGAGAGACGTGACGCCAGTTATAAAACATAGACAAAGCATTTAGCTACTGCAGTGAGTATCGCGGGCTATTTAAGTCTGGAGCTCTCCCGTGCCATCAATTTTATTTTCTCGCACAAAACATGTCGGCTGTCGCTGCGCATTATGCCGGGAGCGCCACACGCAACATTCAAACTGTTTTATTTTTGGTGAATGTGGACGTTTCCAATGATTGACTTATCCGGGAGTAACTTGAGAGGCTCTCGTGATGCACGGCCGCTCTCGCTTCGCTGGCCGGCGCGGCGGCGGCGGCGCATCGGCCTCCGACACCGGTAACTCTAAACCCGGCTCTTATACGACAAACACTTCTCAACCAGTGACAGGTATCTTAGAATGAAAAGTTGTTTAAATATAACCGATACATAAATCAAACATTTCATAAGTGTGTCCGAGCGAATAGCGCATGTGATATTTTGTAACTGAATATCTTTTCGTATTTTATCATTCGAAAAGTCATATTAAATAATAATTTGATCATAAATGTTAATATACACACATATGTAAAAATTACATGCAATTCATCAGCACTGGCTATGGAGAAATATTTCACTCGTCGTATAATGAAAGAAATAATAAATCAAAAGTCTGAATCTGCGCAAATGACATATTTAGTGCAACATTAATCAAAGTTTCACATGACATTAAAATATATACTATTAGATTAAATATAAGTTAACAGAATAGTACTTCAGCTTAGCCCATAAACTCGTTCTTGTCGTGTCGTGTCGTCCTGCAACCAGCACTAATCTATCTTAGTTTAGAGTGGACTGCTTCTCAGACAACGCCTTTGTTTTACTAAAGGAAAGGAAATATTGACGGTCCCATGTGATTTAAATATCTTCTGTTTTAAGAGAAAGCCAATACAGACATTGGATGGAACCATGTGCGTGTTGTCTTTTTCAAATAGCCGGGAATAGGTAACTCGATACGAGAGTACGCACAGGATGGGCATGTGTAACAGAATGAAGTTGAACTTATTGTAGTCAACCAAATAAAGACGTGACTTCGAAGAATATGTGAGCGTAATGATACAAATGCACACAGTGCGGGATTAGCGCGAAATGAAAGGAAAATAAAAGCGCCGGATTCCGAATTTGAGGGCTTAACGCATCACCATAATTCAATCGCTGTTAGCCCGCTTCTCTGCTACCAAAAAGAGCATCGAATTTATTACAAAGCTCGCATGGTTCGGGAATCCCTACCTATTATTTATGGCACTCGGTTGGTCTGTCACAAAAAATGGACGGTTGCCTCGAATATCTCAGCGGGCGACTACGAAACATAAGCTGCAATAACACGCACTTCCTCAAGCCTATGATAGCACAATGCTGTACCGGTTGCACATTTGTCACCGTATCTTATTGAATTTTAAACTTTGTCTCAACGTGATACAAAACAATTTCAAAATGGAAATGTGTTTGTACGTGTCAGAGTATGCTTAAATAAATGATAATCCAGATTTATTGAAAGTAGGCTGCTGTATAGGAGAAATGTTTCGATGCGAGCCATGTGGTGGCAAATGTGGGAACCCCGCCAAGATGTTGTCCTACTAATGACATTGTTACTCCATTGTTGTGTTGTTATATTTATTCTAAAAATATTCTATTTGTTCATTCTATTTATTATGAATATCAAATAGAAATGGATACTTGATTTGTTTTACGTCTGGAATGAGAACAACGAAAACGTTGTTGAGTAAATACTTAAGTATTCGTGGAGTTTACTTGTGCCTTTAAGATGTATGTACTTATTTTTTATTTATCTGCCTTTTTTAAAGTAAACCCACGTGTAGAGTTTCTTTATCCTCTTATTTTTTGCCTCTGCTTCCTAAAGTACACCATTTTTAATTGAACCGGATACGCATTTAAAAAACATTAGCTCTACATTGAATGCAATGATGCTAAGATGTCATTGAATCGTCTTTAGAATTAAGCAGAGGCTCCCTTCAGTTCAGGGGCTGTTATAAGTCCTCCTTTGTCATTGAAGAACACTCGAAAAGCAAAGCCATTTTGAACCGGGTCTAATTATACAAGATGCTCCTACGAAAGGCGCGCACGATCCGTAAACCAACCCACGATGTTTATTGTAAAGACAGATTCAACAAACAGAAGACATTGCCGTTCGGCAACGATCACTTTTAATCCTCGAAATGAGACAAATATCACGAACCGGGTCAACGGCTATCTTCTCACGTTTGTTGACGACTTAAAGTGTAATAATATTTATTAAACGGTTCACTCGAAACGACTGACGACGATAAATAAACCCCCTTAAGACCATTACGCGTCACGCAAGATTTACTATGTATGGTAACGGCTGCTTTTTTTTACCATTGCGGCTTTACAATGCTAAGAATTTCGGCCGCGATGTTATCATTTTATTTTACTAGTAATTAGTATTTATTACCAACCAGTTTGTGTAGTGTCGGTGTCGGAGCGATCTTTGGTGTGAAAGCGGTTTATCGTGAATTATGTGGTTACGGGACGGATGAGCTAAGCAATTAAAGCTTTTTTTTATGTAAGCTAGATTTGATCAAGATGTGGCACGCGATAATCTTAAAATTTATTGCTTTATAAGTGTCGAGGAAAAACGTTGATATGCCCATGAATTTATTTATTTTGACGCGACCCAAAACATTCATACAAAAATCTGCTAATTTCAGTACAGGAAGTTGCCAACGTTGTTATTGAAAATATTTTGCATATCTCAAATTCCAACGGTGAGGTCTCGGCTTTGATCCCACCAACACAAATAGGTAGCGTGTTAACAGGACACATTTTATATAAAAAATCGGCTCCTGGTTTTGTGAGAATTTGCTCGCCATCTGTCGGGAACGCGATACTTAGTCTAAAATGATGCGATAGTTAACGCTTAAATAAACCGATCGCATGGTGTCTTTCCGCCTGCGTATCTCGCGACCCTTCGCTCCGAATAAATCATATGATAATTAAATCTTTTTTCTTTCTTTCTTTTCTTTAATTGAATCATATGCTGCGTGTCAAAAGTAATTAACAGCCGCTGCGATACGCATCTCGGGCCACATGTGCTTTTTTAATAACGTCGCTTCTCAGTTTCCTCTCGCACACGCGACTCACGCTCGAGATAACATCAACATAGAATTTCTTTAATACTCAAATGAAAATGATTACACTCTATTCTGTAAGATGGCTTTATATTAAGGTCATTGTGAGAGTAAATTGATCTGTGGACCTTTGTAACGGGCGCGGGCGCAATCACAATTACGTGTACGGAGCGGAATGACGACATATCTTGCGGTGTGTTGTTCCAATTACCGCTTCAGGTTAGATCGATTTAAAAAGTTCAATATTAACATAACGTTTTGTTAACTATGACATACATTTATGAGTATTATGTATACTGACTGCCGTAGGAGGCAAACGTGACAAGGGATCGTAAATTCCAGGCATTTAATTTAAATACATACATTTGGCAGTTTGTTGTGCTATTAATCTTGAGAACCAAATTTATCCATTGGATACTTAAATTCGTTCCATTAACATCGTATTCCATATTAAATTTGGCCGACGGCGAAGACTGACAATGATTGGGCTAGCGCAGCCCCAAACGACCGCTGCGATGGGCTATAAAAATGTTTCGCAGCCGTACACCAATTACCTTAATGTAACTACCATCAAAACAACCTTTTTAGCGAATCGCTCTTCCCACGGAGCATTTGCTCCTAATAAAATTAAGAGTAAACATCGCACGAAAGAGAACGCGGCACACAGAGTCACTATGAGCATTTTAGGAAAATGGGAAACACGTAATTTTTTTTACTCTGGAAGCTGTGTTGTCCGCAGAAAACACGAAAAACCCACACTACGGCGTGTTTCCGGAGCCCGTGCTAAGGATGAAATATTAGAGGTGTCGAGCCCTCGCCCCACCCTGGCCTGTAATGAGGCTCCGGGGAATAAGAAGCAATATCTTAATACTTCTCTGGCCCCGGATGACAAATACACGATATTCGCGTGGAAACTGTAAATAATTTATAACCGCCTCGTTTTACGATGTTGCCAGTATCGCGACGACAAGACAAGGCTAGGGCGAAGATATTGCTCGTCGAAATACGCCAACGTTAAGTAGAATTATTGCTGACGAGGTACTGAAACATTCCCAATTCCCGGGCTTAGCATTTTCGCCAAGGAGGCACATCAAAGCTATTATGGCATTAGTAGCTAATATTTCGCAAAACAAACATACGCATGAGTTGACAAATGTCGATATGATTTATGAGATGTCTATGATGCATTATTAAGTCATCACTATTTAGAACATCAAAGGCCTGGGGTCGTCAAACCTAGTGAACTTCAAAGAACAATAAGGGAGGATGTCGTGAGTCGGTACGTAAAACAAACACGTTTACGAGTTGCTTGCATTAATTTATTTTGTCGTGGAAACAATCATACCCTAGTCAGCGTCGTGTTGTGACTGAAAGTTGAATATGAAAAGACTCATAAAATGCTCGTAAAGACGATGAGGAGCGACGATCGTGCTTTCTGAGTGCCCGGGAGTAGCACTTTGATTTGTGTCGAACAGCTGCCCGAAGCGTTAATAACTTAATTCGTCAGAGTCGATGGCACGGGAAGAGGGTTTTAAAACATTTCTACATGTGCGCAGGCGCTAAAGAAATGGTTACGGCTAATGCGCGGGAGTGTCAAGGATAAAGTTGTCACACTAGACGCGCCGCGGTTCATTTGAGTGCACCCGCTGAACGATTTGTTGATGGCTTACTCTTCTAAAGTTAATAGACTTCTAACTGCGATAACCATTAATCAACTCTTTGAAACTTTTATCGAGATGTTCAATGATTAAAAGGAAAAAGTATTTGTATAGGTGGTTCAATGATATAAAGTAGGCTAGTTAGAAAATTAAGCTCTCAATTCTATTTAGAATAAAATTTTATTTGTTATGATTTTTCTATTGCTGTAGTATAAACAGCCAGTAATAAAGTAAAGAAGATTTCCAGAACTTAACAGGTGCTTCAAAGTTATTTCAATGAGAACCTTCATAATTATTTGTACACACTTATGACGAGATGTGAGGAGTGGAGTGTGGTGAGAGATGCTCTCGTCAAACCACTACTTCAAACAGATAGTATTCCCATAATAATTCATATTGCGTCGCGACGTTCGATGAAAGCCACTTCACGGCTTAATAAGTGTCGTTGGAACGCACCTCGGCATTATTTTTATAAGGCCCTATGGAATTCACGAATGGAATTTTTAAACAGGTTATTTTTTATCATAAAAATATATGATGGATGGGAGCATTAAGAACAGTGTAGATTTTATTTTTCGTCTATAATAAATGTTAAATAAAAATAATAGTAATTTATATTTTTGATTTTATTTACAATTTAGGAATTTTCAAATTATTCTTTATAACCATAGACTATAATTACACAACGTGCCTACAAAAAAGAAACAAAATGTCTGTGCGTGCAATGTCGTCCCATTCGTGAGTCGAAAATAAATTCCTGAAAGTAATTAACTTTACATGTAACTCACTACGAATACTCAAAGGAAGTGTTTAGTTTAAATTTGACAATGTTGCTTGCTAAGTTCCTTTGGTGGTATCTATAATTGGATACACGGCTACAGTTTTAGCATAGGAATCGATAAGTCGTGTTTGATTGTATGCCGAGGGAATATTCAACGAGTTACAATTTTGTATAACACCATTCAATACACCTATAGCGTACGACACATTCCGTTAATTAATGGAATTTGCATTCTGTACAAAGGCACACATGTGTGTGTGTGTCGGGTTGGTATGCGTATCCAAAGTTGAAGCGCCTCTACCACAGATTACATTAGTATGTTCTGATAGGTGCACTAACTGCTACGTCGACGTAACTATAATATGCGAGAGATAAACTACATTATACAGTAGCAGATTGTTTGCATTGCATTTTATGGAAGTCCAATATTTTTCATGTTTGATTTCTTTCGAAATGTAAACTAGCCAGTAAAGTTTAAAAACGAAATTGACTTTCTTCAAAACAGTATTTTTGAGGGTCAACGAATTGTAACTCCATTAAAAGTTTCCTTGTTTACCAAGTAAACGCGGCGCTGTTCAAAGGAAGTCCTTAAAAATTAATGGAGACATCCTGATTACTCTAAAGATCCCGAGGTACCTATGGCTCGTATTATACGGTTATATCTATTTTCGTTGTCACAGAAAACTTTACGGTTTAATCTTCCTTACAACTTTGCATTTCCTTCTAGCAAAGAACAAGAATTCTTGTTTATATTTCGTTAATTCGTCGCGGCGTAAATATAGCTGGCGGGCGTAACACAACTAAAGAATTGGATAAAGAATACACGCAGTTAATATTGTGACTGTCGCCGGCATCAATGCTTTAATATCTGTATCCCACAATGGAGAATAAAGTTTCGATTCCTAAAACGAATAAAAGTTTAGTGAGCGGAGCGCGTGTCAGATTATAAGCATAAATTATTAGGCACTTTTGTTCAAGTCAAAGAGCTGCTCGCGGCCCATTCAATTACGGATCAGCCGTACAAGGAGTGCCGAGTCTTTTTCAGATGTTTGTGTAAGGGATTAGTCCGGGATATCTGTGCCGGTATCTCCGTGAGATAAGTACGAATATACGTCAACGTCGGACGGCTAAGCCGATTATTTTAAATGTATTCACTTCCTTAATGGACATCGTTTTTCACGTTGCGCTCGGTGCGCCCTGCTTACTGACTTACTGAATGATTTTCGGTTATGATCCGGTCAATGACTGGCTGGGATTAATACTCACTTATCTGACATTTATTAAATTGTTGGAGACTACTGAGTGCTGAATGAAATTATCAAATTTATTAAGTACTTTCTTTTAAATTAAATCTTAATTACCTAGCATATAATTTATTGGAAGAAAAACTCAAGAGGTGGGTATTTTAAATAATTACCTATCCACTACATATATCCAATTCTAAACGACAAAATACCGCAGAATATATTAAAGTTGTTAAGTTATATCCAGTTCAAGAACATAAAAATAGCACATTATGTATAAACATAAATTTACAAACACAAAAGTTAAGAAAAAAAATCCAACAAGACCACACGCGTGCTCATAGTACGTAAAATTGTAGCCTCTAAGCGCATATACGAGTAGCTACTCCGGTTATTGAAATGAAGCAAAAAATAAAGTAATAACAGGATCATAGGCCGCCCACCTGCGCGGGCACTGACAAATGCTGCCGTTACACCTTGGTCCCTCGGCGCCCCTACGGCGGGCCCAAATAATATACATATCATTATTTCGCCTGGTGCTTTCATAAATATTACTTACAAATTTGCCCATCCAACGAGTCGACGTCGGCGGCAATTTTTCACGGAAATAACGCTTGAAAACGCCAACCAGGCGCGAATAGGCGGCGACACGAAAATTGTGCATTATTTTTATTTATACACGAGCGCAATATATTTTAGTATTCTTTATCGCTCACTACATTAAAAATAAAAGTGAAAGAAGATAATGTTTGTTAAATTATTTAATACATAAATAAAAAATAGTTGTCAAAAAGTTCTAACCGTTTCCTGAGAAAGCTTTTGATTTTATAGGAAAGCCATGCCTAACTACAAATAATTACTTTATATGATTTTTGACCAGTAAAATCCAAATTTTATTTTCACTGTTCCATTGGTTGCAGTGCAAAAAAATAATTAACGCAAAGCATAAACCCTTTTTTTTTAATGGTAATGGAATATGGGAGGAAATAATATTCAAATACTGTAGTTAGATTATTAACGTCACACCCTATAACACAATATTACATAACTAAAGGATTATAACGAGCTATTACAATAATTTCATGATCCAAAATTAACGATAGCAATTATTTTTATTTAAACACAAATATTGCCGCAGTTGGGTGTAGAGTAGCAGGTGGGCATCTAATTAATTAGTGGGAAGGTGTTTCCCCCTCACAGGGGTAGAATTAAATGTGTATTTTGCATTTTTTCAACCATACTGAACGCCGCATGCCACCACACGCGCGTAATAATTAATAATAATCTAAAGCGTTAGCTGTTAGGGTAGATTCGGGAAGAAAATTGGTATAGCGTTAATATTTTATTATTTGAACGCAGTGGATTTTCGTTTTCATGAAACCATCGGTCTGTCAATACTAAATAATTTAGATTTATTTTGAATACCATAGAAATACAAATTTGCATCAATAGGAAAAAATTTACATGAAATAATTTTGTTTTATTAAGTGCTGATTTTTTATGGGTGGATTGGCGGTATCTGGCTGTTAATTTGTAACGAGAAGTGTTTTTGACTTATCAAAGGAATATTTTCATCCGAAGTTTAGCTATTGGAAAATCGGGCCTAAGTAAATAATCTTCTTTCATTAATATTACATAAGTACTTAGTAAATCCAATAAAATGACTTGTGAATTTGCCATTACCTGGCAGTGCGTCATGATCGCGTGTGAGTGCAGAACTCAAACACCAGGTGGGGTCGTGTAGACGTTATATCACTTGTCTACATCATATTACCGGGTTATTACTCGCGACTGTCGCTACATGTCGACTCACTGCTACCTGAAATATGATCAAACTGGAAGAGCTTTCAGTAGGTATTTCTTAATTCTCTCTATGGCAGTATTTATTTTCGAGATCCGGTGTAAACTATTAAAAAAAAATTAGGTTCTTGTCATTTATACGTTTCTGTTACATAACAGTAACATTTTAAGACCCAACTATTCAATCGATGGCTTGTAAGTGTACTGTAGTGTCTTCCCAATCTAATTGCTTCATTTTGCATTTTTTTTCCTTAGAAAATATAAGCCGCTTTTACTTTAAACTCTGTGAGTGAATAATGAATTGCTTCCTGGTTGAAAACTGTCAGACGAGTGGTCTCTACAATGAAATTGCCACCTGTGATGTTCAGTTTCGACTTTAGCAGCTGATTTGGTTACAAAAATGTTTAGCATATAAGCAAGCAAGACGACCTTATCTGATGTATGACGTATGTAGCAGGCACTCGACTTATATAACACTCTCGGATTCAAAAATGTGGCTTCTAGTGTCCAAAAACCTGTCGCCAAGAACCTACCAGTTGTTTCCGGCCGGTGAACTTGCTACCTTCATCACTTACCATGGTATAGATGCGTTCGGACAGAAGCCTATACAAAGTAAAAAACATGGAAATCAAAAATTCTAGATTATAAGGTTAGGTAACATTAATTCAAGTATTCATGAGAGGTAGAGCATAACATTTTTTAGCTTACAGAATACCGCGGCCAAATAAATAATCGTTGGGGAGTGGGGAAGGATCGGTAACACGTGAATTAAGTCCAAGGTGTTGCAAGCGTCTCTTGTGATGCAACACCCATGGCAACACAAGCGTCCATAGAGCTAGAGCAACCGCTTCCCACCACGCGGGTTGCATTCTAGTTGTGCGAATACTCCGCATAGTCTTATAAAAAAATAAAAGCAAAGGTGGAACCTATCATCAACAGTAGCATTAAACAACCGAGATATTACATTGACAGGTGATCAGAACTCTATTTTTATGTCGTTCACAATAAAATAGCTGCTTACGCATGTGGTGCTTAAATACTCACATTAATTTTATACTGGTTCTTAACTCAAGTTACTTACCTAATGCTCTCTTATGGTTCATAAATACAGGTGCATAATTACACGTTGGAGCTTCATAAGTGTTGTTAACAGTACTTAGACTTCTGTTCTTGGAACTTTGGAAGTATGTTTTCTAAGATCACAATCTGATGACTTTTGACGTCTGCGATGTGAGACTTTTAAAAGAAAACGACGCGGCGACGTTATACGTTTAGTTTTAACATTATTAACAAAATTATGACAGGGACATCCATTTTTTTAGAAATAATGAAACAGTAATAATACTAAACATTTTTGTTTATATAGTAGTAAAACTATTTTCGACACATTTGGATAATGAAAATCAAAATGGTGGTTCACACATGTCGTTTTTATTAATCCTTTATCTATAAGACCTATCATGAAGACATTTAAACCGAGAATACAGATACTAGACTATAAATCGCACAGATAACCGATACAATCAATGAAAAACTGCCTGTTCTACATAGAAAAGACTCGGCCACAGAGTATAAAAACACCATACACAAAGCGCATGAATAAATAAGCGACCCACGCTCTCTTTAACACCATCCCACGTCTTACAAAACACTTAATATCACGTGGGGGATAAATCTATAAAAATACAGCCCAATAAAATAGTTGTACACTAAAAGTAATAAGTGACTATAAACTGTAAGCTTGTTATTACCTTTGACGAAACATATTTGAAAGCGTCTGATGCAGCGACACAGTTTCTCACGGCAAAGCGTAGTCACTTCGCAAATCTTAAGAGCGAAGTAAAATTTTAAAGAGTTGCAAAAGAAAATTAAGGAACCTGACTACGGTAGATTCTAAAAGGATCCGAGTTGCTGCATCATGTAACTTTGTTAAGTTACGTACCTCGTTAACGGGTATACGAATTACAAAAGTAATACCGAAATTAATCTGGTTTGAATTTTTGTTTTATTTACGCAAAGGGAAATGCTGTATACTAATGAGCCGGATTGTTAGTTCTCTCTTGGTGCACCGTTGTGGCTCGTGTTTAGCTTTGAGTTGTAAACTTCATTAAAAGCGGTTTCAGACTTGCGTTTTTTTCGGCGCGTGTACGGTTTCAACACCGTACATTTTTCTGTGTATTCAGCAACCTACTTTTGTCGCCCGCTAACAATAGCATAAATACACGGATTCTTAACATTTTACTAGAGTGCATTATAACGTCTTACATCAACAACATCAAGAGGAACGAATCACCAAACAGTTACTGTACTGTGAATATAATCAATATACCTTTGATACTTCACAAGTGGTTTCTCTGCGCACTCCAACAACAACTACAATTCAAATGTACTGGGCTAAATACTACTAGGCTCGTACATTTAATGGTCCTTCGAGCCGGATATACTGTGGTTTCGGCATACGCGCAAAAACCGGACTTGCGTAACACGGGCTTATTCCGGCGTGTTCGCTAGATCCGCGGGGAGGCGTCTTTCGCGGCTCACGCTTATTCGAGCTTATACGCGCGTATAATTCGCTAATCTGAAACCGCCCTAACGTGTAGATAACAAACATTATTTCCATCGAAAAACCATGTTTTTATTTATCACCCTTCACTTTTTGCAAGACTATAGATGATTATAATTTCAAATAATATATTATAGTCAGCCGAGGCATTAAGTAAATAAAAATTGTTTGGAATAGATCCCACCTTTAAAAGCTAACCGGCGTTCATGTACTTTTGCATTATTTGAATGGCTCGTTATAAATAGAGGTGATATTTCAATTTGATCACGTGTCTATAAGTCAAACTAACCCTCCTGCGGCGATGCACGCTATTGTTAGGGTAATAAAGATATAAAGCCCTGTGGTTGGTCCCCTAAACAAGCTGCGTTTATCTAACGATCATCGATTGGACATTTGTAACTAGCAACATACACTACCAAGTTCAATTAATCGTTTGATTGTGAGATTTCAATTGCGAATGGAATATCATTGAATTAAAATTAAATCTATAGCTATTTATTTCAGAATACAATTCTGAACGGCTGGAGCCCGTTCGATAAATATTACTCCCAAACAAGCTTTATAACTTTTCCTCATTAAAACAGATACAATGAAGATAACAAAATGATTTTACGTATTTATGTATGAACAACTTTTGCTTTAATGTCAAACCTACATAACAATGGGGGTTGCGTCTAATTGCAAACAAAGTCAACGGGAACATTTATTCGAACGTTTTCGTGAGGCGGAGATGAACGGTCCACTTTTTAAGTGCCATAACTATCTTTTAACTAGAGTGCTCATGTTAAAATAGATCCCGTCGGCTGCTCCGCAACGATACATGGCTCTGATAAATTCCCAACATTTTTCACAAGCGCACGAACAGTCACAGTATAAATGATTTCAGTATCTTTTTTTGTACACCCAACCGAAGGAATTACAGCATTAATCAACCGAAATGAACCTTTTAGCGAAATGTCAAAAGGTTTACGGAGATCTCAGTGGTAACGAGCGGTGGTTATCCGTAATGAAAACAAAAGAATGCTCACTCTGTTATTCGGACATCGGCACTGTAGGCTTCGCGGTCGATTAAAGAAATGCATTAAGCTCTCGTTTCAAACCACTGGGGAGAAGTAACAAAATGTGGTCTATTTTCTTCATTTATTATTATCATCTTGTGTATTTAAATTAGGGATGAAAATTCAAAATTATAAGTAAGTAGAACCCGAGTAGGTACATTCCCTAGTTGTCGATAAATATTTTCAACGTGGACGTACAGATGATACGATGAAGCGACGCGACTCGCTTTCTCTGATAAGCCATACTTCTAGCGCTTTGTTTGATCATCTTCATAAATCTATGCCAGTGAAGTTACTTTGGGATTGTTAAAACGATTGTAGCCTTTTATGAAGATCAAATTATAACGATTCAATTATTATACTTTATAATCTTATTCTATTCTAGTATTTGTTTCTTGTTTATTTCTTGTAGTTCCGTTTGCAAGTCGGCAAAGGCCTCCTCCAACCTTTTCCATTCATGTATTTCTTGAAACAATCTGTTCCAGCTGGAATTCATTAATTTTACTTAGGTACAATTTATTTACCTTTACGTCCATTTTCAAACTATGTGCTTGAAAATACAAAAGTTAGAGTACGAATAACAAGAGAAAAACGTTTGCGGACCGAATCAAGCAAATAAACAGAAAGATAGTTGGAAACGGACCCAAATTTCCCGTTAGGATTGACCGAATGTGAACTCGATTCAAATTCCGGCGGGGCACAGGATTGTAGCGTTCTTATGAAGCGTCGCCAGAGTTGGCGCGGAGGTCGGGCGGTCAGGCGGTCGGTCCGGTCCAGCCGTCGTCCGGTTCACGGGTCCGATCGTCCGAGCACACATTTCCGTTTGATTAGAGGACGTGCGAGTTGCCGGGGACACCTGCGCCATCTGTGAACCGAGTTTTCAGCTTTGTTTTGGAATTCTGAACGTTTCTCGACGAAGTTTTATCGTTTGGATCCGGACGATGCGGGCACCGTTTGACTTTTGCTCGACTGAAATGCAATTTTAGTTTGATACTCTATTTTTTTCAGGTTCCCTGATCAGTATTTTTTTAAATTCATTTTTAATACGTGTAACATTTATTTAATTTGTAAAATATGTCGGCCACCTGTAACTTTCCCGTGAAATCTTTTCCACTAACCTGAGTTAATTTAGTAAAAGCAATATTTTCTTTGAGAAAATTTATTCGTGTTTTTCTATCATATTCGCGGAGCTACGAGAAAGAAAACGAATTATGAGGATCTATAAAAGATATTGCTTGTTTATGAAGGTCTGTTTTTATAGGGCCCTAAGGGAGAATCTCCTTTATCGATGCTTTATAATGGGTGTAATGGTTATCCAAAGAGATAATAAAGTTTATAGGTTAAATTAAATATAAGGTTATAGATGTAAGCTAATAATTTCCAGTCATTGAATTGAAAAAGTTGATTTATTTAAGAAAGAAGTTCTATTGTGAAATATTTGTACTAAATAAAATTTTGTTGTTTCAGTTCATGCTTCAAGTCTGCTTGTGACGTGCGCTCATGATTTCTTCTAAAATTAAATTATAACATCAAGACACCTGCCTAATTAGGTAAGAAACTATTATTTAACCTTTTGTGATCCATTAATTAGGTATTGACGATTTGCTTTTAAGAAACGATAATCAATGCTTATTACTTAAAATTATCAAAAACATAATGTCAAGTCACTTAGACCTTTATACGATGTTGCGTAAATGGCAAAACTAGAATCAACTTGAAGAAGTCGCCACTAACTCCGCAATGTAAGAGGCATCAATCCGCCATCAAATCGTGTAGAAAGGGGTAATTTGTATCTTTTTTTCAATAAAGCAACACCTGTGCTCGGGCCATTTGTGCTGTTTCCCTTTCTAAGCTGTAAGCTTTGTAAATGTTACTCCATTTGTAGCGAGATTGAAAAACTGTTTCGTGTCGTGACCGTGTGGCAACAGTTTGTTGTATTGTATCGTGTGTATTTATTTATTCTATTTATCATGTATCGCATTGTTCTTGTTATGTGACGACCTGTAGTTTAGTTCGATGTGCATAGGAGTTTCTATTATTGTGTTTTAAGTAGGTTAATTGCTCAATAAATGTCCCTGGCTCAAGCATACAACAGCTGGATTACTTGAGAAATAGTTCAATGGAAAAACTATTCTGTTTGAAATTAGAAACATATTGCTAAAATTTCGGGGAAAACTTAATCTTTTAGATGTTCAATATTTGATTTAAAGAGCCTATATACCTATAGGTGTCGATTGCGTTTTAGATGTACGTATTTTAAAGATCAACAATCATTTATTTTTTTATACCACTAAGATGGCAAACAAGCATACGGCCCGCCTGATGTTAAGCAGTTACTGTAGCCTATGGACGCTTGCAACACCAAGGGTGTTACTCACGCGTTGCCGACCCTAAAATTTCTAATTTCTATGCGTGCAGTTCTATTTACGAAAGGGTTGTGCATGTTTGTCGCGTCCACACGAAATATGACCAATCATTTTTCAATGACACTCCCTTTCAGACAGATTTAAAGCGGTGTATTTGAGTGACGCGTATTTCCAATGTGTCAATCACACGAGTGGCTGCCTCCAAATGATCGGGGGCAGTGAGTGACATATGTCAGAACTCTGGGATAAGTTAGGTACAATACTTGAAATAAAATGTTCCTATTTATAAAACCTACGTTTTCAAAGAAATATTATAACATTTAATATTTTTGCTTTATAAACAGTTTTTCTCATGAAATACCTAAACATTCTCGAATTAGGCTATCTATTAAGTGTCTTCAAATATTCATAGTTGTTTAAAGATATTTGAAAGTACTTTGATTTGTTATGTAAATTATTTAATTGGTTTAGTAATTTTGTGTAGGTGACTGTGAGGTGATTTAAATGTAAATTTTGTGACATTTGTATGAGTAATAGTCCTTCTGTCACTGTAAATGTGTCTTAGGGCGGTGCTTGGATACTTTATAGTAGTCCCTCCCGGTTGGCTACTAAGTACCCTCAATTTTAAAATCTGTTCGTAAGAACCACTGAGTAAGAAGTCCCGCGCACCTACATAGAGACAAAATCTATGACACAACTCGTGTCCCATGAATTTGCAAAAATCACATAACCGAGTGCGAGCGGCCGTCAGTCTAATATCGACTCTATACCACAGCAATATGTGTCAATAGTACTAAATGATAAGATAATACAAATAATATATTATGTCATCTGTTGGTAAAACGTCGCCGCCCACTGACACGCTTGAATATTATGGAATCGAAAGCGACTCTAAGAGGGGGGGGGGGGGGGGGCAGTTTTTTATCAATGCTCTGTGGTAAGCATCTATTGGCATGCTGTATTTGCGAGACAGTTCCGCTCTAAGTTGTGTGCGTTTATCACCTTTGGCCACATACCCTTTCACCATCCATCATAAAAAAAAAAACTAGCAGCAAAAATAGGGACATTAAACACCTCAACCATACGGATAATACCGGTATTATCGTTACAGTTACCGTCCCTAATATTAATAAGCAATTTAATTAAATGGCAGCCCAAGAGTTTCGAAATGAAGATCTAAAAGGAAAATATGTGTAAATATCAAGTTTACGCTCAGTTTGCGAGTCACTTTTGGTATATAAAATAACCTCGGAGGCTGTATAAATGACATGAGGCGGCCCCAGTTTCATTATCATACAAATTTTAGTTGAGCCCTATTACTTAGCAATTTTCCTGATTAAGGGTATCGTCATACTTCAGCGGTGGCAACAGACCGGCAAATAAGGCGATCTTATAGTACACAATGAATATTTATTGGCTAAGCCAACTTTAATATTGGATATTATGGCATATTTTGGATATGAGGGCCTGAAATGTTACAGATCTTGAAAATAAATTACAGTTTTAAGAACGCCCTAAATAGTTTTAATTTTTGGTTTTGGTGTAATAATGATATTTATATAGGTATCGTGTACAAATCTGGAATGCCAAAAATTACGGAGCGGTCTCATGACAGACAAAATTAGGTCACGTTATAAAAAATTGTATAACATTAACAAATAATGTTCCATCTAAATACGAAACATCGAAAAACATTTCGGCATAAAAATTGAAGGCAAAAAATGAATCGTTTATATTTTTGTAACACTCTGTGACGACAGTTCCAATATAAATTGGCAACTTCTAAAATGTCTTTAGGTACTTAGTTAGGCTAACAACAGAGTACAGTTCGAATCAGAGCAGCATAAAATTTAATGTTACGTTCAAACATCACTTGATCGTATTAGGTTTTAACAGTTATGTCGTTGAGGCACTTCAGCTATAGGCTACACAGTGCCTTGATTCTGTAGTACTGACGCTTGCTTCATTGTCCACGTGATCCCTCGATAGGCCCATGCGGGCTCTAAATTGAGGCCTCCGGCGAGCCAGACATTATGTTCTTGCATCGACATGCTTTTGTCAGGGAGATTCAAAGGTGGTTACCCGTAAGTGGGTCAACTCAGATTTGCCTGTGTAATGTTCGCTCGCAGCTCACATACTTATTTGTTAAGGCTTTGAGACAATTAGTTTTGGTACATGCTTTGACCGTTGTTATTGTTTAAGATCGTGAAAGTGACTGAAAATGTTCACGCTCACGGTATTCGTGGGCCATTAAAACATTTTGGAATCCAAAACTTTTATTTTAGGCGCAATTGCCGGCCATTTCGTTTGTACTTACACAGCATTCACATTAGTATGTACTTACTACAAAAACAAAAAACAAAAACAGTGAATAAATAAATGGCTTCTTCCTTTGTATGTATTTAGGGGAAATAACTCAATGATGTCTGTGAGCAGTTTTTCCTGCTTATTCCAATAGGTAGTTGGATAATCGTAAAAAAGCTCTCAAAAGTGCTTACCGTCGTAAAATATTTTCGGGACTCAAAACCTTCATGTTTTAGAAATGGCCCGTCAAAACAAATGGCCGATGAGAAATTCAAGGGAATATAAACAAAGGCTTGTTTGGTGGTAGGTTGTAGCGGCGCAGGGTGGCAGGCAGCTCCTCATTTCGGCAGGCGGATAAGTGCGGGCGTAATCTGTGCTAGGGCCCGTGTAAATGCAAATTGTCCCATAATGCCATCGCCCCCGCTCCCCTTACCCGCCTCTCTTAATGAAGAGTAGCATCTCGGACCTGGGAACCCGCGTCCGTCATCTCAACAGCGGTTTACGTGGCCTGTAGCTACACGACGAAATTAGATTTCCCCCTAAATGGTTCGCATACATGTATGCTACGGAATAACGTTTGCCAAATGTTTTGTTATAAGACATGCAATAGATAATTAAAATAGCAAGAAATTCCTCCGTCTATGCAAATAAAATTTGTGATAACAATCAATTTCCTAGTGAAAATAAAAGTTCTATAACGTAACAAAGTCGACCATAAATAATGGTGGAGATAGTCAATCACCGTTTTTCACGACACATTGCACGCTAATCTAAATAAAACATTAACATAGCATAGCAGTGGGCTGCATTATTATATACTCGTATGTTACTTTATTTATATAAAGTGCTTTAATGTTGTTGTTTGCTATTCCGAATAAATAAAAAAAACTTTGTGCAAACATAGTGAGCAATCAATTTAAAAGCTGCCTGTAAATATTTTCTATGGCTTATTCACTTTTTACGTTTCCGTACATAAAGGGTGCCTACGGGACCGTATTACTAAGCTTCCGCTATCCGTATGTCAGTCTGTTTGTCTTATGAACAGTAATAGTAGTCAGTTGAAATTTTAAACTAGTAAATAAAGTAGTAAACATTAAAGGGGGCCCAATACAAGAAACGTGTTTACGGAATCCTTCGTCCGCGAGTCCGACTCGCACTTGGCTGGTTTTTTATTATTAGCATTGTCTCTCACTGCAGGACAAAGACCTAAAAGAGAGGAAAAATAGGAGATTCTTCTTCTTTTTCCGGTTCAGAGCCCTTGAGGATCAGCCCTTCAATTTAATTAGCTTAGATGAAACATAATCTCCGTAATGGCTCTTAAAATAGTTGTATTTATTACCATTAGAACCCTGTGTCAAGTAAAGTTTGACTCCCAAAATATCGTTTATAAACCGGTGTTTGGAATCGATTTTGTAAATTATCCCTAACGATATTGGAAAGCCCTAAATTCTATCCAAAATTAGTTAGTATCAAATGGCCCAGGGTTACCACAGCAGTTATTGTAAATTGACGGTGTCTAGTAATCAGTGTTAGGTACATCTGTGAAGGTGGGGCACAATTATAGCCCATAATCTTAACGATTACGTTTATTTTAATTACTGGAACTGAACTCGATAACGAACGAACCCATAAATTGGATGTGATTTCTGGGTTGATGTCAGATTTTCAACAGCTTTTGTAATGTCCGCCTGATTTCCAATTAATTTTGTTGTTTTTTTATGATTATACACATAATTTTACTTATATGAAAAATGTACAGTGGAAAATAAATTTCAAGGAACAAGAGTACTACCTTATACATTTCTGTTCTCTCTCGTCGTCGCTTATTTGTTAGGGTAGTTCTATTAAGATGAAGCGCTTGTAAATTATGATTATAAATGAATTATATTTCTTGCTTGACAAGTCAATCTTTCAAGTGTATGGCTATGTTTTACTACAAGGCTGTATTTCAAAGCAAAGTTATGACAATAAATTATTCTGATTCAGATTCATAATATTTTTAAACAAAATTTAAAGAAATTGTCGTAATTTTTGGAAAGCTTCGTAAATTAATTTGACGTTACGTTAATTGATCAAATTTTCCAGAGCATTTTTCTCAGAAATTCCTGTACGTGGATTACGTAACTTTATTGCAATGAAATTCTGATTGAAATAACCTATGAATCGGTAGAAATATTACAAAATTGGAAATGGTTCCATTTCTAATGAACCATTGTTTGTATTTGCAGTTATCAAAACGTAAAAAAAGTTATCAAAAAACCACTATATTGAACCGATTTCAATTCGAAAATGATTGAAATTTAGTTACGTAATCGCCCCACTGATAAACATCTACCAAAAACAAAATAGACGACTAAACTATTTCACAAAAATATGCTCAAAAAAATTTAACTTTCATTGCCTAAAAATAATAATAATAAACCTTTGCAAAATAAACAATAATCAAGAATCGGTAGCTCGAAACAAAATACCTTGCCAACATCAATTCAGACCAATCAACTTGCGTCGAAGTCACGAACAAAGAGCTTCGCCTTAACCAGTCCGAGGTGAAACAATACGCGTGGGGACTCCGTGTTGAATTACAAATACGTTGACTTGACGTGAATTCGAATGGGCCAAGTACTTGTACCGTAGTCTCGAAGATATAGTTTCTTTATATTGTTGTGTATCAGCAGTTTAGGTAACGATATCATATAAAGTTTCCGTGATCCAGTAGCTGGCTGTGGAATACAAACTCGAGGGATGTTATTTGTGCCCGTATAAAGCGATATTGAAAATTGCTGAGTTATTGAAAAGATGGAAGACATGTAACCACATAGCTAAATTATAATAGCTGAATGATCTTTATTTAAAACTTTTGTCTGTTGAGCATTTATGATTACTATAAGTCATGGCTATGTCCTGTGAGTTGAGTAATTTTCCAAATACATAACACTTGAAAATTGCGTAAATCTTCTACACTTTAAGCTTGGAAAATCTTTTATTCCTGAAAATTTCAATTTATTTTCACGATTTCAGAGTTGGCCCCGTGCTATAGGTAAAGTTGTTCAGGACCAACTCAAAATAGGGTTTGTAAATATGCTATCTCAAAGTATCTACCCAGTATATAAATGTTCATGTAATACCTACCTAATAATTGTATCCGAGATATATGATCATTTACTACCTTTTACCCAAAGTTTAAATTTAAATCTTGAGAAATTCCAAGAACACGTTACCTCATACACTTCCTAAAGGATCTCCCTGAAACTTACAACATTTTGCGGGTATGATTTGAAGGACTTAACAATGGCATAACTTAGTTGAAATTTCAGGTTCAGTACCTGAAACCCTCCCGAGGCTACTTCTATAACAGTTTACTAATACATAGTCTTGAGCATCTAATAAGATATCCAGTACACGTAATTGTACTTGAGAACCTTTTGAAGTTGCTGAAAGTCAAAGATTGTATTGAAGATTTTCAACATTTTGTTGCCATGATAGATTTTTTTTTGTTATCATTGAGCTAGTATAGAGAAGACGCCACATATCACAACTATGTTCTGTTCAGGTGAGGCCAAAATTGTTGTTGAAGAACGATGAACGAAACGCGTAAGAGCCGTGAAAATCACGGTGTTTGCGAGAAAAGTACTCCTAAAAGCGTTCTCATAGCGTTACTTGTTTCTACTGTCTCTTTAGACGACTAATTATTGTTTCAGCGCTAAAGAGAACTTTAGTTGACTCTAAAAAAATGTGAAATTACCTTTGCTTATGATAGCTTCTCTATACGTAGTAATAATAGCTCAATGTTTGTTATAGATTTTTGAAAGAACATTCATATTTTTTTTTCCCTTTTTTAACTGACTTTAAAAAAAGGAGGAGGTTCTCAATTCGGTTGTATGTTTTTTTATGTTTGTTACCTGATAACTCCGTCATTTATTGACCGATTTGGAAAATTCTTTTTTTGTCTGGTAGGGTACACTTCCCGTTTGGTCCCATTGTCATCAGATCAGGATTTGATCACTTCTTAGTGTACTTTGAAGTCGGTTTAAGTTTTTTGTAAAACAGTCCAATTATTTGATTAATCTAAAAAGTTTAATTATATTTTTTGATCTATAAAATATTGGTAGCTATTAGTTGAACCAATAGAATACGTATATTACAAACGAATTTATTGAATGTTTTATCTTATTTCGTTGATATGAAGTGTGCATAGTTATCATAGTATATTTTATTAGATTGCCGTGCACATAAAACATTCAGTTTTATTTCTCGCCGATTTTACAAAACAAAACTATCAAACGATTTGACCAATTAAAAATGATTTTACTGCTCGTAATATATAGGGCCAGGTCGTGACGAATATTGTAATTGTTGTATTGGTTCACGAGAAAAATAATTATGGAAGTTTGAAGACGTTATATTCATGGGCACTGGAGCGAAACGGTGAGAACTTTTTGAATTTTGTTAATCTACATTTGATACTGAACGGAACTAACCGTGGTTTTTCTACCACAAGATTAGATCATTTTACAATCTATCGCTATTTGGGTAGACGACACTTGATTGTGTTCTTTTTGTGGAAATATTTGGTACAAATCTTGACAGTTTTACACTAGTTTACGTTTATCTGTTTTCAAATCTAAATTTTACAAATATTTATTTTTCTGCTTAGTTTGGGATCAGATGACCGTGTGTGAGGAATATCCCAGGATATTTATTTATTTATTATTATTTAAACAAACGCAAATTTCACATACAATATTGCTCCCTTGCCGTTCCTTCTGTATCCACTTTTATGTTAATTGTAGTTGTAAGCTAAAATGTTGAAAACTTAAAACATTAATTTAAAAAAACAAGATGGCGTTTTTTCGAATTATTTTAAAGATGGAAATAAAATATCTACGAATGAAATAATATTTAAAATTGAATATAACTGTCGAATTGTATGCATCAACTACTGTCGATCTTCTTTTTAGTATCCAACCGTTTGGTCACACGAACCAAAAACGCTGCGGTTTCACGCACCATAAGCCTACGTCAGTTGATATTTTTGAATAATTACACATGATGGCCGGCCGGATTGATATCCGATACACCGCAGCATTGGGTAATGCCTATGAGATTTAGGGATAACGGAGTTACTCAGCCACTGAGGTAGGCCATAACATTTCGTGGGAGACCGTTTACAATCGTTTATAGACATGTATTTTTGATATTTCATGGGAACAAAGTTTCGATTTCACACGTGGTGATCCGAGTCGGATCGGTTTTAAATGGAGTTTTTACTATAGACAGTCACGTAACCTTGTTAGCCCGGCACGATGACAATCTGTATTTTTGGTAAATTATGGATGAGATAAATGGGTTATGAATGTAATAAAATGATTAACTCATTGGCTCGCGGTTAAAAATATATTATTACTATGACATCAAATTGTTATAATAGGACGCGCGTCCTTCGCGAGAAGCGACGATATCGGTCCGTCTTCCTTCCCTTGTCGTTTCGTTGTCATGTATTTATATAATTGACATATTGCAATAAATAATGGAGTATTGAGAATCAATTTATGTTTTTGAGGGGTTGATAGCGCAGTGGTAGCGACTTTAAATGCCGTGACGAAGGAACCGGGTTCGAAGCCTACATTGAGTATTACAGACTGTAATAGTAAAACATAACATTGCAGCATCAGTAGGTAATGTAAAGAATAACCAAACTCGTTATTATTCTTAAGCTTTGTATAGTTAAAAGTCTTAAATTATGCAATATAGGTACCAATATACCTACTTGATTCCACAATGCAGTGTCTAAGCAAGAATACAGCTGTCTATGCCAATATGGACGGGTTGTAAACGAGCGACTGATGGAACGGTACCCGCGTGCGCCCGCGCAGCCTGCGTTTTTTTATACCCATCACCTACATGGTGGCAGGATGTGTTCCGCTACGGAATTTTACGTATGTCTTCTAGGAATTTTATAATGAAATCATTTATAAGTAAAGTTATGTAAAATATGTTTTGTTTGTAGTCCGTGTAAGAGTTCCCGCTTAAAACCCTTTTCAATATTTTACTAATTTATTCATGTTATAAGTTTAAGCAGTGTTTATTTAAAACATAATTATTATTTCATTAATTAAGTTACACGCATACGTAGGTATCTGTTTTTTACCCCACAGTCTCTTTGATTTATCTCTTTGAAGGGCGTTGATAGAAACCAGTTTCAGTCTTATTGCAGTCGCAATCAAAGCGTCCAGAGGGATAATCGAATTAATCAACTCATTTGGCCTTTGAGTTGCAAACGTTTGCAAGTACATCTATTAATTTATACCAAACTCAGGGTTCCTTTCCACATACAAACTGAATATAACATTGTTCTAATTACGTTAAAACTTACAATGTAGGAAAGTTATCAAACGTATAAAGTTGAACACGTTCTAAAGTTTCAAGAACGTGATGTAGGTTTTTAATCATAATATTGTAGAGATTCAAATATACTCCGAGGAGATGTCATTGAGATTGTGCATTGAATTACGTGGAGCGTCACCTTTAAACAATTATTTGATGAGTGTCGTAATTTTCTCCTCTTCGGTTCTAAACATCATATCGTAAAACTGCAGCGCATCTCCGCGATACGCTGACGATATTCCGCCAAAAACTTTATTGCTTACATCGTAAAATGATATATCCATTTGGAATTTATCACTGGAAACGAGTATTGCAGTTCAAAAAGGCATCGTATCTTACCTCTTGCGCTTTTGCTCAAACCAATGGTTAGTTGGAAGTAAAATCCTTCCATTCATTCATTCATAAAACGCATTACCGTTGCCGCCGCGCACCCTAACCCCATACGTCTCGGTCGTGAACGCGGAATACGTTGCAGGGAATCCCTCGCACGCTCCAATATGGAATAGAAACGTAAACGTAGGATTTTGTTCCAAGTTACGCTGCGGACTTCCGTGTGAGCTTAGCCCATATGGGTATGGGTGTGCAGCAAGCTTTGTGCCGCCCGCCGGGTATAAGGCCGCTGCGCTTCTGCGTTTTGTATTCGCCTTTAATAAAACCGAGAGAAAAGAAATGAATATGTCAGTTTGCCCGTGAAGATCGGAAAGTATGAATTTTTCAGCTAAACGAATTTGTTGTGAGAAGAATATATTACACAGTAAAATTCGACTCTTTGTGGCTGTTTATACAGAAACGCTGTTCTATGCTTCAATCTACCACATCGAGAGAAACGTGAATATTGCTAATTATTGTTCCTTTTACTCATATAATTTACAAACAGTTAAATAATTTGAAATATTTTTTATTAAATTAAACACATACTATAAACAACAATATTTTATGTCCACAAGTCTCGGATATTATTTCTCGGTCTGGAAAATAATAATACATACTTTTATACACATAATATAATTTTTGCAACAATAAATATTTATAATAAATATTTTTATGCCAGAACAATAAATATTAAAATGCATTTTATAGTAAAAAGTGCAGGAATTTAGTAGTTATCTCGTGCAGTTTTTCCATATTTTATATCCAATTTGAGTTTGCAATTGCATTACCCAATATTACCCATTATCATTCGTCTTCCCTCCGTAAAAACAAGAACAGCGGTTTTATCAGCGATAACTACTACTTCCATTCTCCTTATTGGCAATCCGCCCGTACGAGAACGGATTTTTATCTGTCCGAGACGCTTTACACAGCTACACCACCCCAATGAAGACAATGTATGAGGCTGTCTAATTTATTTCATGGCATCCTTTATTTACGTGCCGAATACACGGATTTTTTCATGCCAAGGGAGAGTCGATTTATTTCCCCGACTCATTTGCCTAAAACCCACTTCAGTTAATAACCCTAAAAGAGCCGCCAGATATCTCACACGGAATCCTTGGGATTTTCGCTTGGGCTCGGTCGACGCGATCGCGTTCCGATGGCTCCGGAGTGTCGATAGCGTCTATCCACCGTCTCAACGAGCTATTTCATTATTCAGCCTCACCGACTACGCTAGAGATGGCTGCGATAGGATTGACTAATTTCGCAGTATGCCTTAGATGAGCGCGCCGCGTCTTCATTTAGGCTCAGACCATTTTGCGGGCTTAGCGCGAGATTCGCTCGATATCACCGAAGTAAGCACGTCATTTACAGTCCGGGCCTTAAAGTAGGACCGCCTCGTTACCTCATCCAACCAAAGTTAACTTATGATAATGCAAACCGTAACTTCTAATTTTATTATAGACTCAATTCCTCAACGGAAAAGTTTTAATAACAGTCAAACAATTCATAGCAGTTGTTGGATTTTTTCCACTCGAGCAAGACTCAAAGTTTGAGTTCTGAAACGTGTGCGGCAAACCGTAGACTTGCGGCGTAGACTGTAAACGTACATACGAATGCGAACTAACTTCTATTGCTCAAAGCTCCCGAGAATAAAGCCGTGCTTCATAAACCAAACTTTAGCACCACACATAGAAATAAAAGCGCGAGACTTGCCTAATACGCGTGAAACTTGTAGAAACAAATACTAAGCAAATTAAGTCTGTCTCCATCGTACCTACTCGAATAACTATTCGAGTCCGTTGTATTAAGATAAAGCATTTAGCCATTACTAAATCGAGTTGGTTTTGAACAAACATGCTTTTAATTTGCACCGAGGCTTGGCCTAAATTCATTGACTATTCATCCGTAGGCCACGTCCAATCGGGTTGAGGCACGCCTAATCCTCGCTCAGGGAAAGTCAAAGCGAAAGCAAGTTGGTGTTCGCTAAAAGCCCTTTGGCGAGGCGGCGAGGCAGCGGCGAGGCGAGGCAAGGGGTATGCGGCGGCCGGCTCGCTCGCTATTACACCGCGAAGTGGCAAGTTTTGTGCTCGGCTCATGGACGATTCATCGGCACCTCTCGTTAGGGCGTACGCCTGAATACCGCCTTAGCACTCCTCATTATTGCG
Organism: Achlya flavicornis; assembly: GCA_947623365.1. Classification (NCBI taxonomy): domain Eukaryota; kingdom Metazoa; phylum Arthropoda; class Insecta; order Lepidoptera; family Drepanidae; genus Achlya; species Achlya flavicornis. Next base: position 12,881,205 of record OX392469.1, on the reverse strand, counting down.
TTTATAAAGGCGCCCATACAGAAACCTGATTCACTAAGACTCACTCTGTTGCTGAAAGAGAAAATGGGATTGTGTAGATGTTTTGTTCGCTAAAGTCCTTTTTTATTCTCACCGCTATAAGCCCGTGTCGTCAGGAGTATCTGGGTGTAGATATTTTGCGGAACATTCTGCATTGTGACGGTAACGACGTAACATATTTCGCGTTCTTTAGTTAACGTCAAACATTAAAGTTAATAGATCCACATTAAATAGAGCAGTACCTAAATATCTTGAATTTATTTTATAATGTACTTTGTTAGTTTATTATATATTATGGAACATTTTTCAAACTGATTCTGCTTAGTGTTAAGCAGAGCTCATACTATGGAAACCAGATAATTGTTATTTCTACTAAGTAAATAACTTAGGTCCTTTATATTTACCTATATGTTGTAAAAAAATTACGTAATATACTCAACGTCGCATCCAATGACATATATGTAAGTATATGAGTTGGAAACATATTGAGAACACGAAATACATGCATATCACTAAAATCAAAACAAGATTAGCAATTCATAAGTTAATCAATTTGATTATAATCGTGGGGAAGTGGCCGGTTCCCTAACCAGGCTTTGATTGCAAAATCAATATAGACGGGCGCGTGCAACTATTGGCAGGTGCTACCCGGTATTATTAAAATTTTGTTAGCCACCGATTAGGGTGCTAACACGCTGCTAATAAACGTTCATGATGCTTCAATTTTGAACGATATTTTAATTAAAATTGGTTTGGTTACTCCATTAAGCACTTAATCATCATTTATAAACAAAGTGAATTTATATCAAGGATTGAACTTTTCGGATTCAATTATGAATATTCAAAAGAAAACAATAAAAGTAATGTATTGTTCGCCATTGTGTCTGTATGCATTTATTCTGTTTACTCGTGGTATGCGATGTCTCAGTTGCAAGTATTAGTCTTCAACTTTGTTTTAAACAGTACTTACTTATGCTCTTTAAGAACTGCTTACAATTACTTACAGAGATAGAAAGAGCCCTCTAGTCTAAAGAAGTGCACTAAACAAAACTTGAACACTTTAAACGACGTTTTTAAACTCCAGAGATCAAATTAAAAGTTTTCAACACCTCGAGATATCTGCAGTTTCAGGATTTTAAATTAATTCATGGATAATAATGAGCTCTTGCTTGCATAGATTTTTAACCGACTTCAAAAAGGAGGAGGTTCTCCATTCAGTTGTATTTTTTTTATGTATGTTACCTCATAGGTCCGATTTGGAATTTATTTTTATTTTGGAAGGGTACACTTCCCGTTTAGTTCCATCCATCAGATCAGGATTTGATAACTTCTTAGTGTACTTTGAAGTCGGTTTAAGTTTTTTGTAATTATATTATTATAACCATACATTAACTTACAATAAAATGAGATTACATAGACATATTATTATCTAGTTCAGCAGGATTGTTTTGAAACACACATTTTGTCCGTCCGTTCGTCCGTCCGTCCGTCCGTCCTTCCTTCTGTATGTCAGTGGGCTGTATCTCATGAACCGTGATTGGTAGACAGTTGATATTTTTATAGAATGTGTTTCTATTGCCCCTATAACAACAAATATAAAAAAATAAAGGCCCCCATCCCCCATGAAAGAAACGTTTTTACGGAACCCTTCGTGTGCGAGTCCGACTCGCACTTGGCAGCTTTTTATTATTAAATTAGCTCCCTTATGATTTCACCCGCGACAGATATTACTTGAATGCGTGATGTTAAAAAGTTTTCCGCAGTAACTAACTCAACAATATTTTTTCGAATAGGATTTTTTCTTATAATAATACGGTTTATGATTTTATTATAGAATTGATTGATTGTGTCCTATATTTATTTAAAAAAAATATCTCATCAGGTTTAATTTTTTGCTTGCGCTAAAATACCTCATTTGTTCCACGAACATTGACCATGAAGTTGCAAATTTACAATTGTATCAAAGCTATTCACTCCGCTTAGTTTTTGCTAGCTTCCAGAAACTAGTGGAGCTGAATTCTCTTCAGCAAACGGCCAAGTTTTCTCATTATGCCCGTTAGTGCCTGCCGCGTGGGCCATTACTTATGTTCGTACCATCCTCAAACAGCCAGGCACGTATACGCACTTCACCCGGTGTTAGCACCGAATGCAACGCACGAAACAATTCAACACTTTCGGCAAAGTGAGAAAAGTAACACCCACATGTAAAAACTAAAACTTTCTTCTATTTCAATACGTTGAATATAAAAGTTTGAAGCTTATGTCGGGGGACTATTTTAAAAACGGCAGCTTTCGGCTTAAGCAACTCATAAAAGTAAAGAGGGGTACCGATATTTTCTCGGGGAGAGTGAGAGGAGCGGTTAGCCCACTTTTACACTGGTTTTATTGTCTCGCCGCCCCTCGTAAACCGTCTTTTGTGTTAGTAACGTCTCAAGTTGTATTAACACCGTGATAACTTTAGTGGGAACCGCTCTTCGGCTCGACTAGTCCGATTGCCTCGTCCGCAATTAGGCCGGTGTAAGCGGATAGTTTTGATAATAATTTAAATGCTACCGATGACGTTTATGATATTAATAGCAAAGGAGATTTGGACCCTTTGATATTGAATTCGGTGAGCGCAAGGAAACTGTAATAGTAAACTATGGGCACCCTTTCGTGGCCTAAACGGTGTTTAGATGTTATAGAGTCATTAGAAAGGTCGCCTGTTACGTTCGGGTCGAGTACTCACTACAATACACTTAACTGTAACAGTTGCTGGGTAAACATTCCCCAAACATTAGATTAGGCATACTGTACTCAGAATGGGTAACAGTAGATAATATGGACAAGAAACGACAAAGTATAATAGAATAATTATTAAGTTATAAAAGGAGTTCATTAAAGCGTGGCAGCATTGAAGAATCATAAAAGAGGCGACATAATGAGTGCATACGCCATGACTGTAAAATTAATCAAAGATTTTTATTACAAGGAAAATGATTTTAAATTGGTTATTATGTTAATGCGGAAACTTTGTTCGTATCAACGAATGATACCGTTAAAATATTCAAAGAAATCTTTTAGCAGTCTGTCGAAAAACAAAAACAGTCTGTTACAATTATTAAAATCCCGTATTTAAATGCTGTAATACTCTAACTTTTCAATAAGGAAATATTTAATTTCCAATTCAAGAGCTTCCGCGGAAAGGCGAAACGAAACAAAAACTTCAAAACATAGTCGATTTATATAAAAGGAAAATGAGAAGAGCCGCTGTTCATATTGTTGGGGGTGGGTGCTGGCGTCGATTTCTACGACAAGAATTTTCCAACGAATTTAGCGGTTTCAATCGATGACGTAGGTAATGGAAAAGTTCAATAGGCAACAACAAAGGCCGATACAAGTTAACGAAGCTCACGAAAGCGAAATTCACGATGGGAGCGCAGCCTGGCGGACGGGAAATTAAAAGACAAAAGAGAACCGGCCAGAGCAGTTTAGATTCGGAAATGGAGGGCGCGCCCCCATCTTTCTTTTTTCACAGGAGCCTAACCGCAACCACCTTCGTGCAAATGGTAAATGAACTCCATAACTGACATATCATAACATGAGGGTCGTATTCGCTCGTTAAATAAATTTGTGATTTTGTATTATACATCTTTGTAGGCGTAGCTTTATTATGTGTATTTAGTGGATATTATCAATAAATGCGATAAGAGATTGGAGTAAATAAGATGAAGGATTATATCTAAGAATTCATATAGAAAAAGGTGATCTTAATTATCTTTTTTTATCAAATTCAAATTTAATATTCTACTTTCAGTGCTAATTAAATTATTTTCCTTGAAAAAGAGTCCATAAAAATACCAACGCAAAAAAGTAATAACCCAACACCTCAAAATGTCAAATCCTAAACTTTATTCATTTGGTTCACATGAAGTCGAATACATTTCGGAATGTAACAGAATTAATCCGTCCTAATACGGGATCTTTAATGTGTATCGAGTACGCGTCTACATATGGTTTCTGTAATTCAGGCGGGCTGGCGTAATCCATTCGCATCGTACGTTATCGGGTTACAGAGGGTGACTCTTGTCTCCCAGTTTTCTCGAGTATTCAAGGAATTACTCGCCACTCAAATACTTTTTGTACAATGTTTAGATGTTGTTTGAAGTTGACTTATTTCATTCGTTTTCTTGATTTTAATTTACTAGCAAAGTAAATTATAGGCTCTGAAATGTAATACAGTTATGTTAATTACAGACTCAATAAGCTCTTCGTTTAAGTTAACAAAGATCAGGCTTTTAAAGACGTGGAATTTTGTTGTTAAGCAAAATCGTTGTTAATCATTTAACACAATACTTCCGACAATGCCAAAGCGGTGGAACCAGCTCAATACTCACAACTCTGTTTCCTAATTTGATTTGCATTTCGAATCAAAAACTTTCCGTGACACTGTTTTGCATTATTAATACTTTAGCATGGCGTGATCTCCCGAGAGGCGCACTAGAAGCCATAAATTGAATTCCAACCTTCGCAATTAGTTATTCCCGCGCGTGAAAACTTTCTAGATCGTTCGCCTTCGTTAACAGATGTTACGGTGCTATTCATTATACATTCCGTCGAATTGTAAAGCCGAACATTTAATTTAAAGTACCTACCTACCGAACGTTCCTTTGTTAAATTGTCGAGCATTTCGGTAGTATTGTTGAGGGATTGCCGAAGTGGTAAAGGATTAGGGACACCCGTGCTCGCCGCTAGTTTCCCGGTTGCGGAGAACCTTCATTTTGCGTGCGTTCCAGGTGAGGAACTATAAATAAAGGCCACGCGGCTGGATGGCGGCGCGGCGGCGTCCCTGCCGCATGTGCCGCTGCCTCGCCATTAGCTGAGACAAAATGACTAGCGATTCCACCATAATAGTATATTGAATAACAAATCATCAAGGATGTAATAGTGTCCGTGTAATATACTCAAATGAAACTTCAGATGGTTTATGCTTCAACCGCGTAACAAAAGATAATAAAAAAGTTCGTGTGGCAAAGCTACCATTCCGTCGGCGCGGCACGTCTCTTATCGGCCTAATTTGGATCAAACAATTCCGTTCCCCTTCATACAAATTGCGGAGAGGCACATTTGTTATCTGCAGTTTTTGGCAAAAATTATATTAAGATTTTGTCGAGCGATAATGTTGTATATTTTTACTTTCCTCTCCCGCGGTCTAGGGCGATGTACCCTCAGGGAGCGTCCGGATTTTATGATAACAATAAATTACACCAAATATAAACTAGATCCCATCTATGGCAATGAGATTTTCTTTTTTATACGAATAAAGAATATCTTTGAAGTAATGATAATTCACTCGAAACTTCGTTCTATTTTGTTTTGATTAACATTGGTAGGTGTTTTTGCTCTAAATTAGTTTTCATTGATTTTACTTAGCTTTTAGGGCATTGATTTTGCATCTTCATTGAACAAATGTTAACAATTTATTATAACTTAGATTGAAAGATCCGAGACCTATCTATATTTAAATCCTTCTTAAAAATGATGTTGTACTATGATGTACTCATAAAGGTTTTTTTATTTTCCAGATCTCCCAGTGGCGTATACATGAGATGTTATGGGTTCTCGCGTAGCGAAGTGGCGCTGGTGGGTGGTGGTGGTGGCATGGGCGTGGGGCGCGACGGCGCGCACGCTCTGCCCCGCGCGCTGCGCATGCGACGATGCTCTGCGTACCGCCTCCTGCGCCAACGCCAGCCTCGAGATTGTCCCCATACAGCTCAATCCGGAGGCCACCCATATCAACCTTACCCAAAATGCCATCAACAGCCTTCTCTACACATTCACCTTCTACACTCAGCTTACCATCCTCGATATTTCACACAACAGAATACAAGACCTAGGTAGTAAAAACTTCGAGAACAACGTGGAAATGACTCACCTCAACGTGAGTCATAACACTCTCAGTCGCTTAGACAAGGACACTTTCATCGGGCTGAGAAAACTTCTCGATTTAAACTTGTCAGACAATGAAATATCAAGTATACACACTCAAACGTTCAAAGATTTATCTGTTTTGGAAAGACTCGATTTATCAAACAATATGCTTGTGAGTTTCGAGCCGGACACGTTTGAGCCCTTGTCTTCATTGAAGATCCTATCACTGAAGAATAACTCTATATTAGAAATGCCTTCTTCTAACCTCATATTTGCTGTACATCTGGAATTCTTGGATTTGTCAGAAAATCTTATACAGCAAGTATCTAAACATGGTATGCCGTATTTAAAGGAATTGAAATATTTAGATTTGAATAACAATATAATAGAAAACGTGGATCAATTAGGTTTTCACAATTTGCCTTCACTGCGACACTTGGATCTTAGCGACAACAATATGACTACTATTCCAACGTCCGCTCTATCAAAGTTATCGAACTTATCCCATTTGTACTTAAGCGGGAACTTTTTTCAAAACATTACAGCACTTTCGTTTCAAAGTCTTTTCCACTTAAAACACTTACATTTGAGCAGACTTTTTGAACTTGATAAAATTGATTCCAGAGCTTTTGTAGATAATATAAATTTGCAAAAGATATGGATGAATGAAAACGTTAAAGTAAGAGAAGTACCTCCAAGATTATTCCACGGTAATCCAAAACTGACAAACATATACATAAAGAATAATGCATTAGACACCCTCGAAGCATCACATTTTCCAATAGATAGACTTCAGGAATTAGAGATTTCTGGCAATCCATTCGTCTGCAATTGCTCTTTGCTATGGCTGTGGAAACTCGGAAGAGAGAGTGAAATCAGCAGCAGAAAGTCTGGGAACGCAAGTTCGATACTGAAGATTGACTACGAGGTGGTGAAGTGTGCCGCGCCTTTGCATTTGAAAGGTGTTTTATTTGTACCGATTCCAGAATCGGAATTTGGGTGCTCAAGTGGATGGGTGATAGTGGCGGTTGTGGTGCTGACTTTGAGTATCGTGATAAGCGTAGTGGGAGGTGTTCTATACTTCATGGGACCTTTAAAAAAGTGCAAAGGAGATAAATCGAAGCAAGTCATGACGAGTGTCATGTTGAACGGTGACGTTTCCAAGTTGGGGAACGGATTAGGGTATTCGACTCGGAGTAGAGAACCGGACAATAAACGGGAAGTGGACCGGTACCTGATGATAGGTTCATCTGTGACTAATAACTTTCATTCATTGAACCCTCCGTGGAACAGTGTTGACAAGAACCCGTACTTCCAGGAAGACAACGAGGAGCACATTTACCAGCAGTTTGCTTACGAGACCATCCCACATCATAGAACACCCGAGAAACCACACATAGTGTATGTCTAACAAAAGTTGTGCGCAAAGGACAATATTGCGAATATGTTTTCTTTGCTACGTTATACGAATGACACAGTGTATTGTCGTCACAATGACGAGGAACTATGAATTTTGCAATAATGTATATAGTGATATGAATAAAATGTAATATGTGATAGCTTTGTATATAAACTTGTAAATATATTATTCAGTGCTGATAAAGACATTATTAAATATTTCGATTTTGTACTTAACTTGTATATTCGTGTACCTTAACTCGAGTATCTTTTGACCCGTAACCTAGGATCTCGATCTATTATCGAATTTTATTTTCTAGTTCCTCAGAAATATGGGTACTCACATTGTTAGTGTGTTGTAAAGTTCTTTAAGATGTTCAATAAATGAATTAATTATATTCATGTGTAATTGTATAGTATACATTATATATTTTCAGAATTAAAACACCAATACTTGATGAAAACTTTGTACAAATATGAGCAATATAGAATACTAATTTTCAAATATTATATGTCGTTAATTTTGTTCGGGGGTATTGTTATAGCTACAGTTACGTATAAATTGTATTTAGAAACGGAACTTTTTCATGACATTTATCTTACAAGCTTAGAACATTAAACATAACATAATTATAGTAAATATACACAATATAAATAAAACCAGTCGCTCTGATGGGAAGGGGTACAAATAAGATACAAGTTTTATTGGCTGCAGTTATTAATTTGGGAAAAGTTATTTTAATACATTTCTGTTAATAGATAATTCTAAAATTAATATTTTTATACTTAGTAAATATGCGAAGATGAGATTCAGAGGTTTTTGACTCAAAAATAGGCTCAAATCTCGGACATGTTAAGAATATACCTTATATAGCAATAACACAAAATTCTAAAAAAGTTGTTCCAAATTGTTATGAGCAGATTATGGTACTAATTACCTTTTTACTGAATACAACAAAAATGTTGAAATCATGTGAATCTCATCGTTTAAAAGTGTCTAGCTGGTGAATAACCCTTGCAATAATATTAATTATTTTATCCAAAAAAATATCCCTATAAATTTCTAAGGACATACACATCGTAAAGGAACACGATACCTAATCAGTCCATGATACCTACAGATAATGGTAGTACTTATAAGGCTATTTATACATACTTACTACTTTTAAAACTTTTGTTATGGAACTTATTTAAATATATAATGCATTAAAACAAACGACAAATAAACAATTTAAAAAAATATTTTTGTGTTTTGATTTTTTTCTTTATTTTTACATCATTATTTGACAACTTTGCTTTATTTTTAATAGACTGGAAAAAGAAACTTTGTGCATTATCCCTACCTATTACATCTACATTAAAAAAGACTTGGTCTCTTAGTACATTTCTGCCAATGTCCAGAATATTAATTATAATTTGGTTTTGAATTTGAATTATTTATAAATATTATCTATAGTGTTTAATCCACGAACGTAGTTTAATCACTTTCACATAGTCAAGTAAAAGTCAGTCTCCGTCCATTAAAGCTTATCACAAATTCATTCCATTTTACTTCTGGATATTTGGGGTCATTTTTTAAAACTCGATAAAATTCAGTAAATCTAAAAATACACGATTTTGTGAAAATAAATCGAAAGTGCAACGTCTCTTTGCTATAGTTCAATACAATTCAAACAGAATAACAGTGTCAATTTTAGAAAATAATGGAGCTTATTCTAATAGCTAAAAATCAAGCTAAAAATATATAAAAATAAGCATGAAATATGTAAAAACAATATAACATAGTTGATTATTGTTAATAATGGAAGGGAAAACTACAGAAGTATATATGTTTAGTGGGAAAGTGTTGTATGTGTGCTACAATAGGTTGGTAAGCAGGTTGACGACCCACCTGATGCTAAGTGATCACCACTCATGATTACATATACTGGGTGTAAGAGAAAGGGTAAGTATATCGATACAGTAATCCTCTTTTTTGGTTCTAGGCGCACAGATCGCGTAAAAGAAGATTTTATAATAATACTAGCAGACCCCCCGCGGTTTCACCCGCGTGCGGTTTGAATTTTCTCCTTCGAAAACCAATGCACGCCACTGATTATTAGACACAACAAATTAAACACAGATATTTTTACAATTAACACTAAAAACCTATATTTTACCTACACAAAAAAATCGAACTCAAAGAATCTTATTTAATTATAATAACAACAAATGAGAAAGAAATTAAATACAATCAAATCAAAAAATTCTAATGAAATAGCGAAAAGGAACTTTTTTTTTTCATTGCCGTCACTCGGGGTGTGTATTTTGCCAATTTCCATTTACATTATATAAGTTCTAGTCACAATAAATCACTTTCACATAGTCCTCATGCAGTCAGTCACCGTCCAAAACTCAAAATACACGAATTTATAAAAATTAAAACGCAAAGTCACTCTGCAAGTTCCCGCCAAAACGTCCGAGAAAATGAACTTCCAAACAAATTTCGAATCCTAATCCGATTTAAATATTCTTTAATATTTGACATTCCAATTTTAAAGAGCATTTCAGTTTCCAGAACAAAAGGCAGATAGAGCGCGCGAAACACGGGAGTGAGGCCAAAAAAAGCAATTAGGTACAAATTGAAAAACACATACCTGGTATTCGCTTTTGAATTTGTATTTGCTATTTTTAAAAGCTGCTGTGTGCTAATTTATTACAAAGAAAGTGTTTTCGTTAAATAAAGATTTTGAAACAAAGCAAATACAAATTCAAAAGCGAATACCATTACGTGGATTACGTAACTTTATTGCAATGAAATTCCGATTGAAATAACCTCTGAATCGGTAGAAATATTACAAAATCGGAAATGGTTCCATTTCTAATGAACCACTGTTTGCTATTTGCGGTTATCAGAACGTAAAAAAGATATCAGAAAACCGCTAAGTATATTGAACCGATTTTAATTCGAAAATGATTGAAATTTAGTTACGTAATCGCCCCACTGGTATGTATTTTTTAATTTGTATTTGCTTTTTTGGCCTCTCTCCCGTTTCCGTTCGCTCCATCTGCCTTATTCTGTAATCTGTGAAAATCGGATTGAGATTTCAAACATGTGTCAAAAATAAAAAATGTTATTTTAATCAAAAGTACTAAGGAGTATTGATATCAACTTCGATGCAAATCACCCCTAAAATAACTTTCTACCCCTTTTTGACCCCGTTAGGCGATGATTTTCAATAAAATACGAAACACGTCTTCCATCAATTCTGTTAAGGAATGTTTATGCAAAATTTGAAGTAGATCGGACCAAGGAATCACGTTGTCCCATACAAACTTTGCCCCCCTTTTTCACCCCCTTAGGGGTAGAATTTCGGAAAATCCTTTCTTATCGGATGCCTACGTCATACAAAGAACACACCCTCCAAGTTTCAGATCTCTACGATCAGCGGTATAGGCTGTGCGTTGATTCTCAGTCATTCAGGACAAAGCATTTTATATATATAGATTAGCAAGGGATGCAAAATGCCGGCTCTTCTCGGCAAAAGCAACCTTCCGAACCGTGCATTAGAGTATTAGAGTTTGACTATTCATAAGTGCCTGTGAAGGCCTATTTGATTGAATTTCATTTCAATGATAATGACCGCCATTGACCGGTGACACGTCGGTTATGATTTTAATTCAATAAACTTGGGGGCAAATATTTGGTATGAATTTTTGAGTAATTTATATTGAGCTGAAACTTTTTATAGAGTCTATACCTGATATAGTCTCCACCCCTTTCGCCTTTTCGTTACACACAGTTTAATACATGAGAGCAAGTATCATAGATAATAAGTATTAAAGCTGAAATCTCCAGCGTAATTGTGTTATGCTCTGGGAATAGAAGTTGAAGTCGATTTGCTGATTGACGATACATGATTCTCTTCTGTCTCTACCACACGCGAGATCCGAGTGTGGTAGCAGTTGTACTTGTGACACCACTAATGTATGAACTAATCGCCTTCTACTTTATATCCGAGAACATTCCATAATACGCCTGCTGGTCGAAGTTACAAGAAGCAAGTGTACTGTTAAAATCTATAGGTTACGACTTCGGCAGTGGGTGAATAAAGGATGATAAGTAAGTATGCCGAAACCTTATACCTTAAAAAATTACAATAATAGACGCAGATTAGCGCTTGAAATGAAAATGACCCACAGAATATCCCGAATTCCGGATGAAAGGTGGACAAAGCATGTCACATAATTGGACAGTTTTACAAAAAACTTAAACCGACTTCTAAGTACACTAAGGGCCAATTTCACCGATCGTCTCCAGAACTGAGTTCAGTAAAACTGAGTTCACACTAACTGCGTTCAATATCAAGACTTGATCTCGATTAACATTAATCGCATTTCACAGAGCAAAATCCCACGTTCGTCGATCGCGTTTATGAAAACCGAGTTTATGGTTTTTTAGAACGGCAACACGTGTTGCGTTTTGTCCTTGCACCGAAACTAGACAAAGCTACTGCAATATTTGTATAAAAATACGTGGAATAAAACGCATTACGTCAGCTGTCAATATTATTGTCATGATAACTTTGTATAGTGTTGTTTCAAATCAATGTTTACATATTACGTATATGTTCGTTTCGCGTGGTGATTATTTTTCTGAGTTTTAATTTCAGAATCAGAAATATTTTATTTTATTTGAGGATTTTTATAAGCTTTTCATCAGCATATCTAAAAGAAAAAAAGACCCAGCGCAGCATTTCAACAAAATGATAAGGTGTTATTGGTAGAGTTGGTCGAGATTCATTATAACACAACCGAATAAAAGAAAACTGAGGAAACTCTTCTCATTATAAAACAAACAAAAAAAGTTGATGTGATATTGACAGATGTTATACGTTGAAAGCGCGCGGAATGTTATGCTCTAATCGCGTTTAAGATCGCTAAACTGTCAAAATTGGGCGTTTAGTATAGTAACTGCGTTTAGCACTAAACTAGTTTAAAAACTGTCGGTGAAATGCAAAACCAAATCTTAAACTTAGATTAAAGCTAAAACGCAGTTTCTGTTCAGTTGAACGCGTTTTATTTGATCGGTGAATTTGGCCCTAAGGGCCAATTTCACCGATCGTCTCCAGAACTGAGTTCAATAAAACTGAGATCACACTAACTGCGTTCAATATCAAGACTTGATCTCGATTAACATTAATCGCATTTCACAGAGCAAAATCCCACATTTGTTGATCGCGTTTACGAAAACCGAGTTTATGGTATTTACGAAAGGCAACACCTTGTTGCGTTTTGTCCTTGCACCGAAACTAGACAAAGCTACTGCAATATTTGTATAAAAATACGTGTAACAAAACGCATTACGTCAGCTGTCAAAATTATTGTCATGTCAATTTTGTAAAGTATGGTTTCAAAATGTTTTAAATCGACGTTATATATTAATGTTCGTTTCGCGTGGTGATTATTTTTCTGAGTTACTCGTTTTAATTTGAGGATTTTTATAAAGCTAAGCAGCATGTCTAAAAGAAAAAGAGACCCAGCGTTTCAACAAAGTGAAAAGGTGTTATTGGTAGAGTTGGTCGAGAGTCATTTTAACATAATAGAATCAAAGAAAACTGATGCTGTGAGTGTTCGGGCAAAGAATGACGAGTGGCGCAAAATAAGCACTGAATTTAACGCTTCGTCTGGTTTACATACCAGAGATTGGACAGTAATAAAAAATTGCTGGGAAAATCTGAAAAAAAGGGCTAAAAATCAAATTACGCAAGCAAATCAGAACTTTCTGGCAACAGGTAATTTTATCATTTGAAACATATATATAAGCTTATTTCCCTCAAATGATGACTGCAGATTGTTATTATTTATATTTAACATATTTTTTGTAGGTGGGGGCCCTCCAAAATCATTTCCTGTAGACCCAATTACGGAAAGGGTAATTAATTTGATCAAATCCACAGCCACTGGGTTTACAAATGAATTTGATACAGATGGAACTCTAGTGCTAGGTATGTATCTTGACTTATGTTTATAATTAAATAATTCATTATACATATTTTAATGTTCTTATTCAAATAAATAATATTTCTTTCAGCCTCAGGGAGTGCTACTGATGGTGATTCACAACTGTCATATGTTATAAGTTTACAGAATCAGGAGAGTGAAGATATTTACTCTGAAAATCTAGTATTATGTATGTATTAAGTATAAGGCCTATTATTTTAATTAATGTTTTGTCATCTAAGTATCTCCTATAAAATTGTTGTAATAATTCTTACAGCTAATGAAAGTCAGCAGAATCATGACCCACTAGAAGTTGAACAAGTACATAGTCCCATTGATGAATCAAAGGTATGAAAACAACTAATAAGTTTAAAATATAATATTAAGTATGTCTGTTTTTAAAATACTGGTATTACATAACCGAGGCAATATAAACTTAACATATTTATGTGATTCTTTGTAGGACTGGTCTAATTATTCTCCAGCTATGTTACGGGCACCAATAAACCATGTGTTAAAAAGTGGAAACATGAGTAGCTATGAGAGGCAATCTGAGCAGCAACAAATCAGCATCTCAGATGAAGATGCAAATTTATTATCACAACCTAGTTGTAGTAATGTGCAGGCATCTTATGTAGCTACACCAGCAAGGTAAAAAATTGGTATAAATTGTATAATATTACCCATTTGGAGAATGATTTAACAGTATATTTATAATAATAGGTATATCGTTTTTCTCCCTCAGATCCAAAACTCAACAAGTAAGCCGTAGAAGGCCCGTGCTCAACCATAGCCAATCTTTGACTCAACAACGAGTTGAGTCATTAGTCTCAGTTAGCCAGCAAGCCAGAGAGCAACACGAGGCTCAAATGAGAATACTAAAATTACAAGAGGAAAGGGAAATAGAAATGTTAAAACAAGAACGACTGCGGACTGAGCAAGAGCAGCTCCGTATCTTAATATTAAAAGAGGAGCTCAAGAAACTGCAATAATTTATATTAATACAATTACAAATTAGTTGTTCCATATTTTAGAGTAGTGAAAGTTCAAAAGTCATTTCTTGGAAATAGTGTACGTTTTTATAACAAAATCCCACCTTCGGTAACCAAAATGACTGATTTTAAGTTCAAATCTCACATATAGAAAGTCTTGAAAGCATGAGCTATTACAAGGTAGCCCATTATATTGAAGATAAAGATGTCCAGAAATAGCTTCACTCTGCACAAGTGCACATTGTACAAAATCCAGTAAATTATCTACATAATCATGAACTAGTGCAGGTTATTATTTATTTTGTATGTTGGTTTGTATGCTTGTGTATCTTATTTTGTAAACTTAAAAAAAGGATGTATGTATAATGTTTTGGAAAAAATCCTAACTAATATTATAAATGCGAAAGTGAGTTTGTTTGTTTATTTGTTTGTTTGTTTGTTATGCCTTCACGCTTCAACTACTCGACGGATCAACATGAAATTTGGCCTGCAGATAGCCTATGGTATGGAAAAGGACATAGGCTACTTTTTATCCCGGGAACGCGGGTGAAACCGCGGGCGACAGCTAGTAGCTAATATAGTCAGATTTTCCAAAAATAAAATATTATAAAAATGTATTCCTGTTCTTCTCAGTTGAAGGCAGACTTCCGAACTGGTGGTAATTTCAGTAGCTTTGACCTTCATAAGTGCCCTACTAGGGCCTAAATTGAATAAATGGCTTTGTCTTTGAATATATAATAGCTACATCTATGATGGGCTTTACTGTAGGTTTCACATATTATATAGTTTTTAAATATCTACTTTGTTCATATACCATGTAAGGGCACATGTTTTGGAGTGTAGCCTAGTAGTTTATTACTATAATACCTACATAATGTTGATGTTATTTTTTATATGTGTATGTTTAATTTAACATGAAATCAAGTAGGATAATAATATTAAAACAATATAAGTCATTACTTCTTCATTTTTATTTCTTTGCATATTTATAAATAAAATTTGAGACATCAAAATAAATAACAAAATTATTTTTTGCTTCCATTATTCCCTTGCTAATGTCGAAAAATAATTGTTTATAATATTTTTGCGCTGTCTATAGTTAGGGTTTTCTCTCTGTGTTCTGTTTGATGAGTGTAGCATATTTCCCTCATTAATATTGCCCTGAACTAAAAGAGCATCCCAAGAAGCAGGTGGCAAAACTTGATCATCATCAGGAGGAAGACTTTCACCAGATTGCCGTGCCATGTTATGTAACACAGCTGTGGCAACAATTATGGGGAAAGAGTTTTGAAGGCTTACACCTAAACCAATAGCCATTGCTGGAAAACGTCTTTTCCACACTCCAAACAATCGTTCAACAGAATTTCTGGTTCTTATTTGTGACTCATTGTACAAATTCTCCGCAGCTGTGTTACACTGTTCAAGTGGTGTCAACATGTAGCTTTTACAGGCATAGCCTGCATCTCCAACTAGTACGGCATCTTTATATGTTCCTTGTTCAAACATTGCTCTTCTATAGCAGTTATTAAAAATGTGAGAGTCGTGTGTACTACCTGGCCATCTTGCAACAATATCGGTGAATTCTAATTTCGCATTACAAATAGCCTGAACATTTAATGAGAAGTATCCTTTTCTATTGCGGAAAGTCTCTGCATTATCTCCTCCAGGTGACTTGATATACTTGATGTGAGTACAATCTATAGCCCCAATAACAAAAGGAAATCTAGCTTTTTTATAAAATTCAGTTTGTGTCTGAAGTATTTCACTTTGTGTACTAGGAAACACAATATGATGTGGTCGTAGAGATGCAATAGCACAACTAACTCTATGCACAATTCTGTGTGCAGTAGATGTGCTAAATCCACATAAATCAGCAGCAGTTGTTTGGTAGCACCCAGTTGCATAGAAGCGTAGAGCACATAATAGCTGGTTAATAGGTGATACACAGTGATTCCTGAAATGAAAAAGAACCCATAAATACTTACGTTAGCTAATATCGAAGCAAAACAATTAACTTGCTTTAGCTACTATAGGTAGTCCTAGGCACATGTAATAATATTTTCCCATAACATTAAAATTTTATATAGGTACAATTATAACCTAACTTCATTTATGTAAGTACCTAATTTTGAAGGAATAAGATGAACTAATTAGGTACTTACATGTTTGTAGGGAACTCTAGTTTATCTTCAATTGCTTCCAATACAGAGAGAACTGTTGGTTTCGTAAGTCGAAATCTCATCACAAAGTCATGCTCATCTAGAGTGTCAAAGTGCTCCTCTCTTTCGCGAATCCACCTTGGTCGTCGAATCACAAATTCATCATCTTCTTCAAAGGCCATAGTGTAAACTCTTCTCATTGTATAAAACTTTAACTTTGATAAAAATAATAAACCAAGTTGATTTGATATTGACAGTTGTTATACGTTGAAAGCGCGCGGAATGTTATGCTCTAATCGCGTTTAAGATCGCTAAACTGTCAAAAATGGGCGTTTAGTATAGTAACTGCGTTTAGCACTAAACTAGTTTAAAAACTGTCGGTGAAATGCAAAACCAAATCTTAAACTTAGATTAAAGCTAAAACGCCGTTTCTGTTCAGTTGAACGCGTTTTATTTGACCGGTGAATTTGGCCCTAAGAAGTAATGAAATCCTGATCTGACAATGGGACTAAACGGGAAGTGTACCCCTCCAGACAAAAAAGAATTTTCCAAATCGGTTGATAAATGACGGAGTTACGAGGTAACAAACATAAAAAAAAACACCCTAATTGAGAACCTCCTCCTTTTTTTATGTCGGTTAAAAATAGGTAGATCCAGAGGGTTTTTTTTTCTAATAAAAATAAAAACTAGCTTTTATTCAATATATCATAGCTAACCATGCATTGTCTTTCAAACTAAAAGTGTATATAAAATTTCAATTCAATCGGTTGCGGATAACTGTTTTTAAATTCAGCTGCCAAATTCGATCCATATTCTTATAAGGTTTGTAACTAAACCTAACTTAACGTAACTTGTAACTAAAACTTGTAACCTTGAGATCGCTGGATCAATTTCATATAAAAAATAGCAGGCTATGGCAAGTGACTGTATAGAAATAGCAGAGAATAGAGGTCATGACTA
The DNA here is from genome assembly GCA_947623365.1 of Achlya flavicornis. NCBI lineage: Eukaryota > Metazoa > Arthropoda > Insecta > Lepidoptera > Drepanidae > Achlya > Achlya flavicornis. The sequence goes on along the minus strand of OX392469.1, from coordinate 12,863,786 downwards.
AGATACAACAAAAATGACTATGCATTATGTATGTGTATTCTACAGTGTTAAGTCACGGTATAGATTTATTAATATATTTATCCTTTGGATCGCGGTTAAAAAATATAACAATGACATCAATTGTTATTATAGGACGCGCGTCTCTCGCGTGAACCAAGGGGTATAAGAGAAATGTGTCTTTATCATATATTCAGTACTTTTAACACTATAAAACGTCTATAAAAGTACTGACATATTCATATAATCCCCAGGTTATTATTATTATTTGTTTTATCTGTGATTCATTATAATAAATAGCAATAAATACTCTCATAATTACCCGAACGTGTAGTCTAAAATGCGTAAATTAACTGGTAATGATTTTCAGCTCAATCAACAAAAGTTGATTATAATTAAGTCGTTTCATCCGGTCAATATCGACGACATTTATTTGACATGGAATGTGAGCGTGCATGCAAAATATGCCTTTTTATCCATTACTCCTATGGTAATTTTCAGGTACCTTTTTCAGGATAAATTAAATTTTACAGGGAAAAATAACATTTTTGTATTTTTTTTACGGAGTAGGTACCGATATCTAAATAATGATGTGCCATAATGTAGATGGCAAGCACACAAATCCTTGGCAGGTATTCATCTGGCTCTCAAGACGACAGATTTTCTATATAACAACAGTAGAAAAAGCTAGTGTACTTTCTACAAAATACCACACAGTAGTACCTCAGGTAGTACTATGGTTTCTGAAGATGATTTCCTTCACTGAAAGATAAAGATCTTAGTAAGATTCGGTCATACAATCTTCGTTATGGCATTCGTCATTCTTAGCCTGAGCTTTCAAAAGCTTCTATCCTAATATTTTACTCAAACGAAAGATACATTAAATATTTTCATATACGACTCTTCACAATGTCATTCATAGATTCCGTATAGAGTCAATAGCCAAAAGTAACGCAATTTTGTTATTAGGAACCCGTTTCGTGTTCACCAGTACATAAACCAAAATTAACTTTAAAAGTTTAAAATTAACTAAACCACAGATTAAATAACTGTATTTATAAAGGCTTGCGTAGTTAAAACCCATGCTTTTTCACATCGTGTCTGCACAAACTCTGGGCCGTAAAAATCTACATGTTCTAAAAAGGGGTAAAACAAATTGTATTCAAATTTTTCACGTAGGAAGTTAAATTAAAGTATGTAAACATAAATAAGCAGCGGACAACCGTGTCCTGAGCTATCCCATCACGCTCTCATTACCCTGGCTTTAAGGGGGACACACACTGGGGACTCGTTTCTACCCGGCGCGGGCGTTACCTCCAGATCTATAATGGAGATAAATGTATGTCAAAGCACTCAAATTGCCGCCCGCCGGAGCTGACTCAAAAGTAAAATTGCACGGGTTACCCCTACATAATGGAGTAAACGTGTAGGTCATTTATTTTACAATTAGGTACTGTTTAAAGCGTGTTTTTATACGATAATAAATTTTAAGTTAAATATCAATTAATGGTTTAAGTAGAAAACATTGCAGGGAAACTATATGCCAGAGTAGTTCACTAATCTATAATATACTAATTAATAATAATAGATTTAATTTCCTTGTGTTAGAAGGTAAGTAAATAATAAATATCCCAGAAGAGGTGATGTGATAAAGATAAATATGACTAGAGGGATATGTAGCATAATAACACTAAACAATTTGTTATAAACATCACCTATAAATATATTCAGTAACTATAAATAAAAAGATAATGTTAATTTGGCTTCACTAAAGCCATTAAGGCTATTTAATTAAGGTCTGACAAGTTGACACCATAGCCTCTAGAGAAATAACAAAAATTCCACTTTTAGTTAGCAACTTCTCTATAGTTATTTAGTTCATGTTATACTAATTTTTATTGGCATATAAATTTAAAATATCGAACCTAAATAAAAATAAAAAATTTATGAACTGTATAACCGCAGTAATGAAAGGTAGCAACTACAAAAAATAAGTGATTACCGATTTAACCATTCTGTTGCCAAAACAAACATAATTCCCCTTTTTTAATAAAGCAAATATGCTGAAAATGGCGGCCAGGCAGCGTTTATATTTTACTGCCATGTTGTTTGATATAATCAACACAGGGTCCCCGGAGTACTTATACAAAAAAATTACTTGGTTAGCTGACCAAAATGCATACCAAAGCCGCGCCTCTTTATATCGGATCTCTATGCCAAAACATAGAACTGCAGCGTTCCGCGGCAGTTTCAGATATAATGCAACGAAATGTTGGAACAATCTTCCTCCACCTCTTCGGGACCTAAAAACAAAACACACGTTTAAACTATCATATAAAAGATACCTACTGTCTCAACAAAAAGATAACAAATCTTTTTAGAATTATAATATGTACCTATACCTAATTTATGTAAATATAATATACTTATTTATTTATTTAATTATCTTACAATTTTAATGTATTATGCATGTATGTACTCACTCACTTATTAATTTTCGGAGGGTGCGGAAGCAGGTTTTGTTTGGTCGTTTTACCGGGCCTCTCATCGTTGATATAGGAGTTTTCCTTTTAACAGCACTAAATCTTTCACTATTTAATTTATTTTAACTATTTCTGTTCCACCTATAAAACAACTTTTGCTAAATATTCGCAATTATTATTTTTTATCCTCTTTTTACGTTGTGGTTTTTTGATTTGATTTTGGATTTTTTATATTTCTTGTAAGGACCTGCTCGCCGATGTTCGTGACTCACGCGTCACAAGGTGCCGGCAGAATACCAGTGTTGTGGGTAGTTCCCACAACTTTATACTGAGTCGGGGCCTTTTTTTACTCCGCGACGCACAGATTATTATTATTATTGTTTGTTTCTACTGTTTTATTCTTTAATATTATTGTTACTTTTTTTTTTGTATGTACCTATTTTTTGTATTCTGTGCGTTCTGGTGGTATAAATAAATGTATTTCTTTCTTTCTTTCTTTCTTTAATTCATTTTCAGGTGATTAGAAATAAAAAGCTCATAAAGATATCCACTTCAGGTGCTTCCAACAGCAGTTCATGTGTAATATAGGCGTAACACGCTCCTTGTACGCAAAATGGGAAAATCGAGAGTGATATACCTACCTACGCTTTTTAGATTCGTGACGGTCAATCGTTTGGTTTAAATCTGCAAACGGATGGACGGACAGTTTTAATGGTCTTTGTAAGGGAGTGAAACAGTTGCATACATTTTGGGCACCTTTTTCGTTCTGGCATTCCAGTTTTTCGAAATACGGTTTTTGTCCAACACACTGTCTATTGGCATTTAATTTATTTGTCTGCTTCAAATACAGTCGGAATTGTTCCAGTCTGTCAGTTACATCATTCGTCTACATAATATACTGGGGAATAAATCGTGGTGTGAGTGGTATTGGAAATGGTAGTATAATTTTGAAAAAAGAAAAAAACAATAGCACATCTATGAAATAAGGTTTCTAAGGATTCTAAATTGATAGGATAGAATGGAAACGAGTAGGATTTAGGTATCAGAGAAGGCAGTCGGGCTGGCACTATAGAGAAGATCGCAGAAACTTGAATACGATCAATGCAAAACAAACCCGTTTGAAACACAAAGAAACGGACTACTGATTAGATATGGGCTGTCAAAGACGAAGATTGATACCTTTTAAAAACATTTCATGAACAATAAACATGTATTTCAGAATAAACTAAGCTTGAAAACGATTTGCGTACTGCCTAACGTAACATTTTTCAAAGCAGTAAATTAGATAAAAGAATTGATACGTCAAATAATGGAACAACAATCAACTTGCCATAAAATCCAACCAATCAAAACGGAGAACATAAAAGGGCTTCAACGGGAAAAAATAAAGACCTTTTATCCGAGTCCTGAAAGGCGGCTGAAACGGCGTTACAGCTGGGGTGGCAAGATTTATTTCACGACAGTACTCGTTATGGCACCAAAGGGACGATGGTAGGAGAATGCAGCCTGCAATACCGGGAACAGAGACGACTTAGAGCGTCGGACTGTTAAAGTAGCACAAACTTTGTTGTTCTGGTTGGTTTGTTGCTTATGTTTTTCAACTGTCACTGATGTTGGATTCTGTTTAAAATATATACGAACTCACGGTACACTTTTAAAACAGCATTTAATTTGTTGTATTGTGAATTGTATATCTATGAAATTGATGATGATGATGTTGATAATGTTTTTTATGTTACTATTAATAATGTTACATAATTATAATTAAATTATCCGCATTGTTACTTGTTTTTCCATACGTTATTTTTAGTGGTAATGTCTTACGATTGTATAGGTTCCATACAATTTGGAACTAAAAAAAAATACGTTTGTTTGCGCGCGGTCTTGCGTTTAGCACCAAATACGTCCCTGTAAAGGGGACCATACACACTCGTGTATTATATGACCACAGATCGGCAGATCACGGAGCGAATTCTGCGGGATTGTATGTGGGAATTGGGACGCTCGAGTTTCGTTATGTTCTTGTTAATTAAATTCGAAGTTGTAAAGCAACAATGTGTGTTGTCGAACCCGCTATCGAGCCGTGTAGTGTAGGTACATGTATTGTGAGAAAAACGATAGCGCCCTGTTGACACTAATTGGTACAGAACAGATTATATCTGTGAACATAAACTTTACATTTTTAGTTTAATTAAAAGTGCAGTGGGTCAACCGTTTCGAGAATTTGATTTCGTAGATAACGCTTTACGTATTAACAAGTATTTCGTTGATAATTATTTTTCTCGTAAGCTAGGGGTCTCTATATTTATATAGGATTTATATAGGATTATTATTATAATCACTATTACTTGTACAATCTAATATTTGATTTCCTTATTTGTTTGTAACGTATGGTCTTCCTAATGTTTTTATTTCTTTACATATTTTCGAACTTCTTATAACATTTAAATGAAAATATTTTCAAATTAATTTCATAATGTAGTGAAATATCATTTTATTTTTATTGTTAATTTCAGAATTACACGCTCTTATTACTCTAATTTGTTAGCAACATAGCAGCACCTTCATCTAACGAACTTGCTTACATTTGCTTCTTTGAACTCCAAACAATATAAGGTTTTTTGAGCAAATTATAAAATTATTATGTCTGCTTTTAGATATCCAAGTTTTAAATAAATATAGTATCCCATTTTAAGTCTATAAATATGGTATCTTGCTACTTCCAATCAAGAATTCGTGCGCAAGGGAAGGTCGGATAACTGACGTATTCAATTAAATATATCCGCAAAGTCCAATCTTCATTGAAAATGTTTACGTTTCATATAAAAGTAACTAATATATAATTCAGATTCTATTATAACATAATAGCCGCAATATCCAATTAATATTATTCATGACTTCATTATATTATTTGAATCAAAATGTTTGCGAACGTAGATTATAATTTTCCATCTAATAAATAAAGTTTATATTACAAAACGATGTCCCTGATAATATATCAACAATGTTGCTATGTATTTTATAGGGTAAGATAAAACTCATTACTAGTGGTTTACGAGTAGCACTCCCCTAATGATCCAGCCGTTATGCAAGGGGTCTTGCCTATATTACACCGTATATTCAGTTATATATATTTTTACCAATTTACTCGAAACGTAACCTAATATTCTATGATGTTCTTACGTTCAAGAATACAAAGATCTTTATTTTGATATTATATACCTAGATTTAAACAATATAGAGTTAAACATCTAGGTAGGTTTTAGGTTTTCTAATAAGTTGGACTGGGCTATACAGTTCAGTATTTAAATAGTAGTGGTATTTTTATATTATAAGGAAATAATCACTCTAACAACTATGTCTATGTTGATCACAAATGATTTTTACACCTTTAATTTAAATAGAATCTCACATAAAAAAAACAACTAGTAGATAAGCCACAATTTTTTGGGTTGTACTTTGTCTATGTTGTACTTAAACAACATAAATAAAAATATTTTCTGGGGCGTTACCTTTACACCTATAGTATAATTGTATTTTTGTAGGGTTTTGGTATAGGATTAATTTTTTAATTCAAAAATAAAAAAATATATATTCTAAAAACATTATAAAAATAATGATTTTGCCTGTACTGAATACCTAACTGAAAAACACATTTCGAACAAACCATGTACTAATGTTTTATGAGGAAATTTAAATTTTTAATATTAATTAAAAATTTAAATTTCCTTTTAATTAATCCCTCTTTGGTGATCAGTTACCTAACTACACTTCTGACTATGCTATAAAGATTAATTTAAATAGTAATATTATATGTTAACCGCATACTATTGTTAACTATTTCTAAATACTAGTTTTACAGTCAATCTATCGAAGGGGGTACTTGTCATCCTTCCGCCGCGTCACCGGTATTAGTAACTTCTCAATACCAAGGAATATGTAGAAATTAGAATGGGAACCAAATAAATCGCAACATTTAGAAACAGGACAAAGGTAAACTTCGCAAAAATAGGACGTACCTATATATATACATTTTTTTTCGTAATTTCAAAACATTGAAAATACAGTCTAAGGAGTACGAAAAACTGAGTAAGACTACAATTAAAACGCCCTTTGCGGCCTGAGGTGTCGATATTAAAATAAGTAATATTAAGTTGATAAGAAGCATCTCTAAAGATTTGTAGAATTCATATAGTATCTTGTTATTTATCTAAAACGAGCTTATAACTTATTAAATGATCTACTCTTAATTTCATCAAAGTCAAAGTAGATATTGAATTAAGGAAAAATATTTTTTTGTTAATAGAGAGTACGTACAGAAAGCTTTTTCAGGCTTCGCGTTGTTTTAAAAAGCATAAAGAGTAAAATGCGAGCGTGTTTTAAGCTTTCAACGTTGGATCAGCAAGGGTTTTAGACACAAAGTTGGCGGTGAGCGATACAGCTACTAAAAGCAATAGGATTTAAGCTATCCAATATGTATAATACCTATACAATATATGTACAGACGATATTGTTGGCTCGGGGTTAAAACTTTAATATATGACAAGTATATAATACAACACAAACAATACAAATGTGAACAAACATTAGTTAGACGATGAAAGTTCGTCAGTCATGTGGTGAACATATAAGTGATGAAAAACAGTGAATCATAACAGGATGTATTTCGCCTAGTGGCGATGGCGGTTACTGGTCAACCATATTACTATCACATCGAAAAAGCTATTATACATGTATATACCTAGGTATAAAGGACCGTTTAATTGATGGATGTTGTCTCCTCAAACCGCTGAGTCTAGAAACATGAACTAAGGTATGACTCAGGTATGACGTACGAAGGATTTTTTAAATTTCAATCCCGATCGATCGCGTATCAAATCGAGGGGCTGGTAATTGAATACATTCTAATGCTTATTTTATGAAGTGGGGACATATAACATGACCATAATACAAAATTATAACTTTCATTAATTAAACCTAAACATCTAACTTGGCATCAACAAATACATTATACCTACCTATTACTTGTAACGGCGAGGTGCATCCTCTACCCGAAATATCGCATAATTTAAACGTACCGCAGACAAATTTATCTTTTTTCACCATCTGCATACTAATATTCTCCTTCCCCACTATGAGTCTTTCCTCCAGGGTGACCTTTACATCAATAAAATGAACATTGTAATCCATTTAAAGTTGGGGAAAAAATTACAAGCAAAAATATTTATTTTCCGAGTGTATTCGAAGGGTCCTAAACCTAAACAGATGGCGATGGCAATCGAAAGGTAAACTTAATTTGATTTTTTGTTGTGTCGATTTAGTAGTCTTTATCAATTTCTTATTATAAGTCGAGTATTTAAATGTAGAACTCCAAAAACTAATATAATGTATAAATGAATCACGACGCGACGTAGCAGCGGAATTTCGTAGAATTCCAATTTGTTAGCGTATGTTTATCAATAACTAATTGTTACAGATTATGACAAGCCAGCTGTTTGTCTACCGCCTGGAGCCGCCATTAATTATGTACAGGGATTAAATTTGACGAGATACAAACACGAATAACATGCCATTGTATTGTATATTACTGGGATTCTATTGTTATATCCAAGTTAATCATGTACAAAGCCTGAGATTAGGAAGCTGGAAAAATATTCAGGTAATTATTGCTCATATAGATTTAGGTTTCTATTCTTATAATATCGCAGAAAGACTATCAGCAACTTTGAGATTTATAGCAGAGTTGCAATCGCACATAGAGGTCACAGATTAATCAATTAGTGAAGTAGAACAGAGAGATATTGAATGTCGGATCGGAAGTACGTATACGTATATGGAAGGGTGATCAATGTTACTGAAATGCTTTCGAAATTTTTTGAGATGTCGAGGTGGAGATGTTTAGTAAATAGGGTATAGGATTTTCTTTTAAATTGTTATTTTATTATTTGTAAATATAGCATATATTATTTGTATAATTAAATATAATGTTAACTGCAAAGAATATTAAGAAAACTAAAGTCCATTGACTTATAATGCGAAAATCTACAAACGATGAAAAAGTTACTAAGGAGAAACACTAACCGTCGCTTGAGCCGGAAAGCCAGAACATTTTCAGAATTATTTTTAGTCTATTATTAATGTTCGGTACGAACTCATTCAATTTAGCTCTGACAGTAATGTGAAGCAGCACAAAATCTTATTAGCCTCCCCAAGAGAATTAAACTTACGGAACTGACGTTTGTTTGATATAAAATGCATTTTCAAGTCAAATTAGACGTTCTGCAGATCTAGTGCGAGATGCAATAATGCAGGAAGTTTGTTAATGAGTTTCACCTCGGTTGAGACCACAAATTGGATTATAATGTTAATATCATGATTCGCCGGCGCGCGCTCTGCAGGGAACAATTTCGGTACTTCTTAGGGCGGCTGGGCGTCTATTATCCTCATTTCAATAAGAAATAAATTACGATTTCTTATTACGTTTTCCATTATAGGAGAAAATTTATCAAGTTCTATTTAACGGCGCGTGTTGTAAGACATTTTAATGAAAATCTTTACTTTGCATTATAATGTGGGTGAGATCTTATCTTTACAAGAAAATTTAAAAAAAAACTGATTTACCTCGTTTTCAGATAAGAAAATAATAATATGATGTTTCTCACGAATGTTACGTGTATTTCTTTTTATGGCTCAGCGCGTGTTGAACTTTTTTTATACCATTAACATAATATGGCCCGAATACAACAATTAGCTTGACATTCGGTGAAGGAGCACCACTCGGTGTAACAATACACACCAGACTGGTTCAAGTTGAAAGCATCTACTGACGTGTCCTGGCTACTAGATACTTCAAGCGTTATATTATTATTATTAGTCTGAGGAGAGACTTTGCCTCCTTATGTGTGTTCTACCGCTTGTACAACGGACGGTGTTCTGAAGAATTGTTTAAGATGATGCCCACGGCTACTTTCTACCATCGCAACTCTCGCCATCGACGGGGAGTCCATCCTCACATATTGAAACCTGAATTGTTTCGTACTGTGCGGGCTCAAAGGAGCTTCCTTCCGCGGACGCTCAGACTGTGGAATGAGCTCCCCGCCGTGGTTTTCCCAATGGAGTACAGCATGGGGTTCTTCAAAAGGGGTGTGAAGAGATTTCTGCGAGGTCGGCAACGCGCGCGTGATACCCCTGGTGTTGGAAGCGTCCATAGGCTACGGTAACCGCTTACTATCAGGCGGGCCGTATGCTTGTTTGCCACCTAAGTGGTATAAAAAAAAAAAATTAAAAAAAAAATATTATTATGCTGACGATTTGCGCTACCTACACTACTTCTTCGGTGAGATTGTGGTCTAACGTAGGTTTGTACAAAGGGGCAAAAAAAAAAGCTCAAGGCTCTCAAGGCATATTATTAATTATATATGTTTGTGTCTGTTGTGTGTGGTTCTGAAGATTTTTTCAATGACAAAGTTGTTTTTCGTAGTAAATAATTACGTAATTTGCACTCATTATTCCAATGAAAAACGCCATTGTTTTAGTGCACATACATATATCGAGAGTGTCGCCCATTGCGCGGCGCGTATCCACTCCAACCAGTGGACGCAGGACGCGGGAAAGATTTATAATCTGTAGTTAATGTCGGCCAACAATGAGATACAATTTAACTCCTACAGTTCCGCAACGACGCGATATTTGCAAAGCAACACTAGCGGACCGACAATTTATTTGCCAAATGTTTTTGGCCAGCTTTTTGCAAATTTCAACTCACTACAATGTTCATGCTGTGTCGACTACAACCAGACTTACCTAATAACTTTATTGCTTGTACAACATGTAGTGTGGGTTTTTAATATTAACACAAAAACAGATCTTTTGATGTCTAAATGGACTAACATTTTTACAATCAACATTTTTTATTTTATTTTCCAGAGAATTCAGGGTATAATTCGTATTGCTGTAAAAGGTAAAGTTCTTAATCCTAACGGCTTTAAGTAAGTGCCTATATCTATGCTGCTAATATTACAAATGCGAAACGTTGTGCGTATGTGGTTTAAATGTAAAATAATTTGTAACTCAATAAAATAACAAACCGGTTACAAAAGTTTATGTCAGATAAGCTCCGTGTCAAGTTCATTGCAAATAAAATATAGGCGGCCGCTGTTACATAAATAAAGTTTTAAAATTTTCCGGTTAACAAAGCTCCTGTCCACTGTTCTTTTATATAAATAATATATAGGGTAAACACAAAAATACGCCCCACTTTTTTTTTTTAAATATATTAAAAAGAAAAATAAAAGATATTTTTGATAACAATTTGGCAATCTTATAACTATAGCAGAAACTACAGATATCTAATATTTATAATAATAGTAATATATGATTTTTTTTAAACCCTCGATGGGGCGTTTTGTCAAGCGACCTGCAGGTAATATGCCTCACAACGGCGGCTTGCTTCCATTGTGGTGGGAGCGACCAGGACTCCGCATCGCACACGCTCGCGGTGTGCCCCGCGTGGGAACCCGAGCGGCGGATCCTGGTCGACCTGATCGGTCGGAATCTCTCCCTGCCAGCAGTCGTGTCGGCGATGCTGAGCGGGGATACGGCGTGGAGGGCCGTAGCCTCCTTCTGCGAGACCGTAATGGTCCAAAAGGAGGCTGCTGAACGGGATCGGGAGAGGGCCGATCCCGCTCGGAGACGACGCCGCCGAGGTGCAGCAGTGCCTCGTGGCGGCCCTCCTGCCCTGTAGCTGGGGCTTAGAATCACAGCTACGGTGTTCCCCTGCCTGTCGTAAAAGGCGACTAAACGGGGACCTTCGGGGTCGTGGGCAATCGGGGTGGGGACCCTGAATGCCCAGAAGCGGCCCCGAGGAGGACGATGAGTCGTTGTGGTCACGACTCATCGTGCGATAGCACCGCGAGGGTGCTGGGGGGAGGTATCACACTTCCCCCGGGACGGGCTATCACAGCGCCGCGCGTGGAGGGGCGAGCAGGTACGCGATCTGCACGAGAGCCCGCCCCCCTCTGTAGCGCAGGTGGCGACCACCGTGGGGTTTTAGCCGGTAAAAGTCCGGCATAACCAGGCCGCTCCCCCCAGGGCGGTCGGGTATCCTAGGAGGATTTCCCCACGTAAATAAAAAAAAAAAAAAAAAAAAGGTAATATGCCTCACACCTTTTAAAAAGTATTAATTAACTTTTTTATAAAATAAAAGCACTTAAAATATTTAGAAATCAGTGTCTTTAAATTAATTATTATCATCATCAGCATCATATCAGCCCATAGATGTCCACTGCTGAACATAGGCCTCCCCTATTGATTTCCACTTCGAATGGTTCTGGGCCGCTTGCACCCAGCGGCGCTCAGAGACTCTGACCAGGTCGTCGGTCCACCTGGTGGGAGGTCGTCCCGCTCGGCGCTTTCCAGTACGTGGTCGCCACTCGAGAACCTTTCTTCCTTATTATTATTAGGTTATCGGCTCTTCGAGCGATGTGGCCTGCCCATTGCCACTTCAGCTTACTAACTCTACGAGCTATGTCCGTCGTTTTCGTTCTCCTACGAATGTCCTCATTTCGGACCCTGTCACGTAGAGAAATTCCGAGCATAGCTCGTTCCATAGCTCGCTGAGTGACCCATAGAAACCTATTTATTCTTTCCTTGAAGTCACTTTGTTTAGAACTTATTTAGTAATTCATTAATTCGTATAAAAAAAAAATAATAATAGGCGACCTTTCAAAAACTTATACTGCTAATAAAAATAATTCTCCCACAACATTGTCCAAACAAGAAAGGCATGTGGGGAAGGAAAGGGTGATTCTAATTTACATGGTGTATTATACGATGTGTGCTTTCAAGAGGGTTCTGCTTATATATGTTTGCTTGCGTATGCTCATGTGTACTTGCATGCTTGACTGCTAATAAGTAACAATGTATTATGGCAACTAATTAAGTGAAAATTTCACACGCTATATTATATACACCGGATTTCACCTAGTCACGAAAAGCCACAGATTAAGAGAGAATAGATGCTACACGCAGACCATCATTTACTGCATTGTTCTAGATTGCGTTTTTAGTTCTGTCTCGCTTATTAGTACCTAATTATTAGAAAGCTTAATGCTTTTAAGCATCTGCCGAACATAGTTGTTGCCCACGAATTTCTTCAGCGCCTACCAACGACTTTTCGCTTGCCGGAACATACTACTTTTTGTCCCTTATTGTTAAATCTTAACCCGTTGGTTCTCGCAAGAGACGCGCGTTCTATAATACTCGTTTTCATTCTTATTTTTTTAATCGCGGTCTGGATTTAATAAGCCAGGTTTTGTTCGATGTCCTTTCTATAAAAACATAAATACTATCTAAGTCTGCGCTAAAAGCGGACATGGGCCGTGACAGCGAAATTCCATCAGCATTATGCTTTAATAAGGCAACGCTAAAATTTGCCACGTTTGCCTTGAGCGGCTATTTCATTATGTGAGAATAGCTTTTGCCATCGTGTACGTAATAGTGGTTAGTTTAAAACCTAGACTAATAGCCTTTGCCAAAGGTATTTCGAGCGTTAAGCACGGGATTTATTGCTCTTTAACTTTATAGGTGAAATAATAAAGCCATGTTCACGAAAATTTAAGTAGCCATAAAATGTGCTTTGTAATGTTAATCATTTTACTTATTTTTATGAATCTGCTTCTAGTCCTAAAATAATGATTATTTTCGTAACGTTTTTAATTTTTACTTTTGTAAATTAATTTATTTTCAACGACGGGACGGGAATAAGGTACTTGATTGAATTAAAGAGGTGAGACGGTGAGACCCAATTAATCAAATAGTTCGAATTAAAATCGTTTGACAAGTTTAACACTACTTTACATGAATTAAATGTAAGATGTCTTGACCCACTTTCTGATCGTCGTCACTTAAAGAACTTAATAAAGAAATTAATATATACCATGTCCAATCATATACCAAAAGTCTCCAAATAGTTTGCTGTAAAATTCGTTAATAATCTTATTAATTAGTTTTGAACTTCATAAGTGGCCTCCTAGAATAAATTTTACTTTAGCTTAGACATTGGCATTGAATATTCTTCAAAATCAAAGTCAAACCGTTTACTCAGTATACGTGTATGTAGGTAGTGCTTACCTCACCCTTTTGAAATGGAAGCTATTCGAAGGTCTGTAATTTAATCAATTTGTTTATAGCACTTCTTCACAGGCTGAATTTTCCATGCTTGGTGGTTCAGATTTAATAAATAATAAATAAATGAACGTTTATTTGTCTCTAACTTAAAACTAAGATAATAAAACAAATAAAAAAAAGAAGTAAACAAAAGCAGAGACAAAAAGGTCTAGTGCTCAGCCATGATTGATGCATGATGCATTTAGATATGTCGAGGTCGGAAGTGGTAAGCACAGAAAATCTGAAACTGGACTAACTTCTTCACTTATTTATAGCTACCTTCGTAATCATCATACTACTCAATGACCAGTACCAAATTTAAGAAATAATCCATAAAACTGCCAATAAGTTTGTATACAAAGCTCTGCAGAGCCCTCCCTCCACAGTCCACAAGCCGCCGCAGACCCTTCACTTTGTCGCGATGGTGAAGTGGTATCAATTTGCATGCACTCCACTGGAGGGTTTCGAGTGTTGTCCCTTTGAAACAATCGTTTTTGCCTCTTGGCTCCAGTTTAATGTAGTATTTGCAGATTAATGTATTCTAACAATAATGCCACTGCCATTGGGTGTATCGTGAAGATCCCTTTGTGAATTATTGTAGAGATTATATATAATGTTCTCCTTGATGAACAACTATCATCATGAAGATTACTTAAGAATTAATGTAATTTATAAATAATTATGAAAAACTTGTTTTCACCAGCGGTTTCACCCGCGTTCCCGAGGGACCAATTGTTTTCTCGGAATAAAAAATATTCTGTAACAGGCGGAGATATCGAGATGGCATATTTTCGAAACCTATGTTGGGTTAGTCATTCTGAACAACTGTTACTATGAGACCAACACTGAATTCTTCACCTATGTTAAAGTGTTAATTCAGAACATATGCTATTTGTGTACTAAATTTCATCCAAACCAGCTCAGCTGTTGATACGTGATGGAGCCACTAATATCTAAACTTTCACATTATGATAATACTACTAGCTGTCCCCCACGGTTTCACCCACGGGATAAAAAGTAGCTTATGTCCATCTCCATATTATAGGCTATTTGCGTGCTAAATTTTATGGTGACAGGTTGAGTAGTTAAGGTATGAAAGCGTAACATATAAACAAAAACGTACTTACGCATTTATAATATTAGGAAGGATATAGTAATATAGTAACATTAAGATGATAAAGATAGTAAGGATATAGTAAAACATAGTAATATAGTAAAATAAATATAGTAAAGATATAGCATGGAGTATGGATTAATAAAATTAGTGATATGAGATGAGATTAGTGAAACAGAGAGAGGTAGGAAAGTTTAAAAAAAGATAATTATGTTGGCAATATACCTAGAGAAATATGGTAAATAAAGCATTGTGAGGTTTGTTGCTCCCATATAAAGAATGTAACCAATTTGTTCACTCACATGTCGAGCGAGTTACACGGTATTTGCGTGAATATAACAGCTCTGTATCTAAATATTTAGGGTGCATCCCTAATGACAGCGGACAGTAAGCGTAGTCGGGCTACCTAGTAATTATTATTTTAATCTCACGCAGGTTAATATGGCAAATACGTAAATCCCTGGCCGTAATGGAGACGGATGGAATTCCACAAATGTTTAAACAACGAAACAAATGTTGTTTGTTTTTTATAAAACAGTTTTAAAACCTCATTTTTGGACGATAATCAGGAATCCCAATGTTTGGTGATGGTGGGTAGTTCTTCATCGCACTGTGCTCAGCATTCAAGTGAATTGATTCCTGTTCAACAGCCGCCATAGAAACACGTAAATAGAAAAAAGAGTTCGTATAACATTGTTGCTGTTACTAAGGACACATTCAGTGCATAATTCGAGCATGCGATCAAAATACGTGCGCTACTGAAAATGTTTGCAATGATTTTGTCAGATTACTGTTTGATGAATGAATCCTAAACGTTAGAGGTTGTAGTAGCGTTTGGTGCATCATTATTGCTGTATCCATATTATAGACGAAGCATTAAGAATGGTTCGTTTATACACTACACACTACTTTAACCGAGTAGGTATAGTAAGTAACCGCCGTTTTCGTTGTGTGGTTGATTATGATCAAAAAATCAACTCCAAAAGCTGTTTTTTTTTCTACTCAAGTGTGTTGAAAAACGTCACGTATGTATGATACGCGTGTGCATTGATCATTATACTCTCGGCTCCCTTATCACACTCGCCTGTGGCTCGCGCGCTTAATACCGCCCCGTGTGTAATAACCAATTTTGCACACATGTATCATGGTCATAATACATTATTGACGGGCCAGTTGGCGCAGTTGGTTATGGTATGTATTATATCAGTTATCTGGTTTCCATAGTACAAGCTCTGCTTAGTTTGGGATCAGATGACCGTGTGTGAGGAAAGTTCCAAGTTTAATTTTTTTATTATGTACAAAAAATCAACAAATAACAAATTTACAAACTACAATATACAATGTGTAATGGGAAGGGTATATCAATATTCAATGGGTATATCTATCCGAAAGGGGTGAAAACTACATCGTATAGACTCTCTACAAAAAAAATCAGCTCAAAATAAATTAGGCAAAAATTAATACCAAATTATTGCTTCCAAGTAATTTGAAATAAAATCATAAACACCGTGTCACCGCTCTGTCAGAGTCGTTCTCTATTTTCGTAACTGGTTAAGGTGCTATATTGGAAAAAAATGATATCTTTGTGTCCCTGTATCTTAATTAATACAAGGGTTGGGGTTCTGAGTTTTTATTATATGATTTTTGAGATCTTAATTGAGTTTGCCAATGAAGGAAAACACGTTTGATAGAAATTTTCTCGATAAAGTTTAATTCCAAAGTAGCCTCTAAATAAAAATCTTTTTTACTGTAACTCCGTCAAGCAGGCGAATTTTACAGTGAAATTTAATGCAAAAAATTGGTAATTCATTCTTCTTATGATGTGAAGAACAGATTTTCTATACATTGCATGGTTATTTTATAAACAATTTATATTTGGTTTGGTACTTACGTCGTTTATTAAAAGCTGCCGCTTGCCTGGGCGAGTACCTGAGAGCACTATAGTCATCTCTTTTTGGCACATACGAAATTACGGTGAACGTATTTATTACTACTCTTGCATCGCTAGGATTATTCGGCCGTAGCCTTTGTCGACGACGGACCTATGCTAGTTGTCGCGACCGGCTCTCGTAGTTTTAAACAAAATATTTTCGTAGCATATTCTTTATTGTCTTTAAAGATAGTATTATAGTTTGTAATATCGTATTAATTTAAGTTTAGTGTGATAATCTAGTTCAATTATAGTGCTTGTAAATATAAAGTTAGTTGTGTAGTTTTGTTTTTATTAATTTTATAGTATTTTTTTAGTGTTAAAGTTGATTTAATTATAATTTCACGACATGGGTAATATAATAAAGACCAGGAAAATCAGCATTGGGAGCAGCATTTTAGCAATTATTTATTACAGTTACATCATTATCAGTTTATCGATAGATTTAAAACGAACTTATAACCCTTCTAAGTAAAGTTTACTGCTGATATTGTATGGTCTGCATTCCTCGTACCAACCAACTTGAATTAGACGGGCTACATCCAAGGGCATTGTACTCAACACACACCATAGATATCTCGCTCCCGCCCGCCATCGTCACACAAACTGCTATCCGTCCGAGTGCGAGTTACAGACCATAAAAGCTATGATAACAACTAATTTGTTATTATATTTACGGATTCTTATTCTATTACTTTATATTACATTTTATTACCAAATACCTATAACTTTGATTAAGGATACATCCAGATAGAGTGTCGCAGCTGTGCACGCGTCGATAAAAATACGCTCTAACTGTTAGGGCGCAAATCAAATAAAAATAAATAAAAATGCAAAATAATGATCAATATTTAAATTTCTCCCGATTTTAATTGAAATATTTTAACAACTACTATCATTATGAACGTCATTATGACAAGCAGAATGACGCAGAGGGAGCGTAAAACGTAGCTGTTACGCGCAGCAGCCTATAAAAGTTGGCCTGTTTTGTATATTAGTGTAGTATGGCGACGTTCTTTCTAGGTATATTTATTTCTATGACCTATAACATGATTTGATTATTATAATTATTTCTTATGGTGTACTTAGGACAACTATCTCTTTTTATGCCTAATAATGAAGAATGTTCACTAATTTAGATTTTTAGGTCTCCGTATTTTCTATAGAAAATAAAAAATACGTGTGAAAGAATTATTTCGATACGTCAATTAGTTTCCGAGATATGGAATTTTAAAATGAGCGCGCGACGCTGGATTCCACCGGCCCGTACTCGATGCGTGTGACGTCATGTTCCAACGCTCGCTCAGTCAATCGCGCTCACAGAACAAATACCCTGACGGGGTCGCGCTCTTCCGTACGTTTCCCTAGATGATTATGACTTTTTTGGTTTTTACCCGACTGACCCGAAAGGAGGGTTATGTTTTTCGAGTGTATGTATGTATGTCTATTTCTTTGGCACGCTCTGCAGCCTAAATGGGTTGATGGATTTAAGCATATTAGGTGCCGTTAGATTCGTCTTGACTGTGGGAGTGTCATAGGGTATATTATTTTTATATGGCGTCTACGTATAAAAAAAGAGGGGGGATATTCAAAACAAATATTTCGTTATTATAACAATATGGGTATCAAATGAAAGCTTGTAAACAGCCTATTCCATATATGTATACATTGTAATACTTTTGTGCTACCATTTTGACGTAAATTACAAAAAAACATGTTTAATGCAAGAACAGTAGGTATTGGTACCATGAGCGGTTACCGTACGTAACTCACAGAGTTGCGATGGTTGTTAGCGTTACTTTACCGTACCGCTCATTTACTTACTAATACAGCTAATACTTACAATTCATTCTGTATAAAACTAAAAAGTCTGAAATAAATTAAATTATTAAAAGAAACAAAACACAGAACACATGATTTTCTAGTATTTATATTGGAAATTTAATTAAAAGAAACAAATAACCCGACTGCGTGCGCTTGTTTTTCTCTTTTCAGTTAATTTTTGTTTTACGCAGTCGGGTTATTTGTTTCTTTTAATTAAATTTCCAATATAAATACTAGAAAATCATGTGTTGTGCCAAAATGTAATAATACAACCACCAGTCCACCGGAAAAGTTGATTTTATAATCGTTCCAATGAATGTCCAAATGTGAGAGAAATGGGTAAAAACTGTGAAGGGGTTGGATCTATTTAGAGACGAAAGCAAAGTTTATTGCTGTGAAGATAGTTTTGACGTAAGAATACTGACAGTCTATCTACTATGTACCTAACCACTTTTGTAGTGTGCAGTTATTTGATACCCCAGCGCAGCCGCGGTTTCACCCGCATGTAGCGTTTTAATTATTTTGCGCGAAACCCCTTATAAATTATCTGAAGTAAAAGAATCTTAAGTTATTCCTTATAACATCCGCTATCTACCAGTGAATGTCTCGTCTATATCGGTCCAGCCGTTTTGGAAATCAGCCGGAACAAACTAGTGTTTCACCCGCTTACAAATTGATATTTTGATATTACATATTCAATTTTATTTATTTGGATAAATAAAGTAGATTGTGTTCCTGCGCGTGAGTAAGGTAGCCAAAGCTCATTGGGGAGGGGGGAAAGGTCGGTAACGCATGAGCAATGCTACATGTGTTGCAACTATCCATTTGGCTACGGTAACCGCTTACCGTCAGGTGGGCCGTACGTCAGTGGCGTGCATTGGATTTCGGACTAGGTAGGCAGAAGAAATCATGGCCATACACGCCTAAATATGCCTTCTAGATAGATTATGTTTTTTGACCCGATTCGTAAAATTGTTTAGGTCAGCGTATCATTCCACACACATTTGGTATGATTCATTAGCAAACAAAATACATAATAACAGAATAATAGATTCGAATAACAGCACCCAGATAGCCAGGTGTTTAATAAACATAATATTCTGTGTTAAAATGTCTAAGATTTTTACCTTTGTTTTAAATCCATGAATGTTTTGGAGTTAGTCTACAGCAAGTACAAGCAACAAACGAAAACTGACTAAAGGAATAATTTATCGACACATTTTGCATCTTCACCACAAAATTTCTTCATTTCACACACAATACACTTCATAGATACACTTCGCAAAATCACAATAAGTAAATAACAACAACATTGCATACAATGCCAGCCAAACCATAAACAAACCAACACAAATAAATTGCGAAGTTATATTAGAGTTGCTCTAATGTTGGTAAAGTAGTTGTAAATGTAGTCTTTTTAATTTGGATGGGTTACTTTACTTACAACAGAGTAGGTAAGGTTACTTTTGGTCCATAAATCGCGAATGTCAAATGTCAGTATGCTACGCATAGCAAAAGCGTGATTTATGCGTTCGTCGTATTATCTTAAAGAAGTGTGTGTGTGTGTATGAATATGCCGAAATCGTTTTAGTGTGCGTGAATTGCCGTGAATTTGAGAGGCGAACTCGCGAGTGCCTGCGCGGCAAAGTTTGAAATTTAGTATTGAATGTTAGGTTAGAATTTTTATTTAAAGTGATTATGTAGTTTAATTGAATCAAAATATTATTGAATTGAATCTTATGAGGTAGGCATTGCTTATTTGCCTATATGGAATGCACGCCACTGCCGTACGTATGCTTGTTTACCGACTTAGTCGTATAAAAAAAGATAAGACATAGAAAAGGTTAAGTACATCTATTCAACTCGCTACATTTGCAATATATCAATTTATTTAGTTAAATTTACTAAGAAGAGTATAAATAGGTATAGACAAACATAATTAATTTATTGTCTATAACATGAAACTTAAAAGGTAAATAAGTACCTACTTCCGTAGGCAGACAGGAGTAAGCATTAGCATTCTTTCTTCTTGCTTTTCGGCGGCAACGGAATAACTATTCGTCGATAAATAATAAAACTTTTAAAATATATGTATGTGATTTGGACATCTTATTTAATTATGTTGTTTTATTATATTACATTGATTATTAGATTCAATTTAAAATAGTTTTACATGCTATTCTGTAGCGAAATGTGTAGACCTTATTTTAAGATTCCACCTAAATTGTACGAAATTTTCTGGCGAAGTAAACAATTTCATTTCATTTCAACCAAAAGTCCATTTATTTTATGTAGATTTTTCAAATCCAAAATACTTTCCACTAATAACGCAAGATACCTACGTACCAGCGCTAGCGGCTAATATGAGTGAACGGAGCGTTGGAACATGACGTCACCTCGCGGTCACGTGACCGTTAGCGGGCCTCGATATTTAGGGGAATTTTAAATGTCTGTAAAATCATAACTACTTGGTTTTTTTGAACGAAACAAAAACTAATGTATTTGTATACGTAATTGCTCTACTGATACAAATTTTCAAGCGCTTTTGCATACCTATTAACATTCCTCAATGTTGTAGATGCTATAAATGAAATAAAATATTTATGATTCACAGGGAACAATCTCCACAAAAATAATCCGTAGTGAAAAGATCATGGTAGAACCCATAGAATATTTTTTGGCATCCTTGGTATCGCCCGCACCGCAGCCAGCCTATGATGTCGCAGATAATGTACCACCAAAAGCATCGCATTTTTTTTTGCGATTTCATATTTGTTACCGTAGTAAAAGTTGACCGTATACAGGAGTACTTTACGTGGTTTCATTTAATTTCGTATTGTCGTATCCACCCCGTATACCCTTTTCATTACCCGCAGCATATATACTTCATCATCATCATCATGATCAGCCTATAATGTCCCACTGCTGAGCACAGGCCTCCTTTCACAAATGAGAGTGAAAGGGAATGGGCAGATACTCCACCACGCGTGCCCACTGCGGATTGGTGGAGGTAGGCTAGTGGTCAACCTACTGTTGGAATTTTTCAAGCCGCCTAGTAGGCATCCAACTAGCTTAACGACTATCACAATTAAGTGATAACCGAGACCAACGGCTTTACGTGCCTTCCGAAGCACGGAAACGCTCGATATGAAATACCACTAGACGGTCACCCATCCAGGTACCGACCACGACAGACGTAGCTTAACTTTGCCGATCGATTAAGAACGGCTAATCATGCTACACCACGAGCGCTTCCTTATATATACTGATATTTACTTACACAGTATAAACTCGTATTTACGTACAAAATGAGTAATTACTATAGCTTTTGGTTAAAAATCGTTTATAACAAGTGTAATAAAAAAATAAACTTTTACTGCTCTCCTATAAAATATACTCTGTAATTTAAACGATGGCGGTTCGGCTTTCGTGTTTCTGCCGGCGTCGCCCGAGTCCGGCCGAACGTATCTAGCGGTGGCGGGATTTTTTAAAACTTTGATAGTTCTCTAGGGGCGGTGCCCCCCGCGCGGCCGGCTAGGCCACGCCTTTCAAGGAACGATTTATTTCCACGGTGTCATCTTAATCTTCTATCTTCTATATATATATAAAAATGAATTGCTGTTCGTTAGTCTCGCTAAAACTCGGGAATGGCTGGACCGATTTGGCTAATTTTGGGTTTGAACTATTCGTGGAAGTGCGGGGAAGGTTTAAATGAAGGGTAGGGTAGGGTATTACGCGAACGAAGTCGCGCCGGGCAGCTAGTATTATTATAAAATTTTCTCTTTCACGAATATGTGCGTCGAATACCTAAGAAGTCTTGTACTTTTATACAATATATTTTATACATAAGTATATAGTAATAAAAAAAACCTCGAAGATGCCTTGCCGCTGCTGCTAATCACCGGCAAGGTTTCCAGCGAGATGGCAACGTTTTCTCTTTGGATGGCCAAGGTATTGCGTAGGCGGAAAAAGCTCCCCGGCTTGCCCGGCATCATCAAAAAAAATAAACATATTATTGTTCTCTGTATCAATTTTTGTTGTGTCCCATCACTACCTACCTAATACTTCATAGTAAATAAATACTACGTACACTAATACTGATATTTTTCTTGGTCAGAACTCAATCATTTGCTTTCAAAATTGACACATCACAAAACAACACAAAACCTATGCACAAAACACACCTAAATAAAATTAAAATACCTCGGTAATTCAAAGTCAATATTTCAAAGCTTTGGTCCCATTTTATTCATGCTTATCAGCCTGGAAAATAATTAATGTGTAAAATGAGTAGTAGTGCCTACCTATATTGAAGTCTTTTAATTAGCGCCACAGGAAGCGGAACCAAAAACAATAAAACGGAATACTGGTCGCATTTTACGAGTTATAAACTTTTAATTACGCACGTATGGTACCAAGCATAATTATTCGATTGCTCAGTGGCGTGAAAGCTGGCTAAATCTGTTAATTTAAGGTTTAAAATAAGTCTATTAAAAAAAATCGGTCAAATTGTAGCCGGGTCAATAAGATAGAAAAAACATAAAATTGACCACAGAGGACTCTCGCAAATATTTTTATGGATTTAAATATTCATAAAAAAGTTTATGGTGATGCCAAAGCTGATGTGAAATTCATAACAACAGAACAGACACGAGCCATTAAAACATTATGAAGTATGAACGTATTTGTTAAAAGCAGAAGTGAAATAATTTTATACAGCGTTGAATATAATTATTGTAGTGTATTATTTCAAACTAAATACTTATGTTAGTATTGGCGTTAAATTTTATAGTATTTCGCCAACCGCAATAACTTGCATTTTCGAATAAAAGCAGCATGTTTCTCTACCTCCCATACCTGCGTGCCAAATTTAATCACAATTGGGGTATGTTTTTTTTTATTTTTTTTATTACGACTAAGTCGGTAAACAAGCATACGGCCCACCTGATGGTAAGCGGTTACCGTAGCCATATGGACGCTTGCAACACACGAAGCATCGCTCACGCGTTACCGACCTTTCGCCCCTCCCCAATGAGCTCTGGCGACCTTACTCACGCGCAGGAACGAACTTTACACAACATAAAGTTATTTGGCTGCGGTATTCTGTAAGGTGGAGGTACTTCCCCAGTCGAGCTGCTCTTTGAGCGAATAAACGCTATGCTCTACCTCTCTTAAAAGTATGTAAGAAAAAAAGAAAAAAAAAATTCAAAACAAGCGAGTAGTAGGTAAGGTACCTCACAGAATAATAACAACATGCTGTACGTACATATTAACATTAAAAAGGTTAATTGAATAAAATTGCAACAAATTCTTTCCACGTGAATGCGTTTGGAACACTTTAAAGTTTTCATCAGTGCCGTCAAGAGCGGTCGCAGCAAAGCGGAGAAGGAATGCAATCTGCGGCGGAATTCTCCATAGTGGAATTAAATAGGTATATAGTAATACCGGACGGGTAAGCCCTACAAAACATTTTCAAATTGACAAAGTTCCCCTAAAATAAAGATTAAAAAAAAACATTTTGCATTAAATATGAATGAAGAATTTTATTGTTGTCACTTTGGATGTTTTAAAGTTTACGTTAACTGATTTTATGAGCATAATATTTTTCTTTGAACAAAATTTATTAACACACATTGAAAAGAAACATAATACCTACTTTGTGCAGGTGAATTTTTGTAGATTTACATAACCTTAGAATTATTATTATAGAATTATTTCAGTAGTAAATTTCATGTATTCGTAATAATGGATTCTCTTTACTCTAGGTATTACAATTTTAAATGGACTGTTGAAACTTTTATTTAAACTGAAGGCTAATAAGCTCCTTGTGAAAATCCACTGAAATAATAACATTTATTTAGAAAAGAGAGATTTTTATATAATACTTTATTATATTGTTTATGCACTAGATAGAATTTAAATACCATTTTATAAAAAAATCTGTCCTTTATTCTTGAAACAGCAGCTTATGCTAATCCGAGTCCCCGCTAATTCCTACTCAAGTCAACAAATGCAAATACCTATAATCACAAAAAGGGTTCAACTTATAATCCCTAAACTCCATACGTTCTTGTTTCAAGTTTCTTCAAGTTAACTTCTTGCTTTGATCACTATATAAATTCATTAAAGTACTCCACTGTTATTAATAATGATTATAACGCCGGAAGAGGTCTGAGGGTGGCAGGGAAGCCGACTAAGGCGGCGGCAGTTTCATTTCCCCTATTTGCAATTCAAAAATTCACTCTACCCGACTCATTCGTCTGTCTTTACAATCGCTCTCTCTTTCACACTACCTACAATAACTATGTCCATCTTATTCCCACTCCACGACTTTTTGCCTCGAATATTTTGCAGCGATACTATACAATTTCTTTCAACGCAGTGCGTAGGACAAACGGACTACACTTCGTGCAGTTTATTTCGAAAAGATTAGCCATAAATAGTTCGTCCTTATTACATTTTCATGAGGCCCTCTCTAGTTGTAAAATTTATGCAGTGAAAAGTTTGAGCTTCACTGAATAAAAGATATCTATTTGGTTGTTACTGGCTGAGCGCCAGGCGACACTCTGCACTCAAGTTAAAGTTATTAGATGTGAGATGGGTCAAGTGAAATACTTTGACAAGTGTAAATATATGAGAAGAAATGAAATCTTACTTCGTGTTCCAAATAAAAAATGAAAAGTGTGGAATCATTATTACAGCAAGTTGGTTAGTTCTTCTGGGAAGAATGAAGAAACTGAGAAAACCTTACATGGATACTAAGAGCCCGTGGTGGCCAGGTTATGTCCGATACCTACTGACTAAAACCTCACAGCGTTACTACTGCTGGCTGGGTATAAGGGGGAGCCGAAGATTTATTTTTCTTATTTATATGTACATATAAGAATCATCAATTAATTATTATTATAATATAACAAGTGTTTGTTCCATGGGGTGGGGTCCTGGTGATCTGTAACACAGGTTAATTCCTATTTCAGAGAGCTCTTCACAATCACTAACTGTATAATTAAATTTTTGTTTAGTTTAGTATGTATTGTTGAAACTTGTGAAAAGAAATACAGTTATTATTACTATTAACCTAAATTTATCATATTATTTTTAATATGCTCCTTTATAGGTTCCGTAATCCAAACAATAATTTAGTAGTCAGCTATATATATTTCTTAAAAAAATCATGAGACTAATTATAATTCTGGCGCACATTTCATATGCAAACAAGCGGGATAATTCTAATGATTATTACTTTTCTTGATTTAAACCTATACCCAACGAATAATAGGATATACGAAAGCAAAGATAAATATCAGTATTATTTGTACGTAGTATTTATCTACTCTGAGGTATTATATATATAATACGGGAAGATATACTACAAATGTGACCGCGCCCCAGGCCTTCCCAAGCTCGGGTTTTTGCAGAGTTTAGGAACTCCATAAATACAAATGCTTATCTTATTTGTGATATTATTGTTATAATGCCCACATGGTCTGTCGGGAAAACTTTGAACATTCATTACGTACCTAGTATTCTAATTTGAATTATGAAGGTATCTACTTAATCGTTATTACAAGCAATAATTTTTGCATTATCATTTATCTAAATTGGCATTCTTTTTTGGGTAATGTTTTTTGATAAGTTATAGCTACTGTCAAAAAGTTTCTACGATAAAATAGGTAATAGTTAGGATTTGTGTGGTGATAAATTTTCCGCGAAAATTTTTGAATCACAGTTCGTATTAAAGATTTGAGGTTTCTTCTATTTACTATTGATTGATATTATAATTACTAGTAATTAGGTAATTATCTTAATAGATTTTGAGAGAGGTAGAGCATAGCGTTTATTCGCTCAAGGAGCAGCTCGACTGGGGAAGTACCTCCACCTTACAGAATACCGCAGCCAAATAACTTTATGTTGTGTAAAGTTGTGTTCCTGCGCGTGAGTGAGGTCGCCATAGCTCATAGGGGAGGGGGGAAAGGTCGGTAACGCGTGAGCGATCCTTCGTGTGTTGCAAGCGTCCATATGGCTACGGTAACCGCTTACCATCAGGCGGGCCGTATGCTTGTTTACCGACATAGTCGTATAAAAAAAAAAAGATATAAAGTAGATATTAGTTCGACAAGTACCTTACCTATTAGCTTTACATTGCCAACTATCTTCGGAGATATGTGTGGACAAACATACATACATTCATACATACATACATACAAACATACATACATACAAACATACATACAAATATACATACAAACCTACACACAAACATACATACATACAAACATCTATGAAATTTTGCATATTTGTTTGGAAGCCCTAATAGATTATCATATGTGAATATAAAGCAGTTCCAATAATATTACATACTTACATACGTGTCGAATTGATAATCTCCTTTTTTAAGTCGATTAAAAGGTTAAATTTCTTTTATTTTTGACGAATTCAATTCAAAAAAAATAACAAAAAAGTTAGGATGCAGATATTATAATAAACATTTTTCCAGGTGCGTCATGTGCGATCTAGTCGTAGGCGCCAACAGGCTTGTATTGGCAGTATGTTCAACGGGTACTGACGTTCAGAAAAAAATATTATACTATCGTTATAGCGTCTCAATCATCATCATCGTGGTCCATCATTTTAAATCAAGAAAAAATAGAGTTGTGTGTAAAATTTCCTTGACAAAATCCATGGCTATTCAATTATCTGATGATAATAAAGTCTTACTAACATAGCTGCCAATCGCTCCTTATAAGAAATAGACGTTATTCTATATCATTATATTGATTGTTGAATGAAAGCCGTAGATAAATAACCATGTGTGCGTAAGGGTACGAACGTGACAAGCCAAGAGAAAAGGTTGCGACATCGCCATGAATTTGAAATAAGGAAATTTATGAGGGCAATGAATGGATATCCGAATATCAAAACTCGGTTCGTGTGCAATTATAATGGTACAACATTTTGGGTTGATTTGTGATTCAAAACAAAATTATACACAAACCGATTTTGATCTTTGCTGATTAAAATCTGTCCAGAAAAAAATTCAATTATTGTCCCAAAAATGTGTGTCAATTGAAAGTCCAGAGGTAATGCACCTTAGAGGTATTACCCAAATCACCCCATATAATTTAGATATTTGTAAATTTCGATTTTTATGAAAAATTTTCATGTTTTGTTTTTAACACAAATAGTACCTCAATTTAGAGTTACACAATCAGTTTTAATAAAATAAAATATGATGCTGCAACTCGGTCTCTATAAATTATTCATACGAACGGCAACCACACGACAGCGTCGCGACAAAATGAAGTCAAGCTGTGGCTACGTGTGAATAGATTCGCTGTGGCTTTTCGCGGTTGCGTTGTAGTTGCACAAATTCTTAAAATGTTTGTACCCCTAGTTCCCGGTGTCGCTGGTGGTTGCGTTGTGTGTTTGCGACGCCGCCGCGGTGTGGTCGGTATGAATTCAACTATTACTTTTCATACAAATTAGCGCCAGCCGACGTGGTGTCGTTGTGATGTGGCTGCTGTTGTCGAGTGGTTGTCGTACATAGAGCCTTAGCGTTTGATTTCATACAAATATCTTAGAAATTCCATAGCATTTCAATTTTGTAAACAGTGTAATAAATACACCATTGAAATAAGATTCTTGTATCGATTGTTTTAAATTACTTTTAAGTAGTGCTGTAGAAAAAACTTTTTAATGGCTATGAAATTTTAATTGGTTTGAAGGAGTAAGTAGGTCTCGTGTTATCCCTAGCGTTGGCGGATAAAAAGAAAAGATAAAAAACTTTATTCATTCTTAATTTAATTAATTATTGTCCCCTCTTTTGTCGTTTGCTTTCCTTTGTTCTAGGTATGTCTGTCGATGAGTATCTTTTATCTGTTTCTTTAGTAAGTACTTTTAACTGTGATTTTAGACAAATCATACTTATCTTGTAGGTTTGTGTACTATTGTTTTGGAAATCGTTTTTTTAATTTTCAAATCTAAAATTTTGTGATTAGTTTGGTGTATGGTAGTGACATTTAGATAGTAAACAAGTACCTCAGTTATATAATAATAATTGGTTTTACAAAGGGCACAATAGATCATGAATTTTTATTAAAAAATAATATAAAGTGATGTTGCATTTTTGGTAAGTTGTACCTAAGTTTTAACTTTTATATCTTAATCTTCAATCTGTAAAACTTCATTGATATTAGTTTGTTACAACTACAATAAACATCATTCGAACTATCAGTACTGCCTGTCAATGGTTGTCTTGTCAAATGGAAAACGCTATAATAAATTATTCGCGCTAGCATGATTTTATATATGGCATATAACCTTCCTCAACAGTTATAGTTCCTGAGATTAGTGCGTATAAACAAACAAATTCTTTAGCTTCATAATTAAGTACCTATAGAATATACCTATCACCACAATCCCGACGAAACAAAAATTTATCTTTCATGTAACCGTTATGGATTTAAATGTCAGCGTTTGAACTTTTTACAATACAAAATTATAATATTTTTGTATCTGTTTTATTTAAGCTCTGTGAAAAAAAAATTGAAAGCTGTGAGCTAAATGGAAAAAAGCGGAGACCAATTTTAAGTTATGTTTTCATAATTATTCCTTAATGAATAAACGAAAAAATAATTTATTTCCGAGTGACGGCGTCAGTGAAAACCCTTCATTACATAATTTTTAAAGAAAGCCGAGGGTTGTTATTAAAAAGGCTTTTCTTGAATAAAATACGGAGGAAAATCGAGTATACGGCTACACCTAAACCATGAGTAAGATTCATGAAAACGTTTTTTTCAGGCGCCATTACGTAATCGGTTTACCTTCGTTCCATTATCGAAGACTAAAGTTATTTAAGGGAACTGCTTTTAATGTACAGGAAGTTTTCCTTTTGAGTTTCTAGATTTTTATTGTTAAGATTACTTTAAGCATTTCCAGAATCAATAAAAAACAGAATTTTTTGTTAGGTATTTAATTTTGTTTGAACATAAACTATAAACGTATTTAAAATAAGAATATGAAGGTTTGACCACCAATAATAAAAAAAATATTCAAGTAGTGAATGGAAAATGAAGACAGATAAGTAGTTCATCCTGCGAGATTCGATATTTGTGTCAACTTTACACAGATTACTGACTTAGCTATCAGTAAAATAATCACATTTGAGGTGAGAAACAAGCAAACATAGTGTTAATATTAACATAACCACGAATGTGCATATAAACAATCATCTCAGCGTATCCCATTGACTTATATATTACTGGCATAAGGACCGGGACAACCGCGCGACGAAATGGCACCAACGCGCTGGCCCTAAAATTTTCAGTTTAGGGCCAACGCGAAGCGTCGCCGCGACGTCGACGTTCGTCTGCGGTCCGCGGAACAGTTCGTTCGTTTATTTTTTCTTGTATGTGTGCATTGTACGCACAAATAAAGGTACATCGTACGCCTATGCAACGCGGCACTTCGTATTTCGATCGATTTTAAACAAATGGCGATACTGTTTACTTGTATGAAGAAGATTTTTGCAAAATGTTCCGGTGGGCCTATCCTTAGTTTAGATATCATTGGCGTATCCTGAATAATGTGGCCATTAGCGGGTACTAGACGTGGGAAGTTCATCAAGAGCTCGGGGAATTAAGCCTGTCTTAAGTACCGGTACACACAGATGTTTTATATACCGCTTTTAATTAAATTACTCGTTCATCGCGTGCCTCCAAAGCCGCAAACTCGGGAACGTGAAACTTACCTTATTATTTTATATTTTTATGAGTGAGTACTAAAATTTACTCACCTATTTAGAGAATTACATGCTTTATTTAAATAAAATAATCATGATTAATCTATTTATTCTCTAAGGATTAATGTAAAGATTCTATTATGTTTAGAGTTCTTTTGAATGTTTTCTTAAAAGTCTGGGATTGAAATGTTATCAAAGATTTTTGTTACTAAAAGTACATTTCAAGATGTCAGTGGAAAGACCGATTTTCTTTTTACTTTGCTTCATTTATTAAAGAGTGGATTTATGGGTAGGTATAAAACATTTTATTTTCTTTGATAGTAAGATAATACAGTTAGGTTTGGATATTTAAGTTCTAAGATGTTTCAAAAGATGTATCCTGTGTATCTTTTACTATTATTTAGGTACTTCTTACGTACCTAAATAATGTTCTTGGTTGAGTTGTTCAAAAAAGAACTCGTTTCTATTAAAAAGCCTTTCAAAAAATGAAAATAAAACTTGGAAAAGAAACTGTAACGGTAACAAGACTGTTTAGTGCAGTGACCGTGCGGAATCGACCCCTACTGTAGAAGCGCCCCTCGACCCAAATCGTGAAATAATGGACACCGCAGCAAGCGATCACGTCGCAAATAGCTCACGCACAATCGAATTAATTAATCATGAGAAGCGAGTTCCAGTGAAGTTAAAAAACTTGTCGGAATCACCAGGCAAAGTTTTAAGGCGAAGCTAACGAGGAATGGGACCGAAGATGAAAGTTCAGACGTACTCCGAGGAGTGAGGACCGAGCGCACCAGACAAGAATAGCTGCAATTTAAAACTCGATTAGAATTCGAACATTGAGTCGACGCGGTTATTAAAAATCGCATCGTGGTACGAAGCCAACGACTTCGATTTCATAGAAACGTGGTTGAACTTTTGGTGCAGTGGTTTTTTGTTTTTAACTTTGAAAGTTTTGAAAACCTAATTATAATTCTACCGTATTTTGGAGCAGTAAAATAAAATTTATACACAGAGTACTATTGTTTCGTAGCTCATGTGGCTGGTAACTGGCTTTTGAATAGCTGCAGGATTCAAAGAAATAAACGTTTATGTTGTCTAAAATGCAATCTCAGTTGGCGTACAATACATTTTATGGTTACTATCATTTGCATGTAGAGAGAAAATGCTATAGAATAGGAGGTATTGGAAATTCGCGTTACCGTAAAATCTTATTTACCATAAACTATCAAACGAGAGTGACAGAAGTTGCCAGCTTTGTTTTATGAGCCATAAAATAAATCGAATGAAACTGTGACTTCGATGGAACAGAAAACCAAAAATCATTTGTATAAACACTTGCACAAGTTGGCTAACATGAATCTCCACAACTTATATTTACTTACAAAAAAGGCTTATGCGTTTACATCAAAAGTATTTTACCTATTGTATTTAGTTTTTTTATTAAGTATTTTTATATTGGTTGGCTTTTTATTATTTTTATTCATTCACATGTTCCTGAAATTCCTGACTATGAACCTAAACTATTTGATTGGATTCAAACTGGGCTATGATATCCCTAGAATTGGTAAGTTCATGGAATTAATCAGCACCAATTTTGCAAATTATGGCCAATTTTCTATATAGTTTGGTTTTGCTTTAAAATAGGTATTAAAATTGCTGCAAGTCTTATTTTGCAAGATGTAGAGATACTTTTTTAACTATAACTTATTTCATCCATTCATACGTTGTTGACGTTCGTAAATTGTTAGCATCACGAAGATTGTTAGTGTTTTCAATGGAACAGTGTGATTAAATTATAATATGCCAATCAGCACTAACAGTGCAAAATGCAGATACCGTTGTAGAGTGCCAATCAAAATTGCAAATTTGTGCAACATTGCTTCGTTAACAATACAACCGGAATTAACAAAATTGTATGTAAAAAAATGATTTACCGTCAGTAAATAGTGCATAATGCTATTACACTGATTAGTGGCTACTATGGAAAGCTGATTTTTGATCAATTTGTTTCATTCGTAGGGTGATTTCTATCTACGTTGAAAATATCATAGTTAAAAGTACGTAGTTATGTAGGTATTATAGTGTATCTCTCTAATTCCCACAAGACTATCGCTGTGATCTAACCCTCACCACTTCTGGTTAGGGGTAGACTTATGACAAACCAATGTAAGTGTGCAAAGCTGACATAGAGGATCATCATTATAATGATTGAGCTTGACGGTCATTACTAAGTGAAATAACTCGGAAGACTAACCACTAATGACGTTAGAGTCATAAAATATTTTATTCAGGTATAATCCTTGTTATAATTATTACAGCAGTAACCACATACAAGTAACATCACACGTGTGTTATTTCAAGTAAAGAGTTATACGCATTTCAAGCTATAAACCCTTTTAACAACTTAATACAACACGCAGGGGCCAGTTACGTCGGCGTTTATAATGAATAATGATCAATAAAATCCAGCCAAACGCGACCACGTATAATCCCAAACAACTTTTAATAGCGCGCCACGAGAACATATGATATGATTTCATTTTGCTTCCTATGATAAACACATCGCGGGTGAATTATGTAGTATATTCGTTTGATCTTAGTTATTTAGTCCCCTCGACTTGAAATAATATTTAGCGAAATGGACTCGATGGTAGGAGGGGTTCGTAATTAATTAAATTAAGTTCCGAATACGTTAGGAACAAAGTTAGATGCGGCTACCGGCGACTTGTTAATAGCGTAGGGAGATGATCTGAGGCCGGTCGCCATAGTCCCTCGGTCCCTCGGGTGTCACGATGGCCTCAACACCCTGCATGCTAATAGCCAATCATATTCTGTTTACATTCCATCATCAAGTATGAATAATTTGTTATTGTCTGCGCAAACATAGCTCGGCGCTGCGTCACATTGGGCATTGTCTACTGGATTAATTTGTTGTCCACTGTCACCGTGCAATCGAGCCGCCGATCCAAAGAACAATTCCCGTGGTGCTTCCGATACTAGTGGATTAATAGAAATCGAAAATTGGATTTTATTATTCCATTGCGTCGACAATCTGAGTTTTAATCGGTTCAGTATTTTTACTACTTTAAACAATGGGGATGTTGTTATCGTTGAAACTACTTTTTGATTTGTTTTTCACCGAAAATTATAATGAATGTGTGCCTTTTTTTTGCAAATCAGCTTTTAGTTATTTTGCAGAAGTAGTAAAAATTAAAAAAATATTGCGTATCGATTGTTAAAGTTTATTTAGTTCGACACATGGAAGACAAAGGTTCAGATTCATACAGCCGTGTCATAATATTTTCATGAAATTTCAAGTGTTAGGTGTTAGTTAAATTATATTATGGCCGTTCTACTAAAACTTTTCATAGATTTTTTGAGAATTGTAACATAAAAAGTCACGATATACCTACAAATTAATTTCATTTTGCTTCACTGGTGCACTTAACCATACACTTAACAAAAATACACAATTTAATGAAAATTAAACGAAAACGCAATAATATATTACTTTGGAAGTTCCATACCATACCATAGTTGGACTTTGCAAGCGTCCATAGGCTACGGTAACTGCTTACCATCAAGCGGACCGTATGCTAGTTTGCCACCTTAGTGGTATAAAAAAAAAGAAATAAAACCATAGTAAAGTCGTATCGATTTACTATTGTAGGTACTGAAAATGAGATCGTCAGTGATGATTCTCCCATGATACAGGAACCACATATTTTGCAAACTAAATTCAAATTATGCTATTTAAAACGAATATGTAAAACACCGACTTACGTCCAATATTCAGAATTCTGGATATTCGTAGATAGGTCTTAACTTAAAAAAATCATAACTCTTTTTGCTAGTAAACGTATATAACGTTCTGATATTATTATATTGTTAATTTCCTATAGCAAACGAGGGATGAATAGCTCCTCAACGGAAAGGTAGATTAAGCTGGAGCTAGCGAGGGTGAGCGTGGTTTCTAGCAATCAATTTTGGTTAGACAATATTGGATTTTAATTAACTGTATCGCAGGTCGTAGCCGAGTCTACTAATCGATGAACTGTGCCACCATTGTTATCGGTTATTGTGGTCACCGCTATTAGATATATTACTCACACCTTTATTTAGTAATAAAATGTACTATCTTATTACAGTTTAATTAGCGTTTTTCTGACATATTAAATATGCTGAAAATACCTGTCAAATCGTGAACGTATGGTTCAAATTGGTTCGAATTATCAACAATTTTGAGATAAACGCTTATTAGCATGTTTGGTTTAGACTTTTACCAATTTGCCGGTAGATATAGATATCAACAGTCCAATTGAAATAATAAAGATTTTTGTTTATTAACACTCAATAGTAAACTTACCTAATTGATTATTACTTTGCAAAATGAAATCGAAAAGAAATGACTTAAAAATATGTTTAAAAAAATAGGGTGACCAAAAATAAAATTCACTTATCAATCTCTGTCTTGCATTTATATATAGGGGTGCTATGAAAGTAATTTACACACAAAATTGACGTTTATTGGAGTAACGGATGGAGACCACGTAATGAAAAGAATGAAATTAGAGAAGCTCTGCCTTGACAGTTTGGTTATAATGTTTATTCAGCAGTTGATATACAGGATTATGTCATACAATCTTTGAAAGCATTAAGGACGAATTTATCCAAAAAAATACTCATGTGATCAAAAAATATTTCTAGAAAAAAATAAGCTCTAAGTGCCGAACACGTCGTTACAGTGCTAGCCGACATATTATGCTAATATGATAATGGTATATCTAGCCAGAAGCTCTGCAGTGATGTGTAAATGACAGAATTTTTAAGCAATATTTTTTTTATGTATGTTATGATGTTTTTTGTATCTAAAAATGCGAATGTATTCTGTGAAATATGGGAAATAAAACGATGACTGTCGATCGTGCATCGACACTAAAATAAAATGGCTTGTTCATATAACGGCGTAGTTGAAATATTGTTAAACTTGCAAAACGGTTGGCGTTGTCCTGCAATGCGAAACTGCCTATATAGTTTACTCAGGAAATCAGTCGTAAAGCTTTTTGTAAAAATGTTGAATCCTGTGCAGCTATTTGCTAGAATTGCAGGATTTGGCCTCAACATTAGGGTGGGCCACGAATGTATGAAGAAAAAAAAAGTAGTTAATTTAAATATGTAATAGCGATAAAAGGGTGTCTTAGCACGTCTTTAATTCATATGCAAAAAATAGTAAAGCTTATATATTATCTTCTGCCTCCGGATTGAATTCGAAATTTTGGAAAATTAAACAAAAAAGCTTTTGTTCTAATCTCATTATGAACTACAAAATAATACTTATAATATGATATTTTATAATTAAACGCAAGTTAAAAAGGCATATTTGATTATTAATGAAAAATTAATACTCAAAATCCAGTAAAAATATATTTAATATTATTTTCAATTACCTACAAAATCCTTCTTGTTGTTAAGTTTTGGCATATCTTTGCGAGATTCTATCTGAGCCTTAATGAAGACTTTTCTTGCAGATTTGCTGCACAGAGTATTTGATGCTTCAGTCACAGACTTTACGGCCCCTTCCTTTCTGCTTACGTATGATATGGTAGGCGCAATAGAGGCAACTCATCCTAACCTCTTTGTGCAAGAAATAATTGCAAATCTCCAATACTCTTTTTCTACTACTACTTGTACTCTTGAGTATAGGAGGTTTGGTGACATTTAACTACCAATCAATCAGGGGCCCAAGTCTTCTAATTCAATTTTATTGTGTTCCAATGAACTTTCAGTGGTGTCAAAACTGTGACGTTTTACAGTTTTGTCTACTAACACAATAGCGCCATTATGACGTCATAAAGGCGCCAGATCGACGTAAAAAGAAACGTCTAGGTTTAGGTTGGGAACTTGGAATAGTCTGTAACTTGCAAAATTATTGAAAAGGTTGCATCCCTGCCCTGTCTGATACTCCAGTATCTGTCACAAGTTTTTGCAAGCGTAAAAAATGCATGCTAACGGCGAACTTCTTTTGTGGAGGAGTTGCATCAAGCTTGAGATAATTATTTGTCAATCAGACTCATTGGAGTCGGAGGAAGTAGAAAGGAGAGTGGAAGGAGCCAATGTCTTATTTATGATGCGTTCTTCCTGATATTTAAGTCAGGCCATTTTTTTAAGTTTCCGATTTAAGGTTTTTCTAACTTGATTCGTAGTAGCGATATCGACGTTCCCTATTTTCTTATGTTTCTTGTGGGACATTGATCAATTAAGAAAAAGTACTCCTTGGTAGGCTACTTTTCGATCTCTAGATACACCCACTTAAGTCCTTACACTTGCAAGAAGAAATATCAAACAAAAAATGCTATCAAGCCGGAGCTCTATATTTATTTTCTCTATTTTTTTCTGATATTTTGGGGTGTGATTTTAGAAGATTTTTACACTTAAATAATAAGACTTTAACTTTTGTATCACCCTTGTGTGTGAGACAATAGGAAAATATGCTTTTGTCCATATTCCTTCGACTCTAGTCGTGTCAACATTCGCAATTTCCAGAAATTTGGTTTCGATTCCGTATTTTTTTTGAATTTGACCTGCCACCGCTTCCACTCGTTATACTTTATAATCTCTTCGTAAGTTGGTAGCATATTGTCTTTAATATAACTTATTTCATCAAACAAAGGACACTTTAATGATTTTCAAGTACGTTACATGGTAACAACAAGCGTAACACAACTTTTTACTCAATAAGCCGCAGCGTGACTAGCGCGTAAAAAATGATGCTTCCCGACCCCTGCTTTATTTCATAAATAATAAAATAATTACATTTATTGATTTGTTTTAATAAATCGACTATATTTCCCTGTAAATTACATGAAAAACGTATTAAAAATCTCAAATTCAATAATTGTTATTGGTTCTTGAAATTACCCCTATAAATGAAATATTTAGAAACTTTAAAGTTAATCCGGAGGCAGTTAATCAAATTAGAAACTTATAGTATTTTGCACATATCATTTATACTATATTTAGCACTCTTTTATCACTATTACAATAAACAAAAAAAAAAAAAAAAAAATGACCCACCCTACTCAACATTTATTATATACAACTGAATATAGGAATAAAGTTAAGCAGGACAAAATGTATCCTTAAGTCTCATGTTCTGGACCCCAGGAACTGCAATCATCGGAAATGTTGGTTGTTAAAGTTTTACAGACCTATAACGATGTTGGTTATTAAAGCTGTACAGAAGAATAACTTAATCTTGAAGCTATATAGGAACAATATCGTTAATTGGATTCCAATAAAAATACAATTTGATGAGCTCTGTTAGGTCTTTAGAAGACAGAGGTTTCCTGTCAGTGGTAAAGTATGCAACCATAAAATTTGTATTAGGCAGTGAACCTTATCCACAAGTTAACACTTTCTATTATAAAATCTTATTTTTTTTTATTAAAATGTTCATCTAACTGCAGATACATATTTTTTTTTAAACTTTTGAATATTTTCTGCATACTGCGGTAAAATGGGAAAAAACGCGGATACTGCAGAGCCAAAGGTATCGCAGACATGATGACTTAGAGGCTACTGGTCTCTTCTAGGCAACTCCCCCTACTATGGGAATATAGTTTCAATTTATAGACCAGTATCTCTGAGCATAAGTTTTGCACTTACTTTCAAAGAAGGAAACTTCACACAGTGAGAATCATTTCAAAAGTAGGTGAGTAAAAACCACAAATGGCAAAGTACACAGGGTAAATGAGGCAACTGGAGGCTCAAGTCAAAATAAAGGACAAATATACGCTGGTGATGACGAAATAAACAGATAATATCATGTCAAAGTATATTTTACATAATAACTTTCTTCAAAACCTACATGCTAAGTTATGCTGCTTTCCGAAACGTGCACACATTTTGTAGTTTAAATCCCCTTGAATTGCTGAGTATGTTTTCACTCGATTTTACATTCAAGCCATAAAAACAACATTGTGACAATAATCCTTTGGGAGTGGAGATGCGAGAGATCACATAAAAATGATTTTACGATTCTATCAGTGCAAAGCAAATCGAAGTTTCCTGTTTTTGAATAAAATGCACATAAAAACTGTTTGTAAGTGATAGTGTGCCCTTGTCCATTCATGATTTATGTGATTGTATGTAAAGGAGATGCAACGTGTCTTGTTACGTTCGCTCTTATTACATTTTGTGACAAAATATTCTATGTTTTTCGGCTTTCGTATACGATACTCTGGATGCTTGCTATAGTTTACTCATAAATAAACGTAGAATTATTCATGAATTGAATTTGGATTGTTAATTATGCTTGTCTATTTTAATTTACATCGTTATTTAAACCATTGGTGATACCCCATGTGTTGCAAGCATCCATTTGGCTACGGTAACCGCTTACCATCAAGCGGGCCGTATGCTTGTTTACCGTCTTCATCGTATAAAAAAGCATAAGTTAATGTTACTATCTTTTCTTATTCGTGTAACCTCAGACTAAATAAATGACTAACCAAACGATCAATATTAACAAAATCAACGAAGATCAAAAACGTTCCAAACTATGTTATACATTATTAAAATGGCAACACTCATATGTGTTGGGTTGGCACAATGCAGGTATACATACGCAAACAGTACCAATCGAAATTGCAAATTTGTGCAGGGGCTGCTTCGGTTCGTTAGCGACTTGTGTTTACGCGCTACCAACAACTAGGGTTGTCAACCGCTAATTGGTAGGAGTTTACTTTTAGTTTATTTGATTTTGATACCAGTTTATACTAGTTAACAGTCTCATAATAGGTTTACCACGATGTGGTTAGTGGTTGTTTCTGGCTTTTGTAAAATAGAAACTTTCGCGGTGACAATAGGTTTTATATTTGAAATATCAGCAAATAATCATTTACCCTACGTTTATCTAATGTGGATAGCAATTGATCGGCCTGCAGGCCTGTGAAAACAGGTTTATGAAAATAACTATTACATTCATAATTATAAGGTAGCTAAGGTATAAAGTAAGAATACAATCAAAATAAACATATTCCTTCGATTTTGATATGAGATAACAAATAAATAAGGAACTACGGTTTTAAGAACTGGTACCAATATGCCACTTCTGACAACTTACTGCTTATACCGGTGAGCCTAAAGATTTGAAAACAGGAAATATTCCTTGAGTCTAGGGTGTACATAGAAAGGATTCCCTAAGGGGGCAAAATATGGTAAGGAGGTAAAACCTCCGGGCGGTAAGCTACATGGATAACTTTAAAAAAAAAACAGTATTTTTATTCGTCGATAGGTATTATAAAGCAGTAACCCTAAGCAATATACTTCGAAATATAGCAACGATTCGTCTTTTGCGGAACGTTTTAATAATAGGAAAATTGTATAATTTGCATATTTGTGTAGCAATCCATTAGCTGTGTTAGCTACCAGTTGTGGGTTATGCGCGACGACAGGCTATTTACATTAGCGTCTGGAACCCCGAACTCAATACAAGTAAATATCGATTACATGAGACTAGTCTATAGTTTAAGACTAAAATGTTAGAAGAATCCTAACTAATATTATAAATGCGAAAGTGAGTTTGTTTGTTTGTTTGTTTCGCCTTCACGCCTCAACTATTCAACGGATCATCATGAAATTTGGCATGCAGATAGCCTATGGTATGGAAAGGGACATAGGGTACTTTTTATCCCGGGAACGCGGGTGAAACCGCGGGGGACAGCTAGTATATTATATAGTTCCTACTGCGAACTATTAGGATGGAATGAGCCCCATTACGGTTTTCCCTCAGCGCTACGATATGGGGTTCTTCAAAAACGGCGTAAAAAGAGCTCTTCAAGGTCGGCAACACATCGGCAATCCCCCTGGTATTGCAAATGCGGTGACCACTTACCATCAGGTGTACCGTCTGCCTGATTGACAAAATATTTACATCAAAAAAAGTATAATATAACCACAAAATCGGCTTGTAGCGGCTTTTGATACTTACCCCCTTATTCATACTAAAGTTATCAAACGTTGATTAGCTAAAATTCTGAAATCTTTATCTGACACGTGACATTTGGTGATCGAAAGAGTGAGACGGAGGACACTATTACACTGATTTAGTTAAAAAGCGATTATGAATAAGGGGGTTAGTCTTCATCACATTTTTAATAAGTCTTATCTAAATTAATATCACAAGAACGTTTTGCGACATACCCAATGAAACATTGACTCTACAAATAGAGACCTTCGTTGTTCTACGTTTATTTTAATTCCTTTCACAAACGTCTTTCCTCAAATTAAAAAGGTGAAAAGTGAGTCTCTCGTATGTATATGTTTATCTTGTATCTCGGTTAAACTAACGAAGCAAATTCGATGAAAATTTGCAGAACGGTAGCTTGTACCACGGAAATAAACAAAGGGTACCTTTTATTCACTGCCGAGGATATTTAGTTCAAAATACTGACAAAAATGAACCTTAAAGTAACGTAATTATAGGTTTGGGAGGCATTATTTACCAAATGACAAAATCATTCTTATATCATGAGCTCTCCAGGAGTGAACAATTTTATTGTTAAATATAAATAAAACATATGCAATCGCAGTTACTAAGATGTACTTAAAGAAAATAAAGATTACATAGAACAAAACTAGTAACATACTTCATAAT
This sequence comes from Achlya flavicornis, assembly GCA_947623365.1. Classification (NCBI taxonomy): domain Eukaryota; kingdom Metazoa; phylum Arthropoda; class Insecta; order Lepidoptera; family Drepanidae; genus Achlya; species Achlya flavicornis. The sequence goes on along the minus strand of OX392469.1, from coordinate 12,822,875 downwards.
GTGTTTTTTACGTCCATTCGGGGAAAACGTATTTCACGAATAATGTCCCTGAGTTCTAGCGACTGAAATATTTTAGCAGAATAAACTAGTGACTAAGTTATTACAAAGGTGAGTACCTACTTCCAACTGACTGCCGGTTATGTCGTAGATATATATATAAGGTCCTAATAAATTAGTGAATTTCCTCTTGAGAGATGAATGCATAGGTCATTAGTAATCAAAAAATAATATTAGAAAAATAATCCGTAGGAAAAAAACAAAATTCCGAAATTGAACTTAATATCAGCACAAAGTATTAATTTAACCATTTATCAAAAAAAAAAAACCCACGAATTATTTTTGTAATATTATTTTTTGATTACTAATACCTATACATTCATCCCTCCAGAGGAAATTCACTAATTTATTAGGACCTTATAGATACCTATATCTACGACATAACCGTAAAATGTTTTATTTAAGTTCAAAATTAGCTTGGATTAATTATGCTCGCTCAAATTGAGAAAGTACTTACCTAATTTAACTCGATCTGCCCACGTGTGCTGGTGTTTGAAACTCTCAATTTGCTAGGTAGTTATCTATTCTGGATACATCAACGTACATCTGTTAATCAAAGTCTGTTTAAGATTACTTAAAAATTTAAATAATCTGTCTATTAATCTCGATAGTTGTTGACTAACTCATCGTTAACAATATACCGTTTAGAAGGTGGAAAAAGACTTATTTACAAATACCATAAAATCAGATTAACTTTGATATACATATATGCTTATCCAAATTATTATAACACTACCTATTCCCCTCGGTTTCACATACGTTCCCGGGATAAAAATAAGCCTTTAGCACCCCGGGATAATGTAGCATACTATTAGTGAAAGATTTTTTGATATTAGATGAGTAGTTTCAGAGATGAACCTCCTGCGTCCTGAACCTCTCGAACCTGCGCTGCAAGCATGGATGCATCGATAAATAAATTCATCGATTTTTGTCGACAAAAATGAACAATGACATTAGATATTGATAAAAAAAAATCTTTATCTATGTTTTGAACTTATCGACGATCTATGCTCGGCAGCTTTCGACTAGCAGGGTGCGGTGCGGTTGTCTATGGGAACACCGCACGGCACCGCACCGTGCACTTTTACAAACTTTACCTTTTGTAGATCATAATATTTCTAACAAGAAGAACTTAATATTTATAGCAGCAAGGCGTTAATTTACCAACACATTTACCCAAAGCGTAGGTCGCTACATACATATAAATTATGCACCCGAAGCTATGCTCATAATATGGGTAATACGAGGTATTTCTAAGCGCCAACTATTTTGTGGGTGTAATGTAATTTGCTACCTATCTTGTGTGTCGCTCCGTAGCAGTTGTTTAGGATTACGTTTATGTTCACGTGCCATGATTACGATCAAACTACTTGCCTTCTAATAACATGCAAGTTTTACGTTGACTTGTACACTGTCGGCTATAAAATTTGCCCTTTGATGTGGTGCTGCTAGTCCCTTAAGCTCTTTCTACCTACTTTTTTACGACCAGACTGAGTGCTTACTTTCGTTCTAGTATTTGAAAAAAAAAACAATGAGTCAAAAGCACTATACAAGAAACTTATTTTACTTTGAAAGAAACATTATTATTGACTTTAAATATATATTATGTTTTTGTAAATAAGTTAGAAAAACAGAAAGAAGGCATAATAAAGTCATATAAGAACATAGGTTATCTTAAGTTAACTTTTCTTTTATAAAGAGTTGACTTCAGTTCGATAAACACTTTAAAATTCTAGTCACTTCAATAGTAACTAAAAGTAAAATTATCTGCAGGTAAGCGTCTAGAGACCTGCTTTTAGTACCTAGACTGCACTGTGCCTAGATACACCCAGTCTAACTCTCGCTCAAAGCAAACGGTCTGCAGTTAAGCTTACGCTGAATAAATTTTAACAGTACGTGTGACCTGAATTTTATCTGTACAGGCTGCAATGCACATTTGCTCTAGGTATTAGTAATGCATGAAGATGAGCTAATGTTACTAGCTGTCTTAAAAATACTTTCTGCGGTTTCTTTTATGAACCATTTAGAGAGTGGTTGAGTAAACATATTTATTTGCAAACATAAAAATAACTCTATCGCTACTAACATCATGAAATATTTCCAAAACCAAGCAAGATAGCTTCTGTGAAAAACAACATTCAAATATATTTAACGCTTTAAAAAACACCAAAGTAAAGACAAAATGACTTCGCGAGGTTTTCCACGGCAGATCGTGTCACAGCACACCGTCTTCTAATTTATTTTTCGTAACCTATAGTTCAGAGTATATAAATACTATGTACAGCAATAATATGAAAAATACTCCTTTAATATTCAAAAAGAAAACATGAAATGAACATCATTAAAAAAATAGAAACAAAAGCAACAAATCACGCAGTCGCCTTGCAAGATGTATTATTTTTGCATTACAATATACGGGTACTACACTCGTAACTCAGAAGGTGTAGGACTTGAGAGTGGGATGTCCTAAAGCCCGGTAGATATGGTACCAAAATACTAAGCAGAATCTTGTATTGTGAATGTCATGTACTCAGCCTTATAATATTTTCTATTTTCAGCATTTGTGGTACTTTACAATGTGGCATTGCATACTTTAGATATATCAGATGCTTTATTGGCTATGTCGTATTTTAGTGATTTACTTAGTTATATAGGATTCAATATCTTTTAGCTAGTCAAGTCATGTTAGTCACACACACATTTTGTTTATCTGGCAGCTTCAGCCAAGCATCACTTGTTTTGACAAAACTTCCCCTTGCAAACGAGGGTGTCATAGTTTGCTTTACAGACCTTGTTCGGTTTGGTAGACAATTATTTAATTATCGATATTTAAAAAGTTATCGCTCACTATAATTAAATTTATTTTTAAAGAATTTAATTAATCATCGTTTAACACTAAATTAAAACTCTTTATTTAATTTAAGTAGTATCTTTTCTACTATTTCTTTTAGTCCTTCTTCTTAACTTTCCCATTTTTTTGTTAAATACAGTCATGAATATAACTCAAAATTAATGCCCACTGCAACTCCTGTTACCCACTTTTAGATTTATGCAAAGTGCATTACTATTCAGCAGCTTGTTAGCCTTATCATTACTCTGGAGACCGGGAACATAAATTACGATATTGTTCCGCAACCAGCGAGATACGTACCTGTGTATTAATAATAATAATAATATAATAATAATAATAATAATTCTTTATTATCAGGCTACTTTGGCCCATAGATAAATACCTTACAAACTAACATACATATCAAAATATAACATTTTTTGTTAGTATAAAAACTTAAAACTATGTTAGTAAAAAGCACTACGTCACAGTACCAACTAGTTCAATTTGCACAATGGAAAGGGCGGATGCAAGACAAGACAACTGCACGGAGGCGCCGGGGGGGCTCGATCTCATAACAAACACAAATAACCTGACGTGATCCGCTTACTTTCATAGATTAAGTACCAACCGACGGCTACAGCAGAAAATATTCCTCTAGATTTACGCGGGCGTCAGAATAATTCATGATTTCTGCAAACAATATTATCTTATCGCCATGAGAAATAGTTTACATGCAGACGCGGACACGGACGTTATTCGAAAATATATTTCACTGATTTTATGTAAAGTTACTCGCGCAGCAAACTGGAACCGTGTCTCGGCTCCTTGTATTGAGTTTTGTCGCTTTATTTGCACGCTGAATAGTATGCTTCTTATCGCTGTGTTCAATGCCGGAGAAAAGTTATTCTATAAAGAAATCAATCATCGTAATGTTATTACCTACTTTGAATGTTTGGAGAGAGATTTTTAAACAATTAATCAAGTGCTGTAAGTAAAACAATAGAGAGAAAACGAGACTGTTAACGAAAGTCTATTCATATCGTCCAGATGAGAGTATAACGCACCCAACTTGAATGTTCTTAAAGGTTGAAAGGTTATCAAAGTGTGAAAATTAAGTTCTACGTTTTGATCAAGGCTTAGCAGCTATCACTGATTTTGAAGGAAAGTAAAAAGCTCCGTCCTATTTTATTGGCATATTCCATACAAACTACATGAAAAGCTTCCTTTGTAGCAAGCAAGATGTATTAAATCCAGTTCTCTGGGTCAACAGTTAAGATCAAGACTATTGTTAGTTCAAGACCTCTTAATCTCCTAAAGTACTGCTAAAACATTGAGTTTTACGAAAAAAATAAACATATGGATTCACTATAGAACGCTGTTTTTTTAGACGATTGTAGCTCATTAGTTAATGCTAAAAGAAGTTAAATAAACATTTATTTATTTCTATCCATGTCTAAAATATTCATAAATGGTATCTTACAAAAACCTTCCGTGGAAGTTAACTGAGGATTGGTAGTGATAAAAAAAATATGAACGCTAAAGCGATAAATATACAGTAACCATCGACTATAAAGATGATTGATTTTTATCTATGAACGGCGTATCTCCCGCCCAATGGTCATCATTGAAATTCAGTTCGGCCGGATGAAAATAACAGATTATCGAAATGTAATAAATTTCATAAAATGAATTCGGCTACCGCAGACTGTTGCGGCCAGGCGGTTGTTTTTCATCTACCTACAAATTCGAAAGCCATTTTCGTAGAGAGCTTTATTATTTTTAACCGACTTCAAAAAAAAAAGAGGAGGTTCTCAATTCGGTTTTTTTTTTTTTTAATGTTTGTTACCTCGTTATTCCGCCATTTATTAACCGATTTGGAAAATTATTTTTATGTTTGGAAGAGTACACTTCCCGTTTGGTCCCATTTCAGGTCAGCATTTGATTACTTTTAAGTGTACTTTGAAGTCGGTTTAAGTTTTTAATATTTTTTTCCTGAATGAATTCCGAATTATAATATAAATGTCCCAATAATTCGTGTCAATTGGAAGTCCTATAACAGGGTATATAGGTGTCAGCGACAACCAAGCGATACAAACACCAAGATTAGGGTTCAAGAGGTATCAGGATTTGAGAATGGTAGTGCCGGCAATAATACATACATAGTTATACTCACGCTTCGGAAAAGTCCGGTATGAGGAGAATAAGCGACTCAAGAAACTCCTCATGGCCATAGGGGCCAGGTTTATTGTTATAATTTCAGAATTAAATTATAACTTTACTTACATGTACAGTCTAAATAATAGTAGGCTTCAGGAACAAGTGAAATAGCAAAGAACTGCACTGAGATGCGCACAACTCAAGAGCTCGTAGTCGTATACTGCATAGAGAATAAAATATAATTACGTTTTTAACTGATCTGATAGGTACTGAACAAAAAATGCACATTTTGTTGCCAGTACTTCACAATCCTTTATACAACGTTAATGACATTAGCCAACCAACTCGAACGAATAATACGATTCCGACTTATATATCTTAATTTTCATATTTCATAAAAAAATACTGCCATTTGAATTCTTCTGTCATCTGGGATCATTTTCAAGAAATAATTTAAGATACGCTTGCTTCAAAACTAAGTAGGTATCAATAAACCTGAACCTTTATCTAAAAAAGTATTAACCTGAATATTTTAAGCGCCCGCAATAATATAGATTCAGCATCCTATAATCAAACAATTGGGGCTTAGCAGCTTGTGATGGGTAGGGATAATCACATTTTTTTCTTACCAACCTAACAGCAACCTTGTTCCAACAAGTTTAAGTTGTAAATCTTGTGGCAAAACTGATCTAGGCATCAATAGGGACCTAAACTGAATAAACCCGAACGCGTAAGGCATACGTTAAAAAGGCTATTTTAGACAGTGGATTTCTTGGAACCACGAATGCCTCTTGGTTTACTTATTCTATTGATCCTATTTGGTCCTGTTTACCATAATCTTGTTATCATCAAACGTGTCCTCTTGAACTACGTAAAATTCTTCTAGCATTTTGATATCTAAAAGGTCGAACCCATAGAGATAGAATAATAGAGTGACTGTACTAGAGTACCTATGTCCCAAGGGTATGTGCATTTGTTCAACACAGCCTTGAAATGAAGGGCGTGTACATAGACTAAATGACTAAATATACAATAATGAATGCCATTTTTCGTTTTTATCGATACAACCAAGAAAAAATTATAAGGAATCATATCGTCATTTTTTCTGACGGTAAATCAACTAGTGTATGGTATATCTATGAATGCATCTATGTGCAAACTTCTCACGCTTCGCACAAGGTAACGTTGTTAACGCTATCACTCTATTAATATTCTTACTCTATGGTTGAACCATTATTGTATTTCTGCAAATGAAGAAATTAAATTACCTAATAAGATCTATAATTAAATAAATCTTTTCATAGCACTATGTTTTTTTTGTTATACCACTTCGGTGGCAAACAAGCATACGGCCCGCCTGATGGTAAGCGGTTACCGTAGCCTATGGACACTTGCAACACTCTATCACTCGCGCGTTGCCGACCCTAAATCTATATCAAAATTTAAAGAGCAACTACAAAAATAAACAATTGAAAACAAGAATTAGTACCTTTGTACATAATTGCCTCTATTGCTGAAAAATAGACTGGAAGTGACGTAATTGGCCATGAACATTCAAAATAGCAAAATATACACAGGAGAATAACCATGTTTGTTTTATATCCAATTATGTCGAAAACATCAATCGAAAATACCTTTGTTTATAATACGAACGTATCTCATCTGTATGTAAAAAATGAGATACGTCCGTTTACGTAATTAAGTCAAGAAGAATCGAAAATATTTTAGTTGCTTTTTTCAGAGCAATAGATTTTTTTTATTTGATCTCTTACCAAGATATTACTTTAGAAGTTTAGGTATTATATTTTTTTGGGTCTGAACTGAACTAGAACGTTGCGATGATGTGAATGGTATGCTGGTGCACTGAAATATGTAGTTGTAAGATGTTCTTGTAAAGGAAATAATATCAAATATATCATCAAATTTTTCTTTTTGAATTGACTAGAAGATGCCGGCCCAAGATTTGGCCTTAGCACCCTTCCGCGGTCAAATCGGCTAGTAAGCTCTCACCCGAGTGTAGAACATCCATATTATTCATGTTTAATTATAACATAACTCAATATTATATAAAAACTTTATGGAAATTAGTTCCTCAGAATAGATTACTTAATCATTTCTAACGATTATTTACTTAAAAAGTACTTCGTCACTTAATTTACGCTCTACTCTTTTTCGTGCTTTATCATCCAGTAATGTTTTATGGAAAGATATAAAGCGACACCATTATTACAGCCATTATAATGATTGCCAGTGACTTGTGAAAATATTTGCTTACGTAGAGAATAAGGGGCTGTAATTTTTTTTTTTATATTTTGAACTTGAAATTTTAAACATGAAAATCCACTTGCTTCAAATATTCGAAAAACCACATTGTATTTTGTTTCTAAGAGTTTTATACATAATAAAAACTACTAAAATGATAATAACGTTGACAAAATCTCACATACCTACATTCCAAGGAAACAAACGAATAGTCTTTAACATAAATGGGGGAGGGCAGATAACGGAAAAACGCAAAATGTGACTCGTGATAAAAATGTAATTTCCCCCAAATAGGCACAGAAAACACCGGTCTTTATTCGGTGAAAATATTTTGCTTCAGGCCAGCCTCTCCCCATTGTATAACTGTCACGAAATCCAACAATCGTCTGTGGGCACATTCAAATGATAATCTGGCCATACGCTCTGCGAATTGTTCGTGGAGTCGCAGTGGCGGGCTGATGCCAGAAATGTCACATTAGTTTGATTTAGACTTGCTACCTGACTCGTTAAAAACGTAATATGCTCCTTGATTTAACTGCTATATACAGGTGATTTTTTTTTAGCCAGTGAGGACAACTTCTGAACTACAGGTCTTAGAGAAAAACGCTTAAAGGAACTTCGAGATGAATTTTGAAGAAAATAAAAATGCCATTAAAAAAATGAAAAAATATTAATTGCATTATCGTTTTTAAAAAAAAAACTTATTTTTATGCATCTACTTCAGAATACGAATAAAATTATTTATGACAATCTTGGTCACAAGTGGCTAGAAGTTATCAAAATTGACCTTTTTTTTTTGTCAGAATGCTAAGAGCTAATTCTTAATGGCTAAACATAGTGAGGTCCCTGCGAGATCCGCTCCAACTCGTCAAACTTTACGCAGGATAAAACCATGGTCGGGGAAAATTAAAAAAATAATATTTTGGATAACTTCTAGCAACTTGTGAGCAAGATTTTTATACATAATTTTGTTCATCAAAAAAACACATCTCCGAAAATACATTTTTTTTTTAATAAATTTAAATGGCTTTTTTATTTTATCCTTTTTTAAAAAAACATCCTGTATATGCTTTCATATTCTAAACATGAATGCTCAGCTTTAATGAGGATGAAATTAATTTTACACAGATTTATTATCTTTTGAAATCTCGTGAGATTAAGTAATATTGATATAGTAGAAGTAAGAGGTATACTACGATTGTCTACTTTGGTATAGACTAAATCTTAATGTTAAGAATATCTGATAACTTATCTTTACTGTATTGGTGGTGTTAATAATTTTTGTACCTATACTTTTTACACCTACTTTGAAAAGTTTTATGCCAATCCTTCAAGGAAACATATCGGATTTAGAAGAAAGCACATTATTACTAAAGAAATTCTCTAAATAAAAGCTATCACAGCATATTCCAAACAAGTTTCACAAAATAAACCTTCACCATGCTCCCCCATTTTACATAATAGTGAACAGCTTCTTAATGCCGTTGTATCTCTAGACGGCTCCTTATACATTCGTGTTGAAAAATAATTTTGCACGCGTTGTGAAGATACGCGGGCTACGAGGACGGGGTCCCCATTAGAGCGTCTATGGGCAATGCCATTAAATAAACATCTCTGGCAGCTCCTCCCCGCTAGTTATTAGCGCATCCTCTCCCCAACCACTCGAGGCTCGGTGATACGGCACGCAGACGGATGCGGGGGCAAAATCAATTTCATTTTTCGACACGTGCATTAATGTTATGGCGATTGAAACCGCACTTTTGCTAAAGCTACTTCGCCCAGTTTATCAAGATAAATAGAATGCGGTTTTTATGGGCTCCTGGTTATCTCGGGGTGGAATTGCTGAGTTGCAGTGAGCGTTTTACCTTATTTTCTTATTAGTTATTAGAATTTATAGATGAAATATTTATTTATATAAAAGTTGTTATAGCGGCAATATAAATACAATATTCTCTGAAATTTCAGCTGTCTACCTAATACCATTCATGAGATACAGCACACTGACAGACAGACGGATGGACAGACGGACGGACAGCGGAGTCTTAGTTATAGGGTCCCGTTTGGTACCCTTTGGGTACAGAACCCTGAAAAGAGTGCATTTATTGCTGTTTTTGATAAGCTTCGGAAAAAAATACAAGCATACAAGTTATGGGGATTTCTTGCTGATACTGAGTAAACTAACTTCTGGTATAACTAACTACTTCGAATATAGCCCTGCGTATGTGCAAAACTGCACGGTTAAAAGAATATACTGCAGTTTCCGTCTCGCCGATTCACATGGAGATTTCTTTAATCCATTCTGATATCCTCGTTTCGTTCAAAGTCCACTCGTTTTGTGTCATTACAGAAAAGCGGACAGATATACACATTGACAACTATACATTTTTCCGTTTTTGAATCATACAAATGTTCGTATGGTAAAGTAGTAAGGTTGAAAATTGAATGGTATTTATTAGTTGAATTGTAAGTCTTGTGGTACTCCAGTACCATGTTTTACTGCGATTGATTCCATCCGCAAGACGGACGCTGGACCGGAGCGGGACTATCCTGTACTTATCTAATTTTATTGTCACTCGTCGACGACCGTCGAACCCTCTGCTACTGCGACCGTTTCCAAGAAAACTAGAAAATTCTTTCCTCCCCATCGGATATTTTTATCTCAAAAGGACATCTTTATTCGCGAGCAGTTAAACTCAATTCAACGTCTTGGTCATAAGATAAACGGGCTGTCTCGCTTGAGGCCTGAGCAAGATATAAAAAATCCATGTTTTTACTAAATTTTGTCTCGCTATCTTATCTTCTGAAAATGTGAAATGCAAGCTTGTATGAGGGATTACCAAAAGTTATGGTTGCATCGCATGCTCGGCGTATTTTACTAGCGCCATGCGTCACTTTAAGGTAAGAAGTATAGTGCAGTAAAGTAAATATTACATTATTATCTACGAGAAATAACATTGAGACACGTTTCGACGAAAAAAGAATATGATTTTTGTTAGATAACAAATAAAATTGTTAATATTAAAACTCAAAAATACTTGGAATATTTCGTGCCAATGAATGCTAGAGCACATTTTCATAAAACTTTTTACACAATTTTAAATAACTAGATTAGCAACAGAATATTCATAACACCAACTAAAATGTAGCAGAACAAAGAGAATTTAGCATACCAGCTTGTTTTCTCGAATGTTTTGCAGGAGTCGCGTAAGGGCGTCTCCGGCGCATTAGCTATGATAATTGGAACATTTGCTTTGCGAATGGGATGACATCGGCGTAATAATAATGTGTTAGAGCCGCACGGTTTACGACCCTACGTGTTTGGTGATTTCTAATGTAAATTATCGCGAATTTTGTATGTGCGATGTGATATTGTGGTTTGCATTTGCGCTGGTTGTTGTTGGATTAAATTCAGCAGCTGCGAATATAGAGCTACAAAGTTTTATGAGAAGGCAATTTGTTTTGTGTCAACTGAAAATAAAAATAAAATATACGTATACCATGCTACCATATATAATAATGAAAGTGATCTAGCATCTTTGTAGGTAAACAGTTTGATACAAACCGTAAAACATTTGTTGATTAGATCAAACTGAAAGATGCGTCATCTGAAAATATTTTTTATAAGTCACCAAATGCAAAAACAAATACATATCAGAGCCACAGTGCTACTCTCGATTTTATAAAAGCACTTGCCTACTAACCAGTATCGTCTAAATAAATAATAAATAATCGTCGAATAAATCTACGATTTTACTTAATTCAAAAGTTATAACTAAAGGTAGCTGAACTTTCACATCTAAAATCTCTCACGAATTTCTTATAAAACAAATGTATAGTTGTTTTATTCTATAAATAACTCATAAATATAAGTAACTCACTCAATTTGCAATCATACAACTCAACAAACTCCGCAAGACGTATGAAAACCTGACCACTGTGCGAGGGCACTTGAAATTGAAACTGGCGTTTTCCTCAGAGCGTGCAAAGGACATTAGTCAGACGCAGTGCTCTCGCTGTATGGCACTGGAAAAGAAAGAGAAGGAGTATCCCATTTCATAGCGCTGTACTTCCTCGGCTGCTGTTGTGAGATACGACTTTCTTTATTGCGTCTATGAATTTTCATTAGTCGCTGTTTTTATTTTCAACGTACTTGCCAAGTGCTTACGATTGTTTAAGTGATGAAGTGATTTCTTTAAAACTCTGTGACATTTAAATTGCCTTTACAAGTTTAGTGTGAGATTGTTAAAACATTTATAACGTTTCAAATTGACCTTTTGACATTGGCGAATTATGTGCCATTAAATCTTGTGTTTTACTTAAACAAACCCCAGATGAATCTCAACTCACAGTCGACATGGCGCGATCTAAATAAATTCAAATTCTTTATTGTATCAAAAGATCACTAAAAGTATGACTGATGATAGAGAGATAAATATTGCGAAAATTACATTTGAAATACATTTTGAAAACTGGCGCCAACATAAATAACACAAATTTCTCAATAAATAAATATTTTTTGTATCATAAAGCCCAACAAATTAAAAAATGAACCATATATAAAAAACCAGCCAAGTGCGTGTCAGACTCGCGCACCGAGGGTTCCGTACAAACCTGTAGGTATATAAGTAAATGGTAGTATAGACCTGAGTATTTGATATTAATTTCAATTTATGACCTATTAAAAAAAAACTACTTACTAGATCTCGTTCAAACCAATTTTCAGTGGAAGTTTGCACCGTAATGTACATCATATATTTTTTATAGATTTATCATTCTCTTATTTTAGAAGTTACAGGGGGGGGGACACACATTTTACCACTTTGGAAGTGTCTCTCGCGAAAACTATTCAGTTTAGAAAAAAATGATATTAGAAACCTCAATATCATTTTTGAAGACCTATCCATAGACACCCCACACTTATGGGTTTGATGAAAAACAAAAAATTGAGTTTCAGTTCTAAGTATGGGGAACCCCCAAAATATATTGTTATTTTTCTATTTTTGTGTAAAAATCTTAATGCGGTTCACAGAATACATCTACTTACCAAGTTTCAACATTATAGCTCTTATAGTTTCGGAAATAAATGGCTGTGACATACACGGACAGACAGACAGACAGACAGACAGACAGACAGACAGACAGACAGACAGACAGACAGACATGACGAATCTATAAGGGTTCCGTTTTTTGCCATTTGGCTACGGAACCCTAAAAACGGAGAGTTAGCGGATTTTAATCATCCAAAAATCTGAATATGAACCAGCACTATTGACAGCTACCATCAATTTTGACCGTGCACATTTCCATCGATACCAGATCCATATAACTATACGTGATTTCACATACGCGTGCAGTAATTTCGTAATACAATATAATAATTGAAAATTATAAAACGTCGTTAGAGCCAATAGACGACTTGTGACATTACGGTTCGGTCTAAGCAAAACATTTTCTAACCAAATAGTATTAACTGAATTGGACCATTAATTCAAAATGCTTCCTTTACATAGTTATTGTAAACGGAAATTCTTTTACTTAAAACTTACAGCTATAGAAATATACCATATAGAAAGATACCATAGAAATATCAAACTATTTTCAGCAAAATTAATTGCTGAACCAGTAAAAGTGATACGACACTAACTTTTCCGCTATCTCGATTCGAATGTACAGTTTTGACAGTGTCGGTATGACAAACGAGGGTGAAAACCGGGACGTGGCGAATAAATTCACAAAGTAAAAGTGCATTGAGGGTCACAATCCCCTGTGTCTAGCTGTAGTGGCTGCCACTCCAGTTGACTGATGAATGATTGTCTGACCGAGAGACTACTTCGATCGTTCTCGTAACACTATGATTTTCTTTTGAATTGGTTTCGATACATTATTTTTATAATGTTTCATTTAATTTACTTCAGAACATCATTAGCATTTTGGAAGTCTAATTTCATCTCATTTTTGATAGCTTCATTGTTTTCAATAACTGATGAATTTAATTTAATACAGAAATTGTAGAAAAGCTTTATCACTGTAATAAGCTATAGCAAGTACTTTAGTCAGCAATTATGCCTAGTACATGTGAAAGACAACGATTATTGCACAGATAAATTGTTCTATTTTGTAAAAAGATGTGTAAAAAAGTTAATTTCTCATTGATATATTTTTATTGTTGAAGCTGGGAAACTAAGAAATGTATTTATTTTATTTTCAGGATGTATGTGTCCTTGTTGCGTGAAGCACTCGTGGTGTAGCATGATTAGTCGTTTTTAATCGATCGGAAAAGATTAAGCTACGTCTGTCGTGGTCGATACCTGGATGGGTGACCGCCTAGTGGTATTTCAAATCCTGCGCTTCCGTCCTTCGGAAGGCACGTAAAGCCGTTGGTCCCGGTAATTAGTCGTTATGCTAGTTGGATGCCTCCTAGGCGGCTTGAAAAATTCCAACAGTAGGTTGAGCACTAGCCTGCCTCCACCAATCCGCAGTGGGCACGCGTGGTGGAGTATCGCCCAGTCGCTTTCACCCTTTTTTGTGAAAGGAGGCCTGTGCTCAGCAGTGGGCACATTATAGGCTGATGATGATGATGATGAAGTGTCCTTGTATAAAATTCGTTTTAAGTTCCTTTTTAATTCTGATAAAAAAATACTCGGAACATAAAACTTAAGATAGAACTTTGTCTATATCTGTCGCTATCTTTTCAACACTCACGTTGCTTCGAAAACTTAAAACCTGAAATCACAAACTTGAAGATTCAAGAAACTTGGTGTAAATTTCAGCAGAGGAAGCCACTTCAACATCCGCGACACCGATGCAAATGTTGTAAAGACATATTAAGAAGTTCCCACATAGTCTGTAATCATTTCTGTCAACTCGACTAAGATCCGCAAGTCATAACGTGCGGAAATTCAAAAGGCCTTGAGATACCTTGTTTACACTTAAGACTTTCTTGTTTGAAATGCGTGATGGGAAGGTAGTGAGTAGAGCATCACTTATATCGACATACGTCTTTTTGGTCTCGCACCAGACATATAACTCTGACGTAGTTCGGAGCCGCAACATGGTAATAATTTGATCAGACGCCCGGCACGCGCAACTTTATGCCAATTGAAAAGTTTCACTGCACTGGAATACGTTGTTACAACATGGTTGAGTGACGTCCGCGCGCTGTACTTTTTAGATACATTTTAATTGAAATTCTGCTTTTATTACTGCAATATATACTTGTATCGTGCATTAGCTAATTATTATGTCACGCCTAACTTTTGAAGTACCTACCTAGATCATATGCTTTTCTAGAAATACTAATAGGTTATGGAATTTTATGTTTAGTAGTATAATATTAGTATCATTATAAATTTAAACTTCATATCACGGGTGTAAGTAAACATTATAATAGTTACCTACATGACTCAGATACTACTACATAGACTTAGGATATTTTCGGTACGCTTCAAATCACAGTAACACACAGATCTGATGTTTGATTTTCCTATGTCTAGAAGCCACAATCAAACCCTACTCCAAGTCATATTTTGTTTCTTTAATTACCATTAAGCACAGCAATTTGCGGGCCCTTTAGGCCTTGTAAAGTCATGCTTAGTACCATGGATTAATGAAACTGTCAGCGCATACTATATTCAAATGAAGGGAAGCAGACATACCCTCGGGCTCGTCGAGGAGTGCCGTCTCGACGCGGCTGCAGGCGCTGGGACCCGCCGTCTGCGCTACTTATTGCAACAATGTACTATTGTACTCTCATAACCCTCCGAACAACACCCTCTTTAAATTAGGTACCTATTTCATATGTCTGCGGTATGATGAATGTAGGTATGTATGATTAGATATATATTACAATATAGAAATTTAAATCACGCGGAAATCATACTTAGCTCGCGAAGCTGTGCTGCGATGAAGACTGACTTTCCTTCAAGGTATTGTGTACTTACCACATCGTCATTGACCATGGAGATGTTGTGGCCAAATACGGCAAAAGTAATAAAAAGTGTAAACCTCGTGAAAGACCGATAAATAAAACTAGGGAACTATGTTAAAACCTGTGGTAAATAAAAAGCTGAGTATGCCAGGTAACGATGAAATTACGAGGAAATAATTTCAACTTATAAAATATCTCTACGTCAATCATCAATCTCTACGAATATATTAATTAACCTTCTATCTAAACTCACCTAATTTCTAAAGAAGTTTATAATCCCTAACACTTGTATACAGGTACATAATTAGAAAAGCAGTATTGTATATCTCAGGTAGCATCACGCCTTCAATACAGAGGTTCGTTCCTGAAACTTGCTGCCTAAGTAAAGGGAATTGCCTTAACTTCGCTGTGAGAGCCCTTCCCCCGCAGGTTGTTAGCTAACAAGATTACTTGCTACTACTGTTCAGTACAAGTCTTGTTTAAACTATTAACAGCTATGAAATTCAGTACTACAGTTTGAATTACTTTAACGCGTTTTTGAATTTTTTGGAACGTTAAAATCTCTTCTTCTTTAGTATTAGGTTGACTCTATATTTCCGGTTTTAAAGGCAAATACTGAAACGTTATATTTGTTTCATGTCTGTTTGTCTGTTTGTCTTTTATAAATTTGAAATTTTAATTCATTATCTTATATTACTGTACTCAAGTGTATTGGTAAAAAACAAGAAACAACTTAAATCTAAATTAAAAATTAACTAAAATTAAAAATTAAGCTAATAAAAGCGTGTTAAAAAACCAGGCAAGCCAATGCCACGGTATTTAATAGAGCAGGGTAAAAGATATACAGTTTTTGGTTCCAAAGTTTAATTTCAGTGAGTTAGAACTTTTAGAAAAAATGGTCTCAAACTGGCTATGACAGCTCGCCATTTAAATATCTCGTTTAGAAGGTAAACATAAAAAATAATACTTTACGTACTGAATAATAGAAAAGGACATCCCAAATGCAAGAAAAAAAGAAGAAAAAAAAATCGGCTCCGTTTTAGGGTTCCGTAGCCAAATGGCAAAAAACGGAACCCTTATAGATTCGTCATGTCTGTCTGTCTGTCTGTCCGTCCGTATGTCACAGCCATTTATTTCCGAAACTATAAGAACTATTATGTTGAAACTTGGTAAGTAGATGTATTCTGTGAACCGCATTAAGATTTTCACACAAAAATAGAAAAAAAACAATAAATTTTGGGGGTTCCCCATACTTAGAACTGAAACTCAATTTTTTTTTTTTCATCAAACCCATATGTGTGGGGTGTCTATGGATAGGTCTTCAAAAATGATATTGAGGTTTCTAATATCATTTTTTTCTAAACTGAATAGTTTGCGCGAGAGACACTTCCAAAGTGGTAAAATGTGTGTCCCCCCCCCTGTAAATTCTAAAATAAGAGAATGATAAATCTATAAAAAATATATGATGTACATTACGGTGCAAACTTCCACTGAAAATTGGTTTGAACGAGATCTAGTAAGTAGTTTTTTTTTAATAGGTCATAAATTGAAATTAATATCAAATACTCAGGTCTATACTACCATTTACTTATATACCTACAGGTTTGTACGGAACCCTCGGTGCGCGAGTCTGACTCGCACTTGGCCGGTTTATTTTGGTATAATATCCAACAATTACCTTGCGAATAAAACTACACTATCTTCCATGCATTGAAAATCTGCGAGATATAGAGTTTTGGTAATGTTGTCTCAAACAAAGCAACAACAGTAAACAGGAAGCTTCGCATGCTAATGACTAGAATTCTGATAGAGTAAGTGGAACAGCAACACCAAGTAAGTATTAATTTGATCAGAGCAATGCCATCAAAGTTCGCACTTAGCGAAAACTTACGCGGAGACGTTTGATATGATTATGTAAATTGCAACATGAAATTGTTGCAGGGTTTTACTTGAAAATTCCTCTATAGTCTATGAAAGCCACATAAATGAACACTTTGTTTTCAAATACCTAATATTATAAACGCGTGAAATAATGTTTAGCTGTATGGATTTTTGTGTGAATTTGGATGAAAACTCGTAGTTACATTTTATTACTGTACTTATTATCATAATAGATTATTCTTAGGTAAAAAAAAGTATAGTTCTAATTACTCCGTCAGTTAGCTTTACTAAATCATTAAAAATTATAAAGATAAAAGGCGTCCAAGTTCGGGAGTGGGGGCTAATTTTTTCAGGAATCTAGCCATTTATTTTTATGCCTTATTTTTTTGTGACTGTATTGTACTGAATAGTTGAAATCTTTACGTAACTACACAATTAATATTGACATAAAAATATTAAAAATATTTGAAAACTAATGGAATAGGTATTTATATACATTATTTTACTACAGAAATATTTTTATAAAAGCTGTTAGTTTTCCGAAAAAAATATAAATAGTGATGAAAATTGGCAGTTAATACTAATCCTGAAAATATAATGATGTTTGCTTGTTAGGCGTTCAATCTTAAGCCTTCTTACGTTAATAATAGAGCTCGGCTAAAATGAACCTACGCAAACAATGTCCCAAGTAAATCTCATACTCTGTCTGCATATATTTGTTATTTCAGGTCCTACGGTCCCACACACGTGTTTAAACTTTATTATTGTTTAGATTTTGTTACGTATACAAACACACTGTTATTGGCATGGTCAAAGACCTTTATCTAAATATTTCGGGGTAAAACACCTATACCTAGTTGATTATAATTTAACATGTGAAAAGGGACTGTTCTCTTGTCAATCGGATTGTACGATGCGTACATGCAGAAAACTCAATTTGTACGCATCAGGGGACAGTCAGGACATGGTATCGCCAAATGTCACCAGCATGATTCAACGTCCAACGGAGGCTCGGAAACGTTTCGACAATCGTGGATAACTTTGACAGCTGCCAAAACGATATGGATGAAAGAAATGTGGAATACATTCTTCTATTATTACAGTGATCTATTAGATTGGGCTTAATTATGTTACATTGTAAATAATTTTATATATATTCTTTATTTGCAACAAATATGTACAAATTACAATCTATATATAGAACATTTCCACAAGTCTGCCGCTGCTTCCGATTAACGGCAAGGTACCCAGAAGGCTGGCAGCGTTTCCTCTTTGGATAGCCAAGCTGATGCGTTGGCGGAAAAAGCTTCCCGCCCGCTGGTCTGCGGTGGTATCGATCAATTATAAAAATAAAAGTTATATTACATTATACTTGTTACAAGGTACTGAGACTAACATAGGCGCATTGTTTTAAAATATAAACCAATAGAATTGCAAATTTTTTTCGGCGTATCAAATTGAACTACAATTCTATTTTTTTGAATTAGACCCGCATGTTACTTACTTACATTTCATATCAAAGGGATATTAATAATTTACTTGCCTAATTAATGTATCTATCTGTTTGTAATAATAATATCGTATTATTAGAGTGTTTGAAGTAAACAAAATAGTAATCATGTTCATTAATATAACGATATGAATTGGAAACCAATTTATATTTTTGATGAAAAGTTAAATTAAAATTATCAAACAATTTTGCTGTAATGAGCTGAGTTCATAATAAAATGAAATTGAGTTAATCTTTAAATGATCAAAAATTTTTCAAACTTGAATTTGATCAAACTTTAAAAATATATGATGTAGATAGTAAGTACCTAACAGCATATCAGTGGTATCAGCCAAGATCGGAAAAGAAAAGAGTTATGTTTTACGTATTTATTGTTGTTTCTAAGGCTTCAATTTCATTTTGTACGCAATTAAGGACACAAAAGCTACGTTCAGAGACGCCATATGCAGTGATAATATGAATAATTGTGAGAGCCGCCCCTCAAAATCCATTAGCGGCCTAAGGAAATTGGCCGGCCCCACCAAATATCAGATTTCACGTAGATCTGTCTAACACTGATCCGTTCTGGCCGGAGACAATTGGATTAATGTCGTCTGGTTTCTATGCGATTTTTGTCATATTTCCGCATGGTGTCCGTTAAATATAGGGCTGTCCATAGGCCCGTGACCCGAAATCTTCTTGGAACTAATGATAACAATGGAGAATCAGAATATAGATTATCATTATAAACAATATTTTGTATACCTGCTGGTATGAGCTTTATTGAGTAAGAAAATCGTTTATATATTTTAAATGGCAGTAATAAAAGAAAACAATTGTACGTAATAAGATTAAAAATCAATATTTTCAGTTAACGATTGAAAAATTAATTATTTGGATAAGTAACCTATTCTTTTGCAATCAGTTTTTCATAAAAAAAACCCAAGTAGGCAACCCTGATTTCTCCCACCCTACCACGTACCGTTGAGTGAAATTATATCCCGAGATACGCTTAATTGGTTTGGCGTTGTGGTCGCGTGACATTTGCAGCGCATTGCCTTTGTCATCGGTTAAAAATTTCCACGATGCCGTTTTTGTGAATTAAATAACAATAGTAAGTAAAATTTGTGGGGAACTTTTTAATACGTATTTGAAATGTGGTCTGCTTAATTTAATGGCATTTCAATCAATGGTAAGGTGGGATAAAAATATCATAGTTTCTCAACATTTTACCTTTAATTTAACTTACAGCCCTTGGTACTTTAGATTCACTTCACGCCGCACGCGGAAGGTAACCTACGATTATGCAAGAAAAACCTGTGTGACAATGACAAAGCTTCTTTAGGTATTCTCTGAAGAATCTATTCCTACTCCAACACTGGTTAGACGCTTTGACCAGACATATTGCTTTACCAAAGAAGAGGCGTACTCCCAATGGACTGCAAGTTTCTACCACAAACAAATGTGTATCCTGCATGTGCTCAGGATTAAGTATTTTGTTTATAAAAGCATCTTTTCCTTGTGAGTTTTAAGTTGCCGGTTGGTGATCGAGTGGTCTAGGTTTTAATTCCCATGTGAAATAAGTACCTAAGCTTTGTTTTTTCAACATATTATGTAGATTTTGATGGCATGCTAACTAAGCCTCCCATAGTTTTTCTGGAATTTAAACTCCAGTTTTTATGAAAAATACTTCGTGCTCTTAAGTTTGTATTAGTAGACTATAGTCAATATTAACTACAAATTCAATTGAATAACGTATCTTTCTATTTATGTATTACTAGCTGTCCTTTTCCATACCATCTGCATGCCAAATTTCATGATGATCGGTTGAGTAGTAGTTAGGATTAAACCAACATCAACAGAGTATTAACCAATAGCAACATTCTGCATTTTCAAATTCCTTCACTCAAGTTCAAACAAAGATTACAAACAAAAAAAGTCACGTTGTTGCTTCACAATGAATATTAACACACGAATAACGCGTCGCAATAGTCGCGCGAAGATAAATTTATCCGCGCGTCGGGAATGGACCATTTTTCACGGCACCTAACGCTAGGTGTCACATGCTCCTAGCGAAGACGCCGTTACTTATGGAGTACGTGAGTTGAATATAACACGTGTGCCTGAATTAGCTTTTGTGCTGTGTATTCTTTTAACGGATATATTGTTTGCTGTTTCATTAGATTGTCTTGAATCAACAGGCAATTTGAGGGATAAAGGTGTTATTTTGAAGGAAACGACGTAGATGTTTTTATTGGTGTTGCTAGATATAGATAGTTAAGGTTTACTCGCGAAATTAAATAAGTATAAAAGCTAATCTTGAAATAACTTGCTAAATTCACTCACAAGTGAATTATTAATATTATTATTTTAGCAAATACCTACTATTAAAATGTCCGCTTAATTAACATGCAACTGCACAATTTCGTATCCATAAAATACAAAGTTCCTCATTTCACGGCATATTATTACAGGATATGAAACAAAAGGTAACAAAACGAGTGGTCCGCCGTAGATATCGGCTAAACTGTGGTTTCAGCCACCACTTGAAATAATAAGCATTATATTCCATTATTATACGGGAATACCAGAACATTTTCATTAAAATACACCTCGTTAGTAGTAAATCATGCTATTGTGTTTAAATCTGTTTTAATTTTATCTGTTTTAACTATGCTTATAAGTTGTCAACTTCAGGGGGCCAACCACCAACCATCTCTTGAAACCATAATATTATAACCTTACTCGTCTTCTGTCCTTTTTTGACGTCGGATGTCAAAGAAAGACAAAACAATATTGTTGTGATGGCTTGAAGTTAGTTGGTCAGGATCCTAAATTATTCAAAAGCTTTTTAAATAATTTAATTTTCGGAATGGTTTGTAACAAAAATGTAAAGCACTCAGCCAAGAGCGTAGCAAGACTTCGCTTTGAATAGCTTCGATTTGACTGTTCCTTCCGATGCGAGGGAATTTAATTTATCAAAGACTGAACCAGGAACTGCAAAATGCCACTAGAAGTTTTTATCGTAACATTTGTAACTAATAATGTGGCCAAAGAGGAAGAATTTCTGTGATTAGTGGGCTAAAATAAAATACCAACTGGAATAATTAGTTTTATTACTTCAAAATTTATTTAATTAATTTATTTACAAATGCACACGTGTCTGTAACGTAAAACAATAATTTTAATAATAATCCACATCATAGCTGAAAATAGCTATAAAACCTTACTGAACACAATTTAATGCAGAAATTATGTCCGCTGTACTCGTGTCAGTTAATTTAAACTAAGCAACCATATTATACAGTGACGCCACAGCTCGAGCACAATTCGCGCTTGCTTCATTTCAGGCGTATCTACACTCCGCAGATAAGAAAGTTGACGTTCGGAAAGTCGCAAGGCGCCCGCATGTCATTTGTCATGGGCCCCCGGCTACGGCGCGCGGCGCGTCGCAAACTACGCTATCTTCGCAAGAACTGACGTATCTGATACACTTTTGCCGCAGTTTACGCTTATTGCTATATTAGAGCCTTGTTATAAACATTTGAGTTGACATCATTTACTTATCACGCACAACTAACCAGAGTTACTTGTTTGCGTAGCTTCATAATTCACCTTTTATCATACTTTATGTTCTTTAGGTTAGAATTGAATTGTTCTCGTGATATAATTTTGTTTTCTGAATATCAAAAGCTTTTTACTTTAACATTACAGAGCACAAATTTTGTTTAAGCCTTACTTAGCTGTTTTAATATTTAATTCAAGTTTTCAGATATTTAACAATAAATAATATCCCAAAATCCGAACCCGAAAATTCCGTGAATTCTTTAATCACAGTAGTGGTATATTCGTAGCCACGAGCGTGCCACACACCAAGCTGCGGCGTCCCGATAACACGCAGCGTGACACCTGCACGTCATTTGTCACGTCAAAACACCCTGTTGTTCTTTCTCTACGATATTGAACTTGTTTGCTTTTGTACCATCTATGTGCCAGTCGGCTTCTTCGCTTTCACGCCAAATTGGTTTGCGATTTCGTTGATGTGAAGGGTGCTTTACACGCGGGGCTTAAATCGTAGTGGTGCTTTGAATCCTTTCGCTGCAAAGATTGATGTTCAGAATAATAATCTATTGTAAACTTTGTGGATGCAATAATGAAAGTGTTTTATTAATTTTTATTTATTTTGTACTGTTATTAAATGTGGTTTATGATTTATTCGATTTTGATAAATGTTGCTATTTAAAATATATTCAAAAAAATATCGTAATTTGTTTCCAGTATTACATTATTAATTTCATTTTATGTATTTGACATTTTGTTTAAAAAAAAAATGCGAACAATGGAATATCATCATCTCGTTGAGAAGAGCATTGTAGTTTAGTAACTAATAATTCAGTTAGAGGGCTTGATACAAAGAAAGAGGGAAAGAAAGAAATAAAAGATTTATTTTGACGGTACAAAATATATAAAACGCTAACAGACATTGTTAAGGTTCCCTTCTTAGTGTAGGCCTCTACTTCCAAGTGGTGTTAAAGGAGTCTTCAAACTCAAGTCAGCAGTAGTTCCAAGAACAGTCTCATAAACTTATTTTGAAAATATATTATTTTATTTCATACGTTAATTAACATTCTTCTTTTTTTAAAGAAATCCTGTGTAATTCGGGGGTCCGTCACTGCAAGTTACTTATATCACATTTTCAATAAAGAGTAATCCTGATTCAAATCTTTAAACTATTATAAAGAGATATCAAAATAAAATAATGTGCTATTTAAACAGAAAAGGCTCC
This sequence comes from Achlya flavicornis, assembly GCA_947623365.1. NCBI lineage: Eukaryota > Metazoa > Arthropoda > Insecta > Lepidoptera > Drepanidae > Achlya > Achlya flavicornis. The sequence goes on along the minus strand of OX392469.1, from coordinate 12,799,483 downwards.
AAGCTGTGCTAGTGACGTGCCCTATTCCACCCCGCCCGCCCTGCGTCCGTCCGTCTGTCGCCGATGTCCGATAGGTTATGCCCGTCTGAACTTTGACAGTACGCTTCGATTGATTGAAATTTACAGCTGATGATCTCGTTTTTTTTCATTTCTATAGTTTTAACTTCTAATATTCTTGGAAGTTAGTCTGGATTTTGTCATAGCCATCAAATACCTATATGAAGTGTGATTTTGAATTCATGTCAATAGAGGTTGATTATAAATATATTTTACTGTCAAATAAAATTAGTCTGATTAGATTTGTATTTTTACGAAATAAAGAATAAGAATAAATTAATTGTCAAACCCATAACATACCAAATAACATACTAACAACAAAATAGCAAAAAAAAAAACATGTCTGACAAATTGTATGCTAGTGTGCTCTGTCGTATACACAAGCGCTGATTTTCAATTTGTCCCAATTTATAAATAATATAAATAAAATATATATAAAACTAAATTTTAACTATTCATTAAACAGTTTATTCACCGAGGTTGGCGAAAATATAGGACCACAAATATTAATTTGTCTCTCCACCATATTTCATCCCCCAAAATAGAAAACAGAGCTTGCATATCGTGCATTTGGCAGCTGCAATAATTTGTATTCTGAAATTATCTTTGACTTCCAATTGGAAGGCATTAAATTAGGCGCACGACACATATTCTCAAAACTTCTCTGCACAAGTTTGTCGTGAGAAACTAGGCTATCGGCAGTGCACTCGATCCAACTACCTCTACAAAGGAACGCCTAGAACTTCTCTAATGAGATGAATAATTAAACAGACATGTATATTAGAAGCTAAATGAACGTATAGGATCGCCGCTAAGCAATACCGATCTATAAGATGCATAATGCCTTTTTCCTTATCTTTTACCTTTATTTAAACTACTCTCCTATTTCTTTGTATGTTATAGTTTTTATAAATAGTAAATCTGTTGTGGCAATAAACATTTAATATTATTGTGCGTGGACTAATTAATTTTATGCACGGAATTGCTAGTAAGTTGAAGAGAACAGGTGGAATACTCGTAGGTACCTACTATTCATACTCCACCTACCTAAGCATGATGGGATGAGATAAATATAACAATATCAATCTAGGTACAGTATGAGGCACGAGAGGTGAGTACAGATAGGATATTCTGAACATTTTTTAAGATTCAAAGTGAATAATAATAATAATAAAGCTTTATTTAATTCCATGCAATACAATTACAATTAAAATAAATTATGTATAATTAATTTAGCAATAATTTGAGATTTTTTGTTATATTATAATAAGAATTGATATAAATAAAGATTTGATTACTATGTATCTTTATGGTTGTATGGACCCCTTTCGGGTAAAAGCCTCCACCAAGGATTTCCACTTTTCTCTGTCCTCTGCAGTCAGCAGCCATCTTCGGCCTGCCACCGCCGTTATTTCATCTGTCCATCTAGCACAAGGCCGGCCTCTCGCTCTAGTGCCACGTGGGCCCGACCATTTTATTTATTTTAGATTAAAAGTTAGTGCTTGAAAATTTGACCTACATTCGCCGCTAAATTAAAGCATAGATCGAAAAAGTAAAACCTAAATCCTATTAGGATTACTCACGTATTCCTCGAAATTTCTTTTTTTACTGAGTGTAACGGTAAATGGTCATGTCGTAGGCCGTTCAAAAAGTCAGGCTGATCATGACATACCTGGGCACATTATGAAGTACAAGTTTCTATCCGACAGGCTGTTTAGAAATACCTAAGTACAGACACATTTAGTTATATCTAAAGTTTGTCAACCAGGCAGATGCTACTTACTTGATGGTTTGAAATAAATTGCTCTAGTCCTGATTTTGTGTTCCCACTTGACAGAAATACATATTTTGGAAAGGGGTTTCAGAGTTGTGGAATGCTCTCCCGGACAACGTGTTTCCAGACACTTACAATATGGGGTTATTCAAGGCCAGAGTGAGCTGGCATCTCATGGGTACGCACGGTCTACCATAGAGTACATCTTCGCTAGATTACCATCAGGCGGGATTGCGGTCAAGCGCAAGCTAATTAAATATATGGGAAAAAATAACTAAGGCGTCTGCAAATCTCACTTAGAGTGGATTCGAAGAAAATTAAATATCATTTGTAGCCCCAGAGTAACTATACCTGGGATATTTTACTCTTTTAACTTATGCATTGTATAATTTCTCTAGTATTCTTCCATCGCTTGTACCTAACCTGCTGTGTTTTATTACTTAAGAGTAAACGAATTAATATGAAAACTAGCTAAACTCAAAACATTTGTGGTTCTCCAGTATTTACATAGTGAAATCTAACGTCAACTTTATTAAGCTGGATTTTTATAGTATATTCAATGGCAAGACTATCAGCCGATCAGCTGTGTTGCAGCCGCCATTAAAATAATCTCGGATAATGTATGTTAGTGGTATAATGAATTTACTCTCGAGTAGATTGTTATTCTTGGAAAAAGACCTGTAGGGTAATTAGTGATTTAATCTCAGTACTTATAAGATTTATACTAGATTGGTCGAATCCACCCTTAGCCAAAAAAAATGTCTTGAAGGAAAGCATGTAAAGCTTTGAAATATAAGAATAATAATTGGACTGTTTTACAAAAAACTTAAACCGACTTCAAAGTACACTAAGACGTAATCAAATCCTGATCTGATGACAATGGGACCGAACGGGAAGTGTACCCTTCCAGACACAAAAATAATTTTCCAAATCGGTTAATAAATGACGGAGTTATGAGGTAACAAACATAAAAAAAAAAAAAAAACCTACAACCGAATTGAGAACTTCCTCCTTTTTTTGAAGTCGGTTTAAAACAGAAATGTTTCCAAACACGTCAGTTACTATCTTTGCTCTATAGAATTTACTCACATATCTTCACTTCCATATTCATTTCCTCATTCTGCTTTACAGTGTGAGATCAAATGGAAAATTTTTTGAAGCTCGTATAAAATCTCACAGACCATTTTCGTTCCGTAAATGGTTAATTACATGGGATTTTTTATGCTTAATTACAGAAGGTATTGCTCGTAGCGCAGATATATTTCAGGATTTTATCTCAGTTAACTGGGATTATCCAATATTTTAATTTTGTTTCTCGTTTGCCCTGTTTATTTTTCACGACCGTAAAATAAAACCAGCGTACCTACAATCGTCATTTAAATTAAATTCTTTATTACATAAAATGTAATAATATTATTAAAGAGTGGTTTTGCGTAATTTTATTCCTTTGTAATAATAAAAACTTATTTTTAAAATATTTATTTCAGTTAATTGAAACGCATGCGACACAAATTCGCGCTGTTTCATTCAATATTATTGCACAAATTTACTATGACTTGTACGTAGTATTTATATACTCCGAGCTATGACATTGGTATTGGGACTATAGTAGCGTCAATCAATGGCGCTGGCTGCAAAATTTTATTTTTAATGGGAACGAATTTATAATTCAAACTTTTTATGATGTTTGTCTTTTGTTTTTTTATTTGCTCGCTACATTCTTACCGAATGTACATTATTTTGTGTAAGCTGTGTTCATATTTTGTAGGTATTTTTAAGCTAAACCGCTATAAAAAAACCCGCGCCTTTTATTTGAATTCATTATAAATATACATCGAACAATTAGCCCAAAGAAGCGTATAGGGACGCCTACCGGAATATCAAATGATGTACGGGAGAGTCCAATGCCAACTGATATTTATTTCAATAAGCAAGCTTATATACTAGTACACGTTACATTGTGTCCCCACGTTCATTTTGCTTGCAATCTATTCTGCCAACTTCCCGCCGCACACAATGCGCTCTGATTGGCTAAGTCAAGCACGCATGCACTCTGATTGGCCAAGTCAAAAACACCGACCAGTGATTGGTGCTTACTGTTCAAATTCAGTGACAAATCACTGACGAGTTTCGGAATTTGATTGTTCATTATTACTACTCTAAAGGGATCGTTCCTCGATGCAAATATATTATATCGCCAAACACCACCTACATACAAATAAACATACATTAACACTATTCACAACATTACACTACGTATTAACATCGGTGTAAGTGCAATTCAAGACGTCTCCGCATCTGGTAATCGGTAGCTATAAGTCCTCAAATTTCCTTCGATTCCCTCTAATCTCGCTAGCGCAATTGAACGGCCACAGGGTGAATCCTGTGCCCAGCGTGATTAAGGAACATAAATATTACCTAAAAATATTATATTTGATGTGTTTTTTTTATATTTATAATTTTACTAGCTGTCCCCATCGGTTTCACCCGCGTTCCCGGGATACAAAGTAGCCTATGTCCTTCTCCATACCATAGGCTATCTGCATGCCAAATTTCATGATCCGTTGAGTAGTTGAGGCGTGAAACCGTAACAAACAAACTCACTTTATAGTTAGGATTAGGAAGTTAGGATTTTACAGTATGCACTTTATGGGATGCACCCCCTTGTAAATAAAAAATAAATGTAAACTTGGTCACTCATAAAGCTATTAGAAATACGAGTACCATTTTCAGTTTCGGTAGGTATGTGTTTTTATGGATGCGATCTTATTCAACTGATATAATGGATTCACACTTGAATTTACTTTTTTAATTGATAATATTCTTCCTAATGGATAAAAGATGCAGGAAAAAACTGATCCAAAATAGTATTACAGACAGGAAGCCATGATATTATCTCGAGAGCATATTCACCACTTTTCGTATCGTAAGCACGTCACTAAAATATTCATGAGTAGTGCAAGTGGGGTCCAAGAATTCTTTCACCTTACATGTGAGGGACACCTTTTTGGGGTGGAGTGTCTAATGTATTCACTTTTTTCTATTGCCACAAACAAACATCACAGACTTTTCGACTTTGAATAGTAATTCAATTTTTCTTTTATCTTTTTGTTGGGGAATAATTTTGAAATTTGTAAAACGTAAAAAAGAAAATCTTTATTGTTGTCGTTTATCAAATACCTACATACATTTTTCTGACATGTTTCATCAACTTTAAATCGGACTGGAATTAAACATTTAACTATTTAATGGATTTTAGATTTGGATTATTATTGTTTATTGAAATGGAAATATTCATTCAGATATTTATGAACAATATTTGATTGCTTTTTTTTTTATACCACTAAGGTGGCAAACAAGCATACGGCCCGCCTGATGGTAAGCAGTTACCGTAGCCTATGGACGCTTGCAAGACCAGGGGTATCACTCGCGCGTTGCCGACCCTGAAGAAATCTCTTCACACCCTTTTTGAACCCCATGCTGTACTCCATTGGGAAAACCACGACAGTGGTGACTTTGGTAAAGAAAATAAGTTAAAATGGCACGTGTGTGCTTTATTAATACCATCAATATACAAATTAAACCACTATACATATACAGTACCATTTAAATTTGTATTTCACTTTCAAATTGTATATAATTAGTTTGCTATATAATATTCTAAAACATTAAAACCCGAGGCTTGAGGCGCTGTATGCTGAAATACAGGCTATAAACCTAGTTCAGCAGCAGACGCTACTTTATTAACAAAATAATATTATATAAGCTTATTTAGTAACTCTAGTAAATAAGCAATTTTGTGTAAAACTTTTTGGTTGGTTCAATAAATTTATTATTATTATATTATTATTATTACAAAAAATGAAATTACAGGTAAGACGGGGAAAATAACAAACAGATTCCCGGAAAACATTATTTCCTCGTACTTATTAATAAGAAAGCGCCTTCAGCTTTATTGTATCCTGCAAGTATTTGCGGTAAGTTAAAACTACCTCTTACGATTTAACCCTATGCCAGACTCAGGTGTCGGATTATTGTGCCTCCCTAGGTAATATCGGGAATAAGGACCAGTTCACAGATGCTTCCAATACTCCGCTCTTAGACCGATGGAGTTTAAATTAGGGATGGGAAAGTAGGTTTGGGGATTGGATAGGACATTTCAATGAGTTGCATGGTGTCTGAAAAGTATTATTTCCTTTTATTTTAAATTTAGGCTTGGTGGGTACTATTTTTAAAATAGGATTTGAAACGATGTAGCTACAGCATGTGTTTGAATGTAATTTTACGAGTATATCAATTAAAAAAAAAAATGTGTTTGCGTTTTCATTTTAAAGTTCAATATTAAAAAAACCGGCCAAGTGCGAGTCAGACTCGCGCACCGAGGGTTCCGTACAAACCTGTAGGTATATAAGTAAATGGTAGTATAGACCTGAGTATTTGATATTAATTTCAATTTATGACGTATTAAAAAAAAAAATACTTACTAGATCTCGTTCAAACTAATTTTCGGTGGAAGTTTGCACCGTAATGTACATTATATATTTTTTATAGATTTATCATTCTCTTATTTTAGAAGTTATAGGGGGGGGACGCACATTTTACCACTTTGGAAGTGTCTCTCGCGCTAACTATTCAGTTTAGAAAAAAATGATACTAGAAACCTCGATATAATTTTTGAAGACCTATCCATAGACACCACACACTTATGGGTTTGATGAAAAAAAAATTTTGAGTTTCAGTTCTAAGTATGGGGAACCCCAAAATTTATTGTTTTTTTTCTATTTTTGTGTGAAAATCTTAATGCGGTTCACAGAATACATCTACTTACCAAGTTTCAACATTATAGTTCTTATAGTTTCGTAAATAAATGGCTGTGACATACGGACGGACAGACAGACAGACAGACAGACAGACATGACGAATCTATAAGGGTTCCGTTTTTTGCCATTTGGCTACGGAACCCTAAAAACGCAAACGAGGTATACGTCAATTCTTTGCAAACTACACTCGGGGTACAGTTATGGCCTAAACCAAAGAAAGGGCTAGTTTTCTGAAAAAATCGATTTAGTCCGTCATATACATTATCAAAAAATATTAGACACGTATTTTTTCTTTTGAGGATATTGTTTGTTGAAGTTCTAACAAGTGACGTCACGAGCCCCTACTCCCGAACTTAGTGGCGCTTTATCTTCGTCAATTGTTAATGATTTGGTAAAACAAAAAATACGTATACAATATTTTTTGATAAATCTATCTGACGGAATAATTAGAATTATTATTTTTTTACCCAGGAAACAAATATATAGATTTCTAAGGAAGATCACAACCCTCGGTGAGCAAGTCAGACTCAAGACTCGAACTCAGTCGGCTTTATTTAATATCAGTATGATATTTTTCACTTTGTTACAATATAATTTTGCTTCAATAGCTTATCACGATCACAGTAATGCAATCATATGAAAATAATAACTTGTTATATATGAGTCCAATTACAACATTGTAGTGGCACAATTGTATTTAAAACAGACGATAATTTAGGCGTAAAACCGTTCTGATTACGGTAACAACAACACGAACTAAGTCCGGGCTTACCGCGGATTTGCCGGCGCATCTGTGTCGCTGTGCGGATGCGGATCATTAAAATCTCACTTGACATACTTATTATAGGCCTACAATACCTATATAGGTTTTACCGTCAAGTACATCCGCGATTGATTTACGCTGCTGACTCAGGTGACAAAGCCTCGTAATTAGGCTTAGCATGCATAAAGCTTCAGTAGGTACGTTTTTAACAAGCGAAACTTTCGTTGCCAAAATAATCATGTCCTGGTTAAAAACAAACTCAAATCAGAGATTTTTTTCCATTTAACGTTTTTCCTCTTCCATAATAATTATTCGACTCACTTTTTTCATTTAAACTTCATTCATTCCTGAAAAGTATTCCGCACGTTCTTAGTAAAAAATCGTTCCTTTTTCCGTTATATTTCGTGAATTGAAATAGGTTTTTTAATTCATATATTTTTTGCAATCTTATGTAATCTGTGTGTTGCTGCATCGCGCTTTTCAGAACGGTATATCGGCGTGAATTCGCGCACATTCATTCTGTACGGTGAAATTCGTCGGATTGCTAGCGTAACAGCAAATGGTTGCAAACAGATAATAAATTCGGGATTACCATGGATTTCGCAGCGCCATCTGGTGGCCGCAGTTCGTGTCCGCGTTGAAAAGTGATTCGGACGTGGCAATAGTGACGTTCGTAAATTATGTTATTTCTATGCGTATGTGCTCAATCATGCCTTAAACGGGCCTGTTGGCGTTGTTGTTGAAATCCTACCTGTCACGGCACAGGTCGTGTGTTCGATTACCACCAGGATAAACATTTATGTGCATGAACATATATATATGGTATACTAGCTGCCCGGCGCCACTTCGTTCGCGTGATGCTACCCTACCCTTTCTAATCCATCCAGGGAGTTAATTCTACTGTACGTTTGTATGTCACTGAACTCCTCCTAAACGGCTGGACCGATTTGAATGAATTTTTTTGTATGCGTTTGGGTGGCGCCCTGGATGGTTTAGATTCACAAAATAGCCCGGCAGATGGCGCTGCAGTCGGTACTATCTAGGTTATGGTCAGTATCGACTGCAGCGTATAAAGAAGATATCTGTCAACTGAGTATGCCAGTAACATTATTATTTAAGCAGTTATCTAAATTACTTGTTTCCTTGGACAAGATAAGTAGCAGAAATAATATTAATTTCGGTATTTTCTGCTAAATAAAAAGTTCATTATATTTCCGCGTAAACAAATTTAGCAATATCAAGCGCATAAAGCTTACTTTCCCAAATATTTTAAATATTTCAATACATACATTTACTAAATCATATTACAGGGTAGTTACAAAGATTTTTCTAACTGATTCGATTACGAGAACGAAAACATACAGTTTTGATCGGGCCCGTTGGCGCAGTTGGTTAAGACGTGGAGTCTTAACCTATAGCGCCGCAGGTCGTGGGTTCGATTCCCACACAGGACATGCATTTGTGTGCATGAACATGTCTGTATGTCCTGAGTCTGGGTGTAATTATGTATATTAAGTATGTATTTACAAACAAAAAGTAGTATATGTATTATATCAGTTATCTGGTTTCCATAGTACAAGCTCTGCTTAGTTTGGGATCAGATGACCGTGTGTGAGGAATGTCCCAGGATATTTATTTAATTGAAAATCAATTCTAATAAATACTTAACATTAAATATTAAAAAGCTGACGGTGAAAACGCAATAACAAGATTACTACACCTATATTTCCCTCAAACAGTTGACTAAATTACTAGTCACGGTTTCTATCGACAAAGTGCAGTAAAAGTCTCTTTGTGGGGCTAAGTGGGACGTTTTAAGTGACTGCCGCTTTAAGAACTATTGTCTCTATGCTGAACCATTCCAGTTTTGATGGAAATAGGCTATCGAGCGCGCGGTGCATTTGCAGTGAGTGACGTCGGTCGAGATTGTATGCTAGACATCATAATACTTGTATTGTTACATGCACTTTTTAAGTATAAGTGTTAATGCTTTGTTTTTATGCTTGCTCTTTGGGCTCTAGCCTAGAATAGGAGTAATTTACATAATATGGTTCAGGCATCTAGATTATCAAAAGGAATTCAATTCGTAAAGCTGTATTTTGTACATTTGTGAACAGAAGTTTAATCGTTTAAATCATCATTTTAATCAATCACAGCTCATTCCTACTTAGATCCTTTTTTTTAAGAACTAAGTTCTGTCTTGGGTACGATTTTTTTTAAATAAAACAAAAATAAACATAAAAAATTACAATAATATTGTTACAATTTTTTGTTGTTTCAAGATTAAGCAATTTTCAAAACCTACAAACAAATCCAACGCGTCTGCTCAAAAAGAAAAATTTTAGGATAGATAATGTGATGTTTTCATCAATTTGAGACACGACTAAAAATCATACTTTAATTCCCAGTAGCATTGGTCCGCACGTTAAGACGTGGCACAAATTTTGCATTAAAAGGACCTCGGAAACATACGCTATTTGTATAAATTCACAGCGACATGCAAATATGGGGGTGGCTCCGATCTTTCAGCATAATTCACCCACCACTTGAAGTATTTTATCACGTCGTCATTCCCCTAGTGTCATGACACGTTGCGACGTCCACTGACGCTACTCGCAAACATCAAATAAAGTTGTTTTACTTACTTATGTGTCTAAAGCACAAAATAAATATAATCAGATGGCTACTTCCGTGGATTGAACAAATGCACGCACAGCACACACGCTTACTAGTGAGTTATAAGATAACCGACTTCAGCTACAAGACTCGATTTCCCAACCTTTCAATGTGTGTGTTTTAAGATTATATATATATTAAGATTGTAATCCTCGGTTTGCTCCTCCAAAACTGGATCGATAAAAAAAAACAAGAATCATAATTAAGAAGGGCTTTACCTATGTCTGTCGGTTTTTCTTTGTTTTTTATATTCGTCAAATTTGTTCGCTGGACTTCTGTTAAGGGCGTTAAAAATGTTATTTTTTTGAGATTTTAGAAGGCTCCTATTTCTTATAATAATTAATTTATGGAGAAAAACACAACCGAGGGACATACAGATTGCATGGTAAAATAATCATTGCTCTAGTGTCATTATTCAGAGAGAAAACTGAGGATTACGTTTGTATGGAACAAATGCCACCGCATTTCCTTTTAATTTGAGCATTTGTAGAGAGCGTACTCTCGATACAGGGTGTATATTTCCAGGCGTCCGTCGTTTCAAACAGAGTTCGAAATATTTTTTTTCCGTTCCGTCAAAATCAAAATCAAAAATTATTTGTTCAATTTAGACCCTGATAAGGCTCTTATGAACGTTAACAAATGACTCTACATTGTAAAAGTTGTTCAGTATGACGAACCCAATTTAGGGTTTGATAAGATCCCATCTGAAAATATCCACCTGTACCTATTTATTTTGTGTCTGAGTGTGAGGGGCAGGCTCTATTGGGGTGCATTAATGACCTCGAATTCTTTCTTGCCTCGCTACAATGTACTTGTACGCACTTAAAGATGTTTTTTTTTTGCTTTTTGGCGGCTCTAACAAGTTTTTCTTGTAATGTGTTTGTTATGAAAGCTTCTTGACTTTTTTTGTTTGTTATTTTGGGATAAAAATGTATTTTTGCGCACGATGAGTATTTATCATGTTACCCTACATAGAAAACTATGTCATAAAAAACCAAAGTAATAATATCTTTGATTCGTAATGGTTCAGAGAGCCTAAATACCTGCTTATGGTTCATCCTACAAAATCCTTATAAAATAGTATTTTACAGTTTAAAGTTAGTATTTATAAGTGATACTTTTCTTTTTTTCCTTTGTAGATTTGACCTTATTCTCACCGTGAAAAGTATCGATGTGGCCGAAGGTTAGTACCTAAGCACACAAAGCGTAGGACGAAACTGGCTCTCAAGTACAACAGTCGGAACATATCGGTAGACATCTTGACACCTCAACTGCAAAACTAATCGTGCTGAAATTTGCGTGCTGTTAGCCAATAGCTTGACGAAGAAAATATTAAAACTTTGTGTAGTTAGGTATACCACGGATACCCTATATTAGATAAATAACCTCACTTATACTAGTACTTGTGTGATTCTGTTCTTCGAACATGCAATTACGTTAATTCTTTAATAAATAATATTCCTCTTGCTACAGACAGTATATCCGTGAAAGATATTAATCATGGCTTACTGATATATCCTAGCATTCTGAGGGTAGATCCGTAACGACCACTTGTAAAATGGCTGCGGCGTAGGCTGACCGCAGCACGGCCTGTGCCAACATTCTCAGCTATGCGAATGGCATGACTTAACTACCAGAGTTATGATATCTCTAACAACTTTATATAGAGTCGTTACATCTTAGAGCGCTTATTTTAGAAGGATTTGTTGTTTCATAGAAAATCTGGTACAGAACAACTGATTTTGTAATCTCTATATTATAAAAAAAAATAAAGAATTTTAAATTTTTTTTCAATGGCTATTTTGAAATCAACGTGTTGGGTCAGCTAGTAGATGATAAAAAATACAAAATTACTTATTATTTACTTATTATACTTATTTGCTTATTATTATGTTTAGTATTTACTTATTATGCTCATTCCATGTATTAGTATTTCCACTATGTCTTTACATCGATTAGATTTATTTATTTCTTTATTTTAATAAACTGCAGAGTCTATGTTCAAGAACACTTCATCTCAATCCGTTATATTGATCCCGCTTGAATTAACAAAAGCAAAGTGCTAACAAAAATGAACTAAGTATTTCTCACAACTTTATATAAATCCTTTAGGTAGGTACTATAGGGAATTTAATCTTGCGGTATATCAAAGTTTGAGAACTTTTACCTTAAAAATTGTCACAAAATGTGACTATTTACAAGACCATTTGATCAGTAGGTATATTTTAAAGGCGTTTTATGACTAACATTTATTTACCCCTAAATGCACATAGATCTTAACCCTTTGCATGCCTTTGGGATATCAAAGCCATAACACAACACACAATTAAAGCAGTGAAAGTTCTATCACCACCAAGTTTGCAGGAACCACAAGTGTTACCGATGCGTTTGTGGAGGGTTATTTGCCAACGGTTGCAGAAGGCCATTAGGTGTACGAACAAATTTATAATGCAAATACGATTATGCCAGCGTCGAGTTGAGAGCTAATGCACTCGTCGCCCGCTATGAATTGCAAACTGCTGAATTCTTTTCAATAGATAATATAATAATGCATTTCTCTCGTCATGTCGAAATATGAAAGCATTTCAACGCTGCCCTTTATGGATTTGGTTGGCACATAATAACCTATTTGTTTAAGTTTCAGATATTATGTAACTTATAAATACAAGCTTTTTAAAGTCAATATTTTTGTTAATCAAAGCTGATACTATAAAAACAATTGGCAGATATCGTTTGCTCAATAAAGACAAACTAAGGTTAACAGAACAGTTAACTTTAAAGTGTTGATACAGTAACCTATTCCATATCAGGCATTTTTTATATTCAGATACGAGTTGGCAAGAAAAATAAACCACAATGGACTAATTTGAATGTTTCCAAGCATTCTCTTTGCCCGAGGAGGCATGAATGGACCCTGATCGAGGTAACAATGGTAAAATGTACGTGCCCAATGGGTTACGAGCTCTTTTTTTCTATCTTTTTGTGGAAAATATAAACACAATGTTTAGGTTTCGTTTCCCTATTGTTTTTGTTAGCTTATAATATATTAAAAAAAAATGTTGCTTTGTGTTTAGGTTCTATTATTTTTTATTCATGCCCTTCCACCTCCGCCCGCACCAAAAAAGAGTAATAAAGAGAGACGATATAAAAAAAATGATATCTACATTAAATCAAGCGTAATAATTCAATGGATATCTATTAAATTATATCCATTAAAACGTTAATGAGCAACATGCACCCCTACACGCACAAAATACTACATTCACCGGAAAGAAATTGCACCGCAAACTCGCAGTTATTGTGTATGAAAATCAATCTAGCCAAGCTAGTTTTCTGGTCTTCTAGGTGAGCTAGTTAAAAATAACTATTTTGGTACTGAAATGCATACGTGCTTATTTTATAAAGTATAAGTTATTGATTAGTGACATGAGTGCTAATAGGCCTACACTTTAAAAGTCGAACATTCCCAGGCGAATTTGTCGCACTTTTTTCAACTTTTACTTTAGCGGTGGCCCAAATTCTTTGCACAATTACCCAGCAATCATTAAAGGGTAATCCCTTTTTACATTTGCAAATGTTTATGCGGCCCTGTAATTATTCTGTAGAGCGGTAGTCGTAAATAAAACGGGATGAGCGGTGGCTGTATAAATCATTCGACGCACGGCGAATCCAGCTTAATTCGTGGATAGAAGAACAAAGCCCAAGGAAATAAATATACAGTGAGGCAGAGAGGCCACAATCCTGGAAAATTAGACGCTTCCGCTCAAGCAGTTATTTTCCATTCGCGGCGATAAATTATTGAATTCTTGGATACTGTTTTATCGCGTCAAGTACTTAATTAATTTTAAATTGGTAAATTGAAAATTTATTCTAAAATATGATAAATAGGGTTTCCGTTTACATTACAAAAAATTACCTACCGATCCTACATACATTTTCACTTTAAGCGGGTAAAAATTTGTAATTGGCCTTTATTGACATTATTTTCGATAATTTTTTTTCAAATAATTTCCAATAGGTACCTACTAAATACATGACATGCAGTTTCATTTGCACCTATGATCACAAAAGATGGTTGCATGCGATACTCCCCTTCAGAAAAGGCGCGTGACATTAAGTTTGCGTGTCCTACACATCGCATGTGACCATGCTACATTAGCAATCTTGTTAGAGGAATCAGCTAGAATGATATTATGCAAGCATGTGACAGGAGATCCTTGAATAATGCCAACAAATACGAGTAAATAGGTTTACTCTAACATAGTTTTAAGATTTTATATTCTGCTGCTGTAAAAATAGGGGCTCAAATGGGAATAAAACATACATCATCATCATCAGCCTATAATGTCCCACTGCTGAGCACAGGCCTCCTTTCACAAATCAGGGTGAAAGGGAATGGGCAGATACTCCACCACGCGTGCCCACTGCGGATCGGTGGAGGTAGGCTAGTGGCCAACTTACTGTTGGAGTTTTTCAAGCCGCCTAGGAGGCATCCAACCAGCTTAACGACTATCACAATTAAGTGATAACCGGGACCAACGGCTTTACGTGCCTTCCGAAGCACGGAAACGCTCGATTTGAAATACCAATAGGCGGTCACCCATCCAGGTACCGACCAAGACAGACGTAGCTTAACTTTACGGCTAATCATGCTACACCACGAGCGCTTCATAAAACATACCAAAGACATGAATTACATCTATAGCACAATATATGGAATGTCGCCGCGTCGGTGGCTAAGTCGTGATCGAGATTTCACACCATATTTTAGTCACCAAGGATTAACTTTACCTGGTTGTAGCCTGTTGATTAGTTATTCAATCTATTTATTGTTAACTTTGCGATTTAGGATGGATATATGACATTTTCTTTTAAATAGTCATCCATTAATTTCTAATAATTTAGTGTCAAATATCATCCACAATTGTAAAATAAAGGTTAGATTGAATATTGAATTTAAGCTACACCTAGTTTTAGCCTGGAATAAATAGGATACATCTAAGTTTAACCAACCACTACCGGCTGCATCTAGTTCAAGCCAGCTAAATCTAGGTTTAGCCGTGGTTTAGCCCCACTTCAGTTTTTGGTTTTGCCCCAAACATATTTAATAAATATGCTCAGAGTTTGAATATCATCCTCATCCGTAACTTACAGTTTACCTTGATTATGTGAGAATTTTGGCTAAAAACTATCAAGTTAAAATTGTGGTCAAATACACAATACAGTGCTTGTACAATGCAATAAAATTAACAAAAGTATGTTAAAGCGGAATGTGAACTACTATCAACTTTCTGCATTCCGAGTTCCATTTTAAATTCAGACCCGCATAGTAAATTGATTTTTTCGCTATTCTATTTTTTTTTTTTTCGGTAGCGAATGATTCTGAAGATAAGAACCAACATTATTTGTAACTTTGCGTCTCGTCATTTACAATGCGGAAGGGAAGCTTTTAAAGGAGTAAAATCATTACCTCACAAAAACGTCTCCACTCATCGTTCGCATACAAAACGATGGCACTCTGCGAAATTCAAATTATGTCACCTGCAGAATAAGTAGTCTGTTAACCATGCCCAAATAAAGAGGTAATTTCGAGTGGAAATGTCGGTGGGTTTCGTCTTTGATGATTACAGCTTATACTCGTACAGATAAATGCACCTGAGCACTTGTGTAATTGCTTGTACATGCTTTAGGTAAAAGTCTATAGAAAATAAACTACGTAATACGGTAGGTGCTAGATCAAAATTAAGTTTGCATTAAAAGAATTGGTTGATTGATATTATAAAATGCATCACGAGAAGCACTTCTTTTCTTATTATCTATAGTGGTTATTCTATCTTCAGAATCATTCGTTACCGATAATAATAAGAGAAAATAAATACAAAACACGCAACTTAGTAAAACTAGGAGAATTGCCACCAAGTGACAAGTAAATGTAATATTGCCTACTGAATTGGTTAAAATCAATGGTTTTTGGATAAAAAGAGGCTCAATCAGCACTCCGTCTGAGAACCCGTTTGATATTCTCCAATCGTAGGCATTTGCACAAAAGGAAATTGGTCAAGCGTTATATGTCCACTAGGCTGAACCGTCCCATTGTTCAATTGAAGAGGGGGTTTTATTCAAAAGATATGTACAGTTGGCTACGTCGAAAGATTTCTTAGGAAGTACCCTTTGGCCACACAAAAGTTTGAATTGGCTTGATTGAATTATTCCCCTCTTATCATTTTGTTTGGATATAGAAATATTGTCTGGCATTTTATCGTGAAAAGGTCTTTTCGACCACTCAATAACATTTGTGTTTTTATAATCATACTGTAGCTTGATATATCACAGACAGATATTTAGTTTTGTATGAAAATAAAGACTACAAATTCTACTTAATTTATATAATTATTATAATATTATAGTCTCGAAGTCCCCTACTTCGGTATCAATTAAGTAGAATTTGTAGTCTTTATTTATGTCTTTATGTATGTTATGTAGAATTGGCCCAAAAACATAATTCTTAACATTATGTACTGATTTTCTTCAAATCAAATCTTCAAGATCATCGAGTTTTACCATATTTACAGTATCAGTTCAAGAAGTAGTACTTATTCTATTAATTCTAATATTAATACTTATACCAAGGGATCTCAAAGAATATCTCCTCCACGATTTTCCACCAACTTTATTCATCGACCAAATTATTTGTACAGTATATTATTACCTACAATATCAATTTATTAAATAAACAAGCTAAGATCTTTGTTATGTTGGTCTCTGAACGGAATAACACCTCGCAATAAGTCAACCGAGACCAAATAGTAGAACTGTTCAAATCCACGTGTTAGAGATTTGGTAAGTATAACTCGTAACGTCTTGATACTTGACTTTTTGGGTAATTAATGTGTCAAATTTAAAACCAATATCAGAAATTTATTTTTACTATATTTTAATTAATTCATGCATTCAATGATAATAATATTATAAATGTGAATTTGTTTGTTTGTAACCCCAAACAATATGGAATTTGGTTTGCAGCGCCTGGGAACGCGGATGGAAACTATAGTCATAAATATATCTTAATGTAATATCCATATTTCAATGAATATAGAAAAGTAAACTTGCCAATATGACCATAATTTGAATGCAATAACGTATTATTGAAAATTAAAATAAAATAAATTTACTATTCACTGCTTCACGTTATCTAGGACCAAGATGACAGAGTCGCAGTAAAATTTGGTGCAAGGATATTCTGACAGGGGATTTCATTAGATGCAGCTTAGCCACCAAGAGTAAACATTGGGGACGGAATCTGGGATATTTTCTTGCTAAGAGATTTTTTTCGGGATGTGCAATGAATTTTTATCACCCACCGGAGAACACCTTTTCAACACATACTACATTTATTTTGTAGGTATATTTATCCTAACTTTTGCTACATGATAATAAAATACTGAAAATTTCAGTGAAATTGAAAACTGAAATTTTAATGTGATCGTATTTTTTGTCGATCCTTTGAATAGGAATTGATTTTAACAATGGAAAGTTTGGCTGCAAACGAAAATTCTTTACTTCTAATAGAACGCGTAAGTATAAACCATTCACTACCATTATTAGAAATGAAGTTGATGTTTAATGGGAAACACTTACGTCCACACCCCCTTCACAAAGTGTGCACATTTGTAAAATATATGAAGTTGAATAATGACGTGTGACCTTAGAACAATAAGTTAGGAGTAAAAGAGTGAAACCAATCTCGTGAAAAGCAGCGAGAGGGAACGTCAAACAATGTAGAGATTTGGAATATTGCTAAGAGGCAGGGTGACAAACAGTGGCAGAGTGGTGGTTTTGTTACACATTTGTTATACATGTTAAATGATTTATATTTATGAAGCACAACTTTTATATCAATGCTAATTTACCACAAAAAATATTTGATTTACCTTTTTAATTATTCCCATTCCTTTATGTTCGACCTTTAAACCTTTTTATACATAGTAATGAAGTTTATTTGTATCATCATGAAATTTAACCGTAGTTTTTCTGATAAACCTTATTATGAAGTAAAACCTTATCATAAAGTTCATTTTTGTTTGGCATTCTTAAACATCAACAAAATTTAAATACCACGGACAAGGTTTAACAATTAAACTATTTCCATTGTCGCTTGTATTTTGGGGTCGCCATCATATCTTAATTTCACAAGAGGGGGAGCGCCATCAAATTTTATTATACTATAACCAATACAAACGAATGCAATTAAAAGTACATTTATTGTATATACAGTAGCAAAGCTTAACGAAAACAATAGTGATATTTGCGGAAGTGTCTGCCAAAAGCAACGAGTCAACGCGGCGCCCCTGTTCTTAGCCGAAACAATGATTGCTCTGGGAGGAAATAAAATAAGGAAACGGATGCATAGAGCGCCTCTCATATTGTCTTACGGAATTTGCTGATGTCATTTATTAGCCACTAACATAAAACATTTTTATGGCGAATGATATGAGACAGGCTTCGAAATAGTTGGCTTTCAGATCTCTCGGAATAAGAACAACCGATTTATAGACGTATATAAAATTGTATTGCGGAATGGATATTATGTTGCGACGCCAGTTTACTTGTGCTGTCTGTTCGCTATGGAAATTACTATAATAATAATAAAGCCTTTATTTCCCAAAAGACATGCAAATAATGTACATTGGATTGAATTTAAATTTTGATACATTACTTTACCAAATAGTTACCTATATAAATTTAATCATTACTATTACATTTTTTTTAAAGCAATCAATTGAAAATATTTATATTTGACATAAACAACACGCATTTAAACAGGTACAAATAAATAAATAAGTATACTACAGTTATACATTACATGCACGATTTACACGACAATTCTCATATTCAATCATTTCATCATTACTTACACATAAAGCATGAATAAATAACATAAGTATAACATATAAAAGTCCTTGTCATTAATCAATTATATAATTTTAAAATCCCATAAATATAATTATTTAAATGGATGGAAATGACTAGGATACTTACTTACATTAAATAGAACAAAAGAATAACGTTACCTTAGCTAATATTATAAATGGGAAAGTGAGTTTGTTTGTTGGTTACGCGGGTTTCACGCGGAACAGCTATTTAGATTATAAATTGTTTGTAAGTTTCTTTTCGTTTTGGAATAAATAAAGTTTGAATGAAAAAAAACTTTTCAATTATCGTAGTGGCGAGGGTGAATAAAATATTTTACAGATTATTCATTCATTGAATAAGTCATATCTTAATATTAAATTTACATTCCAACTCTTGGTTTTATAATAAACACAAAGATTACTTTACGCATAAATAAGAAGTATGAAATCTATGTCGGAATAGGATATAGGTAGGTATATAACTATTTCTGAACTGTATTCCAGAAGATCAATTTCTTCCAATTAGGCATGATATAAAAGGAGGATATTTTGAATAAAGAACAAGAAAACCCCTATAGGGTTTCAGTATCGCGATAGTAGGGAGTCAACGTGGCGTGCGACAAGTGACAAGTCTCGCGACGTGTACGGATAAGCATCCGCGCTAGTCTGCCCTATACGCCGACCGAGCGGTTTAGATCATTGATAGTTACAAACAACATAGGTTGTACTCGTATGATGAATTTGGTGCATCAATTTAAATAACTATCTAAATAAATATTTAATAAACGATAAAATTTTTGGTATATAGTATAATATTGCTTTATTTATTTTATGTGCATGAAAACTAAGCAAAAATTCAGTATAATATGACCTAAGTTACTTGTAACATTGCATGCTAATTACACATTACACTATCTTATACAATTTACAGTACACGTTATTGTGGTTTTAAGCCTATTATGAAAATACAAATTATGTTATCATAAAATACAATAGGTTTGCAATTGCATGTCCAATGGTTATTACAGTTTGTTTAAAATTGTTATAACGTGTTAAAAGCTCATAAATGGTTAAATAACTTTGATTTTGTATTCAACTCATCACATACCACATTAACACTGAAGTTGGTTCAAAAGGCTTTTCATATCAATGCTTACATAAATACTTTTTTTTATTCAATTTGTAAGCTAAGACATAGTCTGAACAATACAAAGGATTCTTAAATAATTAAGTAGCAAGTATCATAATCTTTCCATCTTTGATGACTTCACATTTTTACTTATGTCGCCGTTTGACGCCCCGCGACAGTGCGTTTTCATTATATGCAGCTTAGTGGCTCGGGGAAAATAAAGTAGTCCATATTGCCTCCTCGGCTCATTCTCACGAATTCTATCCGGCACGCGAGCTCCCTGACTATAATCCTCTTTTTACGATTCTAGTCTACCACGTAGAATTTGAAATGAGAAAAATAGCCTCAAATTCTTTGTGAATAAGTTGCGGTTGCTTTTGTGTTATGAATGAATTCTATATCCGGAATATTTTTAATTTGAATAGGGAATTTCAAAATATAGGTCAATTTTAATAAGCTTTTGGAAGCCATCGTTTCTGCTAATGCAAAACATACAAATGCAAACCTACTCTGTAATCGAAAAAAGGGGTTCATAAAATTTTCCAAGTAAAAAGTTATACCAGGTATTACGAAGACTTATACGTTCCAA
The DNA here is from genome assembly GCA_947623365.1 of Achlya flavicornis. Classification (NCBI taxonomy): domain Eukaryota; kingdom Metazoa; phylum Arthropoda; class Insecta; order Lepidoptera; family Drepanidae; genus Achlya; species Achlya flavicornis. The sequence goes on along the minus strand of OX392469.1, from coordinate 12,778,763 downwards.
CATCTTATCATTGCCAATTAGTTTGGTAAGTATGTAAATTGGCAACAATAACGGTTGTTTTCCACTAAGAGATGCGTAGTAAGGGATGACAAACCCGCTAATAAGATAGAGCTATTGCTATGACGAACTAAGGTGTGAAAATGAAGTTCTACTATTGGCGCGCTTGGCTATTCCTCGCTACGCATCTCTGGTGGAAAGTCAGCTTAATACCCAATGGCGCAGGGGTGTGCTATTACCGGAGAAATTGTATAAAAATAATAAGAGCAAAAGATATACTTCAGCTAACTAAACCCTCTTTTCATGGGATACATGTCTCGATATTTCCTGCGGGACACGTAATGGAACAGAGAACGCACCTATCACCAACTTCTAGTTTAATAAAGAAAAACCATTGTAGTTATATCCGACAAATAAGATCCCATTTCGTCCCCTTTCACCTAGTGTCCATAAAACTCGTTTCTCACAAAGCTAGGAAATAATGTTGGTGATCTCATATCGCACTGAAAATTGTGGGTGCGAATTTCATTTCAAAATATAGTGATTGTCTTTGCACGTAGGCTGTATTTATGTATGTTTGTGTGTGTTTATCTGATCGCAGAAAACTTAAAGACGGCAATGAGATTTAATGACGTCTCATGGCTTTAATATCACGTGGCATTGGCGAAGTTGTGGTGGCATTTCCGCAAAAGCCATAAACAAGAATTGAATTGAGATTTCATGACAGATTAAAGTATCTCCATCTTTATTTATTGCACAGCTATAGAATGTGACAGACTGATATAAATTATGGTGTATATAATCAATCGTAACACCTAATTGTCATCTCAACGGAGGTCTACGTTAGATATATCTAATCTTCAAATGCATTGACGAGTTTTGGGAATATGGTAGAAATGTAGCAGCAGGGGGTTCACCGAAACCTGAAAATTTTGTAAGTTGACTACGAGAAAAAAAGTTTGGGAATTCTTGGTCTAGGGTGTCGATTTTTATCTCATTCAAAATATGGTTTTTATCTCTTTACTACGTGACATGGATTTTTTCTTTTGCTTACTAGAGCTGCTATAGACTAGTCTTACGCCCTGTACCCATTTGACGTTGAGTATTGCGACACTCTGTATATTTACACAAGCTATAAAAAGTACATCCCGACTTTACAAATCCTCTATCTTCTTCTTAAAATCTTAAAATCTTTTATTCTATAGTATAATTAAGCATTCTGCCACTAAGTCTTAATTGAGTGATAGATATAGAGCACACAAACGTTTGCATAATTATTAAGTATTGTAGTTGCGTACGCGCACAGATGCTCTCTTTAAAATAAATATTTTGATATGTGTGAAGACGGTAGCTATTCAAATGTATTACTCAAATTACTTAAATATACGTTACTGTATTTTACCTTCTTTATTACCAACATAATTAAACATATTTTAATAGACGATCAAAATAATTTAAACAAACATCGTTACACTCGACTGTGTACATGGTACCTCACGTCCGCTAATCAACTACCGTAATGAGTACACCGAACTAACTTACGCTGAAACTTTCAGCTGTTTCAGGTCATCAATCAATCTTAGGTTAGTTGGGTGAAGTGCATTTTGTTAAATGTTACGAAATACTCAGGGCTTCTTACTTATAAGTGAATAGTTTGAATTTATTAGAAAGTTGGGTTTCTAAAAAAGCTTATTTTTTACGTGACATTTTTAATAAAACAGTAATTAATTCGTGATAAAAAAACACAAATACTGTGTCGCAGACACCAAACAATAGAAGTTCATTTTTAATCAATATATTACTGTAATTTGCGTATCGATCATCGTTACATTTTATTACAATATTACTTAATATTTTTATTACAGTAAGGAATGACAATACGTCACTGTAGAGACTATGTGTGTGATTACAAAATGTGTAATACACCGATTTATACAAAGCCTTGCATTATACGATAACTAGGTATATTGTCGTCGACTAATGAGATTCTCCGGACAATGAGTGAAAACCTTGACGCCTCCATTTTCCGACACTGGCTGTCTACTCACCGCAGCGAGAATCGAAAATGACCTATTCCTATGGGAACTTGTAGGTACATTTTATTTTGATTTTTATTTGTTTTTGTATTTTACTGACGTTGAGGTGTGGTCTATCTTGTATTGTTCCTTATAATGGGTGCAGAATGCCTAAATAAACATTATTATTGTAAGTTTAGTTTTATCCATAGAGTTAGAATATTATAGAGTGATAGCGTTAAGACGAAATTCAGTTTTTCGGTAAAAGTCTCGATAAAAAACGAGAATTTGGTATTCATCATTATGTATTTTAGTCGTGCAAACTATGTACGTATACTTCGTTTCAAGGCATTTAGACCGCGGTACCCGTGCTCACAGACCGCACTCTGGCACATACGCTCTACAATATTCTAACTCCGTGGTTTTATCTATTCTCTTCCAATAACAGAGGTGACGCTATGTCTAATTTACTTAATTAAGACCATAAGCAGCGCATTATTACATAAATAGACATAGTACAATATGGAAATGATTTTAGTAGCTATCCTTCTTAATTACCCGCTTCGCTGGGAAAGTATTTCTTTCGAATGCAAGTACCATCTGTAAACATAATTTAAACAGACAAGACGTCAGATAGGACTTTTATTCTGTCTATTTTTAATAAAACTGTAGAACTAGCGTCTCTAAAGTAACTGAGGGTGGTGTAGTAAGAGTATAGAATGCAAAGAGAATATTTTAAATATTTTTATCTGTTTGAAAAAGAATTTTTCAAAAATCAACTTTAAATGGATGAAAAGGTAGCAAAAGTTTATGGGAAAACATATGTGAAGTACGGAGCTACATTTTTTATGTATTGGTGGACGCACCATAATGAGTGTTTCTTTTTGTATCCCAATATAAAGGTGGCTTTATGCTAGAGGAGCCGAGCACAAGCCGAGCCGCTCTGCGCGTCGTCGTCGATCGTGGCGTTCGTAAGGCTAGGCTCGTTGTAAGTCCACAAATGCCACGCGAGCGACGACGCGAAGAGCGGCTCGTCCCATGCTTGGCTTGCGTAGCGTACACCCACCTAGCGTTCCGCCCTACGGTTGCAATTGCAGTAGTCGAGTTTGACTGAAAATCTGTTCTGAGGTATTTACTACATACATGACAGATTATTATGGAGTCTGTTGTGTCTGTTGTATTCATATATATTTGTTTATCTGCATAATATTGTGTCTCTGTAATGATTTTCTTTGTTTCATTTTCTAATAAAAGTCTGTGTTTACATGGTAGAGTAAAAATCAAAACGATATCAAGCATTTATTCTCAAGCAATGTAGTACCTTACATCTTTTCATACTAGTATATTAATCTTTAGTACTAGATAACGCGCCTCTGCTTATGCTTTGATATGATATAAAGAAGTCAGCGAGAATTTGATAAAATAATATGATTTTTTTTATGAAAAGTTATTACTAAAGTTTGAACACAAAGATGACACGCTGAAGTTACAAATAACTAAAGTATTTTGCTACCTCACAAGTTCTAAGGAATCAAATCAAAGTTTTATCTGAACAATAATGGAACGGATATCGGGAAGATATCCCGGTAAAGCAGCGGGGACAAAAGAATGTCTTCAATATCCGGGAGACAAATACATCAAATATTTAGTCAAAGTTGGACATTATCCCCCTTACTCATAAAACGTTATTTAACTAATATACTGTTTAAAGGGTCACGTAAATAACGTCACTCTATCGTCATTGTCAAATAATATGAAATTATTTACGTGACCCTTTAAACAGTATATTAGTTAAATAGCGCTTTATGAGTAAGGGAGTGTATAATTAAGTCATGTCATCTTGTGATATTAAAGGTAACAAAATGAATAACAAAAAGTTATGTTGTAAAAAAGTAATGATGTTTGTTATATCACTGTCGCATTTTTGCTCTATATTAGATAGGTGCACAGAATGTGAGAAGTGATTAAACTTTTATGAAATTTAATTTAATTTCTTTGAAAATGATATCTCCAGAATTAGAATAACCCACAAAATATCATTCATAATCAATTTAAAATATTGCTGAAATGTGTCAGTGCTGTACAGATACAAAAGGTAACCAACATTTTTGCAGGAAAATAAACATCCGTTCTAATAAAATGAAACTGCAAATCTGCTCTCGGTGTGCACAAGACTTGCATAGTGTCGGACCAATGGCTAGTGAGACGTGAAGCGAATCGTTTTGTATCAGGCTTTCATCTTACCCGGTGACTGTAACAAATGATAGGGTGGCTCAATGCTGACGCCACATTCTTATTCGACTTAATTTTAGTAATTCTGTGCAATAGGTTTGTTTTTGTTTGTAAACGTGTGTTTGGATCATTTTGATATGATTATTTTAAAAGTCGAGTTCCGGACTATATCGGCCTGAAAGTCCATTGGGTTTGATTCTTTTTTCCTATCTAGCTAAATATCACATAAAAAAATATGTGAAATTATTATTTATCTCTTTTTAGGATTCCGTACCTGAAGGGTAAAATGGAGCCACTCTGCTGTCTGTCTTTCCGTCCATATGTTACGTCCGTGTCTTGAGCTCGTAGAAGGAATGTGCTACATATATGAAATATGGTTATTTGTGTAGGATGTTGACCCAACATATAAAAAACAGTATTATAATAATCTTATTTATATAACTAGGTACTAAATAAATATTTATAAACTTGAACAAATAAATAACTAGATTGTGATAAAAAACTTCAGAAATTATTTTTCAGTGGCGAGAATAATATTCTAATTTCTTACCCTGGCATGTAACTCAATAAATTTTAGATGATGAGATAGCCCATCATCTAAAATTTATTGAGTAGAGTACAAATATATTTTTCATTATTTTTTTCTTCAAGGCTAAAGATATGGAAGTCTGTTATAATTTACAGGTACAGAGCATTTTTGGTAGGATTTTTGATTTATAATCCAGTTTGTAGGCTGTGTACGGAATCCTGATAGAGCGAGACCCGACACGCATTTAGCCGTTTTTTTTTATTGATTTATAGTTGAGTCTTAAGCCATAAAAATAACGAATCACTGCCAAAAATAAATAAAACTAAACCCCAAAATATTTGAGAAACCGCTGTCTCCGAAAGACAGAATCGTCCATAGCACTAAACGCTCTAATCTCAGATCTCCGTTCTAAGATTGAGTACATTCTGATACGTTGGCACGAGGGTAGTTTATAGACCGAGCACCCTGTACCAAGATTCAATTTAGATTCACCAATAAGATAAAGTGTAGGAAGCAATGGAGGGCGCTTACGTTTAAGTAATCTAGTAATAGACTCTAGAACTAGTAACTTCAGACGGGAATTTTCAAACATTTGTACTGGTTGTGGAATGTCCAATCAAGCGTTGATGAGTTTGTAAGATTGTAATCGCGCTCTATCTTTTGTTCATCAATGTACAAATTCAAATTATTATCCTAATGTACCAACAAAATCGTTTTTCATAGAACTAAATTTTCAAGATCCAAACATTTTCAACATATTCTTATTTACGTTGGATAATAAATAAAGATTATGAATGAATAAAGTATTATCATACTTAATAAGATAGATCATGTTAAGACCTATAATAATTCAGGTCAAAAGTATTATAAGTCTCTGGAGTTCAAGATACCGTCTTCACAGCGGATTTATCTCATTCAATGTGAAAGCTAGTTGGACTACATAATGAACAATGTTTGCAAAGCGCTTAGTCTAAAAACTATCAAGCTATCATCCACTCATATATTTTTAAGCGACGAAGTCGGTAACCAAGGGTACGGTACGACCCGCCTGATGAAAAGTGATTACATTAGCCATATGGACGCTTGCAACACACGGAGCATCACTCGCGCTTTACCTTCCCTTCCCCCCTCCCCATGACCGACCACTGGTGACCGTACTCACACGCAGGAACATAACATCAAGTTATCTGGCTGCGGTATTCTGTGAGGTGGAGGACTTTGTTTCCGTTGACTTTGACGTTGACTTCCCCAGTCAAGCTGCTCTTTGAGCGAATAAACGCTACGCTCTAACTCTCTTTAAATGGTAAATATCTGTGATAAATATCTCTTTTATATTATTAGCTTTTTAATTTAATAATCATTTTTTTTTGTTATCAGTCAGTCACGAGGAATTAAGTAATAAGCGTAGTACACGGTAGGTATAGGTCTGTTAACAAAAGCTGGCACGTTCAACACATTAAGTCGTTGCGGTTGTGGTAGTGTCTGTGTATAAGCGTTCAGCATGACGTCGCACAGCATGCGCATCATAAAAAGTCTGTCCGTCTCCCTTGCGCGCGGCCATAAGCTTATGAATATGAAGGACAGTTATTGTTTTGCTTTTGCTACTGCTAATAAATACAAAGTGGTATTTTTTGCATTCGTCCGTTAGAATTGACTGACTGTTTAGAAGCAATCATGTAATAAAACATACTGTATCGTGAAATTGTATAAGTGTGAGTACTGTGAACGTGCCAGCTTTAGTTAACCGACCTGTACCTACCTATTATTGTGGTTATATATTTAGAAAGGTGATAATTAAAAGGCCACCACATTACTGTTATTTTTACAGTCACAACAACTTAGTAGAAAGAAATAATTACGCATTCAAAAATAAAATACGCATAAAACATGTCATAATAAGTAAACACCCTCATTTCTCACACATTCGTAATGACACAAAGCCTAGATTTTCTCTTGGAATTCTCAAAGCCTACGCTTAGTGAAAATGTTTCTTTTTCTGTCACTTTACATGAAGTAAATCGGGAGATTTTCCCTTCTAACAGCATCCAGTGAGGGCGTTTGTGGTCCGTTCTATTACCCTAACGACACAATATTACGTTTACCCAAAAATGTTTATAGCAAACAGGGCCATTCCGAGCCCGACCTAATCAAGCGAGCCTCCTCTGCTAGTTGTAACATTTTCTACACGCTGTAACTTACTTTTTTTCATGTTTGGAAAAGGTATTAGGTTTTGTATGTCAGGTATTAGCTTTCGACTTATTTTTGTTATCTAGGAGGTTAGTTAGAGTGACCTTTAGAAAATCTAATGTTATAAAAGAGATGTTAATGTTCCGAAATATACTAATATTTTAATCATAAAAGAAAAACTCGTCGCCTATTATGCCAGAAATCATAGACCTGAGTACGAATTGAAAACAGCTTTTTTTCTACGAAATTATTCAAGAATGTGTGACACGACATGTGAATCGAGCTCTATAAATTTCGAACACTAAGGAGACTCAAAAAAGCCAGGCGGTACTATTCTATACAAAGGACCGTAAGCTGGAACCCTTATATCCAAAATCCGCAGACCTCGACTTGCCCTCATTGAGCCAGACGACCCTATCACGTTAGCGTTAGCTCAAATTGCAGCTGACGAAGCTCGCAGCACGAACACAACACAAAACCGATTACCACGATATCATCCTCCGGCGAGGACACGCGTCGCGACGTCCCACCCAGTCTCGTCCCGTTCAAGCGGCCCGAGCTGCCATGATGAGTAATCCGACCATCCCCAATTAGTCGTAACTCGTTAAAGTCTGTCCCCATACACCCCGGTAACGCCTGAGCCACAGTTTTACTATGTAGATAGTAATACTGTGCCTGAGCCAAGGTTCGTGCCCCACCTGGGGTGCCTTCAGGCGTAATTCCCTAAACCATAATAACCAGTTGAGAGCTGGCTCGCCGCATTGTCCGCGTAAAAGTGTAAAAATTCTCGGAATTCTTTCTGTCAGTTAAAAAGAAAGAAACAAAATTAATATTTTATAAATGTTTTATAATTTGGCAAAATGTATTTTTTTAGAAACGAGTTTCTTTTTCATACATAACTATATATTATGAAACGCGTACATGTATAATAATAAAATTATATTATGTATTATTTGACGGGCCAGTTGGCGCAGATGGTTAAGATTCCACCTATCGCGCCGCAGGTCGTGGGTTCGATTCCCACACAGGACATGCATTTGTGAGCATGAACATGTCTGTATGTCCTGAGTCTGGGTGTAATTATGTATATTAAGTATGTTTTTCCAAACAAAAATTAGTATTATATATTATATCAGTTATCTGGTTTCCATAGTACCTACAAGCTCTGCTTAGTCTGTGATCACTTGACCGTGTGTGAGGAATGTCCTAGGATATTTATTTATTAATAAAAAGATTATTAAGTTTATTAATATCTTTAAACACTTTACTATGATATTTTAGGTAAGTTTACTTCTCATTCTGTATAGATTAACCTACGTATGACCTTTGAAAAAGTACTCCTTTCGTTACCATCTAAATAGTAATACAATAGGTAGTTACCAACCGAAATAACGCAGAATATTCTTTTGTAGGGCGGCACAAGGAATTATCTAACCGTTAAATGTCAGTCTACGGTTAGGTATTACGTATTCTAACCCTAGACTGAAACATATTACGTTATCTTCTATACATATAAAATGCTTTGTCCTGAATGACTGACTGACAATCAACGCACAGCCTAAACCGCTGATCGTAGAGACCTGAAACTTGGAGGTTGTGTTCTTTGTATGACGAAGGCATCAGATAAGAAAGGATTTTCCAAAATTCTACCCCTAAGGGGGTGAAAAATGGGGGCAAAGTTTGTATGGGACAATGTGATTCCTTGGTCCGATCTACTTCAAATTTTGCATAAACATTCTTTAACAGAATCGATGGAAGACGTGTTTTATATTATATTGAAACTCATCGCCAAACGGGATAAAAAAGGGGTTGAAAGTTATTTTAGGGGTGATTTGCACCAAAGTTGATATCAATACTCCTTAGTGATTTTGATTTAAATATTCTTTGATATTTGACATTCCAATTTTAAAGAGCATTGCACCGTAGACGGAGAGTTACAGGTAGACAGGCCAAGATACGCATATGTCAAAACGTGTATGTGTGAGCAAGACTAAGCGTATGTCTCTGTCCCTATCTAGCGTACAGGTTGTTATTGTTTGACCTCAGTGTCGTTGAGGCCAAAAAAGTTTGGGTATTCTGATATTTTTTTTGAGGGCAGTGAAACTGTAAATTGTATGTTATTTGTAACTTTGTATCAGCGTTGCCAGACGACCCGATTTTTAGCCCAAGATTGAATGTTCCGCGCGGGACAGGTTCCCGCTTTTCGAGGATTACTCGACGGTGAAATTATTGTTGGACGTAGAAATAGAAAATTATAAAGACCACCACTGCACAGAAATGACACCTGCTTTCCCGTGACGCGTCTTAAACAATTGTTGGGAATTGGCTGTAAAAATAATTAGTGTTTCGCGAAAAAAAATTCAAACCGTTCGCGGGTGAAACCGCGGGGGTCTGCTAGTGTAGGTATATAATTTAATATGTCATACTTCAAGTACCTACCTAAGTTTATTGTTAAATATATTTTTTTACTCATAAAAAACATATACCAAAGACCCTGTGCTGAAGGGGAGATTTCACCGCGATGCTCTCGCGCGAATGCATTACACATGACACGCGTACGGCGACGCACGTACTGGGAGACAATACATTGCGTCCACGCATTGCGCGAATTTAAAATACGCGCGTATTTGTACTTGCGCGATGCTTGTAGACGCAATGTATTGGCGACCAGTATCTCGCCGTATGCGCGTAATGCATTCGCGCGAGTGAATCGCCGCAATTTCGCCCCTTCTGGACATGCACTAATATAAGTATTGTTTTTTTTTGTTGTAAGACTTGTAAGTAAATCATATTTATTAATGATTCCATGATTATAAAACCGGCCAAGTGCGAGTCAGACTCGCGCACCGAGGGTTCCGTACAAACCTGTAGGTATTATATGTAAATGCTAGTATAGACCTGAGTATTTGATATGAATTTCAATTTATGACGTATAAAAAAAAACTACTTACTAGATCTCGTTCAAACCAATTTTCGGTGTAAGTTTGCATCGTAATGTACATCATATATTTTTTTTGGTTTTATAATTCTCTTATTTTAGAAGTTACAGCTAGGGGGGGGGGAGACGCATTTTACCACTTTGGAAGTGTCTCTCGCGCAAACTATTCAGTTTAGAAAAAAATTATATTAGAAACATCAATATCATTTTTGAAGACCTATCCATAATGAGTTTCAGTTCTATGTATGGGGACCCCCAAAAATTATCGTTTTTTTTTCTATTTTTGTGTGAAAATCTGAATGCGGTTCACAGAATACATCTACTCACCAAGTTTCAACATTGTAGTTCTTATACTTTCGGAAAAAAGTGGCTGTGACATACGGACGGACAGACAGACAGACAGACAGACAGACAGACAGACAGACAGACAGACAGACAGACAGACAGATAGACATGACGAATCTATAAGGGTTCCGTTTTTTGCCATTTGGCTACGGAACCCTAAAAATGTAAAGTTATTTGTTTGACTATGGTGCGAGTGATCCGCGCGGAGAGGCGGACGCACCGCCGAATCACGCGGGTTACCGCACATCGCGACGAATCCGCATGGTATGACGGTTGCCGTATTGCAAAAGCAAGTAGGTGAATTGTCGTGTATTCCGCCGGTAGGTTGGTTACTTAATAAAATCAAATGAAGTAAACCCATACTCTGTACAATACAATACTGATGCTCAAAATTCAATCATTGATGAAACGATTAAGTTCCAATTTCAGATGAAAATCTATTGCCTAGGACCTAACTAAATATATTATTATAATGACTCGTCAAGTTCTGCTTCTTGAAACATCCTCGTTCATCAAAATAAATATCATAATATTTAACTACAAAATGTTCTTAACATCAGGTCGACCGCCTCGCGTTCAGTATGACGCTTTTACATCATATTACTCTCGTATAGAACGAGATTGATGTGTGAAAAAAGCTCTTGAAATTGGTAAAAAGGGAAGGCTAAGTGTTAAGGGTGGGAGAGTGATCGAAAAACGTCGGTAATGCTGCTCCTGCCCGCAATTTCGTCGCGCGTTTTACTGAACAAATGTTCCCTTAAGATTCGGCTTAACTTATTCGGCACACGTTTTATTGAAGGTTAAATTCGCTCGGCTACAATATAGCGAGTTTTATATGATTCTCTCAGGTGTATAGCGTTAATGGCTTGTGTACATTGTAAACAATAAATTTCTGAGTTGTTGTCTTTATGTATTTGAGGTGATGGAAAATTTGTGTTACTTGGTTTTTGGCTTAGCTTATACAACATTAAGGGAGGAGCTGTTTATTTTGAAAGTTACCTATGTACATGAATACAGACTTACCCAAATACCCATATCTATTCATGAATTATACATTTGATATAATGTTACCTCGGCATACGTTTCTGACACCTGTTATAATATTGGGCAAATGACGGAAACGGCTAATATGATTATGGTGGGGGTACCTTTCACTAAGGTATGGTAAGGTTTAGTATTTTCATTATTATGCCTATGAAATATATATTAGATATTCTCGTCAAAGTCCCATCGCAACAGGATTAGCCGTTCTCGAGATTAGCCCAATATTAATAGGTGACAGAAACGTATTATGCACTCGTCTTATATCTCATTCTTAGCACGACTAGGAATATTGTATATTCATTGTCTAAGGATAACCCCCCTTATTACAAAAGATGACTTAAAGCATGAAAAAGGCGGGTCTATTTTAAAACCTGGATTTGCTTAAGTAGGTTTTATTACTTATGTCTGGTCTTCATAATCATACAAATCTGAATGCCTTTCGGTTCACTATTCATAGAGGTGTAAGTTTCTAAATAGCCCCAATAAATATTATCACATTATGATCACGTGTCGCTTTCACACAACATTAAAGAAGATGAATAGGATGTCAATACGTCGCCACATTGACGCCTCATAGAAAGACACAAATAACCGGCAATTACTCTATTGACGAGCTCAAAAGAACATCATTCCAATGACCGCTGTAGCTGCAGTTTCATTATTCCCTCCCCATGGACCATTGGGCTTATTGAATCGGACGATAAGGTGCCTCAGTAATTTCCTGCCATTTGCGATCATTACTCTTCCCCGTGATCATCTAATGCGATGAGGGTAAACGCTGCGGACTTATGCCGCGAACAAAAACTGGACCACACTAGTCGAAAATCATATATAAAGGGTGGAACTACTTCCTGTACGTTTCTTAGAGGAAAATGACGTGATAAGCGGAATGTGAATTGTATGGCTTATTGCGCAAAATTGAGGTAGCACTTGTATAGATTAGGGTGGCTTTCAGTAACTGAATGAAGCTAGTGAAATTGTGATAGAGTTAGTATGAAATAATAGGCCTGTGATACATATGATGTCACATCTTATACGAAAGTTTTACAAAATAAAACCACGACGCAGCGTGCTCCTGCAATGTGCAGTTTATAACCAAAGCAAATAGACCTTAATGTCAATATATTCCACTAGTTTATAAATAAGCACTAAAACACGCAACATGAGAACGCAACAGAATAACAATATTTCACACTAATTTACTGTACAAGCAACATCAACCGAGCACAATATAAACCGATTTAGATTTAGAATATGTGAAGCTACGAACAAAGAGGGAAGTAACCGAGAGTCGTATGCAAGATCGATTAATGGTCCCTAATTACGCAATTTCTGGCGATCTCTAATTGTGGTGCGGGCTAGTATATATTCTGCGTGACAGTACGTTATTTCCCCGGAGGGCGGTAAAGATAGCGCGGGATAAGATGATTATAATTTTGCTAGAAATGCTAAAAGAAGTATGATATTGCTTTTATCATTTAGTTTATGCTGACTCCTGGCACTGTTGCCATTGTATGCTAGTGCTTGAGCACAGTTCTTAGGTACATAAATATTTTTGAAAACTGCAATTTGGCGCTATGTAAAGAATGTCTCGATATATTATTTATTACGATTTTACCTAACAAAAAGTTATATTGGAATTATTGCGTATCTAGAATAAGTAAATATCGATTGGCTGACATTAGAACGAAATGGCATATTTTCGAAACCTATGTTTTTTTACCTTATTAATCATGCTGAACAACATTTACTATAGGACAAAAAATGAAATCTCGAAAAAAAAAAATTTCATACATTATGAACGAGCATTTGGTTGGAGGTTGACTGACCTGAACATAGGTTTAGAAAATATGCCATCTCGAAATCTTCAACCAGTATATTGATAGAACTTCCAGCATTTATGTAGCTTTAAATCACTGTAAGAGCGTACCCAACGCGCCGGCGATGGCACGTCGAGCTAAAATTATTCACTGAGTAGCTGAGCATTGTTCTCCTATACTTTATTTGTCTCAGTCACTACCCACTACCATAGCATATTATTGATGTAGTGACTCATCTTCACACAAACACTATGATATGACTCACGCACACAGATGTAAACAATCATTATGATATTGATAATAAAGAGATGATGTAAAATAAATGAAGGGAGACATTGAATTAAGCTATGAATGTTCAAGTATAATTTTTATTATTTCTGACTATTGTTAGTTAGCCAGTTTACCTGACGATCCCATACAGGTCGTGGGTTCGATTCCCACTGAGGACTTGCATTTAAAATTAGTCTAGATAAAAATAAAAACCTACAAGTAGTATAATACAATTATTTACTATATCAGTTGTCTGCTTTCCATAATAAAAATTGTGCTTAGATTGGGATCATCTAATGCCTCCTCGTTCCTCCATCACCAGATAAATGGTCGTGTGTGAGGAATGTCCCAGGATGTAATTTATTGGTACTTACCAATTTATTTTCAAAATAGAAAGCTTCTTCAGTTATACTCTTACCTTATTCGATGTACTTACCTACTATTACTCGGCAAACTTATCAGTTGGTTTACTGATTTAGTTTAAATACTTACTGTGATACATGAGCTGCTACAACAAGACTTCCCCTTTTTGGTTTCGTGTGTCACTTACAAGGGTAATCCCTCTGTCTTAGTAATTTGCGATTAAAAATAGTTCATCAAAGAGAATGTATAAATAAGACAATAAGTTTCGTAAGTAAGACTGCTTTTAAAAGACATCGATTTAAAATTTAGTATCTCTTATTCTCTGTAGAATTTATTGAAACAAATAAGGCCATCGTCTTGTCGTCTCGTCCGTCTTTTAGTTTTAAACATGTTTAAAGGAATTGTACGTACAAGTTTTCAATTTAATTATAGCTCCAAACAAAATGTGTCTATAACAGATTGAAAATATTTTTGAGTTTTTTTTACATATTTAAATTATGTTGGAGAACCATTAACCTGTTATTACTACGTATAGAGAAAACGCCACACATCACAACTATGTTCCGTTCAAGTGAGGCCATCCTGCCACATAATCTGATATCCCATCTGATAGCGCTAAGTGTTTCTTATGTCTGCTTAGACGACTAATTATTGTTTCACAGCGCTAAAGAAAACTTTAATAATGACTCTAAAAAAATGGGTCATAACCTTTGCCTATAGCTTCTCTATACCTACGTAGTGATAATAGCTCAATATGGAGAACTGAAATGATCGTTCGTTTTAGAAACCTTGGGACGCCTATAATAGTTTATCTAGACAGAAGAACTATTATAGGCTTCCCCAATAGGTACCTACCAATAAAAGTCGTTACTTTTATTGGTTGAATATCCATTATGTTGAAAGTTGAAAGGCTAGTATAAAAATAACCTTAGTTTTGATCTCCCATTATCAAAACTAGGGAGTTCAATGTCTGCAATAAAATAATGTATTATCACTAGATTTTTGTTTTTGACCACATTATCTAATTTTGTGTTTTCCATTCCTCTAAAGATATTTTTTTTACTGTGTATAAATAAGCCTGTGTTTGACCATAACCATGGTAAGTGATGATATGGCTGAAGGTGGTAAGCACCCAAAGCCTAAAAGGAACTGTCTCTCAAGTCCAGCTGTCGGAATACACCGATAGGTACTCGGTAACAGATTTTTAATTTGAGGGTGGTAGCCAGCCAGGTGGGTTCTGCATATTACCCTACCACCGTGCTATGATATCCTCACGATGGTTTCCCGGAACTTTCGTCTCGGTATCCGACGTCACTACCACTGAGCTATCATCGCCTTACCTGTCACTTATCTGTCAAACGATACGTTGATGTTGTGTTGACGTACTTTACTGTTGAGGAATTTTATAAGCGGACACACCATCCTAATTTTGATATAGTTAATTATACCTTCTTTAATCAAGAAATACACTTGTAGGAGTACCTATCTGTAAAACAGTTATTTTAAGCTTATTAATGATAATGTACATTGTTTATTTAAATTAAAATATATCTTCACGTTTTAATCAGACTTATCTAAAATGAAAATCTGTTTAATAATGTAATAACAGAATGCAAATACGTTTAAACTAAAGTTGAAACATTACATCGTGTTTTTTTATGTATAAAGTTCTAAAATTATTTTAAGTGCTCATGTAATTTATCAAATTCATTAGTTCTAAAAATCTGGAGGAGCTCTAGCAAGAGGTTAATGTCGTTTTATTTCAGTACTAATTTTTTTTTTTTATTTAAATCTGATTGCTACGATTTTTTTAACTTAAAGTTTAAAATACTTTTATTCGAATGAACGTTTGTAGACGCATTTGAATGATATAATTCAGTAGATACCACCTCCAGTTTTATAATTAAGATTAAAAATGCTCATTTGAAAACGGTTTTTTTATACGGTTATATTGTAATGTGATTACAGACTGAGACGTTAAAAACTGATATGTGAGACATAAAAATATGTAGTGCATCTTAAATATACTATACATTTCGCAAAAATTTACATCTACTTAGGTAAAACCACGATGACCATAGAGTTAGAGTGATAGCGTTAATTAGCAGTTTTGCATTCATAGATATACTGGGTGGAGATTTCGAGATAGCATATTTTCGAAACCTATGTTGGATTAGTCCTGCTGAACAACTTTAACTATGGGAACAGCACTGAAATCTAAAAAAAAAATTCATAGTTACATTATTATCGAGCATGGTTGACATTTTGTAAGAAAAGTAATTTTTTTTTTTGAGAATTCACTATTGGTCCCATAGTAAAAGTTGCTAAGCATGACTAACCCAACGTAGGTTTCGAATATATGCCAACTCGAAATCTCCACCTGTTATATCGTACACTAATGATTTACTGTCAGAAATATGTCGATATGAGTTCCTTGTAATTTAAAGGTATCGATAGAAAACGATAATTTGGCACGTATAATGTATTTAGTAGTTCAAACTATAAAGACACAGTTCGTTTCAAGTTAGCTTGCTTAAGAAACGATCCGCGCTCTAAATTTTTTTTTAATAGATCTATTGCCAACTGAATTTCTAGGCTAGTCTGAAAGCTGATACAACTGAACAATACCCTGATAAAAAGCACGTCCTAGTAGAAATTGGTAATGTATCTAACCTTGGTAAGGCTATCTTACTTTTACCACCTAACATTATTTACTAATGTTACTAAAATAATCGTGGGTTTCTATTTGATTAGTTAACAAACAAATAGCTAACTCGCGTCCATTAGTAGGGTCTGCACTAATATCGTAAGGTCAGAATGAGTTCTTATTTATATTAGACTTACCTACTATTTTTGTTTACCTAGCTAGGGTATGACTTGCCTGGTTTATTTAGACTTTGGTTTGCTTACGCAGTTTATTTTCTATCATCTATAAATAATTGGGTACATTTCGGTCAAAGTATCTTATTATTTTCATTACACTTAGATATCAAACATATTGATATGAACACCATTTCAGCCTTACTTTGCGCTTTTCTCTCTCTGTCAAGTAGTGACCACCAGTCCCAAGATGCTTGCCTGTACTTTACAACTTTTTTGCAATGTCACATTCAGTATTTTGGAAAAAATTCCCAGGCGTGTACATCGTTTTATAATTAAAAATGTTAAACTTTTCCTTTTCATGACATTAATTAATAAATATTTTTAATTATATTAGGTAAATCTTTATATTATTTCATCGATGAGTTTAGTACAAAACGATGACGATGCTAAAATAGCTTTGCTCTACCCATTGTTGCGGCGAGCGGCCGATGGCGAGACACGCGTGCCGCGACGCGTGCGTGGCGTGTCGCACGATTTATTGGCTACAGTTACTGTTTGTTCAACCTTTGTGTGCTCATCGGAAAAGCTAACAATGCAAGTTATGATTTCATTATTTAGCCTTTATTGCTGAGTTTAATTTGGTTTTTTCTATATTCTTTGCATTATGGGTTCGTTACCTTCGTTATTTAAAACTCCCTATTAAACAGAGGGTACGTGAGTACGGAACTCTTTTATTGTTGTAAAAACTTGGTTGGAGCACCCGTTTGTTCGTGGTCTTACTGTTTCAGACTTCAAAAACGTTAAAACTAGCTAGCGTATATTCACTCACACCCGCGATTTTGATAGTGATATTAATTTTTTTTTTCTTTATTTAAGGGTATTAATCGTATAGACGATTATGCCACCCTATGAAATAACAAAATCAATAAGTACATATAATTTAAGTTACTTTAAGTAGTATTGGGATCAGATCTAGAGTATCCACAATTTCACTATTTATATTCACTCACACCCGCGATTTTGATAGTGATATTAATATTTTTTTCTTTATTTAAGGGTATTAATCGTATAGACGATTATGCCACCCTATGAAATAACAAAATCAATAAGTACATATAATTTTAGTTACTTTAAGTAGTGTTGGGATCAGATCTAGAGCTACCATTAATATCCACAATTTTGTAAAGTATTCTGGCTTTAGATATTTAAAATAAATTATATTGATTTTGATGAAATGCAAGTTATGTTGTTTTTTCCTTGCAACTCTACCACGGATCAATTCTAAAATTGTAAAGAACCGTTATTACTAGTGGCTCTGTAAGCTGAAGACCTCGATCGCGAGTCTCGTAAATATACGGAATTTCCTTGTCGATTCAGTTTTTTGGAATTTCCTAAAAACCGAATTGAATCAACAAAAATATTCATTACCGAACATGCTCAACAAAATTTCACGAGAATCGGTTGAGCAATGCGACTGGACACATATACGAAAGCTTCTTGTCCAAGCTGAAACGGAGACGCTTCGCTCGCTCGATCAATAAATCAACTGCTAACAGTTTTAATAATATAAATAAAAATTAAAAATTGCGTTATTTTACTATTAGGTACATTATTTATTTAAATAGTTATAGAATAGCTATAGACTAATAGTTATAGAATAGATATAGAATAGTTATAGACTAGCTGTGTCGCGTGGTTTCACCCGCGTTCCCGTGATAAAAAGTAGCCTATAAGACTCGGGGATAATGTAGCTTCATATTAGTGAAAGAATTTTTCGATTCCGACTGGTAGTTCCAGTGATTAGCCCGTTTAAACAAACAAACAAAAAAACTCTTCCGCTTTATTATATATTATATTATATATTAGTATAGATAAATTGATAACCAATCCACTTTTATAAATTTATCACAATTTAATTCCTCGATTATCGTTTCTGTAATGGTCTGAAATCCACTATTCTCAAAAAATCTCACAGGAAACTACGTTAAGTAGGCTTTCCAAAGTAGATATTAGTTGCCGTCTACCACGATAGAAACTAACGGAATATCCCTATAAAACTGCGGGTACTTTTATCGTTCGGCGCGTAAATTGTTGAATCCGGGATCGCAATAAATAGCCGAAATCCTGAACTTCGACCACTGACACGGACAAGCCTGATAGGACTTAGACGCGGCATCCACTTTTCCTTTTTAGGGTTCCGAACAAAAAAGGTAAAAGGAATACTTACCCACTTATTACGTGAGATTTTAAAGCAAGTCTAGCAAACCCCAGGTTTTAAATATATCCGTCTCTTTCTTACGTCATAAAACAAAAAGAGCCGACGGGAGTAACCATCTCATGTGATAAGACAGTTATGGTGCGACTCCGTCCGTATGTCCATCTGTCACAGCGGTATATTTCAGCAACCACTTATTATGTTAGTTTGGAATAGTTTTAAATATTGCTTACCCACTTTTATTGCAAATATATTTTTTTTCTTTGCAAAAGATTCGGTATTCTCTTTTCCGTGGGTATAGGGGTCCGAAATTTCATAGCAGGGATTTTGCTATATGTTCAATTGGGGTATCATTGTGAAAGGACTTTTATGTTGCGTAGTTTATGATGAAATCTGACAAAAACCATTACCCCTTATAATATCTCCGAATTTCGCAATGCGAAATATCTAACATAATAACAGTTGATATGATATTGATGTAAATATTACAGGAAAAATAGAAAGATGTTTCTAACTAGCTCGTGATAAACCAAAACAGTAAATATACGTCCAAGGAAGATCAGAACCCTCGTGCTAGTCAGACTCAGACTCGCACTTGACCGGCTTTTTTAACAAAAATCTCGCTTCAGTTTTTAGAAAACCTTTACGTCTTTGTTAGCCCATCTAGTTACGTAATAATGTTGTTTTAATTTTTTACATAAACTTTTTCCCATTGTAAATATAGGTAGGTACTACTTACAAGAACATTCTAAATGTACCTATAGAGTATTAGCTACTATAGATACGTCTGTATAGCTATCATAGCTGCTGTTGTACAACAACAGCTGGTCTAGAGAGGCCTACGGAATATTTCAATTGTTAGGGTTGAAAATAGGGCCTTGGAGACCAGATGCTCATCGATTGTCCAAAAAGTTTTAAAATGTATTTAATTATTTAATATTATAGCACGAAACGATACGCAATTCTACTTGGATTTTATATAAATATCTAAATATAATATCGTTCTAAATTAAGTTAAAGTTGTATTGTTTCATTTAGTTATTTACCAAACGAATATAAGTTCTTGCTACATGTAAATGAGGCACAGTATTTTCTCTAAAATAAGACCTTCGTTTTTAATTTCATTAGTACCTACTCATACAAAAACTGCAGAAGTACACAAGTACTTTCAAAATTCTCACTTGTATCTTCAGTATAGGCAATCTGTTGATAATAGAACTTTGAAAGTTTTGTACTTGTTGGCTTCCTATGTGTTTTTAAATAAGTAGTACTTACTTTCGTCTCTTTTTGAAATAAGTTTTTATTATTAAAAAAACATTTTTAATAGAACTTTTTTTTGGTGACTGTACTTTTTGTTGACAATACTTGCATTTTCTTCCAATATACCTACTATAGTAAACCAAATATCAAATCAATCCGACCACCGGAAGTGGGTGAAATTCGATTTACAAGATTTGACCCGAACATACATGGGTGCATTGCAAGTTCATAAAAAGCTTGTAAAATGATGTACCTATGTATAGGTATATAATAATGTATGAAGATCAATACATACAATTGATATTGATTATTTAATGATGTTATAAAAAAGCTTTAATATCGTTCTCTTTTATATCTCACATTCGGTAACAAAGAGATCAAAAGAGTCACAAAAATTCCTATCATATTTTTGAGCTCATATAAAACTTGTCTGACAAGGATACAACATTAAAAGGTTGTCAACTGGATTGACCTATTGTGCCGACATCTGTCATCCGGCTGAGAGCGCCGCTCGCTTCTACTCATAAAATCTAATTTACGTATACCTATTATTTCCTTATAATTACACAACAAAACGAGACTCGTGGATCTCGTAATATTAGATCAAGTTAACTCGCCTAATTTCAAGCAAAAGTTTGCCTGTGAAATAGCGGGGGACAGCTATAAGAGTAATTATATATAATATCCTGGGAAATTCCTCACACACGGTCATCTGATCCCAAACTAAGCAGAGCTTGTACTATGGAAACCAGATAACTGATATAATACATGTACTACTTTTTGTTTGTAAATACATACTTAATATACATAATTACACCCAGACTCAGGACATACATACATGTTCATGCACACAAATGGCATGTCCTGTGCGGGAATCGAACCCACGACCTGCGGCGCAATAGGTGGAATCTTTACCAGAGTCTTAACCAACTGCGCCAACTGGCCCGTCAATTAATTCATACTTTCCGAAATAGGTTAATCTTGCTACACACCTTTGGGTCAGTATAATATTAAAAACCAAGGAGGTACCGCGTACCTATCTTTGGTGATCATGGCGTCATTGGATGAAATTCATTACGATTACCAACAAAGATACAGTAACCCCGCTGGAGAAGGAGAAATCGCATGGCACTGATATTTAGCTAGTTTTTCAATGTTCACACGTTATGGTGATACGCCATTAAAATATCCCTTCGAATACAATAAAATAATAAGCAAATACTAGGTAACATAAAAGTGTGACGTAACTAAACTACCTTGAAAAATATTGTTACGCTTGTTATTTCTTTCTTACCTATATAAAATAGAGTACTATATATAAAGAGTGTACTTCCCATAAAAAGGTACTCTACCTTTTTATGGGAAGTACACTCTTTGATAGATATTTATAAGAGGCAATGTATTTGTCTTTATTATTTTTATAGCAGTTACAATCAAATTGCTACGCATCATTTATCGAAATCTTTACTAACATACATTGCTGGCTGCTCAATTACGTATAATTGACGGCTTATGGCACTTATGGTATCCTGAATAAGAATGCCAAAAAGTAGCGCATTTTAAGAGGTGTTAGGTTGGCAATGGTCACATCCGACCACAGGGCAAAATATTTTCATTTTATTAAGCTGTAGGTAGGTGCTCCGTTTTAATATTTAAAGGTTACAAATAAAATGCTTACATACCTAAATACTACACACCATAGTCTGTACCATAGTAGATAGATAGATAGATAACTCTTTATTGTACACCAGAAAAACAATTAACAAAACAGAAAGAAAAGAACATAGTATAAATAACTTTAAATTAGCTGTCTCTTCTATAGATAACAATAAAGAGAAGACTCCTAACTAGCCACAAACTAAGTTATTAATTTCTAGAAGTTATTAAGTCATGTCTGGTGATATCTTCTAAGCTAGTATTATCCTTTAAATTAAACGTTTAAATATAAAAAAGTTAAAAGTGACGTCATACGGCAAATAACAAGCAAAAATCACGATGCACTCTATAACATCGCTACAGCTATTACCTGACGGAGTTTGCGGAAAATGGTTATTGCTCGCTCACAGCAGTAGGCTGCGTGCACTGTGGGGATACAATGCCTTACATTTAATTGCCAATTTGAATCCACATTTGCAGAGTAACTATTCAATTTATATAAGAAAGTTACGCTAAAATAACTATAAGGGTTATTGTTTTCAAAATATGATCACCCTTCATAAAATTATAATGTAGGTCTTGCCCCGCGAAATTTGAAACTTACTATTTCGCACTTTTTGCAAATGGGCGTGGGCCATCCCCTTAAAATGATTATTATTATTATGAAATGAAATAATGTAATAGGTAATAATAACAATAGATTAATCATCCGACCAATAGTCCTTACAGATCGATTAACTGAAGCTGGCACGTTCAACATTACACGTTGCGCTTGTGTAGTGTCTGTGAATAAGCGCGCGGCGTGACGTCACACTGAATGCGCATCATGAAAAGTCTGTCCGTCTCTCTTGAGCGCAGAGATTGCTATTGTTTTGCTTTTGCTATAGTTCATAAATATATAGTGGTATTTTTTGTAGACATAATGTAATAAAACATACTGTATCGTGAAAATGCAAATGTGTGAGTACTGTGAATGTGCCAGCTTTAGTTAACCGACCAAGACTTAATATTTTTAAATAAAACTTTCAATCCTTTAATCATCATCATCTGCCTGCCCTGTTCCCAATCAATTGGGGTCGGCGCAATATGTACGCTTCTTCCATTGATCTCTTCTATCCGTCATACTAGTATCCACTCCTTTCTTACCCATATCATCTTTCACACAATCCATCCATCTCTTTTTCGGCCTTCCTCTTCCCGTATATCCATCCACTTTCATATTCATAACTTTTTTAGTGACGTGGCTTTCATTTCTCCTCATAACATGTCCATACCATGATAAACGGTTCCCTCTCAACTTTTCAGTCACTGGCGCGGCGCTACTTTCAGGCTTCCCCTTATGTACTCATTTCTTATCTTATCCATTCTTGTCACTCCACACATCCATCTCAACATCCTCATCTCAGCTGCATGCAATCGTCTTTCATCCGTCCTCTTTACTGCCCAGCATTCCGAACCATACATTAGGACTAATAAATAATAATAATAAATAATTCGAGGCGGCTATATGACCCATTTGTTTAACACCTAACTCATACGTACTCACTTACTCTCAATAGTACCTATTTCCTTCCCGCTCCGCTTGTTAATATGATAAAGTCCTAAACATTTCAAGTGCACAAGCGCTGAGCACGCAACATAATACTTTCCATTGAAGGTGGAAGTGGTCAGTTAAGGCAGTCCTGTGCATTGCAAAAACAAAGTCTGAGAGAAGAAATATTGGGATAGTATCTACGCTTGCAAAATTCATTTAAAAAGTTTACGACATCGTTTTAGTCTAGCGAAGGTACTTTATTTTTGATTCTATTTTAATGCTGCCTTTATAGGTAGGTACTGATTATTTTACATAAAATATAGGACACCTCTTCCCTCGCTCAGGGTAGAAGCTCAGGCTTAGAAGGTAGTCGAACTTAGAGCAATGAAAAGGAAAAAAAACTTGCCCCCTTGACACGGGCTTTTTGATCTTTGTCGGAGACAGGATCATTTATATTTTTTTTTTTTTAATATTACCTTTTTCTCAATGATTTTATTTTTTTTGGATGCGGAGAGCATTCATTCAAAAAGTAAGGATAGTCTCCTTAGAACATATGAATTCCCATGATTTAAACCCTTAGGATAGATGCCCTTACTGACCCGTCTCATATTTCCATCCTGTATTATAACGTTGTCTTTTGTGTTTTTGTGTCGAGTCATTTGTGGTAACGTTTAAACGTACTTTATTAGGACATCAATCGAATACATAGGTACAAGTTTTTTTATAGATTTTGATTTTATTCTTTTGCACTTCTTTATTTCCTACTTTATAAATCATTTTCATTGCCAAAGATTACAGAATAATTCTCCATCTAGACTAGTAGTAGGCTGTATTTGGCTACCACTGCATTATGGATGATTTATCACATTTAAACCCCATCCCACAAATACCACCAAACAGACATTAAAAATATACCTAGAAGTATAAACAAAAAAAAAATCGTTGACTAGTTGCGCCCCGCGGTTACACCCGCGTGTCCGAGGGATATCCTACCATACCGTTAAGTTTTTTCATAAATTTTCTATTTTTTTTTCCGTTAGAACCTTCTCCAGGGTGCCAGATAAAGTTGTTCTCAAGTTATGGCGTGACCAAGGGAAAGGGAAAAGATTATGTAGGTGGAGGCCATTTAGAAATAGGTATACATGAAATGTCTGGTCAATAAATTAAATAAAACTAATAAGTACCTATATTCTCCAAAGGATAAAATTCCCTTGATAAAATAGATTATTTTTGGATTATATTACATTCCACGCTTTGTTTACGAATTCAGACTGTGTTTTACTAATAATTTACGAAAAACTCGTAAAACGTTCAAAACTCACTTTAGCCGTGACTTGATATGTTTGACTATATTTTTTAAGCAATTTATGCATCACTTCAGACGAAAAACGCCTTCGGGGCATTGGAATTTTCATTCCCTTCTCTGAAAAACGCCTAATCTTTACAGAGAGACAGCTGTCTTGACTATTTAGATACACGACGAACGCGGCCACTTCGGGCGACACTTTCAGAATAACATATCGTTTTAAATACCGAGTGACAGATGACACATTTCGACATTCTTCAACTTGTCGGTTCTGAAATACGTGCTCACGCCACTCCCTTTTATATTTATTTTTACTCGTCACTGTTTTAATTATTTGTTTCAAAAAATTAAATAATGTCTTAGTTTCTAAGCGCTAGAGTTTCATTTGCAACGAGCGAAAAGTTTAAATGGCTATTTTCTACATAACACGTCCTAATTTAATGAGAAGAGACAAAAAGTCAGTTGAAATCGAATTCTTGTCCGGGATAATGTGTTCGATTCGGGTTAACCGACCAATTAGCACGTGACGAGTTTACAACATTATTTAATTATTCAAACTATTATCAATCGGATTTGAAGGAAATATACTCATGAAACAATATTTCATTGTCAACTAAGTAAATATTTAATCACATAAAATTTATTATGTCCATTATACTCGACGTAGAGGTATCATAAATACGTTGTCAGTTTATTAATACTTGTGTTATTTTAAAGACTAGCACATGTTCAACAAAACGGTTTTTACAAGGATTAAGATGTTCATAATTTATAAAGAGACAAGAGATTTATAAGAGACGGTAAAAACGGTATTGAACGTATTGAAATAAGTAATACTGTTTAACTTCACCAGATGAATTCTCACTGAGCCTGCAAAATAATTGAGCCATTCATAAAGCTCGTGATAGAGGCTCGGGTCTCAACGCAGCACAATGACTAATAAGAAGTTAATCCGCAAATAAAAGTGGAATTGAAACAGAAGTGGAACGCCTTTGCGCGCCGTGTGGGTAGGCTAATGTCGATTTGTCTTTGTCGGCGTCACTGAACTCGTCAGAAATAGATTAAGCGCTCTCACTCCATCTAATGGCGCCTCATTTGTTTGGCTTTAAGAGAAAAATTGCTCTTAAACTCAGCACGATAGAATCTTGTCGATGAGTTTCGTTTGTTTGACTCAATTTGAACGCCTGCCTGCCCTAGTGCTCCGTTTTACCTTACATTTTCAAATTCACTTAACACTTTCAAGTGGCGCCTCTGCAAATTGTTTTAAGTTGTTGTGTTCCTGTTTGTTGCTCACCTGAAAAAATGTAATTTGCTTTTTGCTTCCGACTTATTCTCGTCCATTTTACACTTCGTTTGTCTCCAGATTATTTTTATTTCATTTACAATTACAACTAAACTTTTCATGTGAAGCTAGCAATTGATTTTGATTATTTATTAAGATTATGAATATTTCAAAAAAATCCTTAACTTTTCTTTTACATTGCTAAAACATTTCCCCTGTTTCTGAAGTCTGAAATTAAAACAGATATAAAAAATAATTTTCAACATAAAATCACGCCTCAAGAGTTCCATGTTCCATGTTCACCGAAAGCGGCGAAGAAGAGAAAGAAATTAAAAACTAGCGATTGCAGAATGAGCTACTAAGGATCTCGCTTACAGTAGATGAGTACCAACCAGATGGTAACAAGAATTTTAGATGTGGAATTAAAATTTAACTTGCAATACCTATCTTTTAATTTAACAGATTTTTTGTTGTTCATTCCGGAAAGTTTTGCACTGAATCTCTTTGAGAAGGAAGCCAGGTTTATTAAAGCAATTATAGTCACAGTCCTATACCTATAGTAACAGTCTACAAAAAAATCATGTTAGGGAATGATAGGGATGCAGGATACAGGAGAAGGTATCTGACATGTATGTGGAATAAAACCATTAATTAATTTGAATTATTTGTAATCTTTATAGGCTGAGACATTATTAAATTACCAAAAACATTTTGCACACCGGCTCCCCGGTAAAACATGTCTGTATCTCTTGAATGTATGTACATCTGCATATTTTAACACATGTTTTGGCAAATAAATTTATTTATTATTATTATTAATATATAATAGCAAGAGTACTAATATTGGTTTAAAGTTAATCGAATTCTTCATGCATATCATATTTTTTTTGCTTTTATCATACCTTGATTGATGATGAAACTTGTCCGTGCTCAATCAATCTACCCGACTATAATATCTTAATCCTAAACAAAATACCAGTAGAAATCACTTTAAATTGAAAAGCTTTACAAATCTCACTATAAATAACATATTAGCATGTGGCCGACAAAATCTCAAATCGATTTGTCCGCTGAATGCCCGCCCTGACTGGATTTGGATCCAACATACTTTTCTACTGATATCTTCCGAGTATTAAAACATTTCTGGAAGAGTCAGCCCTAATACTAACATTTTCCATCAAGTACAATGATTGGTTGTTAATCTATATTTATTTATTGGAAGGGATGGGACGTAATGACGAAATTGCTGGGTTTAGACTGCGTTGGTGTGGTCTCTGGCCTCGACCGTTTATTAAAACTGTTGTCTATTCTGTCGCCCTCAGGTACGGTGGTCTAACAGATAAAATTATATTTCTGAGGTATTATTAAACAATTTTCTGGTGTCTGTAAAGAGTTATGATCACTTTTCGTTAAATTGTTGTTAGGTTTCATTTAATCTATGATAAGTATGTTTTGATTTATGTGTTTTTGCTGGTAAGAGTAAAGTAAGGTAAGAGTGTTTTTTTATTACTTTGCAGGATGATAGAAACAGACATCAGGGGGCCAACCACAAGCTCTTAAAATAATATTATTTTAACCCATAAACATTTTAACCTTATTTGTCTTTTGTTTTATTTTGACGCCGGATGACAAAGAAGGACAAATGACAAATAAGGTTATACCCTCAGATTACAGAACAAAAGGCAGATAGAGCGATGAATTTGGATTCAAAAGGGAATACCAGGTATGTGTTTTTCAATTTGTATTTGCTTTTTTGACCTCACTACCGTGTTCCGCGCGCTCCATCTCCTACCTAATAATATTGTTTTAAGAGCTTGTGGTAGGCCCACTAGTAACGTAAAAAATTTAATCCTAAATTCTGTACCAAATTGCTGAACTAAAATAGTGGATTGAATATTTTTTTACAATGAGCATATAACCAATACGTTTAGTGTCGACTGACTTAACTGTGTGATTATTTTAAACTGTACAAGTTAGGACTCACAATTAGTACCATCGTAAAACTATTTACAGTTTCCTAGGTAGGAGACATTACCTGTCCCTACAGTCGTTTGCACTGCAGTTGCCAGTTACTTTCAGCAAAACTATTTCCGTGTTAGTACTTCGGTTTTATTTGTAGAACATTGCGGCGTGAAATAAGCGTGAAGGCGTCTGCCCGACGACCACCCAGCGAGACGTTGACTGCTTAACGCGCTCGCCGTCATTTCTTCTGATTTATTGAAACGCAAAGAGCAGTCGGCGTGTCCTGCTCATACACTATCTGGAATGAAAAAATATACAAGCTATAGTAACAGATAAAACCATTTTCCTGGTTTTAAAATTAAAGACTTCTAAACATAATTAGAAGCGCTCGTGGTGTAGCATGATTTGCCGTTCTTAATCGATCGGCAAAGTTAAGCTACGTCTGTCGTGGTCGGTACCTGGATGGGTGACCATCTAGTGGTATTTCAAATCGAGCGTTTCCGTGCTTCGGAAGGCACGTAAAGCCGTTGGTCCCGGTTATCACTTAATTGTGTCAGTCGTTAAGCTAGTTGGATGCCTCCTAGGCGGCTTGAAAAATTCCAACAGTAGGTTGGCCACTAGCCTACCTCCACCGATCCGCAGTGGTCACGCGTAGTGGAGTATCTGCCCATTCCCTTTCACCCAGATTTGTGAAAGGAGGCCTGTGCTCAGCAGTGGGACATTATAGGCTGATGATCATGATGAAACATAATTATAAGAAGAAGTGATATTTATGTAAGAAAGTAACGAACGATTCATAAAATTAGTAACTTAAAGTACCTATCACTAGCTTTGATACAAAAACGAAAAAACTTATAAAGCAAAATAACATAACTTAGAATTGAAATTTACCCAAGTAAATAATATTTAAATTAATAAATATTTGTATATAGGTATCTTCATTATATACGCGAGGGTTCAGTCTGAGCAAAAACATAGTAGAATCAAAATTCCTCGATAGAAAAAAATCACTAAGCTAATAATAATGTATTCTCGTTTTTATTCGTTCATGGTGTATCCAATTAAGAAAAAAAATCGATTAATAATATCATTAACGTATGACTTAGGGCTGATACTAACGATTTTTTTTAAATATTCTATAGGTACAATACTTTACGAGTTATTTAGATTAGAAGCGCTTAGTTCATTTTTGTTCCGCGAAACACGCTATCTCCGTCTCATGCCACGCGAATATTAGACATAAGTTTGTTTCATCTGACATTGCCATATTTTTCTGGAGTATAATGTATTGCTCAACAGTATTCCACTTTTATTATCCCGGAGTGTAGAGTTGATATTAACACCATTTTAAATTAATTTTAAATCAGTGCCTCGAACTGAGATTTCCCACGCGACCGGATTGGATCACGAGACGGTTCTCTTTTGTGTATGATTACAAACACCAAAATGGAAAAAGTAATTATCGATACATAAATAACAAGTCATCGAATATTTTAGGTTTGTTTGATTTACTTAAAAGTTTCTGTATTTACATATATTTGAAATGTAAATGAGTTGTGAGTTACGAGTTTGGTTGTTTAAATCGAGAATTGTTTTAATATCCACAGTTGTGCCCCAAATTGAAATGCCATAGGTCACAATACTACAAAAACAGTTAAAAGTCTAATTGAGCAGAAGCTACATGTAAAACTGTTTTTTTACGATAACACACATGCATGTAAAATCTTCATAAACAACGAAACTGAGCTTTTTTTTTTTTTTTTTTTTTTTTATACAACTTAGTCGGTAAACAAGCATACGGCCCACCTGATGGTAAGCGGTTACCGTAGCCATATGGACGCTTGCAACACAAGAAGCATCGCTCACGCGTTACCGACCTTTCCCCCCTCCCCTATGAGCTCTGGCGACCTTACTCACGCGCAGGAACACAACTTTACACAACATAAAGTTATTTGGCTGCGCAAGCTTCCCCGCAAGAGATGGTTTGGGAGCACTATGTGAAGCAGTGTAAAGTAATCCTTTGAAATACTGGTGACCTAGTTCTATTTACATAGGTTACCGCAAATTAGATACATTTATTTTCCTTGTATGTAAAGACTAGATTATTTACTGTAAACTAACCTGAACAGGTTAATCCTTACGCTAATACACCGTTTATTTGTCATAATTTGGATGTCAGTATAACAATACTAAAACGAAACACTTTTACTTTGACCTATTTTATAATTTCATGATCTGTTTTTCTCTTTTCAGATAATATAATAATTTATTAAACCTTTATGTTATTTAGTTGTATGTTGTTTGGTTGTATGTTTGCTTTATATTTTTGATATAAAAAAATGCCTTTCAATGATTTTATATCCACATTTAATTAAGAAAAATCGACAGTTCTATTTTCCGCTTCGGATCGTTGTTGGGAAAAGGAACAATTTGATGTTGTTTTATTGGCGTCTAGGGCAGCAAATAGGGTTGTCAACCGTTTGTTTTATTTGTTACACTACAATAAAAGTGTTTGCTAAGATCGAAATGGGCTTACTTGTGCAGTCTGAAGCTAAAGCTCTTACAATATATTTCTAAACGTCGACCATTTTGTAAATCACGTACCTAGTAAATATAATTTTAGATTTACAATCTAATAAAATCTTTAACAGTACCAAGTGTTTTTACTGGTACTGCGTGTGCATACATTTTACTAAGAATAAGGTTATTTATTGAAATATAATTCATAGCATAAGGTAAATATTTGTATAGATTTGTTTCACATCAGTTCGTTAGGTACATCATTAATTATTTTGTAGCTGTAGTCTCACTTTTTTGTCTTTAGATAGTATTATGTATTTGAACAAAATCTCACCATAGCAAGTAATTATGTGGTTGAAGGTGGTGAGCACACATAGTCAAGAAGGTAACTCAAAGGTAAGCTTTTTTTTACTGTGTTTAGGCCTATGTTTGACCACGATATCATCATGGTAAGTTATGATCTAAAACAAAATCAATGTTTAAAGTCCAACAATAATGAAAAGAAGTGAAGTTCGTATCATTAAAGAGTACCTAAGTGCTACATTAAAGTATAACATAACTGCCCGTAAACTACCTTACCTACAGCAGTTGACAGCTCGTGGTCGCCATAACCATGTTGCCATTTCCACGGAAACCCGCAGTTTTTGCTTTACCTACGTAAACCAGTTACCGGAGAGCTTTAAAACACGTACGTTTCATTACAATGTTTCGCGATCCACGTACAGTTTAAATTAGTCGTGTTATTCAATTATTTTCTCTTGTTTTTATTAAAATGTTGTATCGGTTTGTATTTTGCGGTGGATTTTGTTATTAAAAGTTTAATGAATGTATGTAACAACACATGCTTTTAAAAATAGAATCATTAAAATGTTAAGCCTGGAAAACTGTTGAACAATTCACTGAATTTATTCACATATTTTTGCTATACTTCTTCTAATTGGTTTTAGATTTTGTGGAAATAGCCTATCCATTACATATTCTAGTTAAATAATCGAAAGTAGGTAGATATTGAACAAGGAAATTCAATAAGCCCGAAAATCTATTCGTATTAAATTACCGTGGGATTGCAGAGTATAATAGCGGATGATCCTGCTATAATCCCTTATACACTTTTAAGTAAACGAAATTAGATATAAAAGCGCTCAAATAAATAATTTACTGTTTGATATTACAGTAGGATAGTAATGCTATATAAACTGGTGGTAATAATATTTTTCTACGTTATATTTTAAATAGACTATTTTATATATATAGGAGTCATCTGACAAAGTTAGCTACCTCGAATGGTGAAACCGTCACATCAGTCCCGGGGATATTGGCTGAAATTGAGGACTTCTACGGACATCTGTATGCTTCGCATGCACCGAAGTCTACACCTGACGCGAGAGACCCTAGAGCCCCACTTACCCGCCACTTCACTGAAGATCTCCCAGACGTAGATGTCGACGAAATCGAGGCGGCTCTCAAACAGCTTAGTAATGGGAAGGCTCTCGGTGAAGATGGAGTAGCCTCTGAGCTCCTCAAGGCTGGGGGTAAACCTGTTCTTGGGGAGTTGAGGAGGCTCTTCAACTCTGTAATAACCAATGGGACTACCCCGAAGGCGTGGAGCAGAGGTGTAGTGGCATTGTTTTTCAAGAAAGGAGACAAAACGCTCCTTAAAAACTATAGGCCGATCACGCTTCTGAGCCACGTCTATAAGCTGTTCTCGAGAGTCGTCACGAATCGTCTGGCATCAAGATTTGACGCCTTTCAGCCACCGGAACAGGCTGGGTTTCGTAAAGGCTATAGCACCGTGGACCACATCCATACTGTTCGGCAGGTTATACAGAAGTCCGAGGAGTATAACCAACCGCTGTGTATGGCGTTTGTGGACTACGAGAAGGCCTTCGACTCCATCGAAACCTGGGCCGTTCTGGAGTCTTTGCAGCGATGCCAAGTCGACTGGCGGTACGTGGAGGTGCTGAGAAGTCTCTACCAAATGGCGACTATGTCCGTCCAAGTGCAGAACCACCAAACAAGACCCATCCAGTTGCTCAGAGGTGTAAGACAGGGTGACGTTATTTCCCCGAAACTCTTCACCAATGCTCTGGAGGATGTCTTCAAGACCCTGCGGTGGAATGGAATGGGCATCAATGTCAATGGTGAATATCTCACACACCTCCGCTTTGCTGACGACATAGTTATAATGGCAGAATCGCTGCAAGACCTGCAGGAAATGCTGTCCGGTCTTAATGCTGCCTCGAGACGCGTTGGGCTAGGGATGAACTTGGACAAGACTAAGGTCATGTTCAACGAGCACATCGTCCCTGTGCCCGTTTCCGTCGAAGGTGTAGCCATTGAAGTTGTCCAGGAATACGTCTACCTAGGACAAAAGTTACAGCTGGGTAGAGACAACTTTGAGAGTGAAATCACCAGAAGAGTGCAGCTTGGCTGGGCAGCATTTGGAAAGCTGCGTCACATTTTCGAGTCACCCTTGCCACAATGCCTGAAGACCAAGGTATTCAATCAGTGCGTCCTGCCGGTCATGACATACGGAGCCGAGACGTGGAACCTGACAGTGAAACTAGCCCACCGACTACACGTCACACAGCGAGCTATGGAAAGGGGTATGCTCAGAATCTCGTTAAGGGACAAAGTCCGGAACGAGATTATCCGACAAAAAACCAAAGTCACTGATGTAGTACAGAAGTGTAGCAGACTGAAGTGGCAGTGGGCTGGTCACATCTGTCGCAGAACCGATGATCGGTGGAGTAGACGGGTTCTCGAGTGGAGACCACGACTCGGCAAGCGTAGTGTAGGACGCCCTCCGGCCAGATGGACCGACGACCTGAAAAAAGTGGCTGGCAGTGACTGGATGGCGAAAACGGGAGATCGGGCCATGTGGCGAACCCTGGGGGAGGCTTACGTCCAGCAGTGGACTGCAATAGGCTGAAATGATGATGATGATGATTTTATATATTCATCATATAAACGTAAACCAGTTGCTGAGTTGCTGAGTTTCTTACCTGAAGGCCGACTTACGAACTGGCGGTAACTTCAGTAGCTTTGACCTTCATAGGTGCCCTTCTAGGGCCTAAATTGAATAAATGGCTTTGAATTTGACTTTGAATTTAAACTACCCCTTTTACTTCTGTAGCTTTGAGGAAATAAATTCGAAGTCCTACTATTTTTATACTGTTATAATCATTTATTTCATCCTTCATTTAGCTTTTTATAAAACAATCCTACAAATTGAAATAAACGTTATGGTCATTGAAATATGTTGCTCTTAACGGAATTTAAGGCGCTCGATGTTACTCGTACAACAGAAATGTTGCCGTGTGGAATGGATTGCTCAAATAGTAGTTTCAGACCAAAAAATAATCCCTTATGATTCTTCCACAGTTTATTTCACGGTACACGATTTCTAATAACATTGTCATTTAATTGCCACTTCTTTGAATCACTTAATTTTACAACGTCTACGTAAATCTGTCTCATATCTTCTAACGCTAATAAATAAGCTTATAAGTACTATATTTAACTTTTATGGATTGATAACAGACATTTTAATCGCTATATTAACTCCATTTATTAAATAATATCGGTACTTATAAATATAACCTTGTTGTGGCAAGTGGCAAACTGAATGTATAAAAGCGCCTATACACACAGCGAGGCAAACTACAGATGTGCGGCAAACACTTTACTCCAATGCGGCGCAGTTTCACCGCCGACTCTAAGTGCTTTACTACTCGCAACTGTTGTTTATGGTCTATATACGTACAGGACTCATAAAATTTTGAGTTAAATTGAGTAATATTGGGTAATATAAGCTTAAAATGAATGTTAGTGTAAATACTTGTTATTGTTTTGTTCTCATATTGATTATTTTTGTAAATGCATCGTTTAAACAATTGATTTGAAAAACAAAACCTATTGCCATTGTTTCTTTTTTATAAATAAATAAATATATACCAACCTACAGGTACTAGGTACATACTGAAATGTGTGATGTGTGTGTCAGATAGGTAGAGCGTAGCGTTTATTCGCTTACAAAGCAGCTCCACTGAGGAAGTACCTCCACCTTACAGAATACCGCAGCCAAAGAACTTTTAGTTGTGTAAAGTTGTGTTCCTGCGCGTGAGTAAGGTCGACAGAGGTCATAGGGGAGCTCTGGCGACCTTACTCACGCGCAGGCGCAAAAATGTGCAACAAAACAAAAAAAACCGGCCAAGTGCGAGTCAGACTCGCGCACCGAGGGGTCCGTACAAACCTGTAGGTATATAAGTAAATGGTAGTATAGACCTGAGTATTTGATATTAATTTCAATTTATGACCTATTAAAAAAAACTACTTACTAGATCTCGTTCAAACCAATTTTCAGTGGAAGTTTGCACCGTAATGTACATCATATATTTTTTATAGATTTATCATTCTCTTATTTTAGAAGTTACAGGGGGGGGACACACATTTTACCACTTTGGAAGTGTCTCTCGCGCAAACTATTCAGTTTAGAAAAAAATTATATTAGAAACCTCAATATCATTTTTGAAGACCTATCCATAGACACCCCACACTTATGGGTTTGATGAAAAAAAAAAATTGAGTTTCAGTTCTAAGTATGGGGAACCCCCAAAATTTATTGTTTTTTTTCTATTTTTGTGTAAAAATCTTAATGCGGTTCACAGAATACATCTACTTACCAAGTTTCAACATTATAGTTCTTATAGTTTCGGAAATAAATGGCTGTGACATACACGGACAGACAGACAGACAGACATGACGAATCTATAAGGGTTCCGTTTTTTGCCATTTGGCTACGGAACCCTAAAAAGGACGAAACTAAATAAATAAATAGCAAGTCTGTCACACAAAGTCATCTAACCCGGTGAGAGGTCGCTGTTATCGCGTTTGGTGGAGCAAACAACCAATGAACGTAGTGTTTATATTCTCTTTGACCAATGGCGATTGACATTTCAAAATAGCGTCGTTAGTTCCTATTTTGTCAGATACGTTTGTAGGACTATATATCTTAGTTAAGAACAGCGACGTTATTAAAGCTGGGCTAGTTAGCAATGTCACTGTGACTAGTGAATGGCTCGAGAACAAACTTGATTCTCTGCCGCGCCGCCGCCGTGCGGTGTGGTGTCTCACTGGAGACAAAACGCTAGTTGACAATGGCTCGTCTCTACGCTACGTGTTGCCTCTTATAGTGTGCAAGGCCCTTATCGCGTAACATTGGCCACTCGACTACACTGCACAGTTTTCGTTATTTCCCTACACTCGTTTGTCATTTCTTACCCCGCCCTCATATAAATACAACAACATTCGAGGCGGAAGCCGTGAAATTTAGAAATTCCTTTGTGTTGGCGCGTCGGCGCCACTTTGCCTTTATGCCTTTAGATCTACAAATTTTCAGATTTATTCTTTGAATAAATTTTGTGGTAGACGCTTGTCGGCTTTGAAATTCAATTGGTTCGGGGTCGACACATTGCTGACGAGTTCGTTTCTTTTTTTACTAAGTATTTTTTGTCTATCCTTTGAATCGTTGTTTACAAGGAAACATAAAACCAAAATCCTCGGCTTTATAGAAATACGATGTGTCAAATATTTATTATCTTACTTTCGCCGGATGTGTTTGGTATTCAATATCATAAATGTTTAAAGCCACATGAGTGCCGCGAGTCAATAAATCCTAGTTAACACACTACAGCTTTGAGTTATTTAATAAATTGTTGATTATTTTGCAAATGAGATACTTTTTCTGAGATTTACTTTCTTTGAATTGAATTTCAATATTGAATCTTTTATTGCAGACCTATAGAAATGAGATATAACTTTAAAAGGCTTATTCATGATAAATACAAATAAGTACCTATAATCAGGGGGCCTACCACAAGCTCTTAAAACAAGGTTAAAATAACCTTATTTTGCGTTTTCGTACCATGACATCCTTAAAAATAAGCTTATTATAGGCATAAAACAATATTGTTTTGTTAGCAGGTTTGATGACGTCACCTCTAATCGTTCATTCAAATTGTACCATGATGTGTCTTTTGACAACTAGCATTATGGTTTTTATGTCAATTGCATATATCGATCAAAATATAACATTATATACGCGACGAATTATCCAAATTTATGATAAAAATATCTATTATTATAGTGATATAAAGTCAGTAGATCGTATTTATTTAACTTATCGAATTAATTGTGTATCTCTAGCCTTCTAGCTTTTGCCATCTAGCATTTCAAGATGGCAAATGAATATGAACTATTTGTGTTTTTGGAAGCAAATACCAAAGAAGCCAATAAAAGATACACGAAAGCGACGTGGTATGCATCTATGCTACGTGAGGAATCAACACTTTCGCATGCAATGGACCAAAATGCCATTTGCTATCGAAACCATACGACCGTATGGGTTTGAAGCTCACCGAGTCGCTCGCATATTGTCACCAAAATAATCGAGGCCTCGGGCGGGGAGCTTTTTCCGCCAACGCATTAGCTTGGCTAGCCTGTTGGAAACCTTGCCGATAATCTACGGCAGCCTAGAGGAAAATGTATATACGCTAGATTGTATTTCATTTATTTGTTGTAAATATTTAATATCGTATAGATTAAGCTTTACTGTGATTGTACTGTATTCATAAACGTATATATACCTAAATACACATAATGTTTCATTGTATGACCTGCAACTACAGTAGCATTCCTGACAAAAGGTAATAAATAAAAATATGTGTTGATTCCTGTGGTAAATTCTTTATTCATATAATTTAAAGACAATAGGTACCTGCCTAGACTATAGGTATTAAGACTGAAGTGCCATACATAAATATAAACCTACCTAGGTATATATTTATGTATGAACTTTGTCTCAGTTTTTGTAATGACCAAGAAGTGCTCCATTGCTTTGCTAGTTGAGGATTAGGTACCTATTTCTCTCCAGCACATTTCTTAGAGTAGTTACTTTGAATTCCGGCGAATTCTTCACTGCAAAATGAATAAAATAATACTTGAATTACTTCTGTTTGTAACCATGCCATATTAAATTTCATTCACTGAATATCACTATTGAACGGCGGCCCCTTGCCTTGTTTTCATATTGACCTAAGTAATATTAATTCAAGTAATATAAAAGTCGATATACATAAAATAAATATTTGTATTATTTCAAAATATGTAGTGCAACAGGGCACATTGAGTTTCAAAATTCGTGCGTCACAATTGACAAGTTTTTTTTTTGTCCCGTTCCATCCTATAGCGCCATCATCTTCTCTCACAAAATAACCTTATTGCCAGACTGTTTTGTTTTCACCTTATAATAATATTACTTTGATTCGTACCATGAGCTCAATCGTTCAACATTGATATAACATTGCTAAGTGCCGAGAAAGAATGAATGATTTGTAAGAATTTGTCTATGGCTTGCTACAACCTGATAAAAGATAAAAAGAAATAACGATATATTAACTGTATAGTGCCATTTCTTTCACACGTTGGACTGAAATGATTTGAGGTTCTTCATCTTTTAGCAAAGTATTAAATTAAACTAATTGTAAAGTATAAGTAACTAAAAGAATAAAATATTTTCGAGTAATTTCTATAAAATGCATACAAATATTTTAAAATGTTATTATGAAGAGTAAGGAAATTAATTGAAAAAATATATAGACTGCCGACTCTAGATTATCAAATGAAATGAATCGGAACAAAATATTTACCTGTCATTCTTGTCATACTCAATTCAATTCTTATTTTATGGCTTTAAATGTCTAATAAAGATATCCAAGAATAGTTGTGGTGGCATTTCCGCAAAAGCCATAAATAAGAATTGAATTGAATTGAATTGAATATTCAGTTATTAAATACATTTGTTTATGTAATTTAATAACAAACAAAGTGCAATCAATATGGAAACATCTTAATAGTATATTCGACAGTAATATTCAGTGCATGAAATTTAAGATGTCATGGTTATAAACATTTGTAAGTTGCACAAATGTTGCAATTCATTTTGTAGAGTTGTAGCCGAAGAGTTCGCCAGAGATCCAGTCAGCAGGTAGAAATGGTTAAATACAAACAGACCAAAAATACCGCCTTGAATCGATATCTACAAGCGAAGGAGTACTCTCAAAAAAGTGTACGTAGATATGGAGAGGCTGGTCTAAAGTGAAGTCTAAGAACCTATAAACGCTGAAATAAAGTTTGAATCTGTATCTGCAAGATTGTTTGATGCCATACTTATATTGTGTATAATTATCTTACTCTCATTAAACTTATGTGAATAAAGAATGTAGGTACATAATAATTTCGTGTTTTTATTCATTGTGTTATTGACAGGAATCCTACTGTAGTTGCAGGTCTTGGAATTAAACATATTATGTGTATGTAGGTATATAAATATTTGCCGCTGTTGTCGATCATCGACAAGGTTCCAGGTTCAAGCTCGTTATTGGCAGTGTTTCCTCTTTGGATAGCCAAGCTAATGCGTTGTCACAAAAAGCTCCCCACCAACCGGTTTGCCGAGGTTTTGATGATAATGTGTGAGCAAATCAGCGAGCTTCAGACCCCCACGGTTCTATCCACAGCCACAAAGGCTACAGAAAGTTAGGTCCAATGGATGTGTATTTTAGAATTTCCCGCACGGTTACATCTGCTCTGCAACAGTATAGCAGATTGTTGTGAGTTGAGTTTTCAATACAAATATATAATACTTAATTAATATTTTACTATATTAGATGGTTAAAATGATTATCTTTATAGATTATTATAAGTCTGTCGTCTGTCCGTCTGTTGACAATAATATATTCCATCCAGGCTAATGTAGGTTACGACCAATTTTAGAAAATTTGCCGGAGAATCTAGGTAGTTTGGATTCCAGGAACACAGGGACTACTCTGTGTACTAACACTGCAGGAAAGTTAACTTTATAGATTAATCTGGGGTTATTCGATGTACGTTGGTTATAATGAAAACAGGATATTAATAATGGGTAGGTACCTAAATGAAAAGTCACTAAATATATAAACACGCTATTTAAAGCTCCGCTTCATCTAAATAAATCTAAGGCTAAGGGTCGAGGGATCGATATTACTAACGTAGATGGATAGTTGTGTAGTGAACGACAAGTGCAATTAAAAACTTTATAAACAATCGGTTATATTATTTTGGGATGATACCTAATCTCGCAATCCCGATATATTCATTCTATAAGTAAATAAATTCGATATAATTACTTTATATGACACTATAATAGATTTTTATAACATAAATTTGGAAAACAATGTTATTTTCAGCTTGTAAATACAACGTATATAAGATTGCTAAATTTGACATTAAAACAATAATGTTAATTGTCAAAAGCTTATAAAAAATAGCTCATGGTACGAATTGAATGAACCATTATGGTAAATTAACCATGTTGTTTTCATGCATAAAATAAGCTTGTTTTAGGGACATCATGGTACGAAAAGAAGAATAAGGTTGTTTGAAAGAGCGAGAGAGTATGGATGAGTGACAGAGATGAGAATTGTTAAGAGAGAGAAAGTTGCTTAGGCCCATAGCGTTATTTCTTTTCATCTTTAATGAGCCCATAGACAAATTCTCAAAAATCATTCGTTCTTAGCAGGAATATAACAATCATATAACAATAGTGTTTGGTAGAGGTCATGGTACGAATATAAATAAGGTTATTATATGCTGGAAACAAAACAGTATTGCAATAAGGTTGTTTTGTAAAAGATGGGGGTAGGCCCCCAGTGCCTTTTCATACCCTTGAAACTCCTTTACAAATGCTTATTTTACTTACCTAGTTTGAATGCATATAAAACCATAAACAAGTTACTGTCCAATTAAAATGTACTTCATTTCATTTACGTCAAATACCAACTCTACAAAATTAATACAACCTAGTCGAATTAACTCTTAGTAACTTCATTAGCAAACGTAAATAAAAACATTATATTAAGCTGGCTTTACATAAATATCTCTCAAAAGCCATGACCCATCGAAGGCGGGGAAAACGGTACATAATTCAATCAGAGCAGGCAATTCGGTCTTTTGTATGTAAAGACCGCATCCGGATAGAGGGCTCCACACCCGAGCCACAAGTCTTTAGATTGCTCCAACTCTTTATGCCAACTCTATTTACATTGTTGAAGCATGTTCAAAGGAAATGTAAAGTAATCAAAGGTTACGCGCGTTATGTTTGAACTGTTATATTGTGTTTTTAAATTGACGTTTTGAATCGGTGTTGGTTTAATTGTATGAATTTAACGTTTGCTTCATGAAATTTGAAAATGCATTTGGCAATGTAATTTTGGTAATTCTAAGTACTTTTTCGGCTGTTTTTTAATTATGTCACTTTTGAAGATGTTGGAGACTCGTCACGCTTAGGTATTCTGGTAAAAGTTGTCGAACCAAAAGCCTACCGCCTACCGGCCAGTCTTTTGTCCCTCTTTGTCATCCAACGTCAAAACAGGACAAAGCCCAAATAAGGTTATTTTAACCTTGTTTTAAGAGCTTGTGGTAGGCCCCCAGGAACATACTATCATATTTATAATTATTGGATCAACATTCCATGAATCATATATTTGACTTGTGCCGATTTAAACTCATCATTGTGTCATTACAAAACATCGCCATCATGTCTCAGAACCACTCAATTTTGAATTATTATCCATTCATGTTTGATTGATCCTCTCGGTGCCATCAAATAAATGTCTTTTTGCTCATTAAAAGTGTAATTAGTAAGAAAACAAACGGCAGTAACTCTGTGAATACTTTAGCGGAACGTCATCTTGTTAGAGTCACCGTAATTCTTCAGTTCGTTCGTTTTCTTTTTAATTAATTTTGACAAATTACCCTACCTTCTCAGTTTCTACTTTTTGCTTTCGTTTAATTAAATACTGGAGTGACACTTAGTGAACGCTATGTCCAAGTGAAGCTCTGCTTTTAAGCGTGCTCTGTTTTGTACTGTTAATAAATACATGATATTTTTTTTCGCCTGTTCTTAATTATCCTAGAAATAGGCAGACTGGTGGCGGCATTTAGCGGGTGATCTTTAGTTTTCCATCTAACTTTTTTCCCAGATAAGATTTGATCCTTAGAAGCGGCGCTATGGGACGATGCAATAGTACAAGGATGTATTTTCTTCATAAATCTGCGCGTTCTATTCCCGGTTAGGAGAATTAACTTTTTTAATTCAAGTTCTATATATACCAGCTTACCTGCTTACCGTACGGATTATCTCTGCAGGTATATACCACTTATGTTATATATGACTTATATAAATAATGAATAACTTAATAGTACCTAAGCTATAACAACTCAGCAATTTACAGGTGGATTAAAATATTCTAAAAGAGACACGA
The DNA here is from genome assembly GCA_947623365.1 of Achlya flavicornis. Classification (NCBI taxonomy): domain Eukaryota; kingdom Metazoa; phylum Arthropoda; class Insecta; order Lepidoptera; family Drepanidae; genus Achlya; species Achlya flavicornis. Next base: position 12,737,105 of record OX392469.1, on the reverse strand, counting down.
TCCATTGGTGAAAATGGGAATACAATCTGTTCCTTTCAAAAACTGTTTCAAGTTAGATTTTTACCCACAGACAGAAGCTGTGAAATTTACTTTATATGTACCTACTATGTTTGTAGCGATGATGAGAATGAAAGTAGTTTCACAAACATATGTGACAAACCCTTTCCATACATTTCTCAGTTTTAAAAATATTATTTTAAAATCACTGATACACAGTTTAACATTGTTGTAGGTTGAGGTATTTTCACGAAACATTAACTTAAATGATTTTTTATCGAAGCAATAAACCATAAAAAAATTACAACGAGGTATTAAAATTCACCCTCAACATTGCCGAGATTTATGATAATATGAGATTTACGAAGTGTACGGAAGATTTTACCTTATTGGGCTATGTTCGCCTTATCTCTTGCGACGAGCACATATTCTCCCTTGCATAAACACAACGAGACGCAATTTTCATGTTCAAGTCAATAGCTTAGAATAATAAGTGATAGTAAGTAATATTGAGGAAATCCACATGAGGGCCCCCTTTATTTCGCGGACGTTACTGTTGGTTCGCGCTTTATTCTCACTAATGCAATTAAATTGAATAAGAACAATTATATAATAAACGCTTAGTTTGTAATTATAGCATAATTTTTTTTTTTTTTTTTATACTACTTAGGTAGCAAACAACCATACGGCCCGCCTGATGGTAAGCGGTTACCGTAGCCTATAATAAATAATAATAATAAATATCCTGGGACATTCCTCACACACGGTCATCTGATCCCAAACTAAAGCTTGTACTATGGAAACCAGATAACTGATATATTACATATACTACTTTTTTTTTTTTTGTAAATACATACTTGATATACATAATTACACCCAGACTCAGGACATACAGACATGTTCATGCACACAAATGCATGTCCTGTGTGGGAATCGAACCCACGACCTGCGGCGCTATAGGTTAAGACTCCACGTCTTAACCAACTGCGCCAACGGGCCCGTCAAGCCTATGGACGCTTGCAACACCAGGGGCGTCACTCGCGCGTTGCCGACCCTGCAGAAATCTCTTCACACCCTTTTTGAAGAACCCCATGCTGTGAAGAACTCCATTGGGAAAACCACGGCAGGGAGCTCATTCCACAATCTGAGCGTACGCGGAAGGATTTAGCATTTTTTTCACTAACACATAGCAGGGCAGTAGTCCTTACTATACCCTATTATGTAAACTTATTTAACCTAGATACTACTTATTTATTTATTAGTATACTACTGGAAAAATGAACTTTACATCAAAATACAAATCATAATCTTTATCATTTTGGCAAACTGGAAATGTCAACTGTTAAATAAACATTGTTGAGACGTGTGAAAAATCACGTTTAATTAAGAACTTATTGATAATTAGCCAATTAATTTTGTCAGTAGGCTAACCTTAGCCTAAATACCTATTTCACATGTGAAATCATTTCCGTAAGTTATTTGCTTTCGACTTTTCATTCGAGAAGCATTCGTAATAATATCCAGTGGTAGTGAACCTACAAGTGGAATACGGAGGGCAATTCCGGGGTGCTCTGCGTATCTGGTTTACTTCACGAACCATAAAATTTTCCTGTTTGCATTTTTTAGCATACGTTACCCCCAAGATGGGTGCTTCTACGAACGAGTTTTACGATTGTAGTTTTAGGAGAAGTGGTTTTCTTGAGTGATACACTACAGCTGGGGTGTTTCTCGAATTTAATGTTTATTATGATGACCCTAGACTAGATGAGTAAGTTAGAGTTTTTTCCATTACTATAAAAATCATTGCTTTTCTCTTGGACGCATTGTGGTGCTATTCATAATACTTACATGACAGATTTTATTAATAGTTTGTTAGAATATGCTATAGGCCACATTGAAGGTGGTGATAAGTTTAGTGATAGTGACGTCAGAAGCCATTGTTAAGGTTCTAATTCCACAATATGCTTGAGCGCAATGTTTATATCATGAGAAATCGTTATCACACAAAAACACATTCATTATCACAAGCATGGTGAGATTGCGGTCAAACGCGGTCCATTCACAGCTATTAAAGTAATTCCGCTTCATTTGTCTGGTCCGATACTCTATTATGAATAATTCCCATTATGTTGGTATCTGCTACTAGATTCAAAATATCAATAATAATAACAGTACCTAAGTCACTGCCTAAAGCCGAAATTACTCAATATTTTACCGCTATGTGAGAGAACAATGCTTGATTAATGTTCAGTCTATCAATTACCAAAAGCCTAGATATTTTTTACGGTTCATCTGAATCATATTGTTTTGTTTTACTTATCCAAATATCTTTTATAATAATTTTATTACTATTTCGATATTAGGTAGGTATTTCTCAAATTACTGTTTTTTTTTAATACGACTAAGTCGGTAAAAAGGCCTCTGATGGTAAGCGGTTACCGCAGCCCTATGACCCCAGTACCTATTCTGTAAGGTGCAAAAATACACATCATAAATTAGATTTTGTTTGAAAGAGTTGAGATGAAAATTCAATGATTCAGATCAAGAGTCATAGAGACAAAATTTACTTTAATTAGGCAAGAACAGAAAATAAAAATTATCAAAGGGAGGTGCTCAAAGATTTTGAGCACCACCTCTAATTTATGATGTGTATTTTGGTGATAGATTGCATACCACTATCGTTTTATTTGCGAATTATCGAGATATATCAAAATGAAAGCTGAAAATATTCGACCAAACGCGTTGATAGCTTTTAAAAATACAGCACTCTCTTTGAGGAGAACCTCTATTATTCAAAATATTTTAATGGACAGTTTTAACCTCGATGCTGGGTAAAGCTATTTAATCCATTTAAATATTGAATGGGTTTGAATAACTAGCACGGTTTTTAATGGGAATTCGAATACCTGTCTGCTCTCGATACGAAATATATTTGCGATAACTTTCTATAATCTATGTTTAACGCAGTTTTTAACCGACTTCAAAAAAGGAGGAGGTTCTCAATTCGGATGTTTTTTTTTAAATGTTTGTTACCTCATACTTCCGTCATTTATTAACCGATTTGGAAAATTCTTTTTTTGTCTGGAACACACTACACTGGGTACACTTCCAGTTTGGTTCCATTGTCATCAGATCAGGATTTGATTACTTCTTAGTGTAATAGCTTCTTTATACGTAGTAATAATAGCTTAATGACTCAATATGATTATTTCCGACGTAGGTATGTGTGACAAGTCTTGCCGTGTTTATGTACACACGGCTACAGATCAAGCTATACATTTCTAGTATAAGCTGACCTCCCATTGTACGGAAATCGTATACAATGCGAGTTCAGCTTATACTGGAAATGTATAGCTTGATCGGTAGCCGTGTGTACCTAACAAAGTTCCGGGGCATAACATCAACTTTAATAACGATTCAACTTTACCTTAATTTAATTGTTTTTCAGTCTAATGTCACATTTTCCTATACATTTCATATCATTTGTTTTTGATTTAATATTGTAGGTAAGTTAAATCTATATTCGTTCACAATCTCGCTGAACACTTAAGACAGTAATTCACTGAGAGCCTACTCCGAAAAACCATACAAGGTTCGATCATCGTTGTCAAATTATTACACAAGATTTACGTTTTGTCAGTTTTGCTATGATTAGCAAAACTAACAAAATAGCAAAAGCTTCCATTCCGTAAAACCACATTGAACAAAGTACTGAAAGAATTCATAAGAACTTCGTTTATGCTATCATGATTCCGTACCCAATCCTACATGTAGTGGAGTTTATCTTCTAATGATGGTGTATCATTGTTATGTTGGTTAATAATTATATAATTGTATCGTTTTTCGTAGTAGGCCCTCAGTGAATTACTGTCTTAAGTGTTCAGCGAGATTGTGAACGAATATAGATTTAACTTACAATATTAAATCAAAAACAAATCATAATATACAAACTATATTACCTTGTAATAATCACCAACAAATTCAATCCATTCCCAATAAAACTCAACGAGTAGCCACTGACACCGGAAGCGAGCAGTTGGCTAAAAACGATACACAATGTCACTGCTAACAATACATTTTCAACTTTATGCACCTGATATAGAGTTCAATGGAACTACACAATAAAGTTTGTAGGAGTTTACTGTTGCCCCAAGCGGATGTCGCCGACAGTCACCTTATTTGGAAACGGTCCAGGCTCACCCGACAAACTTTTATGTTATTTCAATGTGGTTAAACTGAAAGAATTGCATTTGCAATCCGATAGACCATTACTTTGTTATTAAAAAAGCTAACATTGGAATGAATCCAAAGAAGTTATGGCTTAATGTTGCGTTCTTGTTAAATCAGATGTTCCAATGACCTAATAAGGCAGGGTAGTAGGTCTTAATATATATAAAAATTCACAGTATTTAAGGCGGTGATAGCTCAGTCAGTCAGCTCAGATAGAATCCGATGATGAGCTGCAGCTTTTGGTGAGAAAAAACCATGATCAACTTGGTAGGTACAGCATGGTCGTGAACACAGAGAAAAGAAATAAAGTCGTGAAGTACCCTCAAGATGAAAGTTTGTTGCCAGGCACGGATGTATTCCTACAGCTGTATGAGAGCCAGTTCAATTCTAGACATTGCATGCTTATACCATCTTTGGCTACATTATTGGGGTACAAAAAGGTGCAAAGATATTACAATTGATGCTTTTTATCTGTACTCATTTGGCTCATAATTATATGAAACATATCATCATCATCAGCCTATAATGTCCCACTGCCGAGCACAGGCCTCCTTTCACAAATGAGGGTGAAAGGGACTGGGCGATACTCCACCACGCGTGCCCACTGCGGATTGGTGGAGGTAGGCTAGTGGTCAACCTACTGTTGGAATTTTTCAAGCCGCCTAGGAGGCATCCATCTAGCTTAACGACTATCAAAATTAAGTGATAACCGGGACCAACGGCTTTACGTGCCTTTCGAAGCACGGACACGCTCGATTTGATTTTGAAAACCACTAGGCGGTCACCCATCCAGGTACCGACCACGACAGACGTAGCTTAACTTTGCCGATCGATTAAGAAAGGAAAATCATGCTACACCACGAGCGCTTTTATGAAACATATTATGAGGTATTTATTTAAGAACGGACGTAACTGGTAACAGTTCCTATCGATACTAAAATAGGTATAGAACCGTATCGAAAATGAAATCGAAGAAAAATATCGCCTAAAAAGCTTCCATTCCGTAAAACCACATTGAACAAAGTACTGAAAGAGTTCATACGAACTTCGTTTATGCTATCATGATTCCGTACCCAATCCTACATGTAGTCGAGTTTATCTTCTAATGATGGTGTATCATTGTGTAATATAATATTTTGTACAGTTTGACTTGCCTAGACAAATATAAAAGGTAAAACATGCCTAGAATACTTGACGTTTGCTTGAGTATCATGACACAGAAGCTACTACCACATTAAAAACATGGATAATCGATAGAACTTATCTAAAAAAACCGGCCAAGTGCGAGTCAGACTCGCGCACCGAGGGTTCCGTACAAACCTGTAGTTATATAAATAAATGGTAGTATAGACCTGAGTATTTGATATTAATTTCAATTTATGACGTATTAAAAAAACCACTTTCTAGATCTCGTTCAAACCAATTTTCGGTGGAAGTTTGCACTGTAATGTACATCATATATTTTTTATAGATTTATCATTCTCTTATTTTAGAAGTTACAGGGGGGGGGGACACACATTTTACCACTTTGGAAGTGTCTCTCGCGCAAACTATTCAAGCTGCCTAGGAGGCATCCAACTAGCTTAACGACTATCACAATTAAGTGATAACCGGGACCAACGGCTTTACGTGCCTTCCGAAGCACGGAAACGCTCGATTTGAAATACCACTAGGCGGTCACCCATCCAGGTACCGACCACGACACACGTAGCTTAACTTTTCCGATCGATTAAGAACGGCAAATCATGCTACACGAGCGCTTCTATGAAACATATTATGAGGTATTTATTTCAGAACGGACGTAACTGGTAACAGTTCCTATCGATACTAAAATAGGTATAGAACCGTATCGAAAATGAAATCGAAGAAAAATATCGCCTAAAAAGCTTCCATTCCGTAAAACCACATTGAACAAAGTACTGAAAGAATTCATAAGAACTTCGTTTATGCTATCATGATTCCGTACCAAATCCTACATGTAGTGGAGTTTATCATCTAATGATGGTGTATCATTGTGTAATATAATATTTTTAGAGTTTGACTTGCCTAGACAAATATAAAAGGTAAAACATGCCTAGGATACTTGACGTTTACTTGAGTATCATGACATAGAAGATTTTATAGCTACTACCACATTAAAAACATGGATAATCGATAGAACTTATCTAAAAATGGGGTTTAATAAAGTTAATAATATAGAATATCAACCAATAATAATATAATATCCAAACGAAAAAATTATAACTTACTTCATACAATTTACCTCGACGCTACGTGATCCTAAAACAGTAAAGTAAAAGAATATTATGTAGTTTTGCTCTCTATCCTTTTTCGTTTAGCCACATCACGTACCCGCAGGAGGTGTCTTTTTGGAAAGTTGGTCGGGGGCCAATTAAACCAGCAGGCGCTGCCCGCCCTTCTTCCGGTAGTCCACGACCGGCAAATCGTTGCTTTCCAATATTTATTATATGCCTTCTATAGCAGCGAGGAAAATTGTAGGTTCGTTAGAGAGGGTAAAAACGAATTTCTGTACGTTCATATACTTTTAGGTGGTACACGTTTTAATAAAAACGTCTCTTCGACTAAATTTATGTCTTTATGATGCGCGACGTAAGGCTGTAGAATAAGTTTTTATTTTTTTATACAACTTAGTCGGTAAACAAGCATACGGCCCAGCTGATGGTAAGCGGTTACCGTAGCCATATGGACGCTTGCAACACACGAAGCATCGCTCACGCGTTACCGACCTTTCCCCCCTCCCCAATTAGCTCTGGCGACCTTACTCACGCGCAGGAACACAACTTTACACAACATAAAGTTATTTGGCCGCGGTATTCTGTAAGGTGGAGGTACTTCCCCAGTCGAGCTGCTCTTTGAGCGAATAAACGCTATGCTCTACCTCTCTCTAAGTTTATTGTAAAGTGTCGAACTTTAATTTGGGACCCATCGTATAGATATGTTATAAAAGAACATCATAAATTGATTATGGTCGAAAGCTCTAAAACAATAGTAATATGGGATATCTGATACCTACCTACATAACGGGTTTTGAGCTCTTCAGGTATGTGTCCCAAATTAAAGATTGTAACTGTTCAAGCACATTGATTGTTGTGGCTGATATTCACTTGCTTAGCTACATTTATTTTATTTATTTCATCTAGGACAAATTCTCTCTTTTAGCAATAATATTTTTTTCATCATCATATCAGCCGGAGCCACACGACTAAATAATAAATAAGTATTTCTTTATTACGAGGTAATTATCTGACACTGATAAAACTTGTGCAATTTTTTCATTCGTAGTTTTCCAGGATATCAGGTTAAATACTAAAATAGCCTCTTAAGAAATATAAAATTTAAATTAACCAAAATTCTATCTGCCTCGGAAATATTTAGCAATAGATTTGTGTCCACTCTTTTGCCTCGCGCAGACTAATGTATTTATTTTTGTTCCTTTAGCCAATTTCGAATATAACGCTATGCAAACTAAACTTTATTTACTTGCTTGTTAAAAACTCCTTCAGAGAAAAAAAAGTGTTCTTTGCATTATGTTACTACATCACCCCCAATCAGGGTACATATACTGGTTCTACAGTTTTATGTTTACGTATATACATTCTTAAGCCTTAATAATCCAAGCCACAGGGAGCTTACTGATGTCCAAATTATCCAATCAATAAAGGGGGAGATATTGTGATTTATAGTTACATGAGGATAACGGACAGCGACTGTATATCACAGCCAAATTAACAATCTACGTTTTTTAACAAAACCACAACGTACTGAATTTAATTGAATTTGGTTGTTAACATGATCATTATGACTAATTAGCACATAATTTCATGTGATGTAAATTTTATACTCAAATTAAGTTTATAGATACGATCACTGAATAATATTTGGAGATCGCGTAACGAAGTAGCCGTATATACGTCTTAACGTACACGCACTAATCGTACCCCGATTTGCATACAAATATCATCGTGCCTTACATTCTGGTAATAATTACCAAACCCATTGTCGTTTCGGAATTTATGCTTGCCTTGGGACGTCCTTCGTTGGAAATATTCAGATGGTCATTGAACTTGTTGCTTTATAAAATTTTGCCCGAATCTGAGCTTTCGTTATGTCAGGAGGCATGCAAATGGATCGGACATATTTTTGGCAATGTTGCGTGTCGTTATGGTTGTAAATGATTTTGCTTAAGAAGAGCGGAGATAAGGCCGTGCGCAGTGCAGCATCCGCGATCGCATTGCGTCGGCCAGAGCGGCGCCGGCTACTTGGCAGAGCTCTCGGTCAACGTCCCCTTCCTCCATAAAAGCCTCCACAAGCCTGAGCCAAAACAATTTCGCCAAATTTCTTGCCAGTGCCCTAACACGCATGACTTTACGATCCTTCCGCTCCTCTTTCCTCGATGGGACTCGTTTATTTTTGGCGACTCGGCTCTTGATATTTTTATTGAAATTCGAGGCGCCTCGGTATTTATTTATCGCGTTATCAGATCAAATATTGCCCTCACATCCCGATGTTTATTGCCGAAGTACGGGTTCAGATGCCTTCAGTTATTCACCCAATTTAAATATAAAGCAAGGAATTTCCGAGGGTTATTATTGACCATATTAATCTTCGCAATTAATATATCTCTTTGCAGGGTTAAATTGCTTTGTATTTTTGTAATTGTTATTTATTACGATAAGCTGTCGGTAAGTTAATAATATCTTGTACTTTATTTGCTCTTACGATATATGTTATCATTTTACTTGTAAATAATGTTAATTATAGCTTTAGATAAATACGTTTTTACATTAAAATTATATCGTTATGCTACTAATAGTTCTTCAACCGTAACGGTTAAGCCTTTATTTTATGTAGTAACATAAGTGAACAAATCCTTTATAATTAATATTCTATTCTAATTCATACTATTATGTATAATTATTAAACTCTAAAACAAAAATAGATATTATTTATATACAACATACCTAGTATAAGTTGTCGGAAGGAATACAACAGGGTCATGACGATGCACGTGTTTTCGACATAATCCAGGAGCTTCTCGTATAATTTTGAATTAATAACTTGAGGCAAGTTTGTAAGTTTAGTTTACACTTTACCTTCAAGCAGCACGCGTAGAAATAAACTTATAATATAAATACAGGCTAACATACAAAATTATCACTATCATAGGTAAGCCTGATTAAGTTCAAAATTGAGATGGATTCGTGGCCAACATACATTAAAGACTTTATAATTAAAGTGAAAAATGTGAAGGGAGAAAAGTGTTGATGATAGTTGGATGTAAGATTCCTAAATCAATAAATAAGATTCTAGATAACTGCAGAAAATGTAATAAATTCCCTACTTGTGCGGTAAATGCCGAACGTAATACGGCCGTTCGATTACAAAATGGTCGTATTGTGATATTATTTAAATTTTTTTTGTTTGTATCCTGAGTGCAAAGAATTAACGTTAATAAAGGCATACTGTCGCGTTTGAGTTAACTATAAATTAGGAATTAGTATGGGAGAAATTAGTGAGTATTCCGCTAGAGGCGCTCTGTGCCAATTCCTATCTATAGTATAGATAGAGAAATGTCGTAAACGCAAACGCATTAGTAAGAGTTTACTAACGTCTAATGTTTTACACTCTGAGTACTGCATGGCAGTGCGTTATGTCGACGTCGACGTGTAGGTATGGTTCATATTTTCCTTCCATTATCCGTTTACTATATTCCGGAGACTAAGTAGGTGCACAGCTAATGTTTTTTTGGGATTGTTGTGTTTAGTGTTTAAAAGTGAGTACACTTTAAAACATAAAAATGTTGGTGCATAATTGTTTAATTAAAAAAAAGCCTTATTACTGTCTGCAATGTTAACAATAAATTATACAATGTTCACCGATGATCGGCTTACATACAACTTGTCCGTCGACAAAGGCTTCTTCTAAAGATTTCCATCTCTCGCTTTCTTTTGCAATTCTAGTCCATTCTGGGTCGGCTACTCTTTTTAGGTCATCTTCCCAGCGTTTCATTTGTCAGCCTTTATGCCTTTTGCCATCCCTGGGGTACCACTATGATATTATTCTAGTCCATTTGTCATTTTTCTCCCTTAACATGACCATTTAATTGAATTTGGTTGCACTTTATATTTTATTTTATCTCTTCTTTTGACTCCGATTACACTTCTCTCTATTCGATGTTGGTATATATTTATTTTGTACTTCTTTTTTAATCTGCTTCGCAAGTTTAAACCACGGTTCATGAATCTACAATACAATTAAACCGATACCTGACTTTACAAGTGATATGTTATTTATAGTAATGCCGCAGTATTTTATTGGTTTTACAAAATGTTTTTTTTTACTACTTGACATGAGTAGGTATCTACGTACATCACTCTCGCATTATCGTCCCTTCTCTCCTCCCCCCCATCTGGCAACCGTACTCAAGTGCAGGAACACAACTTTATTTGGCTGTGTTGTTCTGTAAGGTGGAGGAAAGTCCCCTGTCGAGCCTCTTTAATCGAAAAAAACGTTATGCTCTACTTCATTAATATTTTTATATCTACAACCAAGGCAAGGCAGCAAACAAGCATAAGGCCAGTCTGATGAGAAGTGGTTACAGTAGCCTATACCAGGGATTTGGTGCCGATTCTGTTGTAAATCGCACTAAACTAATTTTAGTCACATCTCATCTCTTTCTTACGAACATTATTGAAAAAGGATAGAATATATTTAAAGCTGTCAACTTAATCGTTGCCATCTTATTTTGCGTGTATTTAGGCGTAACCGCGATAGATGGCGACTAAATTTATATTGAAAACAAGCATTGGACTAATTTGACAGGACTAAATTTCTTACATCCTTTTCTTATGTTCTTTGTTAGAAAGAGACATAGTGAGATTAAAATTAGTTTAGTTGTAAACAACAGAATTAGGGCCATTATTTTGTAAAACTTAAAATTCTAAAAGACTGTGACTGTTATAGCTGTAATAGTTCCTAATAGACACACTACTATAAACAGTGTTTAAAAACAGTTATGTGACATTTTAGAACTAAAAGAGATCTGTCTATCTATGATATAAAAAAATATGTTTGTGCGTCGTTTGTCTTCGATGCCATCGCGCACCTTCATTTATTTGGGTTGAAACATTATACAATTGTTGTTTGCATTTGCTTGAAACATTCTGACAATCGAGAAAAAGAGATTACTATGCGTGCCGGAACTTAGCTAAAAATGTAGTCACAGCGAGGTAAAGGTCTAAGTAATATTTTTTTATTGAATTAGGTCTCCGTAATTTTTGCTTCAAAATTACTTCAAAATTATATGTGCTTCTCTTTCTCCCTCGCAAAGTATTAATTAGGATTGTGATCTCTTTTCAAGCTTTGTTCGCTTTTTTAACGTAGCCAAAAAATCAAAAGTCTAAGCATGTAAAGTAAATAAAAAATAAATAATTGTTTAGCAATATAAATTTATTATCACATTTTCATAAATAAGTAAAGGTATCTAAATTTAAAAAATCTAAGCTCTTAAAACTAAAATATAAATTACAATTATCTAGGGCAGACACAAGACATTCTCATGTGATAAAAATCCAAAACTCAAATTAACACACTTTTGTACTCAACAAATCGAGAATTTCAAACCCATACATGACGGAAGTTATGAGATTAATCAATGTCAAATACAAAATTGGGCAGAATCAAATCGAAAATGTCATAATCGTGAACGATATATCAATCGTGACTAAAATGAGGATGATGGTCATTAAATAAATTGCAGTCAGTCGGGAGATGAACGAAATTAGTTCCGTAGAAAATATCGTCTACTTATTTGAAAATACTGATTCATATGAGGATGGAGGTGATGTTTGGCTTGAAGCATCGACGACTGATTTAATTAACCTTCTCGTATGTCCATTTCCCTGAGTATGGAGTCTCAAGCCGCTTCACTTTAGGGCGGAATCCATTTTCGTCGGCGGTGTAGTCTACCCTGTACATGAAACCGTCGGGTCCAATGTATTCGTAGAATCCCTTTGAAGCAATGCCTTCATCAATCGTATTCGCGTTCTTTAGAACGGCCTTCTCCTCAGCACGGATTTTGTTTTCAGTCTCGAAACTGTAAATAAAATAACATTATTAATTAATAATAATCACCTAAAACCAGCCTAACGTTTATTAATACTACTTCCTGTTGCAAAAATATGTATTTAACATTTTAATCGCATAATTATTATGATATTAATATATTACGGCTTAACAATTATACATTTATCTTGCGTGTAACTATGGTATTGAATATGAATTTATATCGGCTTTTGATAATGTAACAAGTTTAATATAATGTCGATTCTGTTGTCGTAAATAATTATAAATAGTTTTGAACTCTGACCCATGTGTACAAGCGTCGGTTTGTGTAGTCGGTCAAGGCTCACATTTTTTCGTGTTGGCGAATTGATCTGCTTTAATGCTATTGTGTAATCAAGGACTATGACCTGACTCTGAATGGGATTTTTTACTATCATATCAAATGAGATTATCTTTTTATTGATTTATTGCTTCTTAATCTGTATTGGCATTACGCTATAAGTTGCTGTTCGTTATGATATTTTTATCACTGTCATTTTTACAAGCTTTTATTTAAATTGCAATGTGTGTATAACTTATTATAGCAGAGATTTCAGTGAGCTGCATGCATTATATTAGGAGTGATTTATTACTGTAATTTTTCCATTTGTGCTTTCATTCTAAGCATCCAGGACAAAGCATTAGCATTAGTGAACTATATTCGCTGAAGATTTATTATGCTAAAAGACGGCTTGACATTCAGTGAAGGCTAAAATCTATTTACGAGACAGGAAGCTTATAAATTTTATAATTTTATAGATTACACGCCAAATATGTTAATTTCAAAATACTTTAAATCAATATTGGATTTTCAACAGCATTTTCCTTAGGATGAGTTATTATTATTTGAAAATTTCTATTGAGAGTCCTATTTAGCCAGATTCAATGAACGATGCGTTTGCGGTGCACTACTACAAATTATAATATGCGTTGTTCGTTGTTACTAAATTCAAGACCAATATGAATATTTCTGTTTTTACGAATGAGCTGCATAATTGATGATCCATCGTCAAAAAATTTTGGAAATTTTAAGCATTCGATTCAGCCAGAACACAGCACGGGCTAATATAGAAATTCATCTCAATAAAGCTCATCAGATTTCCTTACGCATAATCATATTATCATAATACACTAATGAGGAGAACTTACTCAAAATCGTATCTATCCTCATCGTAGTTGTGTTTCTGTTTTAAGATCTTGATGCCATTGTTCTTGTAGTAGCCATCTTTGTAGAAAGGAATATCTTTAGGTGGAGTTATCACCAATCGGTACTGGTCAACTGAGGCTTGAGGTTCATAATCGTGGGCGTATGGCCCGAAGCCTCCATCGTAGGGGTTATCGATGTGAATGTAGGGGTTCGGAATGTGGATGTATTTACCCTCATCTGTAGGGATGTACCTTTGGAAAATATAAAATATATTATTTTTAATGTAATGTTATTGAATACTTTTGGGGTCCAATTTTAAATACTGCATTCATGAACGTTACTCTTTTTTAACAAAGTTTCGAATTCTTATTTCCAAGTGCAAGTCTAGAACACAGGAATTTGAAAGCGTGGGATGTTTGTTAAATGCATTATTTATCAGGTATTCAAACGATATCTATATTGGGTAAATCTAAATGAATATTAATCTAGAATCTAGTTGACATTTACTTACTTGCCAGCATTGCCGTACTTATATGGATTCCAGTTGCCATCTTCTATCGGCGAACTCACGACTGCTACAATGCAGAGGGCGACTAATAAACACTGTAAATAAATATGCATCAATTAATGTTTTATAAATATGGGAAAAAATCTTTTTACTAAATCAATTACTGATAAGTTGAATATTAGAAAATATGTTAAATATTTTGCAAAAATTCTAAATTTTATTTTTTGGTAAGAAATCACGATTGAATGCTAAAACTACCTCAAAAGAATTCATCCTTAAAGCACTGCACGAAATATCTTCACAAAATTATTGAAGAATAAAAAATATTATTCCTTGGGTTTCAGATGTTCAATCCACTGTTCACTGCAACCGATTCGCGAGATCACTATGCGGAAATTAAATGTTCACGGTCACACTCCGTGGTGTTCACTCCTTAGAGTATTTCAAATCGTTCTGTTGATTTCGAAATCGGCGCTTCGCTTTTATACATTTGCGACATAAAGTCATCTCTTCTGCAGGAATACAAACACAAGCGCTCGGTGTGCGTCACTACACGTCACACACATACAAGTTACGTATTTTTTTATCATCTTTGCATACCATTCTTGATCTGAGTTACTTTATTGGGGTATCGGTGTCATACAAAAAAACTTCACAATTATTGACGCCTCCATGAGTACCTATCTAATCATTTAAGTATGTTAAAATTTCTCCTCTCGATTTATCCATGGCAAAAAATGCTATCGATTAAGGTGTTGATATTGGAGAGATAAATGCATTAACAAAGAAAATGCCTCCAATTTATGTGATTCACCTTTGTGGGGACGTATATTTTGGGTCTGCTCGCGTAACCCTGCCTTATCCGTTGACTTGTACAATTACAGTACAACAATAAAAATAACTTCTTTTTTTACTTCGTTCCCAATGTTTTGTGCATAAATAAGTTAAAACGGACAGATATATTATTGTTTATTTTTACGACAATACAAAATAGGATAAAATATTGCCTGGTACATCAAAATTAATCGGTAGATTTATAAGTGACATCGGTTGTAGTCTTTGTTTAACATTAATAACCTATTTTTTATTATAAACCAATAATAAAAAAAAAACAGAGCAAAAAAGAATCATGATAAAATTCTGGCATATGTTCATGCAAATTAGTTGAACAAATTTTTTGAAATTTCCTTTACACAGAAGCCAAGTTATAGTTAAGTGTATCCCCCTTATTCATAATGAAGTTATCAAACGTAGATTACCTAAAATTCCGAAGTCTTTATCTGACACTTGAAATTTGGTGATCGAAAGAGTGAGACGGGGCACACTATTACACTGATTTAGTTAAAAAGCTATTATGAATAAGGGGGTTAGTCTAAAATTCTAATTTTACGCAATTAGTTTCTAAATCACTTAATAATCCTAACCAAATACTTAAAGCATGCGGAACAAAATGAAGTTTTCCACGTTTGAAAAATGTCAGTATTTTAATTTAAAAAAATTGTAATTTTTGATGTTTACATGATCTGAGGTTTACATAAGAGTCCTTCTGCCTTCACATAGTTATCGATCTAGAAGACTGTTGAATTTACTTTTAGGACAAAATGTTTGCCAAAGTAAGATCGACCTTATTGCATTCCAAAAGCACCTTGTATCGCAATAATACAATCAGAGTATTAATTACAACTGATAGCTTGACATATAAAATAGTTCTTTGCAGACATTTCTTTAACGATTGGATTTACCCGAGGATGAGAAGAATTTTTCTGATTCATTATTTAAATAAACTACTGATTTTTAAATCCGTATTTTATCAGTTACTCATTGCAAGGTTCTTTTCGTTATCCTATAGCTAGGCGGTATTTGTGATGTGTCATATTTGCGTAAAATCTAATTATCTATGCATTATCAGAAATAGTGAACAATCACAACATATTTTCAATCACCTAATAAAATAAATAAATTATTTTTAAAGGTACAATGAGGGTATTTTATCGATAGTAAGGTTTCCAGTGTGATTGCAGCAGGGATTAAAATAAAATTATTAATGAAAAAAGTGAGATGTAACCAATTTCTTGAACATATTTTTATGACCCCATAACATTTGTTGAATCCCCTTTGAGTCCTCTCTTGCACCATTAGGTCTTTATTATGACCTAATTGTTAATCAGATTAAAGATAAAAAAAACTATTTTCCTCTATTACTTGAGTATTTGCGTATTATGCATATTAAATTATGAACCACCAGTATCAGGCCTACAAGAAACAGCTTATATGCATGTCCAGTATGGATTCCAACTGTTTTATTCATAACTTAGTTGGATTCAATCAATAGTTGCTTTGTGACCCAGGGATGACACAATATGAAATCAGGTTGTAACATATCCGTAAACTTTAAAAAAAAAAAAAAAAAAAAAAAAAAAAAATATATATATATATGCAGCTTTGATGATATGAATCTAATAAATTATCTAGAAAATAAAATGTTTATTGATATTAGATATCAGCGGCTACCGTGCAAAATAAGGGTATATGTCACCAACATTCTTTGTGTGTGTCGTATATATGTAACTGCTTTATTATTCAGATCGAATCAATTTATTCTAATGTATCTATTTGTGTCCGTCTCATAATATTGACGTTTTTTTCTCGGTACAAATCACCCTGTTTATTTGTGATTTCGTATTAATTAAACCACATTCTGGGAAAATTTGTATCATCTGGCGCCAATGACGCAGGTGCGGTTGCCAGTTGGCACCTTTTATCAGAAATTGGTTCGAAATCACTTCTCGTATTGTTTGGGCATTACATTTTTCATAGGTTTTGTTTGGGTACCGTGACTCATATCTTTGGTATGTGTGGATTTAATATCATTTTGCCAAATTCTTGTAAATTTATCAACATCGACCTTAAAATGGTCAAATGACTTATCTTCTCTCAATCCAAAGGTTACCTGGTATGGTAGAGATCACTATTAGTGATAAGGCTATTATGATTATACTTTATTATAATTTAATTTTATGTTCATTTGTCACTGTTCTAATATCACCCCTAATTAATAGTAGTATCCAATTTATCAACTTAGAGCTTAGGGTGATAAATTATAATAATTTTAGCTTGCACTTACACCAGGGGCGAAATTCCACAGCTACCATGCAAAGTTACTTGATGGACGTACTTACCGAGTTAATTTAATTGTGGAAGGCTTTTTATAGTAAATAGCACAAAATTGAAAATAAAATATTAGTGATAAAAAGCGTAAAGATACTCGATTTGTGAACCTGAAATCAATTTACTAACTTCAGTTCTATTTAAATCACACCTCGATTACAAGTTGTTTATGTATAAAATTATTTGTTAAAACTTTTGCTTTGAAATAAGTTTCTATCGTATGTTTAAACAAGTATGCACGTGAAGTTAGATGAACATTGTGATTATGACTAACATATTAATGAGAAAAGATTATACAATGTAAATATTATGCTACCTAATTATAATTACAAAATATCTATAGATGACCTAGCTTATAATAGTCATTTATAAATTATTATTATGTCTCGGAATGAAGTCAACGTTTTGCACAGGAATGTTACTCAGCATGTAGAACGAAGACTTTAGTTTTTTTTGTATTTTATGATGACAACTATGTTTTATTATTGCTATAACAGGCGAGTAATTCAGTGTGTAGGAAAACTGTTTCATGAAAAATGTATGTCTGTTATAATTTTTATTAATCAATTGAAAAAAAAGAAATATGTACGTTGGTTATTTTTTGAGACGATAAACTTAATTTTTCTTTTTATTTACAATCTTTATTACGTACAAAATATACTGGGTGGAGATTTCGAGATGGCATATTTTCGAAACCTATGTTGGGTTGGTTAGTCATGCTGAACAGCTTTTACTATGGACAACACTGAATTCCCAATAAAAAATGTTTTACTTCTTATTCAATTCGTCATTATGATCGAGCAAGGGTGTGCGCAGGAATTGTTCAACCTAATTCCACCATCCCCATTTTTACACCGAACCACACGACGCCGGGAAAATTTTCACCCGTACGTTGTTGACATACCGAAAATACGGACACGACGTTTTGCATCCTCATTTATAATGCGGACAGCAAGGGAGTGGAACTTGCTTCCGGCGTCTGTGTTTCCTGACGCCTACAATCTAGGAACTTTCAAGGCCAGAGAGAATAGGTTTCTTCTGGGTAAGCGTGTTTCATCTTAGGCTTCGTCATCGCCCCTTATGGGCGGGTCAGTAGCCAAACGCAAGCCCAATTAATTTAAAAAATAATAAAAAAGGGTGACATTTTGTAAGAAAAGATCAAATATTTTTTTGGGAATTCACTATTGGTCCCATAGTAAAAGTTGTTCAGAATGACTAACCCATCATAGGTTTCGAAAATATGCCATATCGAAATCTCCACCCAGTATATACGAAAACAAAATGTATCATCATTTATTCAGTGAAACGATATTCGATCGACGTATAATGATTTTAGCTTTAGGTACTTCCTCGTATTCCTCACAAATCCACATAAATTATAAAATTTTTGTATTTTACGCGTGGAATATTAAGATTTTGTTACATAGATCTGCTTTTAGTTCCTTAGGAAACTCTGGTTTTCAGTTTTTTGAAAAATATTTTATTATCTTAGCAGAATGTTGTTATATCAATTTTCAAATGACCTTTTCTAACTAAAATCTGCATTCCATCCAAATAATAATCTAGATAATATTAAAGTTATAACTCATAAAGAGATCGCTAATCTGATTCTGTCTATATATGTTTTAATGCATAATTTAATAATATATCAAATCAATGATAAATACCAATACAGACACTTTACCGGATTTCATATCATTTTAGATGTATAAAAAGAACTAATTTCAATTCACTTATGATATAAAACTGATTTCATTCGTTTTTAACACCTATAGACGACCTATAGATGGAATTTCTGAATCTTTAGTAAGGATTGAAAAGGTGAAGCACCTAAGACTTGCCTGCATGCACGTAGGTACCAAATCTGTAAAATGTGGTCAAATTATAAAAGTCATAAAGTTTCGACGACGCATCCGTGTTTATCGATACTTTGGGCACTTCCACTTTAGTGGTTCATTATTTTATTTTCAATGGTATACACCATCGTCTCCTAAATACATTCCTTCCAAGGTGACATTGACTATCAGCCCTGGGGTTGGCCCCATAAAACTTTAAATCGCAATTATTTAGACCCATAATAATGGGCTGTATAGACGTTTGCGCTTTGAATATATATACTTACATATGTTTATATTACAAAGGTAGTTCACAAGCTTAATGCCCGCCTGGAGTTAAGCGGTTACCGTACCCTATATACGCTTGAAACACCAAAGGTCACTCGCGCGTTGCTGATTATGCATCTCTTCACGACCTTCTTGAAGGTCCAATCTTTAAATTATAATTTTGAAATATTTATTCCCATATTTTAATTTAGAACATATATACAGGTTGAATTTCTTATGTTACAGGTACATTCTTTATGATGAGGTCCCTGCGAGATCTGCTCCATCTCGTCAAACTTTATGCAGGATAAAACCATGGTCAAGGAAAATATAAAGTAAAATTTGGATAACTTCTAGCAACTTGTGAGCAAGATGTTATGCATAATTTTGGTTCATATTGTGACTTAGAAGAAGAATTTCGAAAAAATGTTTTTTTTTTTTTGAATTTTTATTTTCATCAAAATTCAACTCGGGGTTCCTTTCAGCGTTTTTCTCTAAGACCTGTAGTTCAGATGTTAGAATAGAAAAAAATATTCTCCCTGTATATTTATTTTGAGGTGGATAATGGCTAAATCTAATGGTGCGTCCATGCTACGTGAAGCAAGCACGAGCCGAGCCACGAACGAACCTACAACGAGTACGATACGAATCCCTTTGTTCGTGAAAAAACTGACAATCGCGCTCGTTTCAGGCTCACAAGCCCGTCCACGCTACGCGAATCGTGCTCGCAGTGTGCTCGTTCGTGGCTCAGCTCGTGCTCGGTTCGCCAAGCATGGACGCACCATTAGAATAATGAAAGGCTTAAACAGTGTAATCAAGTAATGAATGAGAAAACGTAGGTACATTATCAACCTTAATGAGAAACCCACACGTAACCTAGCACCCCTTTTTAAGGAGATTGGAGATCAATGGAAGGTCTGTAACCTCCACCGGGACCTTATAACTGAGATGCTCATGAGTCAGTTATTCAGGTGATTAAATCAACCCAAAGGATTATATCTCACCAAGGTTAACGGATCCTCTCATCAAGCCTTCTTAGAACTGTTATCATAAAATATGAGCGTTTTATTGCAATTATGATATTAGTATTTTTGTTTCACATTAGTAATGATATCATTGAGTTGAAAAACCCCGGTCGGATATTCCACAGTACCTGGATGACGAAGTTCGAAAGCTTCGCTCGGTATTTGCAAAAAAAAACAAGGGTTTAAGAAATGGAATCAAGCACCAATTTAGTAAGACAAAATCCAGATTTTTTATTATCTTTAATCTTCAATTTGTTTCTTCAAATACTTGTTCTTAATGAAAAAATATGAATTATTTATTTATAACAACTAAATGATGATTAAAATACTATTGATATGTACCTATCAATATCTGTTTAAAAAAAGTACACGATCTTAAAGAAAGGAATAAAATAAACAATACCCATAGGTACTACTAATTGACCGTCGTAGCACCTCTACAGAGCTACGGGTCTTACGTAGGTGGTAAATGGTTGTTTACCATTTAGTATAGGTAATAGATTTTTGGTTTATGTTATAGGTGAAATAAGAGTCAATGGGATTTTATTCGACCAAACAATTTAGGTAAACATAAAAACAAAGTTTTAAAAATAAATCAGAATATGTTTATAGAAGACAAAAAGGTATTTCTAGTGTTCGGTTACATATAGAATCATGTGACTATAATGATAAACACATAGACATAGTTCACGGTCCTCTACCTAAGTAGCTAGACTACCTATTACCTACTTATACTATACAGCAGGCAGTAAGTGTCCCAAGAAATAATATCAATTGAAAGTCCAGAGGTAGAGCTCTCGAAGAGATACCCGAATCACCCACATGTATTTTCAACGATTGTTTGTAGGTTTCACGTGACGACATGAAAAGGTAACATAACTCGAAAACTAAAAAAAACGCGGAACATAGTTACCTCGGGGTGATTTGGTTACCTCACAAGGTGCTCTACCTCTGGTCTTCCGATTGACACTACTTCTTGGGACATCTGTATAATGAAAATATGAAAAGTTGACATAACTCGAAAACTACAAAAAATCACGGAACATACCTCGGGGTGATTCGGGTACCTCAAAAGGTGCTCTACCTCTGGACTTCCGATTGACACTACTTCTTGGGACACCTGTATAAGTATTTGTATAACGCAGAAACATTTAAATACTTATGCTCTTATATTCATAAATACACTTTTAATAAATGAGTGTTATATCGCAAGGTCACCTGTCAGAAAGACTTCAGAATTGTCAACAATAAAGTCTTTTTAATTACGGGTTTTATTTTTCTTATATACCACTAAGGTGGCAAACAAGCATGCGGCCCGCCTGATGGTAAGCAGTTACCGTAGCCTATGGACGCTTGCAACACCAGGGGTATAACTCGCGCGTTGCCGACCCTAATAATCGGGATGATAGGAACACAAAACTTAAATTTAGTAAGTTACTATAGTTAATATTTATTGAAAACTATATAAAAAACTATAAGGCTTGAAAATTACATTAGAAAGAAAACAAATCAAATCAACAAAGATAAAATTTATGATTTCTTGAAAACACACTGACGAGCAATATAAAAATGCCACACAAGTAAATTCTTTTTTTGGTTTCAATTTTGTTGTCTCTATAAATTCGTTATTCATTGTTGAATGTTGCTTTACACTTCAAGAAGCTATTTGCATGGTTATATTGCTCGTCAGTGTATGTACTTACTACAAAAATGTAGACTACCTAATAAATTATGGTTTCATACCTTGTGGTTGCTATATTCAACGAGGCATCGAACAACTAACCCAAAGAAGCGCAATGACGTAATTTTTTTGGATACCAATTTCACCGCAATTTCCCACCGCCCGATAATGCGCCTTATATTGGCTAAGGACATATACGGTCTGATTGGCCAAGTCAATAACACACAATGCAGGTCCTTACAGTTCAAAATCCGTGCAAATTCGCTGACAAGATGCAGAATCTGATTGCATTAACTGCTCTATAGGGATAGCTGTAGGCATTGGGTAGATATGTGGATACGTATTGTGAAGTGAGCGCGCATGACAGCTCCGGTACCATTCATGGAGAAATGGAAGTCGGCTTCTCTGGCGTCCCCAGTGGGGATTGAATCCGCAAACACCCTAGCGTGTGTTTGTGCTAGTGCTTGCGCTTGCGTAAGTACTGGCACAGACGCAGCTAGTAGGGTGCGCGTGGTGAGCGACTTTTAACTGCTCCGGTACCATTCTGGACAACTGGTAGTGAGCGATCACGGTGTAACTCACATTTTTTCAAGAGTACCAGCGGCGAGTACTCTGGCGGCGTGACCTACCGCAGAAGGTCTCTGACGCTGAATAGTGTGCCGTCTTTTATGACCTAGCGGTTGGTGAAGGTGGCCACTATAGAAAATCTCAGTAGATTGATAAGGGTTTGCTCTATAGGGATCTTTCCTCGATGATTACAGGCAGGGTTACATTTGACATAATGACATAGGTACATGAAATCAGACAATACTGCTGGAAAATAAATAATTATGCTTACAGAAAATCATTTTAAGTACTAAACTAGTTTGTTCATGCCCGGTGTCGCCCGGGTGAATTTCATGTCTCTCTTTCCAGCTGTGCATCATCTGTCAGTAAGTCAGTTTGTACTTTTCCGTTGGATTTTCCAAAAGAAAACTTTCATACAAACCTTGTCCTGATACATTCGAACATAACAAAGAAAAAATGCACAAATTGGTCAACCCGTTGTCAATGATCCTTCATATATTCGGCAATTGATTTTAACACACTTTTATTAGCTTCACCTGTGTGTATTTAATGGAATATTCAAACGTAATTGTCATCAACTTCAAAACGTAATGGTGCGTCCATGCTACGGGAAGCGAGCACGAGCCGAGCCTCGAACGAGCAGGATTCTTTCATTTCTCGCGATTTCAAGCTTGGAAGTACTTAACGAGCCTTCAACGAGCCTACAACGAGCGCGATGCGAATCCCCGTGTACGAAAAAACTGACAATCGGGCGGAGCGCAGTCGACCACGCTACGAATGCTCGTTCGAGGCTCGCAAGCCCGTCCATGCTACGCGAATCGTGCTCGCAGTGTGCTTGTTCGTGGCTCGGCTCGTGCTCGGTTCGCCAAGCATGGACGCACCATAAGAATAAAATCAAAACTTTGTACAACTCAACAACGATCGATGACACTAGAATAATTTGGTACCATCGTTAATACTTTTTAATAGGTACAGGGCTTATTAAAACGTGTTTTTTAGTTTTTTAACCTATAAGCTTTGATTAAGGATACATCCAGATAGAGTGTCGCAGCTGTGCACGCGTCGATAAAAATAGGCTCTAACTGTTAGGGGCTAAATCAAATAAAAATAAATAAAAATGCAAAATAATGATCAATATTTAAATTTCTCCCGATTTTAATTGGAATATTTTAACAACTACTATCATTATGAACATCATTATGACAAGCAGAATGACGCAGAGGGAGCGTAAAACGTAGCTGTTACGCGCAGCAGCCTATAAAAGTTGGCCTGTTTTGTATATTCGTGTAGTATGGCGACGTTCTTTCTAGGTATATTTATTTCTATGCCTATAAGTTTAGATTATTATTTATATTATACGAGTATAAAAGTAAATTACAGAATGTACTGTACCTGTTTGCGTTACTTATTGTTAGTACACATTGATAAGACGCAATGAATTCCAGAATTTTTTTCAATTTTATTTAAATACCATGTTTGTTCAATGATGAATAAAGTTTCCGCTTATAATTGTATTCATTTTATTTGCCGGTGAGTAAGGGCTTAAAGTCCAGTATTAAAAAATAATAATTCATAAGGATTACGAATTTTATAAGTACCATGAAAAGGTTGATAACCCGCGCCTTCTTACGCCGTCACTTGAGTAATTGGAGGTTATTCGTCTTTTATATCAGCTTGGAAATGTTCACAGTGGGTTATAAGTCTGGTACTAATAGGATAGTTCAAGAATGAGGTTGACTCATCAATGAGGCATCTTGAAGGATTTGCTATCATCATAATATTTATCAATGATATCCTCCATCTATCATTATTACCCGTTTGAAGAAGACGGTATGTGTTTTTGACTATTGGGTGAAAAGCGTAGGGTTTTCATGCAGCATGGGGTTATTTCGGCCATTCTACGAACCAATTTTTTTTTTTAAATAAAAACAAATTCAATGATATGGTGTTTTTATTGATATAGGAAGAATTAAAAATATCCTTAATTTAATTTAAAAATAGTTTTTGAGATCATCAATCACAAAATTAGCAATTATGGCATTTTTAAGATTTTGGCCTGTCGACAGGTGTGACACCATTATCGACAGAATAGATTACATTACAAAATAACGGACATAAATACAATTCTAGAAAAAATCAACATTTTAAACTCAATAAATTAAGTGTCTTCTCACTTTCTGAGGCATAATTGTTATAAAAATATCCAACGGTTACAAAATAAAAAATATATAAACTATGTCTACAGATGTGACTTCACTTCTGTAGATAATATAATTAGCAATTTTTAGCTTAATATTAATTTGAAAAAATATAAAAATTGTTGGGCACGATCACGCCATCCCTTCCTTATCTTTCGCTGTACTCTTGGAGTAAGTTCTTTAATCGTCTTGATCTTTCCTGATGATTTTTTTCTTTGGTATTTTTTCCTGTCTTTTCTGCGACTTTCCTCTAATTCAGCTTCCGACATTTTCTGCCTTCTTTTTTTTTATATATCTCCTTTTCTGTTCTTTTCTTCTTCAGTATGTTTTTTTATTTATTACCATTTTTACGATCAAAATCTCCTGGAAAAAAATGAAAGCATCAAACCACATCTGTAGACAGACGTAATTTCTGTTCACCAAAGTTAGTTTGCAGATTTTTTGCAGAACATTTACTTAAAGATGAATAATAATGCTTCAGGGAAAACAAGCGGGGTAAGTTAAAAATACAATTTTGATAATTTTTAGAAAATATTAGTATGTAATATTATAAAACTACATCATATATCTGTAGAACTACGTCACTTCTGTATACACATTTTTGTATTTTGTTCTAAACACAGTCAAAAACGTATAATTGGGCAAACAATTAAATGATTCATACAACAAAGACTTTCTAAAAATGAATTTTATACTTTATCAAATAGCAATAAGATATATTTCGCCAAAGCCTCACATCTATAGGCATTCGTCATATATCGGTAGACAGGTTGTCGACAGATGTGAGTTCGACAGAAGTGATGAACAAATACTTTAGTCCATGCTGAGGGGAATATTTGAGGATATAAAATGCGGCGTCCATCACGTTCTATCATTTTACCGCTAATTAACAAGACCAAAGTAAAAATATAATTTTGAATTAAGAACTTACTGTTTTTTGGCGACTTTAGAAGTGACGCACCAACTTTTACACTTTGTAGAATGACTTAAAATTTATTGAAAACTAGGAAATAACGACTTATGGGCAGCAATAACAGACATACGATGATAACTACGTGTTTTAGTGTTTCTAACAAAAGTAAATCGCGTTGTTATACAAAATATTTTAAAAAATACCAGAGTTTTCATGTTTGTCTACAGGAGTGATTAGTTTTTTGCGAACACTGTAGAATCTTTTGTAACTTGAAATATATAAACGTATAAAATTTTTAAATTACTCGAAAATTTTCTTTATTATATTTGCAATATGATAGGTTCACATAAGCTACTTCAAAATATATGAAAGTATTTTTAAAACATCTCTGGTTCCGGAAACCTATGTAGCGAACAGTCTACAGGACGTGATTTGGTCTACAGGAATCGCGCAAAAATCTTACAAAATGAATGATATATCTATTAATTGAAAAATACATGATGACAGAAAACTAAATAAAGCAAAATGCACATTATTGTTAAAATGTGGCTTTATTAGAAAAG